>OX352761.1:44948574-45548574 GCA_947095585.1 Nephrocerus scutellatus
GATATTACCTTCGCTAGCAGTTCCCTCCTGCGGATGATAAAATGGCGCGTCAGCGAAGACTATACGCACAGCGACCACCAGGCGATTGTAATGGAAATTAAAGAAAAAAAAGCCGTGCAACGCCCAAAATTAGGGGGACCTAAATGGAAAGACAAGTTCCTTGATAAAGAAATGTTTGAGGAAATCATAAACTCAAGCTTCCTAATCGAAAGCGGAACATCTGAGATCCTGTCGCAACAACTTACCAGTATAATCACTACAGCGTGCGACGCAGCTATGCCCAGGAGAAGACCTAGCAAGAGAGGTGAACACTGCTACTGGTGGAATGAGCAGATAAAAGCACTGAGAGCTGCCTGCTTACAAGCCAGACGTAGAGTGCAGCGATCAAGAAGGGGATCAGACATTCAAGAACGTCTTGATATGCTAAGATTAGCTAGACGAAATTTAAAAAATGCAATCAAAGAAAGCAAGTCGAAGTGCTTCAAACGACTATGTGACGAGGCGGACATCAATCCCTGGGGCACAGCATACAAAATAGTTATGGCAAAGCTAAAAGGCTGTAAGACCCCGCAAATTTCATGCCCAACAAAGCTTAGGTCCATCGTAGAACACCTATTTCCGAAAGGACCATATACTATGTGCAACATAATAAGAGAAATTAGCACAGAAAGTATTCCAAGGCTAACAGTTGATGAACTCGTGAACGCAAGTAAAAGAATACGAGACAACAAAGCTCCTGGACCCGATGGCATTCCTAATAAAGCATTGAAAGCCGCCATCCGAAGTAGGCCGGACATGTTCATGACATGCATGCAACAGTGTCTAGATGAAGGAGTTTTCCCTGAACCTTGGAAACTGCAGCATTTAGTATTGCTTCCAAAGGGAAACAAACCACTGGGCGAACCATCATCGTACCGCCCAATATGTCTACTAGATACAATGGGAAAGATACTCGAGCGGATCATATATGACAGATTGCTTAATATAGCGGATAATAAAGGAGCACTGTCAGATCATCAGTTCGGGTTTCGAAAATCGCGCTCGACCGTCGACGCCATAAAGGCGGTGGTCAATATAGCAAAGAATGCGATTGAAGGAAAAAGATGGCGGTGGGGCACAAAGGAATATTGTGCAGTAGTGACACTGGACATAAAAAACGCCTTTAACTCTGCAAAATGGTCCTCAATAAGAAGATCACTCGCCAGAATGGATGCACCATACTATATAAGGAAGATAGTGTCAAGCTACTTAAGTTATAGAAGGTTGAGGTACGAAACCAATGAGGGTACAAAGTACTATAACGTCTCCGCAGGAGTCCCACAAGGATCGGTGCTGGGTCCCCTTCTATGGAATATAATGTACGATGGAGTTCTAAGACTAGCATTACCACCAGGCGTACAAATATTTGGATTCGCTGACGACATCGCCGTTGTCACAGTGTCAAAGACAATCAATGGAATAGAGTCAGCCACGAATGAAGCAGTTGGCCAAATCAAAAAATGGCTAGTATCCGTCGGTTTAGAATTAGCCGACCATAAAACGGAAGCAGTCCTGATTACCAGCCGGAAAAATATAGAATACATAAATATACGAGTTGGTAACCAGACTATTAGATCAAAGGATTTTGTCAAATACCTAGGAGTAATGCTTGACAATAGGCTCCGTTTTAAAATACACGTGGACTATTCTAGCAGAAAGGCGTCGCAGATGCAGGCAGCATTATCTCGGATACTGCCAAATGTCGGAGGACCAGGATATCCAAGGAGGGTCCTAATGTCCAGAGTAGTTAGCTCAGTCCTCCTGTACGCAGCCCCAGTTTGGGCGGAGGCACTGGTGACTAAAGAAATAAGAAGAAACCTCTCGTCTATATACAGACTCAGTGCACTAAGGACGATCAGCGGGTTCCGAACGATCTCCGATGATGCGGCCCTCGTTATAGCAGGAATGGTTCCAGTAGACATCCTCGCAGATGAAATGCTTAGGATCTACAATAGAAGAGCCTTATCACATCCGGACCAACGATCAATCAAAATGATCAAAGAAGAAGAAAAGGCCACCTCAATGGCTGTATGGCAAGCCAGGTGGGACATAAGTTTGAAAGGAAGATGGACCCACAAACTGATCCCGAATATAGAGAATTGGACAAACCGATCTCACGGTAACTGCAATTACCAATTTACGCAGTTTCTGTCAGGCCATGGCGGCTATCGAAGATATCTTTATAGATTTGGACACGATAGCTCACCTTTTTGCCCAGATTGTCCGGAACTGGAAGAAGATACGGAGCATGCGATTTTCCAATGCGGACGCTTCAGAGAATGGAGAAGCAGCCTGCCAAGTCCACAAGTCCTGTTAGAAGAAATGCTGAGATCTGAGGGTAAGTGGACAGAAGTGTGTGTATTCATAACGAATGTGCAAAACGAGCTGCGAAGAATCGAAAAGATAAGGCGATCAGCAGCAGCAGAAGATGCAGAAGGCATAGAGTAATCTGCTTACCAGCCCCGTGATGTAATACCTAACGGCAGTCCCGCGGGGAGAGTGGTTGAAGTGTGTAAGGAGGGTTTAGTACGTAGGCGTAATTCCTGGTACGAACATTCAGGTTTACGAATCGTGCATGCTAGTACCCCTGGAGGGCTCTACTGGTATCTTTTAGAAGATTCCCCACCTCTGGCACAGCCTTAAAAAAAAAAAACACACACACACACACACACACACACACACACACACACACACACACACACACACACACACACACACACACACACACACACACACACAAACCGCAAGGGCACTCTGAAGTAGAGTGTTGGGTCTGACAACCCCACGGGCCCTAGTCCGGGGAGTAAAACCACGTCAACAAACCTTGGTTCACCTGCCCCGGGTGATAGTACCATGTGAGGGGCCCTAGCCAGGGTTACGGCGGAGAAGAAGTCACTGTCAACCTCTCTTGCATGGAAAAACCTGCTCGCCGAGGCTCTGACGACCGAGTAGGAGCGGTATAACTCCCAACCCGCCCGGAGGAAAAGCCGCGGCCAACGAGGGAGCGCGGCATTCAATGAATGTATTAAGACTGAGCCCAGTAAGGTCTTAATTATGGTATACTGGAAGCAATCATTTTGATTTGTCAACCCTTGGGCTGACGTCTGTGGTATTCTGTTACCTGAGTAGGCAAGAGTGAAATTTTGCTGAAATGGCTTTCAGGCTAATGCTACCGGCGCCCCCGTCCCGTTAAAACCCTGGCAGGACTCAAAGTACGCTCAATGTTACGTCGCTATTAAGTTAGTGGTGTAGGTACAGATGAAAAATTCCTGTCTAACACTGATCTGGCTCTGAACACAAGACCCCATAAGGGCTCGTGTCAACCCCCGCATGGCCTCACTGCTTGCATAGATAACCATGGGATCCATAGGTGACTACACACCCGAGCATTGATAACGGCTTTGAGTGGGGACCCAATTTACAATGAATTCCCAGAATTTAGGAGGAGGAGAAGTAGAAGGAGTTGTAGGAGAGGAGAATGTGAATTCTTTTAAAAGGAGTTCGAAGATGGCGAGATCACCAGTGGCCCAAACGTCACAAAGGCGCGAATCACCGGAAACAAGAAAGGTGATAAAGGAAGCCAGCCCCGGCAAATCTGACTTTCATAAACTAGGAGAGCAGATCAAGGGACTGGTAGAAATGTTGGAAGATGGAAAAAGACGTTCCATCCATCAAGCCATGCGGGATGCGATTGATAGCATTAAAAACCTCTATGAGTTATCGGCTATCTACATTAATAACAAGAAGACTCAGGAGAAGATGGTTAATCACACCTCATCTCAAACCTCTCCATGGCTCAAAGCTTCAATGGAGCAAAAAAGGAAGCAGCCTATCCACAGCGAAACGCCGAATCCAAAGCGGAGGCAAGAGCAACGCCAGTCCTCACGTAAGCCTATGGTAATAGCGACGGAAGAAAAAACCCAGGAAAAGGGTATTAAAAATGTTAAAAAAACTGGAGAAGGCGAATGGACAAAAGTCGTCGCTAAAACTAAAAATAAAGTGAAGTCAGACGCATCTGCCAAGAAGTCCGCCGTAAAACAAAAGCCAATTATAAGAAAGGCAAGACCTGACGCCATAGTCATAGAAGCGAAGGGCGAAATATCCTATGCGCAGATATTGCGGAACGTGAAGGCTGATCCAAAACTAGAAACAATTGGAAAAGCAGTATCTAGGATCAGAAGGACACAAAAAGGTGACCTCTTAATTCAATTGAAGGAGACAAGTGACAAGACAGCGGAATTTAAAAGCGTCATAAGTGAGGCGTTAGGCGAACAAGCAAACGTAAGAACCCTCACCCAACGCACTAGCATCGAGCTGAAAGACATCGATGAGATCACCACAAAAGAAGACATTTGTGAATCAATCGAAGTCCAAGCCGGAGTCGAAGGCGTCACACCGTCAGACTTTATATCGCTGAGGAAAGCATATGGTGGAACCCAAACGGCGACTATCAGCCTTCCAAATGCAAAAGCAAAGAAGCTGCTGGAAGTACAGAAGATAAAAATCGGGTGGGTAGTGTGTCGCATCCGCGAACGGACACTCCTCAAAAAGTGCTTCAAATGCCTGGAATTTGGGCACATTGCCAAGCAGTGTAAAAACGGAGAAGATCGCTCCAAGTTGTGTAGAAGATGTGGGGATGAGGGCCACATAGCTAAGTCTTGCGCAAAGGAGCCTTCGTGCATGTTCTGTAGAAAGGAACACCCAGAAGATGCGAAGCATGTAGCGGGCAGCAGCAAATGCCCAGTCTTTAGGAGAGCTATCGCCAGCAGAAAAGTATGAAGGTTATCCAGATAAACCTAAATCACTGCGAGATAGCACAGGATATCCTGTCACAGACGGCTAAAGACGAGAGAGCGGACATAATTTTAATAAGCGAACCGTACAAATCTCGTGACATCAACGCTTGGGCATGTGACAAAACAGAAAAAGCTGCAATATGGATTTGCGGGAGACATGCCTTCCAAGATGTAGACGGGCAGGCGGAGGGCTTCGTACGGGCAAAAATAAATGGAATCAACTTTTATAGTTGTTACGCAAGACCCAGCTGGACGATGAGCGAATACTCAGCAATGATAGAAAATTTAACGGCCGATGCTCGAGGAAGAGCTCCAGTGGTTATAGGCGGAGACTTCAATGCCTGGGCAACAGACTGGGGCAGCAGATTTACTAATATCAGAGGACATTATCTGCTAGAATCTTTCGCCTCATTAAATATAGGCATAGCTAACACGGGACGAGCAAATACGTATCGCAAAGCAGGAAGGGGATCGATCATCGATATTACCTTCGCTAGCAGTTCCCTCCTGCGGATGATAAAATGGCGCGTCAGCGAAGACTATACGCACAGCGACCACCAGGCGATTGTAATTGAAATTAAAGAAAAAAAAGCCGTGCAACGCCCAAAATTAGGGGGACCTAAATGGAAAGACAAGTTCCTTGATAAAGAAATGTTTGAGGAAATCATAAACTCAAGCTTCCTAATCGAAAGCGGAACATCTGAGATCCTGTCGCAACAACTTACCAGTATAATCACTACAGCGTGCGACGCAGCTATGCCCAGGAGAAGACCTAGCAAGAGAGGTGAACACTGCTACTGGTGGAATGAGCAGATAAAAGCACTGAGAGCTGCCTGCTTACAAGCCAGACGTAGAGTGCAGCGATCAAGAAGGGGATCAGACATTCAAGAACGTCTTGATATGCTCAGATTAGCTAGACGAAATTTAAAAAATGCAATCAAAGAAAGCAAGTCGAAGTGCTTCAAACGACTATGTGACGAGGCGGACATCAATCCCTGGGGCACAGCATACAAAATAGTTATGGCAAAGCTAAAAGGCTGTAAGACCCCGCAAATATCATGCCCAACAAAGCTTAGGTCCATCGTAGAACACCTATTTCCGAAAGGACCATATACTATGTGCAACATAATAAGAGAAATTAGCACAGAAAGTATTCCAAGGCTAACAGTTGATGAACTCGTGAACGCAAGTAAAAGAATACGAGACAACAAAGCTCCTGGACCCGATGGCATTCCTAATAAAGCATTGAAAGCCGCCATCCGAAGTAGGCCGGACATGTTCATGACATGCATGCAACAGTGTCTAGATGAAGGAGTTTTCCCTGAACCTTGGAAACTGCAGCATTTAGTATTGCTTCCAAAGGGAAACAAACCACCGGGCGAACCATCATCGTACCGCCCAATATGTCTACTAGATACAATGGGAAAGATACTCGAGCGGATCATATATGACAGATTGCTTAATATAGCGGATAATAAAGGAGCACTGTCAGATCATCAGTTCGGGTTTCGAAAATCGCGCTCGACCGTCGACGCCATAAAGGCGGTGGTCAATATAGCAAAGAATGCGATTGAAGGAAAAAGATGGCGGTGGGGCACAAAGGAATATTGTGCAGTAGTGACACTGGACATAAAAAACGCCTTTAACTCTGCAAAATGGTCCTCAATAAGAAGATCACTCGCCAGAATGGATGCACCATACTATATAAGGAAGATAGTGTCAAGCTACTTAAGTTATAGAAGGTTGAGGTACGAAACCAATGAGGGTACAAAGTACTATAACGTCTCCGCAGGAGTCCCACAAGGATCGGTGCTGGGTCCCCTTCTATGGAATATAATGTACGATGGAGTTCTAAGACTAGCATTACCACCAGGCGTACAAATATTTGGATTCGCTGACGACATCGCCGTTGTCACAGTGTCAAAGACAATCAATGGAATAGAGTCAGCCACGAATGAAGCAGTTGGCCAAATCAAAAAATGGCTAGTATCCGTCGGTTTAGAATTAGCCGACCATAAAACGGAAGCAGTCCTGATTACCAGCCGGAAAAATATAGAATACATAAATATACGAGTTGGTAACCAGACTATTAGATCAAAGGATTTTGTCAAATACCTAGGAGTAATGCTTGACAATAGGCTCCGTTTTAAAATACACGTGGACTATTCTAGCAGAAAGGCGTCGCAGATGCAGGCAGCATTATCTCGGATACTGCCAAATGTCGGAGGACCAGGATATCCAAGGAGGGTCCTAATGTCCAGAGTAGTTAGCTCAGTCCTCCTGTACGCAGCCCCAGTTTGGGCGGAGGCACTGGTGACTAAAGAAATAAGAAGAAACCTCTCGTCTATATACAGACTCAGTGCACTAAGGACGATCAGCGGGTTCCGAACGATCTCCGATGATGCGGCCCTCGTTATAGCAGGAATGGTTCCAGTAGACATCCTCGCAGATGAAATGCTTAGGATCTACAATAGAAGAGCCTTATCACATCCGGACCAACGATCAATCAAAATGATCAAAGAAGAAGAAAAGGCCACCTCAATGGCTGTATGGCAAGCCAGGTGGGACATAAGTTTGAAAGGAAGATGGACCCACAAACTGATCCCGAATATAGAGAATTGGACAAACCGATCTCACGGTAACTGCAATTACCAATTTACGCAGTTTCTGTCAGGCCATGGCGGCTATCGAAGATATCTTTATAGATTTGGACACGATAGCTCACCTTTTTGCCCAGATTGTCCGGAACTGGAAGAAGATACGGAGCATGCGATTTTCCAATGCGGACGCTTCAGAGAATGGAGAAGCAGCCTGCCAAGTCCACAAGTCCTGTTAGAAGAAATGCTGAGATCTGAGGGTAAGTGGACAGAAGTGTGTGTATTCATAACGAATGTGCAAAACGAGCTGCGAAGAATCGAAAAGATAAGGCGATCAGCAGCAGCAGAAGATGCAGAAGGCATAGAGTAATCTGCTTACCAGCCCCGTGATGTAATACCTAACGGCAGTCCCGCGGGGAGAGTGGTTGAAGTGTGTAAGGAGGGTTTAGTACGTAGGCGTAATTCCTGGTACGAACATTCAGGTTTACGAATCGTGCATGCTAGTACCCCTGGAGGGCTCTACTGGTATCTTTTAGAAGATTCCCCACCTTTGGCACAGCCATAAAAAAAAAAAAAAAAAACACACACACACACACACACACACACACACACACTCACACACACACACACACTCACACTCACACACACACAACCGCAAGGGCACTCTGAAGTAGAGTGTTGGGTCTGACAACCCCACGGGCCCTAGTCCGGGGAGTAAAACCACGTCAACAAACCTTGGTTCACCTGCCCCGGGTGATAGTACCATGTGAGGGGCCCTAGCCAGGGTTACGGCGGAGAAGAAGTCACTGTCAACCTCTCTTGCATGGAAAAACCTGCTCGCCGAGGCTCTGACGACCGAGTAGGAGCGGTATAACTCCCAACCCGCCCGGAGGAAAAGCCGCGGCCAACGAGGGAGCGCGGCATTCAATGAATGTATTAAGACTGAGCCCAGTAAGGTCTTAATTATGGTATACTGGAAGCAATCATTTTGATTTGTCAACCCTTGGGCTGACGTCTGTGGTATTCTGTTACCTGAGTAGGCAAGAGTGAAATTTTGCTGAAATGGCTTTCAGGCTAATGCTACCGGCGCCCCCGTCCCGTTAAAACCCTGGCAGGACTCAAAGTACGCTCAATGTTACGTCGCTATTAAGTTAGTGGTGTAGGTACAGATGAAAAATTCCTGTCTAACACTGATCTGGCTCTGAACACAAGACCCCATAAGGGCTCGTGTCAACCCCCGCATGGCCTCACTGCTTGCATAGATAACCATGGGATCCATAGGTGACTACACACCCGAGCATTGATAACGGCTTTGAGTGGGGACCCAATTTACAATGAATTCCCAGAATTTAGGAGGAGGAGAAGTAGAAGGAGTTGTAGGAGAGGAGAATGTGAATTCTTTTAAAAGGAGTTCGAAGATGGCGAGATCACCAGTGGCCCAAACGTCACAAAGGCGCGAATCACCGGAAACAAGAAAGGTGATAAAGGAAGCCAGCCCCGGCAAATCTGACTTTCATAAACTAGGAGAGCAGATCAAGGGACTGGTAGAAATGTTGGAAGATGGAAAAAGACGTTCCATCCATCAAGCCATGCGGGATGCGATTGATAGCATTAAAAACCTCTATGAGTTATCGGCTATCTACATTAATAACAAGAAGACTCAGGAGAAGATGGTTAATCACACCTCATCTCAAACCTCTCCATGGCTCAAAGCTTCAATGGAGCAAAAAAGGAAGCAGCCTATCCACAGCGAAACGCCGAATCCAAAGCGGAGGCAAGAGCAACGCCAGTCCTCACGTAAGCCTATGGTAATAGCGACGGAAGAAAAAACCCAGGAAAAGGGTATTAAAAATGTTAAAAAAACTGGAGAAGGCGAATGGACAAAAGTCGTCGCTAAAACTAAAAATAAAGTGAAGTCAGACGCATCTGCCAAGAAGTCCGCCGTAAAACAAAAGCCAATTATAAGAAAGGCAAGACCTGACGCCATAGTCATAGAAGCGAAGGGCGAAATATCCTATGCGCAGATATTGCGGAACGTGAAGGCTGATCCAAAACTAGAAACAATTGGAAAAGCAGTATCTAGGATCAGAAGGACACAAAAAGGTGACCTCTTAATTCAATTGAAGGAGACAAGTGACAAGACAGCGGAATTTAAAAGCGTCATAAGTGAGGCGTTAGGCGAACAAGCAAACGTAAGAACCCTCACCCAACGCACTAGCATCGAGCTGAAAGACATCGATGAGATCACCACAAAAGAAGACATTTGTGAATCAATCGAAGTCCAAGCCGGAGTCGAAGGCGTCACACCGTCAGACTTTATATCGCTGAGGAAAGCATATGGTGGAACCCAAACGGCGACTATCAGCCTTCCAAATGCAAAAGCAAAGAAGCTGCTGGAAGTACAGAAGATAAAAATCGGGTGGGTAGTGTGTCGCATCCGCGAACGGACACTCCTCAAAAAGTGCTTCAAATGCCTGGAATTTGGGCACATTGCCAAGCAGTGTAAAAACGGAGAAGATCGCTCCAAGTTGTGTAGAAGATGTGGGGATGAGGGCCACATAGCTAAGTCTTGCGCAAAGGAGCCTTCGTGCATGTTCTGTAGAAAGGAACACCCAGAAGATGCGAAGCATGTAGCGGGCAGCAGCAAATGCCCAGTCTTTAGGAGAGCTATCGCCAGCAGAAAAGTATGAAGGTTATCCAGATAAACCTAAATCACTGCGAGATAGCACAGGATATCCTGTCACAGACGGCTAAAGACGAGAGAGCGGACATAATTTTAATAAGCGAACCGTACAAATCTCGTGACATCAACGCTTGGGCATGTGACAAAACAGAAAAAGCTGCAATATGGATTTGCGGGAGACATGCCTTCCAAGATGTAGACGGGCAGGCGGAGGGCTTCGTACGGGCAAAAATAAATGGAATCAACTTTTATAGTTGTTACGCAAGACCCAGCTGGACGATGAGCGAATACTCAGCAATGATAGAAAATTTAACGGCCGATGCTCGAGGAAGAGCTCCAGTGGTTATAGGCGGAGACTTCAATGCCTGGGCAACAGACTGGGGCAGCAGATTTACTAATATCAGAGGACATTATCTGCTAGAATCTTTCGCCTCATTAAATATAGGCATAGCTAACACGGGACGAGCAAATACGTATCGCAAAGCAGGAAGGGGATCGATCATCGATATTACCTTCGCTAGCAGTTCCCTCCTGCGGATGATAAAATGGCGCGTCAGCGAAGACTATACGCACAGCGACCACCAGGCGATTGTAATTGAAATTAAAGAAAAAAAAGCCGTGCAACGCCCAAAATTAGGGGGACCTAAATGGAAAGACAAGTTCCTTGATAAAGAAATGTTTGAGGAAATCATAAACTCAAGCTTCCTAATCGAAAGCGGAACATCTGAGATCCTGTCGCAACAACTTACCAGTATAATCACTACAGCGTGCGACGCAGCTATGCCCAGGAGAAGACCTAGCAAGAGAGGTGAACACTGCTACTGGTGGAATGAGCAGATAAAAGCACTGAGAGCTGCCTGCTTACAAGCCAGACGTAGAGTGCAGCGATCAAGAAGGGGATCAGACATTCAAGAACGTCTTGATATGCTCAGATTAGCTAGACGAAATTTAAAAAATGCAATCAAAGAAAGCAAGTCGAAGTGCTTCAAACGACTATGTGACGAGGCGGACATCAATCCCTGGGGCACAGCATACAAAATAGTTATGGCAAAGCTAAAAGGCTGTAAGACCCCGCAAATATCATGCCCAACAAAGCTTAGGTCCATCGTAGAACACCTATTTCCGAAAGGACCATATACTATGTGCAACATAATAAGAGAAATTAGCACAGAAAGTATTCCAAGGCTAACAGTTGATGAACTCGTGAACGCAAGTAAAAGAATACGAGACAACAAAGCTCCTGGACCCGATGGCATTCCTAATAAAGCATTGAAAGCCGCCATCCGAAGTAGGCCGGACATGTTCATGACATGCATGCAACAGTGTCTAGATGAAGGAGTTTTCCCTGAACCTTGGAAACTGCAGCATTTAGTATTGCTTCCAAAGGGAAACAAACCACCGGGCGAACCATCATCGTACCGCCCAATATGTCTACTAGATACAATGGGAAAGATACTCGAGCGGATCATATATGACAGATTGCTTAATATAGCGGATAATAAAGGAGCACTGTCAGATCATCAGTTCGGGTTTCGAAAATCGCGCTCGACCGTCGACGCCATAAAGGCGGTGGTCAATATAGCAAAGAATGCGATTGAAGGAAAAAGATGGCGGTGGGGCACAAAGGAATATTGTGCAGTAGTGACACTGGACATAAAAAACGCCTTTAACTCTGCAAAATGGTCCTCAATAAGAAGATCACTCGCCAGAATGGATGCACCATACTATATAAGGAAGATAGTGTCAAGCTACTTAAGTTATAGAAGGTTGAGGTACGAAACCAATGAGGGTACAAAGTACTATAACGTCTCCGCAGGAGTCCCACAAGGATCGGTGCTGGGTCCCCTTCTATGGAATATAATGTACGATGGAGTTCTAAGACTAGCATTACCACCAGGCGTACAAATATTTGGATTCGCTGACGACATCGCCGTTGTCACAGTGTCAAAGACAATCAATGGAATAGAGTCAGCCACGAATGAAGCAGTTGGCCAAATCAAAAAATGGCTAGTATCCGTCGGTTTAGAATTAGCCGACCATAAAACGGAAGCAGTCCTGATTACCAGCCGGAAAAATATAGAATACATAAATATACGAGTTGGTAACCAGACTATTAGATCAAAGGATTTTGTCAAATACCTAGGAGTAATGCTTGACAATAGGCTCCGTTTTAAAATACACGTGGACTATTCTAGCAGAAAGGCGTCGCAGATGCAGGCAGCATTATCTCGGATACTGCCAAATGTCGGAGGACCAGGATATCCAAGGAGGGTCCTAATGTCCAGAGTAGTTAGCTCAGTCCTCCTGTACGCAGCCCCAGTTTGGGCGGAGGCACTGGTGACTAAAGAAATAAGAAGAAACCTCTCGTCTATATACAGACTCAGTGCACTAAGGACGATCAGCGGGTTCCGAACGATCTCCGATGATGCGGCCCTCGTTATAGCAGGAATGGTTCCAGTAGACATCCTCGCAGATGAAATGCTTAGGATCTACAATAGAAGAGCCTTATCACATCCGGACCAACGATCAATCAAAATGATCAAAGAAGAAGAAAAGGCCACCTCAATGGCTGTATGGCAAGCCAGGTGGGACATAAGTTTGAAAGGAAGATGGACCCACAAACTGATCCCGAATATAGAGAATTGGACAAACCGATCTCACGGTAACTGCAATTACCAATTTACGCAGTTTCTGTCAGGCCATGGCGGCTATCGAAGATATCTTTATAGATTTGGACACGATAGCTCACCTTTTTGCCCAGATTGTCCGGAACTGGAAGAAGATACGGAGCATGCGATTTTCCAATGCGGACGCTTCAGAGAATGGAGAAGCAGCCTGCCAAGTCCACAAGTCCTGTTAGAAGAAATGCTGAGATCTGAGGGTAAGTGGACAGAAGTGTGTGTATTCATAACGAATGTGCAAAACGAGCTGCGAAGAATCGAAAAGATAAGGCGATCAGCAGCAGCAGAAGATGCAGAAGGCATAGAGTAATCTGCTTACCAGCCCCGTGATGTAATACCTAACGGCAGTCCCGCGGGGAGAGTGGTTGAAGTGTGTAAGGAGGGTTTAGTACGTAGGCGTAATTCCTGGTACGAACATTCAGGTTTACGAATCGTGCATGCTAGTACCCCTGGAGGGCTCTACTGGTATCTTTTAGAAGATTCCCCACCTTTGGCACAGCCATAAAAAAAAAAAAAAAACACACACACACACACACACACACACACACACACACACACACACACACACACACACACACACACACACACACACACACACACACAACCGCAAGGGCACTCTGAAGTAGAGTGTTGGGTCTGACAACCCCACGGGCCCTAGTCCGAGGAGTAAAACCACGTCAACAAACCTTGGTTGACCTGCCCCGGGTGATAGTACCATGTGAGGGGCCCTAGCCAGGGTTACGGCGGAGAAGAAGTCACTGTCAACCTCTCTTGCATGGAAAAACCTGCTCGCCGAGGCTCTGACGACCGAGTAGGAGCGGTATAACTCCCAACCCGCCCGGAGGAAAAGCCGCGGCCAACGAGGGAGCGCGGCATTCAATGAATGTATTAAGACTGAGCCCAGTAAGGTCTTAATTATGGTATACTGGAAGCAATCATTTTGATTTGTCAACTCTTGGGCTGACGTCTGTGGTATTCTGTTACCTGAGTAGGCAAGAGTGAAATTTTGCTGAAATGGCTTTCAGGCTAATGCTACCGGCGCCCCCGTCCCGTTAAAACCCTGGCAGGACTCAAAGTACGCTCAATGTTTCGTCGCTATTAAGTTAGTGGTGTAGGTACAGATGAAAAATTCCTGTCTAACACTGATCTGGCTCTGAACACAAGACCCCATAAGGGCTCGTGTCAACCCCCGCATGGCCTCACTGCTTGCATAGATAACCATGGGATCCATAGGTGACTACACACCCGAGCATTGATAACGGCTTTGAGTGGGGACCCAATTTACAATGAATTCCCAGAATTTAGGAGGAGGAGAAGTAGAAGGAGTTGTAGGAGAGGAGAATGTGAATTCTTTTAAAAGGAGTTCGAAGATGGCGAGATCACCAGTGGCCCAAACGTCACAAAGGCGCGAATCACCGGAAACAAGAAAGGTGATAAAGGAAGCCAGCCCCGGCAAATCTGACTTTCATAAACTAGGAGAGCAGATCAAGGGACTGGTAGAAATGTTGGAAGATGGAAAAAGACGTTCCATCCATCAAGCCATGCGGGATGCGATTGATAGCATTAAAAACCTCTATGAGTTATCGGCTATCTACATTAATAACAAGAAGACTCAGGAGAAGATGGTTAATCACACCTCATCTCAAACCTCTCCAGGGCTCAAAGCTTCAATGGAGCAAAAAAGGAAGCAGCCTATCCACAGCGAAACGCCGAATCCAAAGCGGAGGCAAGAGCAACGCCAGTCCTCACGTAAGCCTATGGTAATAGCGACGGAAGAAAAAACCAAGGAAAAGGGTATTAAAAATGTTAAAAAAACTGGAGAAGGCGAATGGACAAAAGTCGTCGCTAAAACTAAAAATAAAGTGAAGTCAGACGCATCTGCCAAGAAGTCCGCCGTAAAACAAAAGCCAATTATAAGAAAGGCAAGACCTGACGCCATAGTCATAGAAGCGAAGGGCGAAATATCCTATGCGCAGATATTGCGCAACGTGAAGGCTGATCCAAAACTAGAAACAATTGGAAAAGCAGTATCTAGGATCAGAAGGACACAAAAAGGTGACCTCTTAATTCAATTGAAGGAGACAAGTGACAAGACAGCGGAATTTAAAAGCGTCATAAGTGAGGCGTTAGACGAACAAGCAAACGTAAGAACCCTCACCCAACGCACTAGCATCGAGCTGAAAGACATCGATGAGATCACCACAAAAGAAGACATTTGTGAATCAATCGAAGTCCAAGCCGGAGTCGAAGGCGTCACACCGTCAGACTTTATATCGCTGAGGAAAGCATATGGTGGAACCCAAACGGCGACTATCAGCCTTCCAAATGCAAAAGCAAAGAAGCTGCTGGAAGTACAGAAGATAAAAATCGGGTGGGTAGTGTGTCGCATCCGCGAACGGACACTCCTCAAAAAGTGCTTCAAATGCCTGGAATTTGGGCACATTGCCAAGCAGTGTAAAAACGGAGAAGATCGCTCCAAGTTGTGTAGAAGATGTGGGGATGAGGGCCACATAGCTAAGTCTTGCGCAAAGGAGCCTTCGTGCATGTTCTGTAGAAAGGAACACCCAGAAGATGCGAAGCATGTAGCGGGCAGCAGCAAATGCCCAGTCTTTAGGAGAGCTATCGCCAGCAGAAAAGTATGAAGGTTATCCAGATAAACCTAAATCACTGCGAGATAGCACAGGATATCCTGTCACAGACGGCTAAAGACGAGAGAGCGGACATAATTTTAATAAGCGAACCGTACAAATCTCGTGACATCAACGCTTGGGCATGTGACAAAACAGAAAAAGCTGCAATATGGATTTGCGGGAGACATGCCTTCCAAGATGTAGACGGGCAGGCGGAGGGCTTCGTACGGGCAAAAATAAATGGAATCAACTTTTATAGTTGTTACGCAAGACCCAGCTGGACGATGAGCGAATACTCAGCAATGATAGAAAATTTAACGGCCGATGCTCGAGGAAGAGCTCCAGTGGTTATAGGCGGAGACTTCAATGCCTGGGCAACAGACTGGGGCAGCAGATTTACTAATATCAGAGGACATTATCTGCTAGAATCTTTCGCCTCATTAAATATAGGCATAGCTAACACGGGACGAGCAAATACGTATCGCAAAGCAGGAAGGGGATCGATCATCGATATTACCTTCGCTAGCAGTTCCCTCCTGCGGATGATAAAATGGCGCGTCAGCGAAGACTATACGCACAGCGACCACCAGGCGATTGTAATTGAAATTAAAGAAAAAAAAGCCGTGCAACGCCCAAAATTAGGGGGACCTAAATGGAAAGACAAGTTCCTTGATAAAGAAATGTTTGAGGAAATCATAAACTCAAGCTTCCTAATCGAAAGCGGAACATCTGAGATCCTGTCGCAACAACTTACCAGTATAATCACTACAGCGTGCGACGCAGCTATGCCCAGGAGAAGACCTAGCAAGAGAGGTGAACACTGCTACTGGTGGAATGAGCAGATAAAAGCACTGAGAGCTGCCTGCTTACAAGCCAGACGTAGAGTGCAGCGATCAAGAAGGGGATCAGACATTCAAGAACGTCTTGATATGCTAAGATTAGCTAGACGAAATTTAAAAAATGCAATCAAAGAAAGCAAGTCGAAGTGCTTCAAACGACTTTGTGACGAGGCGGACATCAATCCCTGGGGCACAGCATACAAAATAGTTATGGCAAAGCTAAAAGGCTGTAAGACCCCGCAAATATCATGCCCAACAAAGCTTAGGTCCATCGTAGAACACCTATTTCCGAAAGGACCATATACTATGTGCAACATAATAAGAGAAATTAGCACAGAAAGTATTCCAAGGCTAACAGTTGATGAACTCGTGAACGCAAGTAAAAGAATACGAGACAACAAAGCTCCTGGACCCGATGGCATTCCTAATAAAGCATTGAAAGCCGCCATCCGAAGTAGGCCGGACATGTTCATGACATGCATGCAACAGTGTCTAGATGAAGGAGTTTTCCCTGAACCTTGGAAACTGCAGCATTTAGTATTGCTTCCAAAGGGAAACAAACCACCGGGCGAACCATCATCGTACCGCCCAATATGTCTACTAGATACAATGGGAAAGATACTCGAGCGGATCATATATGACAGATTGCTTAATATAGCGGATAATAAAGGAGCACTGTCAGATCATCAGTTCGGGTTTCGAAAATCGCGCTCGACCGTCGACGCCATAAAGGCGGTGGTCAATATAGCAAAGAATGCGATTGAAGGAAAAAGATGGCGGTGGGGCACAAAGGAATATTGTGCAGTAGTGACACTGGACATAAAAAACGCCTTTAACTCTGCAAAATGGTCCTCAATAAGAAGATCACTCGCCAGAATGGATGCACCATACTATATAAGGAAGATAGTGTCAAGCTACTTAAGTTATAGAAGGTTGAGGTACGAAACCAATGAGGGTACAAAGTACTATAACGTCTCCGCAGGAGTCCCACAAGGATCGGTGCTGGGTCCCCTTCTATGGAATATAATGTACGATGGAGTTCTAAGACTAGCATTACCACCAGGCGTACAAATATTTGGATTCGCTGACGACATCGCCGTTGTCACAGTGTCAAAGACAATCAATGGAATAGAGTCAGCCACGAATGAAGCAGTTGGCCAAATCAAAAAATGGCTAGTATCCGTCGGTTTAGAATTAGCCGACCATAAAACGGAAGCAGTCCTGATTACCAGCCGGAAAAATATAGAATACATAAATATACGAGTTGGTAACCAGACTATTAGATCAAAGGATTTTGTCAAATACCTAGGAGTAATGCTTGACAATAGGCTCCGTTTTAAAATACACGTGGACTATTCTAGCAGAAAGGCGTCGCAGATGCAGGCAGCATTATCTCGGATACTGCCAAATGTCGGAGGACCAGGATATCCAAGGAGGGTCCTAATGTCCAGAGTAGTTAGCTCAGTCCTCCTGTACGCAGCCCCAGTTTGGGCGGAGGCACTGGTGACTAAAGAAATAAGAAGAAACCTCTCGTCTATATACAGACTCAGTGCACTAAGGACGATCAGCGGGTTCCGAACGATCTCCGATGATGCGGCCCTCGTTATAGCAGGAATGGTTCCAGTAGACATCCTCGCAGATGAAATGCTTAGGATCTACAATAGAAGAGCCTTATCACATCCGGACCAACGATCAATCAAAATGATCAAAGAAGAAGAAAAGGCCACCTCAATGGCTGTATGGCAAGCCAGGTGGGACATAAGTTTGAAAGGAAGATGGACCCACAAACTGATCCCGAATATAGAGAATTGGACAAACCGATCTCACGGTAATTGCAATTACCAATTTACGCAGTTTCTGTCAGGCCATGGCGGCTATCGAAGATATCTTTATAGATTTGGACACGATAGCTCACCTTTTTGCCCAGATTGCCCGGAACTGGAAGAAGATACGGAGCATGCGATTTTCCAATGCGGACGCTTCAGAGAATGGAGAAGCAGCCTGCCAAGTCCACAAGTCCTGTTAGAAGAAATGCTGAGATCTGAGGGTAAGTGGACAGAAGTGTGTGTATTCATAACGAATGTGCAAAACGAGCTGCGAAGAATCGAAAAGATAAGGCGATCAGCAGCAGCAGAAGATGCAGAAGGCATAGAGTAATCTGCTTACCAGCCCCGTGATGTAATACCTAACGGCAGTCCCGCGGGGAGAGTGGTTGAAGTGTGTAAGGAGGGTTTAGTACGTAGGCGTAATTCCTGGTACGAACATTCAGGTTTACGAATCGTGCATGCTAGTACCCCTGGAGGGCTCTACTGGTATCTTTTAGAAGATTCCCCACCTCTGGCACAGCCATTAAAAAAAAAAAAACACACGCACACACACACACACACACACACACACACACACACACACACACACACACACACACACACAACCGCAAGGGCACTCTGAAGTAGAGTGTTGGGTCTGACAACCCCACGGGCCCTAGTCCGGGGAGTAAAACCACGTCAACAAACCTTGGTTCACCTGCCCCGGGTGATAGTACCATGTGAGGGGCCCTAGCCAGGGTTACGGCGGAGAAGAAGTCACTGTCAACCTCTCTTGCATGGAAAAAACCTGCTCGCCGAGGCTCTGACGACCGAGTAGGAGCGGTATAACTCCCAACCCGCCCGGAGGAAAAGCCGCGGCCAACGAGGGAGCGCGGCATTCAATGAATGTATTAAGACTGAGCCCAGTAAGGTCTTAATTATGGTATACTGGAAGCAATCATTTTGATTTGTCAACTCTTGGGCTGACGTCTGTGGTATTCTGTTACCTGAGTAGGCAAGAGTGAAATTTTGCTGAAATGGCTTTCAGGCTAATGCTACCGGCGCCCCCGTCCCGTTAAAACCCTGGCAGGACTCAAAGTACGCTCAATGTTTCGTCGCTATTAAGTTAGTGGTGTAGGTACAGATGAAAAATTCCTGTCTTACACTGATCTGGCTCTGAACACAAGACCCCATAAGGGCTCGTGTCAACCCCCGCATGGCCTCACTGCTTGCATAGATAACCATGGGATCCATAGGTGACTACACACCCGAGCATTGATAACGGCTTTGAGTGGGGACCCAATTTACAATGAATTCCCAGAATTTAGGAGGAGGAGAAGTAGAAGGAGTTGTAGGAGAGGAGAATGTGAATTCTTTTAAAAGGAGTTCGAAGATGGCGAGATCACCAGTGGCCCAAACGTCACAAAGGCGCGAATCACCGGAAACAAGAAAGGTGATAAAGGAAGCCAGCCCCGGCAAATCTGACTTTCATAAACTAGGAGAGCAGATCAAGGGACTGGTAGAAATGTTGGAAGATGGAAAAAGACGTTCCATCCATCAAGCCATGCGGGATGCGATTGATAGCATTAAAAACCTCTATGAGTTATCGGCTATCTACATTAATAACAAGAAGACTCAGGAGAAGATGGTTAATCACACCTCATCTCAAACCTCTCCATGGCTCAAAGCTTCAATGGAGCAAAAAAGGAAGCAGCCTATCCACAGCGAAACGCCGAATCCAAAGCGGAGGCAAGAGCAACGCCAGTCCTCACGTAAGCCTATGGTAATAGCGACGGAAGAAAAAACCCAGGAAAAGGGTATTAAAAATGTTAAAAAAACTGGAGAAGGCGAATGGACAAAAGTCGTCGCTAAAACTAAAAATAAAGTGAAGTCAGACGCATCTGCCAAGAAGTCCGCCGTAAAACAAAAGCCAACTATAAGAAAGGCAAGACCTGACGCCATAGTCATAGAAGCGAAGGGCGAAATATCCTATGCGCAGATATTGCGCAACGTGAAGGCTGATCCAAAACTAGAAACAATTGGAAAAGCAGTATCTAGGATCAGAAGGACACAAAAAGGTGACCTCTTAATTCAATTGAAGGAGACAAGTGACAAGACAGCGGAATTTAAAAGCGTCATAAGTGAGGCGTTAGGCGAACAAGCAAACGTAAGAACCCTCACCCAACGCACTAGCATCGAGCTGAAAGACATCGATGAGATCACCACAAAAGAAGACATTTGTGAATCAATCGAAGTCCAAGCCGGAGTCGAAGACGTCACACCGTCAGACTTTATATCGCTGAGGAAAGCATATGGTGGAACCCAAACGGCGACTATCAGCCTTCCAAATGCAAAAGCAAAGAAGCTGCTGGAAGTACAGAAGATAAAAATCGGGTGGGTAGTGTGTCGCATCCGCGAACGGACACTCCTCAAAAAGTGCTTCAAATGCCTGGAATTTGGGCACATTGCCAAGCAGTGTAAAAACGGAGAAGATCGCTCCAAGTTGTGTAGAAGATGTGGGGATGAGGGCCACATAGCTAAGTCTTGCGCAAAGGAGCCTTCGTGCATGTTCTGTAGAAAGGAACACCCAGAAGATGCGAAGCATGTAGCGGGCAGCAGCAAATGCCCAGTCTTTAGGAGAGCTATCGCCAGCAGAAAAGTATGAAGGTTATCCAGATAAACCTAAATCACTGCGAGATAGCACAGGATATCCTGTCACAGACGGCTAAAGACGAGAGAGCGGACATAATTTTAATAAGCGAACCGTACAAATCTCGTGACATCAACGCTTGGGCATGTGACAAAACAGAAAAAGCTGCAATATGGATTTGCGGGAGACATGCCTTCCAAGATGTAGACGGGCAGGCGGAGGGCTTCGTACGGGCAAAAATAAATGGAATCAACTTTTATAGTTGTTACGCAAGACCCAGCTGGACGATGAGCGAATACTCAGCAATGATAGAAAATTTAACGGCCGATGCTCGAGGAAGAGCTCCAGTGGTTATAGGCGGAGACTTCAATGCCTGGGCAACAGACTGGGGCAGCAGATTTACTAATATCAGAGGACATTATCTGCTAGAATCTTTCGCCTCATTAAATATAGGCATAGCTAACACGGGACGAGCAAATACGTATCGCAAAGCAGGAAGGGGATCGATCATCGATATTACCTTCGCTAGCAGTTCCCTCCTGCGGATGATAAAATGGCGCGTCAGCGAAGACTATACGCACAGCGACCACCAGGCGATTGTAATTGAAATTAAAGAAAAAAAAGCCGTGCAACGCCCAAAATTAGGGGGACCTAAATGGAAAGACAAGTTCCTTGATAAAGAAATGTTTGAGGAAATCATAAACTCAAGCTTCCTAATCGAAAGCGGAACATCTGAGATCCTGTCGCAACAACTTACCAGTATAATCACTACAGCGTGCGACGCAGCTATGCCCAGGAGAAGACCTAGCAAGAGAGGTGAACACTGCTACTGGTGGAATGAGCAGATAAAAGCACTGAGAGCTGCCTGCTTACAAGCCAGACGTAGAGTGCAGCGATCAAGAAGGGGATCAGACATTCAAGAACGTCTTGATATGCTAAGATTAGCTAGACGAAATTTAAAAAATGCAATCAAAGAAAGCAAGTCGAAGTGCTTCAAACGACTTTGTGACGAGGCGGACATCAATCCCTGGGGCACAGCATACAAAATAGTTATGGCAAAGCTAAAAGGCTGTAAGACCCCGCAAATATCATGCCCAACAAAGCTTAGGTCCATCGTAGAACACCTATTTCCGAAAGGACCATATACTATGTGCAACATAATAAGAGAAATTAGCACAGAAAGTATTCCAAGGCTAACAGTTGATGAACTCGTGAACGCAAGTAAAAGAATACGAGACAACAAAGCTCCTGGACCCGATGGCATTCCTAATAAAGCATTGAAAGCCGCCATCCGAAGTAGGCCGGACATGTTCATGACATGCATGCAACAGTGTCTAGATGAAGGAGTTTTCCCTGAACCTTGGAAACTGCAGCATTTAGTATTGCTTCCAAAGGGAAACAAACCACCGGGCGAACCATCATCGTACCGCCCAATATGTCTACTAGATACAATGGGAAAGATACTCGAGCGGATCATATATGACAGATTGCTTAATATAGCGGATAATAAAGGAGCACTGTCAGATCATCAGTTCGGGTTTCGAAAATCGCGCTCGACCGTCGACGCCATAAAGGCGGTGGTCAATATAGCAAAGAATGCGATTGAAGGAAAAAGATGGCGGTGGGGCACAAAGGAATATTGTGCAGTAGTGACACTGGACATAAAAAACGCCTTTAACTCTGCAAAATGGTCCTCAATAAGAAGATCACTCGCCAGAATGGATGCACCATACTATATAAGGAAGATAGTGTCAAGCTACTTAAGTTATAGAAGGTTGAGGTACGAAACCAATGAGGGTACAAAGTACTATAACGTCTCCGCAGGAGTCCCACAAGGATCGGTGCTGGGTCCCCTTCTATGGAATATAATGTACGATGGAGTTCTAAGACTAGCATTACCACCAGGCGTACAAATATTTGGATTCGCTGACGACATCGCCGTTGTCACAGTGTCAAAGACAATCAATGGAATAGAGTCAGCCACGAATGAAGCAGTTGGCCAAATCAAAAAATGGCTAGTATCCGTCGGTTTAGAATTAGCCGACCATAAAACGGAAGCAGTCCTGATTACCAGCCGGAAAAATATAGAATACATAAATATACGAGTTGGTAACCAGACTATTAGATCAAAGGATTTTGTCAAATACCTAGGAGTAATGCTTGACAATAGGCTCCGTTTTAAAATACACGTGGACTATTCTAGCAGAAAGGCGTCGCAGATGCAGGCAGCATTATCTCGGATACTGCCAAATGTCGGAGGACCAGGATATCCAAGGAGGGTCCTAATGTCCAGAGTAGTTAGCTCAGTCCTCCTGTACGCAGCCCCAGTTTGGGCGGAGGCACTGGTGACTAAAGAAATAAGAAGAAACCTCTCGTCTATATACAGACTCAGTGCACTAAGGACGATCAGCGGGTTCCGAACGATCTCCGATGATGCGGCCCTCGTTATAGCAGGAATGGTTCCAGTAGACATCCTCGCAGATGAAATGATTAGGATCTACAATAGAAGAGCCTTATCACATCCGGACCAACGATCAATCAAAATGATCAAAGAAGAAGAAAAGGCCACCTCAATGGCTGTATGGCAAGCCAGGTGGGACATAAGTTTGAAAGGAAGATGGACCCACAAACTGATCCCGAATATAGAGAATTGGACAAACCGATCTCACGGTAACTGCAATTACCAATTTACGCAGTTTCTGTCAGGCCATGGCGGCTATCGAAGATATCTTTATAGATTTGGACACGATAGCTCACCTTTTTGCCCAGATTGTCCGGAACTGGAAGAAGATACGGAGCATGCGATTTTCCAATGCGGACGCTTCAGAGAATGGAGAAGCAGCCTGCCAAGTCCACAAGTCCTGTTAGAAGAAATGCTGAGATCTGAGGGTAAGTGGACAGAAGTGTGTGTATTCATAACGAATGTGCAAAACGAGCTGCGAAGAATCGAAAAGATAAGGCGATCAGCAGCAGCAGAAGATGCAGAAGGCATAGAGTAATCTGCTTACCAGCCCCGTGATGTAATACCTAACGGCAGTCCCGCGGGGAGAGTGGTTGAAGTGTGTAAGGAGGGTTTAGTACGTAGGCGTAATTCCTGGTACGAACATTCAGGTTTACGAATCGTGCATGCTAGAACCCCTGGAGGGCTCTACTGGTATCTTTTAGAAGATTCCCCACCTCTGGCACAGCCATAAAAAAAAAAAAAAAAAAAACACACACACACACACACACACACACACATACACACACACACACACACACACACACACACACACACACACACACACACACACACACACACACACACACACACACACACACACACACACACACACACACACACACACACACACACACACACACACACACACACACACACACACCGCAAGGGCACTCTGAAGTAGAGTGTTGGGTCTGACAACCCCACGGGCCCTAGTCCGGGGAGTAAAACCACGTCAACAAACCTTGGTTCACCTGCCCCGGGTGATAGTACCATGTGAGGGGCCCTAGCCAGGGTTACGGCGGAGAAGAAGTCACTGTCAACCTCTCTTGCATGGAAAAACCTGCTCGCCGAGGCTCTGACGACCGAGTAGGAGCGGTATAACTCCCAACCCGCCCGGAGGAAAAGCCGCGGCCAACGAGGGAGCGCGGCATTCAATGAATGTATTAAGACTGAGCCCAGTAAGGTCTTAATTATGGTATACTGGAAGCAATCATTTTGATTTGTCAACTCTTGGGCTGACGTCTGTGGTATTCTGTTACCTGAGTAGGCAAGAGTGAAATTTTGCTGAAATGGCTTTCAGGCTAATGCTACCGGCGCCCCCGTCCCGTTAAAACCCTGGCAGGACTCAAAGTACGCTCAATGTTTCGTCGCTATTAAGTTAGTGGTGTAGGTACAGATGAAAAATTCCTGTCTAACACTGATCTGGCTCTGAACACAAGACCCCATAAGGGCTCGTGTCAACCCCCGCATGGCCTCACTGCTTGCATAGATAACCATGGGATCCATAGGTGACTACACACCCGAGCATTGATAACGGCTTTGAGTGGGGACCCAATTTACAATGAATTCCCAGAATTTAGGAGGAGGAGAAGTAGAAGGAGTTGTAGGAGAGGAGAATGTGAATTCTTTTAAAAGGAGTTCGAAGATGGCGAGATCACCAGTGGCCCAAACGTCACAAAGGCGCGAATCACCGGAAACAAGAAAGGTGATAAAGGAAGCCAGCCCCGGCAAATCTGACTTTCATAAACTAGGAGAGCAGATCAAGGGACTGGTAGAAATGTTGGAAGATGGAAAAAGACGTTCCATCCATCAAGCCATGCGGGATGCGATTGATAGCATTAAAAACCTCTATGAGTTATCGGCTATCTACATTAATAACAAGAAGACTCAGGAGAAGATGGTTAATCACACCTCATCTCAAACCTCTCCATGGCTCAAAGCTTCAATGGAGCAAAAAAGGAAGCAGCCTATCCACAGCGAAACGCCGAATCCAAAGCGGAGGCAAGAGCAACGCCAGCCCTCACGTAAGCCTATGGTAATAGCGACGGAAGAAAAAACCCAGGAAAAGGGTATTAAAAATGTTAAAAAAACTGGAGAAGGCGAATGGACAAAAGTCGTCGCTAAAACTAAAAATAAAGTGAAGTCAGACGCATCTGCCAAGAAGTCCGCCGTAAAACAAAAGCCAATTATAAGAAAGGCAAGACCTGACGCCATAGTCATAGAAGCGAAGGGCGAAATATCCTATGCGCAGATATTGCGCAACGTGAAGGCTGATCCAAAACTAGAAACAATTGGAAAAGCAGTATCTAGGATCAGAAGGACACAAAAAGGTGACCTCTTAATTCAATTGAAGGAGACAAGTGACAAGACAGCGGAATTTAAAAGCGTCATAAGTGAGGCGTTAGGCGAACAAGCAAACGTAAGAACCCTCACCCAACGCACTAGCATCGAGCTGAAAGACATCGATGAGATCACCACAAAAGAAGACATTTGTGAATCAATCGAAGTCCAAGCCGGAGTCGAAGGCGTCACACCGTCAGACTTTATATCGCTGAGGAAAGCATATGGTGGAACCCAAACGGCGACTATCAGCCTTCCAAATGCAAAAGCAAAGAAGCTGCTGGAAGTACAGAAGATAAAAATCGGGTGGGTAGTGTGTCGCATCCGCGAACGGACACTCCTCAAAAAGTGCTTCAAATGCCTGGAATTTGGGCACATTGCCAAGCAGTGTAAAAACGGAGAAGATCGCTCCAAGTTGTGTAGAAGATGTGGGGATGAGGGCCACATAGCTAAGTCTTGCGCAAAGGAGCCTTCGTGCATGTTCTGTAGAAAGGAACACCCAGAAGATGCGAAGCATGTAGCGGGCAGCAGCAAATGCCCAGTCTTTAGGAGAGCTATCGCCAGCAGAAAAGTATGAAGGTTATCCAGATAAACCTAAATCACTGCGAGATAGCACAGGATATCCTGTCACAGACGGCTAAAGACGAGAGAGCGGACATAATTTTAATAAGCGAACCGTACAAATCTCGTGACATCAACGCTTGGGCATGTGACAAAACAGAAAAAGCTGCAATATGGATTTGCGGGAGACATGCCTTCCAAGATGTAGACGGGCAGGCGGAGGGCTTCGTACGGGCAAAAATAAATGGAATCAACTTTTATAGTTGTTACGCAAGACCCAGCTGGACGATGAGCGAATACTCAGCAATGATAGAAAATTTAACGGCCGATGCTCGAGGAAGAGCTCCAGTGGTTATAGGCGGAGACTTCAATGCCTGGGCAACAGACTGGGGCAGCAGATTTACTAATATCAGAGGACATTATCTGCTAGAATCTTTCGCCTCATTAAATATAGGCATAGCTAACACGGGACGAGCAAATACGTATCGCAAAGCAGGAAGGGGATCGATCATCGATATTACCTTCGCTAGCAGTTCCCTCCTGCGGATGATAAAATGGCGCGTCAGCGAAGACTATACGCACAGCGACCACCAGGCGGTTGTAATTGAAATTAAAGAAAAAAAAGCCGTGCAACGCCCAAAATTAGGGGGACCTAAATGGAAAGACAAGTTCCTTGATAAAGAAATGTTTGAGGAAATCATAAACTCAAGCTTCCTAATCGAAAGCGGAACATCTGAGATCCTGTCGCAACAACTTACCAGTATAATCACTACAGCGTGCGACGCAGCTATGCCCAGGAGAAGACCTAGCAAGAGAGGTGAACACTGCTACTGGTGGAATGAGCAGATAAAAGCACTGAGAGCTGCCTGCTTACAAGCCAGACGTAGAGTGCAGCGATCAAGAAGGGGATCAGACATTCAAGAACGTCTTGATATGCTAAGATTAGCTAGACGAAATTTAAAAAATGCAATCAAAGAAAGCAAGTCGAAGTGCTTCAAACGACTATGTGACGAGGCGGACATCAATCCCTGGGGCACAGCATACAAAATAGTTATGGCAAAGCTAAAAGGCTGTAAGACCCCGCAAATATCATGCCCAACAAAGCTTAGGTCCATCGTAGAACACCTATTTCCGAAAGGACCATATACTATGTGCAACATAATAAGAGAAATTAGCACAGAAAGTATTCCAAGGCTAACAGTTGATGAACTCGTGAACGCAAGTAAAAGAATACGAGACAACAAAGCTCCTGGACCCGATGGCATTCCTAATAAAGCATTGAAAGCCGCCATCCGAAGTAGGCCGGACATGTTCATGACATGCATGCAACAGTGTCTAGATGAAGGAGTTTTCCCTGAACCTTGGAAACTGCAGCATTTAGTATTGCTTCCAAAGGGAAACAAACCACCGGGCGAACCATCATCGTACCGCCCAATATGTCTACTAGATACAATGGGAAAGATACTCGAGCGGATCATATATGACAGATTGCTTAATATAGCGGATAATAAAGGAGCACTGTCAGATCATCAGTTCGGGTTTCGAAAATCGCGCTCGACCGTCGACGCCATAAAGGCGGTGGTCAATATAGCAAAGAATGCGATTGAAGGAAAAAGATGGCGGTGGGGCACAAAGGAATATTGTGCAGTAGTGACACTGGACATAAAAAACGCCTTTAACTCTGCAAAATGGTCCTCAATAAGAAGATCACTCGCCAGAATGGATGCACCATACTATATAAGGAAGATAGTGTCAAGCTACTTAAGTTATAGAAGGTTGAGGTACGAAACCAATGAGGGTACAAAGTACTATAACGTCTCCGCAGGAGTCCCACAAGGATCGGTGCTGGGTCCCCTTCTATGGAATATAATGTACGATGGAGTTCTAAGACTAGCATTACCACCAGGCGTACAAATATTTGGATTCGCTGACGACATCGCCGTTGTCACAGTGTCAAAGACAATCAATGGAATAGAGTCAGCCACGAATGAAGCAGTTGGCCAAATCAAAAAATGGCTAGTATCCGTCGGTTTAGAATTAGCCGACCATAAAACGGAAGCAGTCCTGATTACCAGCCGGAAAAATATAGAATACATAAATATACGAGTTGGTAACCAGACTATTAGATCAAAGGATTTTGTCAAATACCTAGGAGTAATGCTTGACAATAGGCTCCGTTTTAAAATACACGTGGACTATTCTAGCAGAAAGGCGTCGCAGATGCAGGCAGCATTATCTCGGATACTGCCAAATGTCGGAGGACCAGGATATCCAAGGAGGGTCCTAATGTCCAGAGTAGTTAGCTCAGTCCTCCTGTACGCAGCCCCAGTTTGGGCGGAGGCACTGGTGACTAAAGAAATAAGAAGAAACCTCTCGTCTATATACAGACTCAGTGCACTAAGGACGATCAGCGGGTTCCGAACGATCTCCGATGATGCGGCCCTCGTTATAGCAGGAATGGTTCCAGTAGACATCCTCGCAGATGAAATGATTAGGATCTACAATAGAAGAGCCTTATCACATCCGGACCAACGATCAATCAAAATGATCAAAGAAGAAGAAAAGGCCACCTCAATGGCTGTATGGCAAGCCAGGTGGGACATAAGTTTGAAAGGAAGATGGACCCACAAACTGATCCCGAATATAGAGAATTGGACAAACCGATCTCACGGTAACTGCAATTACCAATTTACGCAGTTTCTGTCAGGCCATGGCGGCTATCGAAGATATCTTTATAGATTTGGACACGATAGCTCACCTTTTTGCCCAGATTGTCCGGAACTGGAAGAAGATACGGAGCATGCGATTTTCCAATGCGGACGCTTCAGAGAATGGAGAAGCAGCCTGCCAAGTCCACAAGTCCTGTTAGAAGAAATGCTGAGATCTGAGGGTAAGTGGACAGAAGTGTGTGTATTCATAACGAATGTGCAAAACGAGCTGCGAAGAATCGAAAAGATAAGGCGATCAGCAGCAGCAGAAGATGCAGAAGGCATAGAGTAATCTGCTTACCAGCCCCGTGATGTAATACCTAACGGCAGTCCCGCGGGGAGAGTGGTTGAAGTGTGTAAGGAGGGTTTAGTACGTAGGCGTAATTCCTGGTACGAACATTCAGGTTTACGAATCGTGCATGCTAGAACCC
The DNA here is from genome assembly GCA_947095585.1 of Nephrocerus scutellatus. NCBI lineage: Eukaryota > Metazoa > Arthropoda > Insecta > Diptera > Pipunculidae > Nephrocerus > Nephrocerus scutellatus. The sequence continues at coordinate 44,977,838 of OX352761.1, forward strand.
CTGGAGGGCTCTACTGGTATCTTTTAGAAGATTCCCCACCTCTGGCACAGCCATAAAAAAAAAAAAAAAAAAAAAACACACACACACACACACACACACACACACACACATACACACACACACACACACACACACACACACACACACACACACACACACACACACACACACACACACACACCGCAAGGGCACTCTGAAGTAGAGTGTTGGGTCTGACAACCCCACGGGCCCTAGTCCGGGGAGTAAAACCACGTCAACAAACCTTGGTTCACCTGCCCCGGGTGATAGTACCATGTGAGGGGCCCTAGCCAGGGTTACGGCGGAGAAGAAGTCACTGTCAACCTCTCTTGCATGGAAAAACCTGCTCGCCGAGGCTCTGACGACCGAGTAGGAGCGGTATAACTCCCAACCCGCCCGGAGGAAAAGCCGCGGCCAACGAGGGAGCGCGGCATTCAATGAATGTATTAAGACTGAGCCCAGTAAGGTCTTAATTATGGTATACTGGAAGCAATCATTTTGATTTGTCAACTCTTGGGCTGACGTCTGTGGTATTCTGTTACCTGAGTAGGCAAGAGTGAAATTTTGCTGAAATGGCTTTCAGGCTAATGCTACCGGCGCCCCCGTCCCGTTAAAACCCTGGCAGGACTCAAAGTACGCTCAATGTTTCGTCGCTATTAAGTTAGTGGTGTAGGTACAGATGAAAAATTCCTGTCTAACACTGATCTGGCTCTGAACACAAGACCCCATAAGGGCTCGTGTCAACCCCCGCATGGCCTCACTGCTTGCATAGATAACCATGGGATCCATAGGTGACTACACACCCGAGCATTGATAACGGCTTTGAGTGGGGACCCAATTTACAATGAATTCCCAGAATTTAGGAGGAGGAGAAGTAGAAGGAGTTGTAGGAGAGGAGAATGTGAATTCTTTTAAAAGGAGTTCGAAGATGGCGAGATCACCAGTGGCCCAAACGTCACAAAGGCGCGAATCACCGGAAACAAGAAAGGTGATAAAGGAAGCCAGCCCCGGCAAATCTGACTTTCATAAACTAGGAGAGCAGATCAAGGGACTGGTAGAAATGTTGGAAGATGGAAAAAGACGTTCCATCCATCAAGCCATGCGGGATGCGATTGATAGCATTAAAAACCTCTATGAGTTATCGGCTATCTACATTAATAACAAGAAGACTCAGGAGAAGATGGTTAATCACACCTCATCTCAAACCTCTCCATGGCTCAAAGCTTCAATGGAGCAAAAAAGGAAGCAGCCTATCCACAGCGAAACGCCGAATCCAAAGCGGAGGCAAGAGCAACGCCAGCCCTCACGTAAGCCTATGGTAATAGCGACGGAAGAAAAAACCCAGGAAAAGGGTATTAAAAATGTTAAAAAAACTGGAGAAGGCGAATGGACAAAAGTCGTCGCTAAAACTAAAAATAAAGTGAAGTCAGACGCATCTGCCAAGAAGTCCGCCGTAAAACAAAAGCCAATTATAAGAAAGGCAAGACCTGACGCCATAGTCATAGAAGCGAAGGGCGAAATATCCTATGCGCAGATATTGCGCAACGTGAAGGCTGATCCAAAACTAGAAACAATTGGAAAAGCAGTATCTAGGATCAGAAGGACACAAAAAGGTGACCTCTTAATTCAATTGAAGGAGACAAGTGACAAGACAGCGGAATTTAAAAGCGTCATAAGTGAGGCGTTAGGCGAACAAGCAAACGTAAGAACCCTCACCCAACGCACTAGCATCGAGCTGAAAGACATCGATGAGATCACCACAAAAGAAGACATTTGTGAATCAATCGAAGTCCAAGCCGGAGTCGAAGGCGTCACACCGTCAGACTTTATATCGCTGAGGAAAGCATATGGTGGAACCCAAACGGCGACTATCAGCCTTCCAAATGCAAAAGCAAAGAAGCTGCTGGAAGTACAGAAGATAAAAATCGGGTGGGTAGTGTGTCGCATCCGCGAACGGACACTCCTCAAAAAGTGCTTCAAATGCCTGGAATTTGGGCACATTGCCAAGCAGTGTAAAAACGGAGAAGATCGCTCCAAGTTGTGTAGAAGATGTGGGGATGAGGGCCACATAGCTAAGTCTTGCGCAAAGGAGCCTTCGTGCATGTTCTGTAGAAAGGAACACCCAGAAGATGCGAAGCATGTAGCGGGCAGCAGCAAATGCCCAGTCTTTAGGAGAGCTATCGCCAGCAGAAAAGTATGAAGGTTATCCAGATAAACCTAAATCACTGCGAGATAGCACAGGATATCCTGTCACAGACGGCTAAAGACGAGAGAGCGGACATAATTTTAATAAGCGAACCGTACAAATCTCGTGACATCAACGCTTGGGCATGTGACAAAACAGAAAAAGCTGCAATATGGATTTGCGGGAGACATGCCTTCCAAGATGTAGACGGGCAGGCGGAGGGCTTCGTACGGGCAAAAATAAATGGAATCAACTTTTATAGTTGTTACGCAAGACCCAGCTGGACGATGAGCGAATACTCAGCAATGATAGAAAATTTAACGGCCGATGCTCGAGGAAGAGCTCCAGTGGTTATAGGCGGAGACTTCAATGCCTGGGCAACAGACTGGGGCAGCAGATTTACTAATATCAGAGGACATTATCTGCTAGAATCTTTCGCCTCATTAAATATAGGCATAGCTAACACGGGACGAGCAAATACGTATCGCAAAGCAGGAAGGGGATCGATCATCGATATTACCTTCGCTAGCAGTTCCCTCCTGCGGATGATAAAATGGCGCGTCAGCGAAGACTATACGCACAGCGACCACCAGGCGATTGTAATTGAAATTAAAGAAAAAAAAGCCGTGCAACGCCCAAAATTAGGGGGACCTAAATGGAAAGACAAGTTCCTTGATAAAGAAATGTTTGAGGAAATCATAAACTCAAGCTTCCTAATCGAAAGCGGAACATCTGAGATCCTGTCGCAACAACTTACCAGTATAATCACTACAGCGTGCGACGCAGCTATGCCCAGGAGAAGACCTAGCAAGAGAGGTGAACACTGCTACTGGTGGAATGAGCAGATAAAAGCACTGAGAGCTGCCTGCTTACAAGCCAGACGTAGAGTGCAGCGATCAAGAAGGGGATCAGACATTCAAGAACGTCTTGATATGCTAAGATTAGCTAGACGAAATTTAAAAAATGCAATCAAAGAAAGCAAGTCGAAGTGCTTCAAACGACTTTGTGACGAGGCGGACATCAATCCCTGGGGCACAGCATACAAAATAGTTATGGCAAAGCTAAAAGGCTGTAAGACCCCGCAAATATCATGCCCAACAAAGCTTAGGTCCATCGTAGAACACCTATTTCCGAAAGGACCATATACTATGTGCAACATAATAAGAGAAATTAGCACAGAAAGTATTCCAAGGCTAACAGTTGATGAACTCGTGAACGCAAGTAAAAGAATACGAGACAACAAAGCTCCTGGACCCGATGGCATTCCTAATAAAGCATTGAAAGCCGCCATCCGAAGTAGGCCGGACATGTTCATGACATGCATGCAACAGTGTCTAGATGAAGGAGTTTTCCCTGAACCTTGGAAACTGCAGCATTTAGTATTGCTTCCAAAGGGAAACAAACCACCGGGCGAACCATCATCGTACCGCCCAATATGTCTACTAGATACAATGGGAAAGATACTCGAGCGGATCATATATGACAGATTGCTTAATATAGCGGATAATAAAGGAGCACTGTCAGATCATCAGTTCGGGTTTCGAAAATCGCGCTCGACCGTCGACGCCATAAAGGCGGTGGTCAATATAGCAAAGAATGCGATTGAAGGAAAAAGATGGCGGTGGGGCACAAAGGAATATTGTGCAGTAGTGACACTGGACATAAAAAACGCCTTTAACTCTGCAAAATGGTCCTCAATAAGAAGATCACTCGCCAGAATGGATGCACCATACTATATAAGGAAGATAGTGTCAAGCTACTTAAGTTATAGAAGGTTGAGGTACGAAACCAATGAGGGTACAAAGTACTATAACGTCTCCGCAGGAGTCCCACAAGGATCGGTGCTGGGTCCCCTTCTATGGAATATAATGTACGATGGAGTTCTAAGACTAGCATTACCACCAGGCGTACAAATATTTGGATTCGCTGACGACATCGCCGTTGTCACAGTGTCAAAGACAATCAATGGAATAGAGTCAGCCACGAATGAAGCAGTTGGCCAAATCAAAAAATGGCTAGTATCCGTCGGTTTAGAATTAGCCGACCATAAAACGGAAGCAGTCCTGATTACCAGCCGGAAAAATATAGAATACATAAATATACGAGTTGGTAACCAGACTATTAGATCAAAGGATTTTGTCAAATACCTAGGAGTAATGCTTGACAATAGGCTCCGTTTTAAAATACACGTGGACATCGTGGATTATCTCGGATACTGCCAAATGTCGGAGGACCAGGATATCCAAGGAGGGTCCTAATGTCCAGAGTAGTTAGCTCAGTCCTCCTGTACGCAGCCCCAGTTTGGGCGGAGGCACTGGTGACTAAAGAAATAAGAAGAAACCTCTCGTCTATATACAGACTCAGTGCACTAAGGACGATCAGCGGGTTCCGAACGATCTCCGATGATGCGGCCCTCGTTATAGCAGGAATGGTTCCAGTAGACATCCTCGCAGATGAAATGCTTAGGATCTACAATAGAAGAGCCTTATCACATCCGGACCAACGATCAATCAAAATGATCAAAGAAGAAGAAAAGGCCACCTCAATGGCTGTATGGCAAGCCAGGTGGGACATAAGTTTGAAAGGAAGATGGACCCACAAACTGATCCCGAATATAGAGAATTGGACAAACCGATCTCACGGTAATTGCAATTACCAATTTACGCAGTTTCTGTCAGGCCATGGCGGCTATCGAAGATATCTTTATAGATTTGGACACGATAGCTCACCTTTTTGCCCAGATTGCCCGGAACTGGAAGAAGATACGGAGCATGCGATTTTCCAATGCGGACGCTTCAGAGAATGGAGAAGCAGCCTGCCAAGTCCACAAGTCCTGTTAGAAGAAATGCTGAGATCTGAGGGTAAGTGGACAGAAGTGTGTGTATTCATAACGAATGTGCAAAACGAGCTGCGAAGAATCGAAAAGATAAGGCGATCAGCAGCAGCAGAAGATGCAGAAGGCATAGAGTAATCTGCTTACCAGCCCCGTGATGTAATACCTAACGGCAGTCCCGCGGGGAGAGTGGTTGAAGTGTGTAAGGAGGGTTTAGTACGTAGGCGTAATTCCTGGTACGAACATTCAGGTTTACGAATCGTGCATGCTAGTACCCCTGGAGGGCTCTACTGGTATCTTTTAGAAGATTCCCCACCTCTGGCACAGCCATTAAAAAAAAAAACACACGCACACGCACACGCACACACACACACACACACACACACACACACACACACACACACACACACACACACACACACACACACACACACACACACACACACACACACACACACACACACACACAACCGCAAGGGCACTCTGAAGTAGAGTGTTGGGTCTGACAACCCCACGGGCCCTAGTCCGGGGAGTAAAACCACGTCAACAAACCTTGGTTCACCTGCCCCGGGTGATAGTACCATGTGAGGGGCCCTAGCCAGGGTTACGGCGGAGAAGAAGTCACTGTCAACCTCTCTTGCATGGAAAAAACCTGCTCGCCGAGGCTCTGACGACCGAGTAGGAGCGGTATAACTCCCAACCCGCCCGGAGGAAAAGCCGCGGCCAACGAGGGAGCGCGGCATTCAATGAATGTATTAAGACTGAGCCCAGTAAGGTCTTAATTATGGTATACTGGAAGCAATCATTTTGATTTGTCAACTCTTGGGCTGACGTCTGTGGTATTCTGTTACCTGAGTAGGCAAGAGTGAAATTTTGCTGAAATGGCTTTCAGGCTAATGCTACCGGCGCCCCCGTCCCGTTAAAACCCTGGCAGGACTCAAAGTACGCTCAATGTTTCGTCGCTATTAAGTTAGTGGTGTAGGTACAGATGAAAATTCCTGTCTTACACTGATCTGGCTCTGAACACAAGACCCCATAAGGGCTCGTGTCAACCCCCGCATGGCCTCACTGCTTGCATAGATAACCATGGGATCCATAGGTGACTACACACCCGAGCATTGATAACGGCTTTGAGTGGGGACCCAATTTACAATGAATTCCCAGAATTTAGGAGGAGGAGAAGTAGAAGGAGTTGTAGGAGAGGAGAATGTGAATTCTTTTAAAAGGAGTTCGAAGATGGCGAGATCACCAGTGGCCCAAACGTCACAAAGGCGCGAATCACCGGAAACAAGAAAGGTGATAAAGGAAGCCAGCCCCGGCAAATCTGACTTTCATAAACTAGGAGAGCAGATCAAGGGACTGGTAGAAATGTTGGAAGATGGAAAAAGACGTTCCATCCATCAAGCCATGCGGGATGCGATTGATAGCATTAAAAACCTCTATGAGTTATCGGCTATCTACATTAATAACAAGAAGACTCAGGAGAAGATGGTTAATCACACCTCATCTCAAACCTCTCCATGGCTCAAAGCTTCAATGGAGCAAAAAAGGAAGCAGCCTATCCACAGCGAAACGCCGAATCCAAAGCGGAGGCAAGAGCAACGCCAGTCCTCACGTAAGCCTATGGTAATAGCGACGGAAGAAAAAACCCAGGAAAAGGGTATTAAAAATGTTAAAAAAACTGGAGAAGGCGAATGGACAAAAGTCGTCGCTAAAACTAAAAATAAAGTGAAGTCAGACGCATCTGCCAAGAAGTCCGCCGTAAAACAAAAGCCAACTATAAGAAAGGCAAGACCTGACGCCATAGTCATAGAAGCGAAGGGCGAAATATCCTATGCGCAGATATTGCGCAACGTGAAGGCTGATCCAAAACTAGAAACAATTGGAAAAGCAGTATCTAGGATCAGAAGGACACAAAAAGGTGACCTCTTAATTCAATTGAAGGAGACAAGTGACAAGACAGCGGAATTTAAAAGCGTCATAAGTGAGGCGTTAGGCGAACAAGCAAACGTAAGAACCCTCACCCAACGCACTAGCATCGAGCTGAAAGACATCGATGAGATCACCACAAAAGAAGACATTTGTGAATCAATCGAAGTCCAAGCCGGAGTCGAAGACGTCACACCGTCAGACTTTATATCGCTGAGGAAAGCATATGGTGGAACCCAAACGGCGACTATCAGCCTTCCAAATGCAAAAGCAAAGAAGCTGCTGGAAGTACAGAAGATAAAAATCGGGTGGGTAGTGTGTCGCATCCGCGAACGGACACTCCTCAAAAAGTGCTTCAAATGCCTGGAATTTGGGCACATTGCCAAGCAGTGTAAAAACGGAGAAGATCGCTCCAAGTTGTGTAGAAGATGTGGGGATGAGGGCCACATAGCTAAGTCTTGCGCAAAGGAGCCTTCGTGCATGTTCTGTAGAAAGGAACACCCAGAAGATGCGAAGCATGTAGCGGGCAGCAGCAAATGCCCAGTCTTTAGGAGAGCTATCGCCAGCAGAAAAGTATGAAGGTTATCCAGATAAACCTAAATCACTGCGAGATAGCACAGGATATCCTGTCACAGACGGCTAAAGACGAGAGAGCGGACATAATTTTAATAAGCGAACCGTACAAATCTCGTGACATCAACGCTTGGGCATGTGACAAAACAGAAAAAGCTGCAATATGGATTTGCGGGAGACATGCCTTCCAAGATGTAGACGGGCAGGCGGAGGGCTTCGTACGGGCAAAAATAAATGGAATCAACTTTTATAGTTGTTACGCAAGACCCAGCTGGACGATGAGCGAATACTCAGCAATGATAGAAAATTTAACGGCCGATGCTCGAGGAAGAGCTCCAGTGGTTATAGGCGGAGACTTCAATGCCTGGGCAACAGACTGGGGCAGCAGATTTACTAATATCAGAGGACATTATCTGCTAGAATCTTTCGCCTCATTAAATATAGGCATAGCTAACACGGGACGAGCAAATACGTATCGCAAAGCAGGAAGGGGATCGATCATCGATATTACCTTCGCTAGCAGTTCCCTCCTGCGGATGATAAAATGGCGCGTCAGCGAAGACTATACGCACAGCGACCACCAGGCGATTGTAATTGAAATTAAAGAAAAAAAAGCCGTGCAACGCCCAAAATTAGGGGGACCTAAATGGAAAGACAAGTTCCTTGATAAAGAAATGTTTGAAGAAATCATAAACTCAAGCTTCCTAATCGAAAGCGGAACATCTGAGATCCTGTCGCAACAACTTACCAGTATAATCACTACAGCGTGCGACGCAGCTATGCCCAGGAGAAGACCTAGCAAGAGAGGTGAACACTGCTACTGGTGGAATGAGCAGATAAAAGCACTGAGAGCTGCCTGCTTACAAGCCAGACGTAGAGTGCAGCGATCAAGAAGGGGATCAGACATTCAAGAACGTCTTGATATGCTAAGATTAGCTAGACGAAATTTAAAAAATGCAATCAAAGAAAGCAAGTCGAAGTGCTTCAAACGACTATGTGACGAGGCGGACATCAATCCCTGGGGCACAGCATACAAAATAGTTATGGCAAAGCTAAAAGGCTGTAAGACCCCGCAAATATCATGCCCAACAAAGCTTAGGTCCATCGTAGAACACCTATTTCCGAAAGGACCATATACTATGTGCAACATAATAAGAGAAATTAGCACAGAAAGTATTCCAAGGCTAACAGTTGATGAACTCGTGAACGCAAGTAAAAGAATACGAGACAACAAAGCTCCTGGACCCGATGGCATTCCTAATAAAGCATTGAAAGCCGCCATCCGAAGTAGGCCGGACATGTTCATGACATGCATGCAACAGTGTCTAGATGAAGGAGTTTTCCCTGAACCTTGGAAACTGCAGCATTTAGTATTGCTTCCAAAGGGAAACAAACCACCGGGCGAACCATCATCGTACCGCCCAATATGTCTACTAGATACAATGGGAAAGATACTCGAGCGGATCATATATGACAGATTGCTTAATATAGCGGATAATAAAGGAGCACTGTCAGATCATCAGTTCGGGTTTCGAAAATCGCGCTCGACCGTCGACGCCATAAAGGCGGTGGTCAATATAGCAAAGAATGCGATTGAAGGAAAAAGATGGCGGTGGGGCACAAAGGAATATTGTGCAGTAGTGACACTGGACATAAAAAACGCCTTTAACTCTGCAAAATGGTCCTCAATAAGAAGATCACTCGCCAGAATGGATGCACCATACTATATAAGGAAGATAGTGTCAAGCTACTTAAGTTATAGAAGGTTGAGGTACGAAACCAATGAGGGTACAAAGTACTATAACGTCTCCGCAGGAGTCCCACAAGGATCGGTGCTGGGTCCCCTTCTATGGAATATAATGTACGATGGAGTTCTAAGACTAGCATTACCACCAGGCGTACAAATATTTGGATTCGCTGACGACATCGCCGTTGTCACAGTGTCAAAGACAATCAATGGAATAGAGTCAGCCACGAATGAAGCAGTTGGCCAAATCAAAAAATGGCTAGTATCCGTCGGTTTAGAATTAGCCGACCATAAAACGGAAGCAGTCCTGATTACCAGCCGGAAAAATATAGAATACATAAATATACGAGTTGGTAACCAGACTATTAGATCAAAGGATTTTGTCAAATACCTAGGAGTAATGCTTGACAATAGGCTCCGTTTTAAAATACACGTGGACTATTCTAGCAGAAAGGCGTCGCAGATGCAGGCAGCATTATCTCGGATACTGCCAAATGTCGGAGGACCAGGATATCCAAGGAGGGTCCTAATGTCCAGAGTAGTTAGCTCAGTCCTCCTGTACGCAGCCCCAGTTTGGGCGGAGGCACTGGTGACTAAAGAAATAAGAAGAAACCTCTCGTCTATATACAGACTCAGTGCACTAAGGACGATCAGCGGGTTCCGAACGATCTCCGATGATGCGGCCCTCGTTATAGCAGGAATGGTTCCAGTAGACATCCTCGCAGATGAAATGCTTAGGATCTACAATAGAAGAGCCTTATCACATCCGGACCAACGATCAATCAAAATGATCAAAGAAGAAGAAAAGGCCACCTCAATGGCTGTATGGCAAGCCAGGTGGGACATAAGTTTGAAAGGAAGATGGACCCACAAACTGATCCCGAATATAGAGAATTGGACAAACCGATCTCACGGTAACTGCAATTACCAATTTACGCAGTTTCTGTCAGGCCATGGCGGCTATCGAAGATATCTTTATAGATTTGGACACGATAGCTCACCTTTTTGCCCAGATTGTCCGGAACTGGAAGAAGATACGGAGCATGCGATTTTCCAATGCGGACGCTTCAGAGAATGGAGAAGCAGCCTGCCAAGTCCACAAGTCCTGTTAGAAGAAATGCTGAGATCTGAGGGTAAGTGGACAGAAGTGTGTGTATTCATAACGAATGTGCAAAACGAGCTGCGAAGAATCGAAAAGATAAGGCGATCAGCAGCAGCAGAAGATGCAGAAGGCATAGAGTAATCTGCTTACCAGCCCCGTGATGTAATACCTAACGGCAGTCCCGCGGGGAGAGTGGTTGAAGTGTGTAAGGAGGGTTAAGTACGTAGGCGTAATTCCTGGTACGAACATTCAGGTTTACGAATCGTGCATGCTAGAACCCCTGGAGGGCTCTACTGGTATCTTTTAGAAGATTCCCCACCTCTGGCACAGCCATAAAAAAAAAAAAAAAAAAAAAAAACACACACACACACACACACACACACACACACACACACACACACACACACACACACACACACACACACACACACACACACACACACACACACACACACACACACACACACACACACACACACACACACACACACACACACACACACACACACACACACACACCGCAAGGGCACTCTGAAGTAGAGTGTTGGGTCTGACAACCCCACGGGCCCTAGTCCGGGGAGTAAAACCACGTCAACAAACCTTGGTTCACCTGCCCCGGGTGATAGTACCATGTGAGGGGCCCTAGCCAGGGTTACGGCGGAGAAGAAGTCACTGTCAACCTCTCTTGCATGGAAAAACCTGCTCGCCGAGGCTCTGACGACCGAGTAGGAGCGGTATAACTCCCAACCCGCCCGGAGGAAAAGCCGCGGCCAACGAGGGAGCGCGGCATTCAATGAATGTATTAAGACTGAGCCCAGTAAGGTCTTAATTATGGTATACTGGAAGCAATCATTTTGATTTGTCAACTCTTGGGCTGACGTCTGTTGTATTCTGTTACCTGAGTAGGCAAGAGTGAAATTTTGCTGAAATGGCTTTCAGGCTAATGCTACCGGCGCCCCCGTCCCGTTAAAACCCTGGCAGGACTCAAAGTACGCTCAATGTTTCGTCGCTATTAAGTTAGTGGTGTAGGTACAGATGAAAAATTCCTGTCTAACACTGATCTGGCTCTGAACACAAGACCCCATAAGGGCTCGTGTCAACCCCCGCATGGCCTCACTGCTTGCATAGATAACCATGGGATCCATAGGTGACTACACACCCGAGCATTGATAACGGCTTTGAGTGGGGACCCAATTTACAATGAATTCCCAGAATTTAGGAGGAGGAGAAGTAGAAGGAGTTGTAGGAGAGGAGAATGTGAATTCTTTTAAAAGGAGTTCGAAGATGGCGAGATCACCAGTGGCCCAAACGTCACAAAGGCGCGAATCACCGGAAACAAGAAAGGTGATAAAGGAAGCCAGCCCCGGCAAATCTGACTTTCATAAACTAGGAGAGCAGATCAAGGGACTGGTAGAAATGTTGGAAGATGGAAAAAGACGTTCCATCCATCAAGCCATGCGGGATGCGATTGATAGCATTAAAAACCTCTATGAGTTATCGGCTATCTACATTAATAACAAGAAGACTCAGGAGAAGATGGTTAATCACACCTCATCTCAAACCTCTCCATGGCTCAAAGCTTCAATGGAGCAAAAAAGGAAGCAGCCTATCCACAGCGAAACGCCGAATCCAAAGCGGAGGCAAGAGCAACGCCAGTCCTCACCTAAGCCTATGGTAATAGCGACGGAAGAAAAAACCCAGGAAAAGGGTATTAAAAATGTTAAAAAAACTGGAGAAGGCGAATGGACAAAAGTCGTCGCTAAAACTAAAAATAAAGTGAAGTCAGACGCATCTGCCAAGAAGTCCGCCGTAAAACAAAAGCCAATTATAAGAAAGGCAAGACCTGACGCCATAGTCATAGAAGCGAAGGGCGAAATATCCTATGCGCAGATATTGCGCAACGTGAAGGCTGATCCAAAACTAGAAACAATTGGAAAAGCAGTATCTAGGATCAGAAGGACACTAAAAGGTGACCTCTTAATTCAATTGAAGGAGACAAGTGACAAGACAGCGGAATTTAAAAGCGTCATAAGTGAGGCGTTAGGCGAACAAGCAAACGTAAGAACCCTCACCCAACGCACTAGCATCGAGCTGAAAGACATCGATGAGATCACCACAAAAGAAGACATTTGTGAATCAATCGAAGTCCAAGCCGGAGTCGAAGGCGTCACACCGTCAGACTTTATATCGCTGAGGAAAGCATATGGTGGAACCCAAACGGCGACTATCAGCCTTCCAAATGCAAAAGCAAAGAAGCTGCTGGAAGTACAGAAGATAAAAATCGGGTGGGTAGTGTGTCGCATCCGCGAACGGACACTCCTCAAAAAGTGCTTCAAATGCCTGGAATTTGGGCACATTGCCAAGCAGTGTAAAAACGGAGAAGATCGCTCCAAGTTGTGTAGAAGATGTGGGGATGAGGGCCACATAGCTAAGTCTTGCGCAAAGGAGCCTTCGTGCATGTTCTGTAGAAAGGAACACCCAGAAGATGCGAAGCATGTAGCGGGCAGCAGCAAATGCCCAGTCTTTAGGAGAGCTATCGCCAGCAGAAAAGTATGAAGGTTATCCAGATAAACCTAAATCACTGCGAGATAGCACAGGATATCCTGTCACAGACGGCTAAAGACGAGAGAGCGGACATAATTTTAATAAGCGAACCGTACAAATCTCGTGACATCAACGCTTGGGCATGTGACAAAACAGAAAAAGCTGCAATATGGATTTGCGGGAGACATGCCTTCCAAGATGTAGACGGGCAGGCGGAGGGCTTCGTACGGGCAAAAATAAATGGAATCAACTTTTATAGTTGTTACGCAAGACCCAGCTGGACGATGAGCGAATACTCAGCAATGATAGAAAATTTAACGGCCGATGCTCGAGGAAGAGCTCCAGTGGTTATAGGCGGAGACTTCAATGCCTGGGCAACAGACTGGGGCAGCAGATTTACTAATATCAGAGGAAATTATCTGCTAGAATCTTTCGCCTCATTAAATATAGGCATAGCTAACACGGGACGAGCAAATACGTATCGCAAAGCAGGAAGGGGATCGATCATCGATATTACCTTCGCTAGCAGTTCCCTCCTGCGGATGATAAAATGGCGCGTCAGCGAAGACTATACGCACAGCGACCACCAGGCGATTGTAATTGAAATTAAAGAAAAAAAAAGCCGTGCAACGCCCAAAATTAGGGGGACCTAAATGGAAAGACAAGTTCCTTGATAAAGAAATGTTTGAGGAAATCATAAACTCAAGCTTCCTAATCGAAAGCGGAACATCTGAGATCCTGTCGCAACAACTTACCAGTATAATCACTACAGCGTGCGACGCAGCTATGCCCAGGAGAAGACCTAGCAAGAGAGGTGAACACTGCTACTGGTGGAATGAGCAGATAAAAGCACTGAGAGCTGCCTGCTTACAAGCCAGACGTAGAGTGCAGCGATCAAGAAGGGGATCAGACATTCAAGAACGTCTTGATATGCTAAGATTAGCTAGACGAAATTTAAAAAATGCAATCAAAGAAAGCAAGTCGAAGTGCTTCAAACGACTATGTGACGAGGCGGACATCAATCCCTGGGGCACAGCATACAAAATAGTTATGGCAAAGCTAAAAGGCTGTAAGACCCCGCAAATATCATGCCCAACAAAGCTTAGGTCCATCGTAGAACACCTATTTCCGAAAGGACCATATACTATGTTCAACATAATAAGAGAAATTAGCACAGAAAGTATTCCAAGGCTAACAGTTGATGAACTCGTGAACGCAAGTAAAAGAATACGAGACAACAAAGCTCCTGGACCCGATGGCATTCCTAATAAAGCATTGAAAGCCGCCATCCGAAGTAGGCCGGACATGTTCATGACATGCATGCAACAGTGTCTAGATGAAGGAGTTTTCCCTGAACCTTGGAAACTGCAGCATTTAGTATTGCTTCCAAAGGGAAACAAACCACCGGGCGAACCATCATCGTACCGCCCAATATGTCTACTAGATACAATGGGAAAGATACTCGAGCGGATCATATATGACAGATTGCTTAATATAGCGGATAATAAAGGAGCACTGTCAGATCATCAGTTCGGGTTTCGAAAATCGCGCTCGACCGTCGACGCCATAAAGGCGGTGGTCAATATAGCAAAGAATGCGATTGAAGGAAAAAGATGGCGGTGGGGCACAAAGGAATATTGTGCAGTAGTGACACTGGACATAAAAAACGCCTTTAACTCTGCAAAATGGTCCTCAATAAGAAGATCACTCGCCAGAATGGATGCACCATACTATATAAGGAAGATAGTGTCAAGCTACCTAAGTTATAGAAGGTTGAGGTACGAAACCAATGAGGGTACAAAGTACTATAACGTCTCCGCAGGAGTCCCACAAGGATCGGTGCTGGGTCCCCTTCTATGGAATATAATGTACGATGGAGTTCTAAGACTAGCATTACCACCAGGCGTACAAATATTTGGATTCGCTGACGACATCGCCGTTGTCACAGTGTCAAAGACAATCAATGGAATAGAGTCAGCCACGAATGAAGCAGTTGGCCAAATCAAAAAATGGCTAGTATCCGTCGGTTTAGAATTAGCCGACCATAAAACGGAAGCAGTCCTGATTACCAGCCGGAAAAATATAGAATACATAAATATACGAGTTGGTAACCAGACTATTAGATCAAAGGATTTTGTCAAATACCTAGGAGTAATGCTTGACAATAGGCTCCGTTTTAAAATACACGTGGACTATTCTAGCAGAAAGGCGTCGCAGATGCAGGCAGCATTATCTCGGATACTGCCAAATGTCGGAGGACCAGGATATCCAAGGAGGGTCCTAATGTCCAGAGTAGTTAGCTCAGTCCTCCTGTACGCAGCCCCAGTTTGGGCGGAGGCACTGGTGAATAAAGAAATAAGAAGAAACCTCTCGTCTATATACAGACTCAGTGCACTACGCTGATCGTCCAGCGGGTTCCGAACGATCTCCGATGATGCGGCCCTCGTTATAGCAGGAATGGTTCCAGTAGACATCCTCGCAGATGAAATGCTTAGGATCTACAATAGAAGAGCCTTATCACATCCGGACCAACGATCAATCAAAATGATCAAAGAAGAAGAAAAGGCCACCTCAATGGCTGTATGGCAAGCCAGGTGGGACATAAGTTTGAAAGGAAGATGGACCCACAAACTGATCCCGAATATAGAGAATTGGACAAACCGATCTCACGGTAACTGCAATTACCAATTTACGCAGTTTCTGTCAGGCCATGGCGGCTATCGAAGATATCTTTATAGATTTGGACACGATAGCTCACCTTTTTGCCCAGATTGTCCGGAACTGGAAGAAGATACGGAGCATGCGATTTTCCAATGCGGACGCTTCAGAGAATGGAGAATCAGCCTGTCAAGTCCACAAGTCCTGTTAGAAGAAATGCTGAGATCTGAGGGTAAGTGGACAGAAGTGTGTGTATTCATAACGAATGTGCAAAACGAGCTGCGAAGAATCGAAAAGATAAGGCGATCAGCAGCAGCAGAAGATGCAGAAGGCATAGAGTAATCTGCTTACCAGCCCCGTGATGTAATACCTAACGGCAGTCCCGCGGGGAGAGTGGTTGAAGTGTGTAAGGAGGGTTTAGTACGTAGGCGTAATTCCTGGTACGAACATTCAGGTTTACGAATCGTGCATGCTAGTACCCCTGGAGGGCTCTACTGGTATCTTTTAGAAGATTCCCCACCTTTGGCACAGCCATAAAAAAAAAAAAAAAAAAAAAAAAACACACACACACACACACACACACACATACACACACACACACACACACACACACACACACACACACACACACACACACACACACACACACACACACACACACACACACACACACACACACACACACACACACACACACACACACACCGCAAGGGCACTCTGAAGTAGAGTGTTGGGTCTGACAACCCCACGGGCCCTAGTCCGGGGAGTAAAACCACGTCAACAAACCTTGGTTCACCTGCCCCGGGTGATAGTACCATGTGAGGGGCCCTAGCCAGGGTTACGGCGGAGAAGAAGTCACTGTCAACCTCTCTTGCATGGAAAAACCTGCTCGCCGAGGCTCTGACGACCGAGTAGGAGCGGTATAACTCCCAACCCGCCCGGAGGAAAAGCCGCGGCCAACGAGGGAGCGCGGCATTCAATGAATGTATTAAGACTGAGCCCAGTAAGGTCTTAATTATGGTATACTGGAAGCAATCATTTTGATTTGTCAACCCTTGGGCTGACGTCTGTGGTATTCTGTTACCTGAGTAGGCAAGAGTGAAATTTTGCTGAAATGGCTTTCAGGCTAATGCTACCGGCGCCCCCGTCCCGTTAAAACCCTGGCAGGACTCAAAGTACGCTCAATGTTACGTCGCTATTAAGTTAGTGGTGTAGGTACAGATGAAAAATTCCTGTCTAACACTGATCTGGCTCTGAACACAAGACCCCATAAGGGCTCGTGTCAACCCCCGCATGGCCTCACTGCTTGCATAGATAACCATGGGATCCATAGGTGACTACACACCCGAGCATTGATAACGGCTTTGAGTGGGGACCCAATTTACAATGAATTCCCAGAATTTAGGAGGAGGAGAAGTAGAAGGAGTTGTAGGAGAGGAGAATGTGAATTCTTTTAAAAGGAGTTCGAAGATGGCGAGATCACCAGTGGCCCAAACGTCACAAAGGCGCGAATCACCGGAAACAAGAAAGGTGATAAAGGAAGCCAGCCCCGGCAAATCTGACTTTCATAAACTAGGAGAGCAGATCAAGGGACTGGTAGAAATGTTGGAAGATGGAAAAAGACGTTCCATCCATCAAGCCATGCGGGATGCGATTGATAGCATTAAAAACCTCTATGAGTTATCGGCTATCTACATTAATAACAAGAAGACTCAGGAGAAGATGGTTAATCACACCTCATCTCAAACCTCTCCATGGCTCAAAGCTTCAATGGAGCAAAAAAGGAAGCAGCCTATCCACAGCGAAACGCCGAATCCAAAGCGGAGGCAAGAGCAACGCCAGTCCTCACGTAAGCCTATGGTAATAGCGACGGAAGAAAAAACCCAGGAAAAGGGTATTAAAAATGTTAAAAAAACTGGAGAAGGCGAATGGACAAAAGTCGTCGCTAAAACTAAAAATAAAGTGAAGTCAGACGCATCTGCCAAGAAGTCCGCCGTAAAACAAAAGCCAATTATAAGAAAGGCAAGACCTGACGCCATAGTCATAGAAGCGAAGGGCGAAATATCCTATGCGCAGATATTGCGCAACGTGAAGGCTGATCCAAAACTAGAAACAATTGGAAAAGCAGTATCTAGGATCAGAAGGACACTAAAAGGTGACCTCTTAATTCAATTGAAGGAGACAAGTGACAAGACAGCGGAATTTAAAAGCGTCATAAGTGAGGCGTTAGGCGAACAAGCAAACGTAAGAACCCTCACCCAACGCACTAGCATCGAGCTGAAAGACATCGATGAGATCACCACAAAAGAAGACATTTGTGAATCAATCGAAGTCCAAGCCGGAGTCGAAGGCGTCACACCGTCAGACTTTATATCGCTGAGGAAAGCATATGGTGGAACCCAAACGGCGACTATCAGCCTTCCAAATGCAAAAGCAAAGAAGCTGCTGGAAGTACAGAAGATAAAAATCGGGTGGGTAGTGTGTCGCATCCGCGAACGGACACTCCTCAAAAAGTGCTTCAAATGCCTGGAATTTGGGCACATTGCCAAGCAGTGTAAAAACGGAGAAGATCGCTCCAAGTTGTGTAGAAGATGTGGGGATGAGGGCCACATAGCTAAGTCTTGCGCAAAGGAGCCTTCGTGCATGTTCTGTAGAAAGGAACACCCAGAAGATGCGAAGCATGTAGCGGGCAGCAGCAAATGCCCAGTCTTTAGGAGAGCTATCGCCAGCAGAAAAGTATGAAGGTTATCCAGATAAACCTAAATCACTGCGAGATAGCACAGGATATCCTGTCACAGACGGCTAAAGACGAGAGAGCGGACATAATTTTAATAAGCGAACCGTACAAATCTCGTGACATCAACGCTTGGGCATGTGACAAAACAGAAAAAGCTGCAATATGGATTTGCGGGAGACATGCCTTCCAAGATGTAGACGGGCAGGCGGAGGGCTTCGTACGGGCAAAAATAAATGGAATCAACTTTTATAGTTGTTACGCAAGACCCAGCTGGACGATGAGCGAATACTCAGCAATGATAGAAAATTTAACGGCCGATGCTCGAGGAAGAGCTCCAGTGGTTATAGGCGGAGACTTCAATGCCTGGGCAACAGACTGGGGCAGCAGATTTACTAATATCAGAGGAAATTATCTGCTAGAATCTTTCGCCTCATTAAATATAGGCATAGCTAACACGGGACGAGCAAATACGTATCGCAAAGCAGGAAGGGGATCGATCATCGATATTACCTTCGCTAGCAGTTCCCTCCTGCGGATGATAAAATGGCGCGTCAGCGAAGACTATACGCACAGCGACCACCAGGCGATTGTAATTGAAATTAAAGAAAAAAAAAGCCGTGCAACGCCCAAAATTAGGGGGACCTAAATGGAAAGACAAGTTCCTTGATAAAGAAATGTTTGAGGAAATCATAAACTCAAGCTTCCTAATCGAAAGCGGAACATCTGAGATCCTGTCGCAACAACTTACCAGTATAATCACTACAGCGTGCGACGCAGCTATGCCCAGGAGAAGACCTAGCAAGAGAGGTGAACACTGCTACTGGTGGAATGAGCAGATAAAAGCACTGAGAGCTGCCTGCTTACAAGCCAGACGTAGAGTGCAGCGATCAAGAAGGGGATCAGACATTCAAGAACGTCTTGATATGCTAAGATTAGCTAGACGAAATTTAAAAAATGCAATCAAAGAAAGCAAGTCGAAGTGCTTCAAACGACTATGTGACGAGGCGGACATCAATCCCTGGGGCACAGCATACAAAATAGTTATGGCAAAGCTAAAAGGCTGTAAGACCCCGCAAATATCATGCCCAACAAAGCTTAGGTCCATCGTAGAACACCTATTTCCGAAAGGACCATATACTATGTTCAACATAATAAGAGAAATTAGCACAGAAAGTATTCCAAGGCTAACAGTTGATGAACTCGTGAACGCAAGTAAAAGAATACGAGACAACAAAGCTCCTGGACCCGATGGCATTCCTAATAAAGCATTGAAAGCCGCCATCCGAAGTAGGCCGGACATGTTCATGACATGCATGCAACAGTGTCTAGATGAAGGAGTTTTCCCTGAACCTTGGAAACTGCAGCATTTAGTATTGCTTCCAAAGGGAAACAAACCACCGGGCGAACCATCATCGTACCGCCCAATATGTCTACTAGATACAATGGGAAAGATACTCGAGCGGATCATATATGACAGATTGCTTAATATAGCGGATAATAAAGGAGCACTGTCAGATCATCAGTTCGGGTTTCGAAAATCGCGCTCGACCGTCGACGCCATAAAGGCGGTGGTCAATATAGCAAAGAATGCGATTGAAGGAAAAAGATGGCGGTGGGGCACAAAGGAATATTGTGCAGTAGTGACACTGGACATAAAAAACGCCTTTAACTCTGCAAAATGGTCCTCAATAAGAAGATCACTCGCCAGAATGGATGCACCATACTATATAAGGAAGATAGTGTCAAGCTACCTAAGTTATAGAAGGTTGAGGTACGAAACCAATGAGGGTACAAAGTACTATAACGTCTCCGCAGGAGTCCCACAAGGATCGGTGCTGGGTCCCCTTCTATGGAATATAATGTACGATGGAGTTCTAAGACTAGCATTACCACCAGGCGTACAAATATTTGGATTCGCTGACGACATCGCCGTTGTCACAGTGTCAAAGACAATCAATGGAATAGAGTCAGCCACGAATGAAGCAGTTGGCCAAATCAAAAAATGGCTAGTATCCGTCGGTTTAGAATTAGCCGACCATAAAACGGAAGCAGTCCTGATTACCAGCCGGAAAAATATAGAATACATAAATATACGAGTTGGTAACCAGACTATTAGATCAAAGGATTTTGTCAAATACCTAGGAGTAATGCTTGACAATAGGCTCCGTTTTAAAATACACGTGGACTATTCTAGCAGAAAGGCGTCGCAGATGCAGGCAGCATTATCTCGGATACTGCCAAATGTCGGAGGACCAGGATATCCAAGGAGGGTCCTAATGTCCAGAGTAGTTAGCTCAGTCCTCCTGTACGCAGCCCCAGTTTGGGCGGAGGCACTGGTGAATAAAGAAATAAGAAGAAACCTCTCGTCTATATACAGACTCAGTGCACTACGCTGATCGTCCAGCGGGTTCCGAACGATCTCCGATGATGCGGCCCTCGTTATAGCAGGAATGGTTCCAGTAGACATCCTCGCAGATGAAATGCTTAGGATCTACAATAGAAGAGCCTTATCACATCCGGACCAACGATCAATCAAAATGATCAAAGAAGAAGAAAAGGCCACCTCAATGGCTGTATGGCAAGCCAGGTGGGACATAAGTTTGAAAGGAAGATGGACCCACAAACTGATCCCGAATATAGAGAATTGGACAAACCGATCTCACGGTAACTGCAATTACCAATTTACGCAGTTTCTGTCAGGCCATGGCGGCTATCGAAGATATCTTTATAGATTTGGACACGATAGCTCACCTTTTTGCCCAGATTGTCCGGAACTGGAAGAAGATACGGAGCATGCGATTTTCCAATGCGGACGCTTCAGAGAATGGAGAATCAGCCTGTCAAGTCCACAAGTCCTGTTAGAAGAAATGCTGAGATCTGAGGGTAAGTGGACAGAAGTGTGTGTATTCATAACGAATGTGCAAAACGAGCTGCGAAGAATCGAAAAGATAAGGCGATCAGCAGCAGCAGAAGATGCAGAAGGCATAGAGTAATCTGCTTACCAGCCCCGTGATGTAATACCTAACGGCAGTCCCGCGGGGAGAGTGGTTGAAGTGTGTAAGGAGGGTTTAGTACGTAGGCGTAATTCCTGGTACGAACATTCAGGTTTACGAATCGTGCATGCTAGTACCCCTGGAGGGCTCTACTGGTATCTTTTAGAAGATTCCCCACCTTTGGCACAGCCATAAAAAAAAAAAAAAAAAAAAAAAAACACACACACACACACACACACACACATACACACACACACACACACACACACACACACACACACACACACACACACACACACACACACACACACACACACACACACACACACACACACACACACACCGCAAGGGCACTCTGAAGTAGAGTGTTGGGTCTGACAACCCCACGGGCCCTAGTCCGGGGAGTAAAACCACGTCAACAAACCTTGGTTCACCTGCCCCGGGTGATAGTACCATGTGAGGGGCCCTAGCCAGGGTTACGGCGGAGAAGAAGTCACTGTCAACCTCTCTTGCATGGAAAAAACCTGCTCGCCGAGGCTCTGACGACCGAGTAGGAGCGGTATAACTCCCAACCCGCCCGGAGGAAAAGCCGCGGCCAACGAGGGAGCGCGGCATTCAATGAATGTATTAAGACTGAGCCCAGTAAGGTCTTAATTATGGTATACTGGAAGCAATCATTTTGATTTGTCAACTCTTGGGCTGACGTCTGTGGTATTCTGTTACCTGAGTAGGCAAGAGTGAAATTTTGCTGAAATGGCTTTCAGGCTAATGCTACCGGCGCCCCCGTCCCGTTAAAACCCTGGCAGGACTCAAAGTACGCTCAATGTTTCGTCGCTATTAAGTTAGTGGTGTAGGTACAGATGAAAAATTCCTGTCTTACACTGATCTGGCTCTGAACACTAGACCCCATAAGGGCTCGTGTCAACCCCCGCATGGCCTCACTGCTTGCATAGATAACCATGGGATCCATAGGTGACTACACACCCGAGCATTGATAACGGCTTTGAGTGGGGACCCAATTTACAATGAATTCCCAGAATTTAGGAGGAGGAGAAGTAGAAGGAGTTGTAGGAGAGGAGAATGTGAATTCTTTTAAAAGGAGTTCGAAGATGGCGAGATCACCAGTGGCCCAAACGTCACAAAGGCGCGAATCACCGGAAACAAGAAAGGTGATAAAGGAAGCCAGCCCCGGCAAATCTGACTTTCATAAACTAGGAGAGCAGATCAAGGGACTGGTAGAAATGTTGGAAGATGGAAAAAGACGTTCCATCCATCAAGCCATGCGGGATGCGATTGATAGCATTAAAAACCTCTATGAGTTATCGGCTATCTACATTAATAACAAGAAGACTCAGGAGAAGATGGTTAATCACACCTCATCTCAAACCTCTCCATGGCTCAAAGCTTCAATGGAGCAAAAAAGGAAGCAGCCTATCCACAGCGAAACGCCGAATCCAAAGCGGAGGCAAGAGCAACGCCAGTCCTCACGTAAGCCTATGGTAATAGCGACGGAAGAAAAAACCCAGGAAAAGGGTATTAAAAATGTTAAAAAAACTGGAGAAGGCGAATGGACAAAAGTCGTCGCTAAAACTAAAAATAAAGTGAAGTCAGACGCATCTGCCAAGAAGTCCGCCGTAAAACAAAAGCCAATTATAAGAAAGGCAAGACCTGACGCCATAGTCATAGAAGCGAAGGGCGAAATATCCTATGCGCAGATATTGCGCAACGTGAAGGCTGATCCAAAACTAGAAACAATTGGAAAAGCAGTATCTAGGATCAGAAGGACACAAAAAGGTGACCTCTTAATTCAATTGAAGGAGACAAGTGACAAGACAGCGGAATTTAAAAGCGTCATAAGTGAGGCGTTAGGCGAACAAGCAAACGTAAGAACCCTCACCCAACGCACTAGCATCGAGCTGAAAGACATCGATGAGATCAACACAAAAGAAGACATTTGTGAATCAATCGAAGTCCAAGCCGGAGTCGAAGGCGTTACACCGTCAGACTTTATATCGCTGAGGAAAGCATATGGTGGAACCCAAACGGCGACTATCAGCCTTCCAAATTCAAAAGCAAAGAAGCTGCTGGAAGCAAAGAAGATAAAAATCGGGTGGGTAGTGTGTCGCATCCGCGAACGGACACTCTTCAAAAAGTGCTTCAAATGCCTGGAATTTGGGCACATTGCCAAGCAGTGTAAAAACGGAGAAGATCGCTCCAAGCTGTGTAGAAGAAGTGGGGATGAGGGCCACATAGCTAAGTCTTGCGCAAAGGAGCCTTCGTGCATGTTCTGTAGAAAGGAACACCCAGAAAATGCGAAGCATGTAGCGGGCAGCAGCAAATGCCCAGTCTTTAGGAGAGCTATCGCCAGCAGAAAAGTATGAAGGTTATCCAGATAAACCTAAATCACTGCGAGATAGCACAGGATATCCTGTCACAGACGGCTAAAGACGAGAGAGCGGACATAATTTTAATAAGCGAACCGTACAAATCTCGTGACATCAACGCTTGGGCATGTGACAAAACAGAAAAAGCTGCAATATGGATTTGCGGGAGACATGCCTTCCAAGATGTAGACGGGCAGGCGGAGGGCTTCGTACGGGCAAAAATAAATTGAATCAACTTTTATAGTTGTTACGCAAGACCCAGCTGGACGATGAGCGAATACTCAGCAATGATAGAAAATTTAACGGCCGATGCTCGAGGAAGAGCTCCAGTGGTTATAGGCGGAGACTTCAATGCCTGGGCAACAGACTGGGGCTGCAGATTTACTAATATCAGAGGACATTATCTGCTAGAATCTTTCGCCTCATTAAATATAGGCATAGCTAACACGGGACGAGCAAATACGTATCGCAAAGCAGGAAGGGGATCGATCATCGATATTACCTTTGCTAGCAGTTCCCTCCTGCGGATGATAAAATGGCGCGTCAACGAAGACTATACGCACAGCGACCACCAGTCGATTGTAATTGAAATTAAAGAAAAAAAAGCCGTGCAACGCCCAAAATTAGGGGGACCTAAATGGAAAGACAAGTTCCTTGATAAAGAAATGTTTGAGGAAATCATAAACTCAAGCTTCCTAATCGAAAGCGGAACATCTGAGATCCTGTCGCAACAACTTACCAGTATAATCACTACTACAGCGTGCGACGCAGCTATGCCCAGGAGAAGACCTAGCAAGAGAGGTGTACACTGCTACTGGTGGAATGAGCAGATAAAAGCACTAAGAGCTGCCTGCTTACAAGCCAGACGTAGAGTGCAGCGCTCAAGAAGGGGATCAGACATTCAAGAACGTCTTGATATGCTAAGATTAGCTAGACGAAATTTAAAAAATGCAATTAAAGAAAGCAAGTCGAAGTGCTTCAAACGACTATGTGACGAGGCGGACATCAATCCCTGGGGCACAGCATACAAAATAGTTATGGCAAAGCTAAAAGGCTGTAGGACCCCGCAAATATCATGCCCAACAAAGCTTAGGTCCATCGTAGAACACCTATTTCCGAAAGGAC
Source organism: Nephrocerus scutellatus (assembly GCA_947095585.1). Lineage (NCBI taxonomy): Eukaryota > Metazoa > Arthropoda > Insecta > Diptera > Pipunculidae > Nephrocerus > Nephrocerus scutellatus. The sequence continues at coordinate 45,002,666 of OX352761.1, forward strand.
CATATACTATGTGCAACATAATAAGAGAAATTAGCACAGAAAGTATTCCAAGGGAAACAAACCACCGGGCGAACCATCATCGTACCGCCCAATATGCCTACTAGATACAATGGGAAAGATACTCGAGCGGTTCATATATGACAGATTGCTTAATATAGCGGATAATAAAGGAGCACTGTCAGATCATCAGTTCGGGTTTCGAAAATCGCGCTCGACCGTCGACGCCATAAAGGCGGTGGTCAACATAGCAAAGAATGCGATTGAAGGAAAAAGATGGCGGTGGGGCGCAAAGGAATATTGTGCAGTAGTGACACTGGACATAAAAAACGCCTTTAACTCTGCAAAATGGTCCTCAATAAGAAGATCACTCGCCAGAATGGATGCACCATACTATATAAGGAAGATAGTGTCAAGCTACTTAAGTTATAGAAGGTTGAGGTACGAAACCAATGAGGGTACAAAGTACTGTAACGTCTCCGCAGGAGTCCCACAAGGATCGGTGCTGGGTCCCATTCTATGGAATATTATGTACGATGGAGTTCTAAGACTAGCATTACCACCAGGCGTACAAATATTTGGATTCGCTGACGACATCGCCGTTGTCACGGTGTCAAAGACAATCAATGGAATAGAGTCAGCCACGAATGAAGCAGTTGGCCAAATCAAAAAATGGCTACTATCCGTCGGTCTAGAATTAGCCGACCATAAAACGGAAGCAGTCCTGATTACCAGCCGGAAAAATATAGAATACATAAATATACGAGTTGGTAACCAGACTATTAGATCAAAGGATTTTGTCAAATACCTAGGTGTAATGCTTGACAATAGGCTCCGTTTTAAAATACACGTGGACTACTCGAGCAAAAAGGCTTCCCAGATGCAGGCAGCATTATTCCGGATTCTGCCAAACGTTGGAGGACCAGGATATACAAGGAGGGTCCTAATATCTAGAGTAGTCAGCTCAGTCCTCCTTTACGCAGCCCCAGTTTGGGCGGATGCACTGGTGACTAAAGAAATAAGAAGAAACTTATCGTCTATATACAGACTCAGTGCACTAAGGACGATCAGCGGGTTCCGAACGATCTCCGATGATGCTGCCCTCGTTATAGCAGGAATGGTTCCAGTAGATATCCTCGCAGATGAAATGCTTAGGATCTACAATAGAAGAGCCTTATCACAACAGGACCAACGAACAATCGAAATGATCAAAGAGGAAGAAAAGGCCACCTCAATGGCTGTGTGGCAAGACCGGTGGGACATAAGTTTGAAAGGAAGATGGACCTACAAACTGATACCGAACATTGAGAATTGGACAAACCGATCTCACGGTAACTGCAACTACCAATTTACGCAGTTTCTGTCAGGCCATGGCGGCTATCGAAAATATCTTTATCGATTTGGACACGATAGCTCACCTTTTTGCCCAGATTGTCCAGACATAGAAGAAGACACAGAGCATGCGATTTTCCATTGCAGACGCTTCAGAGAATGGAGAAGCAACCTGCCAAGTCCACACGTCCTTTTAGAAGAAATGCAAAGATCCGAGGATAAGTGGACATAAGTGTGTGTATTCGTAACGAATGTGCAAAACGAGCTGCGAAGACTCGAAAATATAAGGCGATCAGCAGCAGCAGAAGATGCAGAAGGCATAGAGTAATCTGCTAACCAGCCCCGTGATGTAATACCTAACGGCAGTCCCATGGGGAGAGTGGTTGAAGTGTGTAAGGAGTATGCGTAATTCCTGGTACGAACATTCAGGTTTACGAATCGTGCATGCTAGTACCCCTGGAGGGCTCTACTGGTACCTTTTAGAAGATTCCCCACCTTTGGCACAGCCATAAAAAAAAAAAAAACACACACACACACACACACACATATATATATATATATATATATATATATATATATATACACACACACATATATATATATATATATATATATATATATATATATATACACACACACACACACACTGCGTGCTCGTCTTGTGGCAAAATCATCCACGAAATGACGCAGCGGCAGCGAACAGCGCTGCTCAGAAAGCACTGAGCTCATACTTTGCCGTGATCTTATGCGATATAGCGATATTTAAAAATTGTATATTGGGGTCCCCAAGGGGCCGATCGCTCCAAATTACAAAAAGTGTTTTCCATCGAAGACACACGTGTACAAAATTTAAAGAACATCGGGTAAATTTTGTAAAATATTTGTATGGGAGCCCCCCGAACCCAAGTTCCGAGGGGCCTCAAATTTTAATAGAAAGTATTGTCACCGGAAATATACAAGTGTGCAAAATTTCAATAAAATCGGACCATGGGAAGTGGGCTAAAAATTGATCAGAAAATCTGACCAGCCAGCCAGCCAGCCAGCCAGCCAGCCAGCCAGACAGCCAACCAGCCAGCCACGTGCACGCGAAGTTAATATAGAGAATTTAAAAAAAAGTTCCTATACTAATTAGATGAACTAAAAGTGGTGCATAGTCATCGAGTTATGTTGGCAGGCCAAGAAAAGAGGCCCCACCAACATGGTTGGACCACATATCTGTAACGACCAAATCCGTTGGGTGAGGGGGCAGAGGAATAGGTGGTTGGTAGTATGGATGCCTTGGTTACAGTCGGGGCAGAGATCATTGGTGCCAGGGATAATGCGAGCTTTATAGCTCTAAAGTATATGGCACCAACTCGACCGAAGTTGTGCCAGGGTTGTCCGGGTTTCCCTGAGCAGCGACTTTTCGCTGTTATTTATAGGGGGATGTATACCAAGAACGCTGTTAACCTTGCTTGAAGAGACTGCTTTGACAGCAGTTAATTGTGTTGCCTGACGGGGAGCATGGACGTTTCGTTATGAAGATGATTGGGGTTGGTTATGGAGTGGCACCCAGTTGTAATGCGAAGTGCTTATCACAATTTGAGAAGTAAAAAAGATCTTTCTTCCGTTATATGGCAGTGAGAGAAAAAAAAATGGTGAAAGAAACAGTTTAATGTATTGGTGAATTCCAAAATTTTAAGAAAACAAACTAACGGTAGTTTTATGAAACTTTAACTCAATGAGTCAGAATGGTATGCATTTAAATTGGTTCATAAGATTAGAAGCAGTCAAAGTACAATCTTTTTGTATAAAAAGTTAATTTTGTAGAAAAAGAAAATATTTACCTAGGTAAAAATTTTTTTGACTTTGTCAGAGAAGGCAAAAATAGATGTTTACCATTCGGATTTGCAAACCGGTTTTACCGGTAGCCAAAAAACCGTTTTTTTTTGTTACCGAAAAACGGTAAAAATTAAGAAAAAATCTTTAAATTTTCTTTACTTTCTAAAATATTTTGATTTTTTAAATCTAAATCTTTTATTAATTTCAACCGATTATAGTTCCTTTATTTTACTTCTTCTATGGTTCTTACTCTCTTTACTTCGCTGCTTTACACTGCTTCTTTTGATTCTGCTTCTTGGGATTCGAACCACGAATCTCCTGCTCAGAAAGCCATGCTCTTGTCCACTGAGCCACGGCGCCCAGTGGTTCGTATTAAACCTTATTGTTTTCGTTCGGAAATTTGAGCAAAAAATAATTAACCCTTGATCAACTAACTATGATTCAAATTCAATTTACAAAAAGTTATTTTACGAATTAAAATAAAGAACACTTGTTTTCATTTACTACTGAATAGATTATATTTTCACTCCATTAAGAAATCCACTGCGTTCACGTATTTTTGTATGTTAAATACTATTGCCTTTAAACTTTTGCCTCAATTCAGCCAATGTTCCAATCAGGAATTTAATTTCATATGGTTGAGAGTTACAGGTGCAAGGGCGTAACATTCACTACTACTTTTTATGTAGAAGCCACAACGTAGATAGTGTTTCAACTCTTAATGATTGCAAGAATTGTCACCAAGGATCATAACACTAAAATCGTTATTGCGGGATATTTCAATGCATACAATTCTGGGTGACTTCGCCAGACACAAGAGATCCACCAGCGATCAAGACAAAAAGCCAGTTCCATTCCACCTCTCCTTGAACTCAACCGCAATATCTGTGGCGAACTAAATTCTCATCAGTTTACCCTCAAGCCCTTTTTCGGACGTACAGTTAAGTTTAGAGATTCGTTCTTCTTCTGCCGCGCTATGTCTTTCCACATCACTATGATCCACAGGCATTTAAAACACAAGTTCATAGACATCTCCTCTTTTCTCCTCCTCTTCCTTAACGCCCACTCTCTATATAGCATATGCATATAGCCGAGCATTATAAAGGTTGGAGATACATTTTAACATTTAAAAAAAAATTGTATAGGAGCCCCCCGAACCCCGGGACACGATCACTTCTAAATTTTTACAAAAAGTGTTGTCCATCGCAGTCACACATGCGTATAAAATTTGAAGTAAATCGGGTAATTTTTTTTAAATATTTGTATGGGAGCCCCGACATCGAGACCCGAGGGGCGCCAAATTCTAATAGAAAGTGTTGTCACCCATGTGTGCAAAGTTTTTATAAAATCGGTCTTTAGGAAGTGTGTTAATTGATCACAAGATTTGGTCCGCCAGCCAGGGGCACGCGAAGTTAATATAGAGAATTTAAAACCAATCATATAATCTCACATTTAGGCAAAACTACAAAAGTACAAAACTACAACCAAATACCATTTTTCGGAAACTTTTAAAGCATAAATTTTTAACTTATTGTTAAAATTCTAGAAAGAATGTCTAAAAAATCAATAAATGAAGAAATTTTGTCAAGACGATATTATCGAAGTAGAAGATGAACTATCCCAACCTGTGGAAGAAATAAATGAATATATGATATAAAGATCGCATTTTCTGGAACAGAAAAATAAATAATGTTCTTGTATCCGTAATTCGTATTTTTTTTAATTGTCAAAACAATATTTTGTCTGGTTTATTTTTTTCTTTTGAATAAATTAATTATTATTACATTTAAAATAAACGTAAAAAACTTGAATAGATTTTGTTTGAACTATTGTTTTCTAAGTTCTAATAAAAATGTAGTACAAAATTAATATATTTCAGTTAGAAATAAATAAATTTTCATAAAAAAATAAAAATTTTCTCATTCATTTATATCTATGAACCGAGTTAAATGCCACTAAGTCGAGTAAGAACATAGCTCCAAAATTAGAGGAAAAAGCATCAAAGCGGATATGAATATTTCAACACGACATCGCTCCTATGTATATACAATGTTGAACATTTCCACCATATTCGCGAGACCCTAACATTATAGAAAATGTCTAGGGCTGGCTAAAACGAAAAGTGTACGAATGTGATAAACAATACGATGATAAGGAACCGCTGATCAATGCCGTTAAACTTCCCTGGACTGATATTTCACTGGATTACTTGGCTTGTACAACTTCATTAAGTACCGAAATTTTGAGGTTATCTTGGAGAAAGGAGGTTCCACTTATTATTAAAAATTATACCTGGAGTATGAATTATATATAAAAATCAATTTTCATAAAAAAAAACAGAAATTTTTTCATTCATTTGTATCTATTAACCAATTTAAATGCATGCCATTCTGACTCATTTGGCAAAAATGTCTCTAATGTATTGTTATCTTGCTCTGAATATATTTTAAAATTGGATTTTGTATTAACCACAAACTACTCCAACGTTCACCGTTTTGTTTTTTCTTTCCTGTCTTTCCTGACATATAACTGGGCAAATATCAATATCTCCCAAAATCTAATCTAGTGAACCGCAGTGTATGCGAGATTTTATCGCTTCGACCAAAAAGTCTGTCAAATATCAAAGTCCGTCGATAATGGGTGGTATAATTCCAGCTGTAAAGAGGCCTCTAAGATTAGAAAGATAAGCTTTCGGTTTTACAAACAAATCCTCCTACTGATGAAAACTGAAAAAAAATTCAAACGAACAAGAAATGGTTGCAATACGCCGCTCATCAGCGCGAGTCAAATTCGCATTCGAACAAAAATTGAGTCAAAAAAGGTAGTAAAAATGTTTGGTCGATTGTGCAAAGAATTAAAAATACTGCCTCGTGTCTTCCATTCCATCGCTCAACTATTCTACTATTACTTGATATTTCAGCTGTCAGCTGTAAGGTAAAGTCCAATTTGTTTGCTGCACATTTTTCAGCTAGGTTCACGCTTTCTTTTTTCTTGATAAGTGGAATAACTTAAACTATTTTAAATTTCGACGGGAATTTGAATGTCAATATTGTAACATTAAAAATATGAGTAATAGGAGTTAAGATAATAGACAAAAAAAGATCTTGAGAAATTTATTATTTATACCAATCACCCCTGTTGCATTGGACTTTTAATGCTTAGAATTATTTGCAAGACATCTTCAACAAAACATACAAAACTACCATCTAAATCGACTATCGACGAATTATTAACAAATTTTTCATTGATTCATACATTGGTATCTTTAGTTTATGCAACAGCAATATTTTTATTTCAAATGGCAATGTCTCGGAACAGGTTCTCATCTTTAGGAAGACTGGCCAACTTTTTCGAGTAAAAATTTTGTTTTGCTTTCTGAATTGTAAGGAATAAATTATTTCGAAGCATACGATATCTTCGTTTGAGCTGCAATACATATTTGCAACGCATATTTTATACGCTCATAATTTTATACGAGCAATTCCATTCTTAATTTCTGCAGAAATCCAGTGACAATTGATTTTTTTCCTTAAAGGTAAAATAATGTACTTAAATGGCGATTGATATTTTCTTGAAAAAATTTAACCTTATGACAAAAAAATTGTAAACAAATTTTTTCATTCTAATCAATAGATATATAATCGTAATATAACTGGACATAGTTTATGCAATTGAAATTATGATACTGATATGATGAGCAAGGAACGGTATACACTGACGACCACGATTAATGATTTTTTGCCTGCATGTAAATAGCCCTTCACTGGGCTTTTTTGTACGAACATAGCAAACGGTTTTAATGTTTTCAGTATTTTGGTTACTGGTGCAGGAAAGATGGTATTTAATTTTAATTTTATTTATTATTATTTTTTATTACTAGAGCGAAAGAGTACAGTTGTAAACAAGAAGGACATTTTGAACATCTTTTATAACTATGTACATGTAGTAATTTTACACGATAAAACATTTAAAAATAAAATGTTCATCACATATTCAAACTTTTATACCGAAATAAATCTAGAGTATCTAGACAAGCTTTGTATTAGGAGTTGCAGAGAATATCAAGGCGAATTAAAATAAGGTACAAAAAATAAAAAAATTATAACGGGTTTTTTTGAGAAAAAATTGAATTTTATAAAAAAAATATTTTTTTTTACTTTAAAGCATCATAGCTCTCAAACGGATGCAGATCCAAAATTAGATCTTAAATTAGCCTATACAATTACCAGTCAAATAAGTCTAAGTTGGCTGCTCTCCGATAAATATTTTGGAAGTTACAGTTTAATATTTGTGTGTAATTTCTTTCTGAACAACCGTTTTTAAACACCCTGCATCTCAAAGGACACCCACCCCTCCCATTCGATTTTTTCTCTGGGTGAACCAAGGAATAACCCCTTAACAGATTAGCATCCCAAACCTGAACACCCTGTATATAAAATAATCTTATCCTCTAACAACTACAACTACAACAACTATGTAGTTGTTGAGTACATACACAGATATAAATAAATGAATAAATAGACAGTGTACTTTTGAACTCAGTCCGTTGTCAGTCGTTAAACAAGAACGTTGTGTCGTGTATTTTATTTTATTATTTCTCCAACAGATCATGGTCTGGAATTTCGGGAACAAAGCAATTTCTCAAGCGATTTGCATGAAATTCGGTATGTAGGGGTAAGATGCGACAATAAGACTTCTCCCTATGGAAATTCTGGAATATGATTATTATTGTCTGGAATTTAGGGAACAAAGCAATTTCTCAAGAGATTTGCATAAAATTCGGTATGTAGCGACTAAAAGACTTTTTCCTATGGTAATTCTGGAATACGATCGTATTGTCTGGCATTTCGGGAACAAAGCAATTTCTCAAGCGATTCGCCTGAAATTCGGTATGTAGGACTATTATGCTACTATAAGACTTTTTCCTATAGCAATTCTGAAATATGATCATTATTGTCTGGAATTTTTGAAACAAAGCAACTTCTCAAGCGATTTGCATGAAATTCGGTATTTAGGTGTAAGATGCGACTATAAGACTTCTTCCTATGGAAATTATGGAATATGAGCATTATTGTCTGGAATTTTTGGAACAAAGCACTCTCTCAAGCGATTCGCCTGAAATTCGGTATGTAGGACTTTGATGCGACTATTAGACGTTTTACTATGGCAATTCTGGAATATGGTCTTATTGTCTGGAAATTCGGAAACAAAGCAATTTTTCAAGCGATTCGCCTGAAATTCGGTATGTAGGGGTCAGATGCGACTATAAGACTTCTTCCTATGGAAATTCTAGAATATCATCATTACAGTCTGGAATTTCGGAAACAAAGCAATTCCTCAAGCGATTTGCATGAAATTCGGTATGTAGAGGTGAGATGCGACTATAAGACTTCTTCCTATGGAAATTCTGGAATATGATCATTATTGTCTGCAATTTCGGGTACAAAGCAATTTCTCAAGCGATTTGCATTCAATTCGGTATGTAGCGACTATAAGACTTTTTCCTATGGAAATTCTGGAAATTCTCAAGCGATTTGCATGAAATTCGGTATGTAGAGGTGAGATGCGACTATAAGACTTCTTCCTATGGAAATTCTAGAATATCATCATTACAGTCTGGAATTTCGGAAACAAAGCAATTCCTCAAGCGATTTGCATGAAATTCGGTATGTAGGGGTAAGATGCGACTATAAGACTTCTTCCTACGGAAATTCTAGAATATCATCATTATAGTCTGGAATTTCGGAAACAAAGCAATTCCTCAAGCGATTTGCATGAAAATCGGTATGTAGTACAAATATTCGACTATAAGACTTTTCCTATGGCAATTCTAGAATATAGTGATTATGGACTGAAATTTCGGGAACAGCAATTTCTCAAGCGTTTCGTATGAAATTCGGTATGTAGGACTAAGATGCGACTGTAAAACTTGTTCTCATCGAAATTCTGTGATATGGTCATTAGGAACTGGAATTTCTGGAACTAATCCATTTCTCAAGCAATTTGTGTGAAATTCGGTACGTAGGACTAAGATGCAGCTGCAAAACTTGTTCTTATTGAAATTCTGGAGATTAGGAACTGGAATTTCTGGACCTAAGCCATTTCTCAAGCATTTGTGTAAAATTCGGTAGGTAGGACTATTTTTGTCTTTTAATCTAATCGTAATTAAAGGTTAAGCGCACTCATTTTTAACAGCTCTTGCTGCTCGTACTACTATCGCCGCAGTTGCATTACTTTGTTTGGGGCGTGATATGCAATATCCAATATGCAATATGCACTTAACTCACACCTTTAAATTATTTATTTTATTGTATGTAATGTGATGATGTATGTGATGAGCTATGGTGGCAGTCATTTTTTTTATAATTTTACTCTTGTTTCCACTTGACAGCAGAATTTCTATTCTTATGAATGTCTGAAAACTAACTTGCTCGAAACACGATACAGTGTTGATTAAAAAGAAAAATCAATGCTTTTACGGTTTTACGAATAAAGAGACACTTATGTGCCTCTTACAAGTTTCAAGCAACATTCCTATTTGCTACTGTTCTCTTTGCATACGCTGCTGCTCATTGTTTTCGCAAAGTTAGATTTTTCGTGTGCAGAATAAAACCTTCTCTACGGAAAGCTCAACTGTACGCATACTAATGCTGTGAAAAAATAACAAAACCGGCTGTATTTGTAATATAATACAGTGTAGAAAAAATAAACAGACGCATTTTATTAAACGCGCTAGCTGGTGGTACTGAAAAGAGTGAGAAATGTAAGCTGTAGTAGACACAGAAAAATTTTATATGGATTTTTATCTTTCTTTTTTATCTTTTACCAATACATCTAATTAGCTATTTAAGCATGGATCTGTACATCAGCAAAACAGTTGGGCTTTCTATAGAGAGGGCTTTTATCATCAATAGCCAGTTCGTGAGCGCTTAAGCCTGCAGCTCATAAAATTTTAAAAACTTTACTGTAGGTTCAACTTGACAGCATAATTACATTACCTATGAAGGTGCATCGCTTTTTTAAATTCTCTTCGCCTATTTACTTCGTGTCCAGCTATGTTTGATTGTTGTGGCAAACAACCAAATCCTGTGATCGAATTAAAAAAACAGTACTACTAGTATGTTACATATAAAGGGGCATATAAACTTTAGAAGTTGCAAGCTACCTTGCTACTTTTTCCGTTTATGTTGGCTTGTCTTTTATTTAATAATTTTACACTACCAAATGTCGATAACATTTAAGTTACATACAATGAGCAAAACGAAACAAACTTGAGCAGTAGTATTGATAGTATAGTCTCTGTTGGTTGGTTATATGCTCAGCTCGCTTTGACTTTAATAGTTTCTACACTACTAATTGAATTGAATTAAAAAAGTTTAGACTCGGAAATTATTTTATAACAACATAAACTGTAGCTTTAAAAACTAGATATAAGCTTTAATTTAAGTTAAATGTACATATATAAAAATTAAATAAAATTAAATAAAAAAAATAAACAGCGCATAGCAGTAAATGTTGGTAAATGTTGTCACCCTGAAAACCCTCGTTAATATAAAATAAAGTGAACTAAGCTAACTTATCCGTTGTTAAATTAATTTTTTTAATTTCATATTATATTTTTTGTCTCTCAGGACTAATTACATTCTAACAGGTTATGGGCCCAGGGCATGAAAAGCCAGTGAACCTTTTTCTTCTTTATAAACCTCATTAAAAAATTCTGTGTAATTTTGTTAAGTAGAAACAACTTTGAAATGGCGACAAATATTCCGTTCATCGACAAATTAAAAGGTCGTGAAAATTACAACACGTGGCAGTATGCAGTAAAGACATATCTGGAGCACGAGGATTTATGGCAGTATGTTCTAGATACTAAACTTCAGAAGGATACGTTAGCTAAGTCGAAAATCATTTTGCTTATTGACCCGGTTAATTATGTGCATGTTTGTTATTCTACTAACTCCCCCACAAATACTTACGCCAAAGGCGGTGCTGTCTTATTAATAAAAAAACTACTTTGTGAACAAACGACTGAACATTAACTCTAACCTATGTGTGGCTGCAGTTGAGATTGCGTCTCCTTTCAAATTAGTGATAATATCAAGTGGAAAAATATTTACTACAAACTGACATCACTCTTCTTAATGATGGTTCGGCCACTCATTTTTCGACTCGATCCACCTTCACACACGTCGACCTCTCTCTCGTTTCTTCCAATATCGCACCAATATTAACATGGAAAGTAACAACCGATCTTGGCGAATTGGTCTAAATTTCAGGAAGAACTAACATTTTCTACAGAAATTGTCCGTCTATCAGACAACTTGAACCGTTCCGCCGCACAATTTTATAAAAAAATTATTACAGCTGTCAATAATTCCATGCCACACAGTTCTTCAAAGACATTCAGAAGGTCCGTCCCATGGTGGTCAAAAAAGTTAGCGAAACATAGGACAGAAAAATAAAATCTGTGGACAGCCTGCAAACGAAGGCCATCTAATGAAAACATTATTGCATATAAAAGAGCCAATGCGATTTTCAAACGTGAGGTAAAATTATCAAAAGCCATCTCCTTCGAAAATTTCACTTCCAGCATAAACCCCAAAACACCGATTAAAAAAAATCTCGAATAACATCAAACTCCCGCGCTAATGCTTATTTCTCATTAGAGTCGATCGAATCAGAAAACAATACCAATGTCAGAGTGGTTGTCGTACTCACAAGATCAGAACTTTAATTCGACATTTCTTGAAAATAACAAAAAAGTATTTGTACCCACTATCTTTTGTACGCCGTCAAAATCAGCAAAATATATAGGGGGCCTCTATGCTCGAACTAGAATCTGCCCTAAAAGCTGTGAAGGGAAAAACTCCAGGGTTTGACAAAGTGGCTTATCCAATGCTACTCAATCTTCCGCTCTCCGTTAAAAAAATACTTTGCTCTCTCTGCAACGATATACTTTCTTCAGCCATAATACCACAGGAATGGAAAGTAGCATCAATACTTCCTTTACTTAAGCCCGATAAGCCAAAGAACAAAATCGAAGGGTTTAGACCAATCTCAATTATATCCTGCACCTCCAAAATCCACGAGAAAATCATTGCACGCAGACTAAGCATTCATGCTATCCTTGATCATCTAGTGGGCTGGAAGGTTGGCCCTAATATATGTAATTTTATCAAGGCTTTCCTAACCAATAGAAGGTTTAGAGTCAGAGTAAATACCGTCCATTCACGAGTATGGCCATGGTACATAACGGCATTCCGCAGGGATCTTCACTGTCAGTGATTCTTTTCCTAATAGCATTTGAAAAACTTAATTCGCTTTTCTACCGCCATAAACACCTGAATCATTGCATCTATGCAGATGACCTGTACCTAATTTGCAAATTTAAAGACACTACAGCTATGGTATCTATTATTCGAAGTATTAACGTAGATTTGGTTCAAAAATTTCGTGGGACAAGTGAGCATTTACACGTATGTAAAAAAATCAAGTGTGTTGATGTAAATATTTACTTAGCAAAAAATCTAATTGCGAAAGTCACTAATCTTAAGATTTTAGGGCAAGTATTTAATAATAAATATGACTGGTATGCACGTGTCAATTCTTCCCCTATCGGTTTCCAAACGATTGAATATAATTAAATGTTTGAGTAGTAAATGATAAATGTAGTCAAAGCTATTATCCTTGCAAAAATCGATTACGCATTACCAATCTATGGTAATACAACAAAGAACAACATCTGCAAGATTAAACCGGTATACCACTCGGCTGCCAGATTAAGCATAGCTGCTTTCCGAACGTCCTCCATGAAAAACATTTTGACAGAAGCTGGGCTTCCAACAATCGAAAGAAGGATTGAGTCCACAACCACATGACTCATTCCGAAATTATTTCTTTGCAACTCTCCTCAGCTTATCAACTTAACGAAACTCGGTATACGTACAACGGCTCCAAAAAAATAAACCATCAGCCATATGGAAAATACAACAGGCTTCAAAAAACTTCGATTTTATAAATAAGCCGCATAAGATAATTCTTCCTGAACACCCACCGTGGTTTCTTGAGTACAACAGCATTGTTACGGACCTCATGCACCTAAGGAAGCATACAACCAGCTGTTCAATGTATATGGCATGCTACAAGCAAACAATCCAAAAATTCACAAAAGAAAACTGGAAAATAGCATTTACCGACGGGTCTAAATCGGCTTGCGGTACAGCATACGCAGTCATAAATCCTGCCCATGCCATACAAGAAGAAGCACTACTACAAAACCACTGCTCAATATTTACGGCGGAAGCGGAAGCAATAAAGTCTGCCTTGGTGCATTTTTCAACTCTTCGCGGGAAATATTTAATATGCATTGACTAAAGTCAGTCCTGGAAGCGACTATGAATATTTTTAACAACGATGCATGCGTCGCAAAAATTAGAGAAATTTTGATCTGCTACCCCAATAAAATTAAAATAATGTGGATCCCAGGCCATATTGGTATAACTGGCAACACAACAGCAGACGAAGCTGCAAAATACGCTACAAAAGCACCATCGCTCACGAAACCGACTTTCAGCAGGACGGATATGCACAAAGCAATCTCAAAGTACAACCATCAAAGAACCCACCAGGATTGGTCCCTCTACTCACACTTCTACAAGTCAATCAATCCTAACGGAGAAGCCCCGAAATTCCCAGTATCCATCGAAAGCGCGAAGCTGACAAAGTATATACGGCTACGAATAGGACACACTAAACTGACGCATGAACATCTTCTCACCGGAAAATCAAAACGAATTTGTTCCGTCTGCCAACCGGTGGTCAACCTGACACTCAATCACTTTCTGTTTGAGTGCAGTAGTACAAAAAGCGCCATAGATCGCATACTACCAACTACTTCAATAACAGCTCTACTACAAAACATATCAGTAAATAATATAATTCTATTTATAGAATTTAAAAAAAAACAGGACTGATACAACTAATTTAATTTAATTAATAAGTTCATTGATCATCGTGCCGAAGACCTTTAGTTGTTAGTGCACCTATTTTTTTAAGTTTATTTATGTAATTTATTTACGTTAATAAATATTTTGTAATAATAATAATATGTTCATGTTGCAGAAGCAAATAATGCCAAAGAAGTTTGGGATAAACTCAAACAACTGTTCGAAGATTCTGGATTAACACAAGTTGGTCTTCTCTGTGAATTATGGGGCTAGAATGTAGTAGTGCATTACTGGTGATTCGATTAAAAATTAGATGACTAGCCTTATATTGAAGATTTAACAAAAGAATGCATTCGAAGAATCGTAACAATTTTTCAAAAGGTCCAAGATATTACAATTGTAATTATTATGGACACGTATCTAATAATTGTCCAAATAAAAGGGATGATAAAAATCATCGAAATATGCAATCGACATCTAATAACCATCAACGCAAGAAATATTTAACCCCACTTTTTGCAAGTTTGAAGAATGGATCAACAGTTGAAGCAGATGAATGGTATATTGATTCCGGTGTTGCATCACACATGACAGTACATGGTGAATGATTGCAAAACATCAATGAACCTTTGTTTCTGTCAAAAACATGTTCCAAATTTATCAACAAATTTACGTTCTGTAAGCCAGATATGTTCAAAAGGTAAAAAGGTGATATTTGATATAAACGAATGCAAAATATATAATGAAGCAGGAATATTCATCACAACAGCGAATGTAGAGGATAATATGTATAAACTGAATTGTGCTCCGTATATTAATAATAATATTCGGCGCGACAGACCATGGCGGTCCAAGTCCTGGCTTCTCGCAACCATTTGTGTTGAGCATGTATATTTTTGCACACAAATGGAGGGACCTACATTTAGCGCAGGATCCGAACGCCGAATTGAGAAGCTTCCGTGACAAATTATTACTCTCGTAAACTATCGCGAGAGGTGGGACAATTTTGGTGTTACTGGGATTCGAACCACGAACCCCCTGCTCAGAAGTCCATGCTCTTATTGACTGAGCCACGGCGCCCACTCCGTATATTAGTGAAGAAAATAATTGCATCAGGCAAATCAATAACTGATCAGATTTACACCCTTAGGCAGGTGAAGGAAAAATGTTTAGAGTTTCAGAACTCACTACACCATCGTTTTATAAAAGCCGCCTAACCATCATTGGAAATCTCGTGTCATAAAAGGCTAGTACTGCGTTGGACAAAGTTAATAATTTGAAAGAAAAAAAAATGGATGTTATTGCATCGTCGTTTAGGACATATGAATTATGACTACATAAATATTTTACAAAATAATTCTCTTCCATTGTGTGATAAGATGTTATCCGACTATAAAAAAAGACAGTGTGTAATCTGTATAAAGGGTAAACAAACCAAAATTCCTATTAAAAATATTGGAACTCGTGCAAATAATGTACTGCAAACACTCGGATGTTTCTGGTCCGATGGAGAAAAATTCTCTCGGTGGTTCCAGATATTTCATGACAATGATCGATGACTACACACGAAAATTTTTCGTTTATTTTTAAAATCAAAAGATGAAGTCAAAGAATCATTTATGGATTTTAAAAATCTGGTTGAAAATGAGACAGGCTAACAAATACATGTTTTACGAACCGACGGTGGTACTGAATATAAACCACTTAACAAATTCTTTCGTGAATCTGGTATTCAACATCAAATAACCGTGCCATATACACCGGAACAGAACAGAACAATTGTAGAAAAAAGTCGCTGTTTATTATTTGATGCAAAATTAGACAACAAATTTTGGGCTGTTTCAACAGCTCTGTTTATTATGAATAGATCAACGACCAAGGCATTATCCATGAATTTAATTCCCCAAGAAGTCTGGTCAAATAAAAAACTAATTTGAAATTTCTAAGAGTTTTTGGTTGTAAAGCGATGGCTCATGTACCCCAACAAAAAAGAAAGAAATGGGACGCCAAATCAACTGAATGTGTTTTTATTGGATATCCAAAAGAAGTAAAAGGATACCCTGATTATATGTGCCTTAAAACACAAAAAATAAATTTTAGTCGCAATGTTGTTTTTATTGAAAGTGATAGCGATAATTTGACTTTCAATCAAGAAAACAAGAAATTAACTCTTAATATTGATGAAGTTGAATGCTTCATAAAATTAGAGGAAAATGCAGTTCCAGTGTGAGTTACCGATTTTGAAGATAATCATTCTGAAACAAATGTAGATCCGAATCCGAACCAAATTACTAACGAAGATGGACTCTGAACTGGACTCTCTGATTCCGGAAGTGATTTTTATGGTTTAACAGACGGCGATGAACAGAAGACAGATGGTCAAGCTGTTCAAGAAAGTTCTAAACAAAGACGAAAAACTGAATTTCCCAAAAAGTTTGATAATTTCGTCATGAAAGTGAATACAAATAAGTTATCTGATCCATTAATAGTTCAAGAAGCATTAAGCCGATCTGATGAAAAATTCTGGAGAAGCGATAAAAAGTGAATATGATTCTCTTATTGAGAACGGAACTTGGACACTAGAAGATCTACCTTTAAATCGAAAAGCAAATGGATTGCAAATGGGTTTTTAAAACCCAAACCGACGCTTCTGGTATATTACGTTAAAAGCAAGGCTTGTGATTAAAGGATGTGCTCAAAAAGGGGGGATAGAATATAGTGAAACATATTCACCAGTTGTTCGATACACATCCTTACGTTATTAGCTGCTAAATTCGATCTTGATATTGATCATATGGACGCAGTCACAGCATTCCTACAAGGTGATTTAGAAGAGGAGATTTATATGCTGCAACCCGTTGGTTATAGTAATTGCACAAAAGTTTGTAAAGTGAAGAAAGCGATTTATGGATTAAAACAAGCCAGCAGAGTATGGAATTTTAAAGTAAACAAAGTTTTAAGCGATATTGGTTTTAAACGATCAAAAGTGGATCCGTGTATTTATTATAAAATAAATAATCTCAAAATGAGATTTATAGCAGTGTATGTGGATGAATTGCTATTATTTAGCATTTGTGCTGAAATAAAAAAGAAAGTCAATTTAGAACTAACTAAAAATTTCAAGATGAAAGATTTTGGTGAAGCTAAATCCTGTTTAGGTATAAATATCTATTTAGATTCAACACGTCCGATTGTAATCCTGTAATCCTTAATATCAAGTTATCAAGAGCAATGTTTCAGAAAAACACACATGAAATTGAAGAAATGAGCTGTATACTGTATCAACAAGCAGTTTTGTATGTTGATCAAGGTAAAAGACCCGATATTGCATACGCAGTTAGTATGGTGAGTCGTTTTAACAACAATACTGGTAAACAACATAGGAATGCTGTTAAAAGAATTTTACGCTACTTAAAAGGAACGTCCGTGGGCGCCGTGCCTAAGTGGAAATGCGCGAATCCAAGTAACACCAAAAGTATTTTTCACGGTGTCCACCTCTCGCGGATGGGTGACAAACGTTCCGAGAGTAATAACTTGTCACGGAAAGCTTCTCAATTCGCCGTTCGGAACCGGCCTTAAATTGTAGTCTCTTCCATTTGGGTCCAAAAATATACATGCGCAACACAAATGGTCGCGAGAAGCTAGGTCTTAGACCGCAATGGTCTGTCGCGCCGAATGTTATTATTATTATTAAAAGGAACGTCCAGTGTTAAACTAGAATTCTCGAACGACGCTGATCCAGATATCACAGGATATTGTGATGCTGATTGTGATAGCGATATTGATGAGAAACGATCTGTTACAGGTTACGTATTCATGATTCAAGGTGGTCCAATATCATGGAATAGTAAGAAACAACATACCGTTGCTTTGTCTTCAACCGAAGCTGAGTACATGGCTCTATCTGCTGCTACGCAAGAAGCCATGTAGCTTAAACATTTTGAAGATGAGTTTCAAGTTCGTACATCCAACCCAGTGAAGATTTTATGAGACAACAAAAGTGCCCCCGAACTTTCGGCAAGTAGTTCCCATCATGCAAGAACTAAACATATAGATATCGGACATCATTGCGTACGAGAGGGTGTATATGATCAGAGGATTAAGATCATACCGAATACAAAAGATCAGATTGTTGCGTATTAACCAAAGGCCTTTGTAAAAACAAACACTCAACATGTTGTGGTGGACTTATTTCATCGATGTAAATTTTGACGTGACAACGTCTCACTACAAGGTTTAAGGGGTACATGTTCAAAAGCTCAAATGTTAAATGCCACTATTTAACAGATGTTAAGGAACGTTACTTTTTTAACAGATGTTAGGGAACGTTACTTTTTTAACAGATGTTATATCACTGGGATTTGGTCATGAGGAACTAGAATTTTTTGAACTAAGCCATTTCTCAAGCGATTCGTATGAAATTCGGTATGTAGGACTAAGTTGCGACTACAAGATTTGTTCCTATGGAAATTCTTGGATCTGGCCAATAGAGTCTGGAATTTTGAGGACCAAGCAATTCCTTAAGCGATTCGTATGAAATTCGGTATGTAGGATTAAGATGCGACTATAAGACTTGTTCCTATGGAAACTCTGGGATCTGGCCAAGAGGGTCTGGAATTTTGTGGACCAAGCCATTTCTCAAGCGATTTGTATGAAATTTGGTATGTAGGACTAAGATGCGACTCCAAGATTTGTTCCTATGGAAATTCTGGAATCGTTTGCCTGAAGCGCGACAAAACAAAAGTCGTCGAACAGTTCGAAGTCAAAGCGGTCCGGGAGAAAAAGCAAGCACCATCTGGCAGAATTGTCCTTACAAAGCGAAGACTTGTGAAAAATGTAAAATGTAAATATTTTATAAAGCAACAGGTCGAGAGAGCCAACAAAAATGCTTAAGAGTAGGCTTCAAGTCAATCAAGTCAGCCAAGTCAACAATGCCGCGCAACGAAAGTTTGTTGAACCAAAGATCAACGGCGCAAACGGTAAGCTACAACTCGACACAGCTTAAGCCATAACGATCATCTCGAAAAGAAACTGGAGCCGCTTTGGAAAACCAACCCTCCAGATTATCTCAAAACTGCTGCTTGAAAGTTTTCCATGTGTCATCAAGTTGAATGAGGTTGAAGAGTATGCTAATCGAGAAATTAACCTATTCGGAATTCCTTGGTTACGTGTCCGTGAACAGCATCAATGAATTTCAGGACCTAAGCAATTTCTCAAGTTATTCGCATGAAATTCGGTATGCTGGACTAAGACTGTAAAACTTGTTCACATGGAAATTCTGGGATATGGTTATTAGGAACTGGAATTTCTGGAACTAAGCAATTTCTCAAGCGGCTTGCGCTATTTAATTTAATCAATATTGATTATTATTAATTTTTAAGTCCTCTAATAAAATTGTCTATTTAATCGTATTGCTTAATTATAGATTTAATTTAATTGTATTTAAAAATTATAATATTAATATTTGCCAATAGAATAGAATGAAGCAAACATTGCATAAAATGATACAGTGCTTTGTGATAGAGAAAAAAACAACCCATGAAAATTAAAATTTTTCATCTAAATTCTCTAATCGCAGAAATTGATATGGGAGCCCCTCGATCCTGGGCCATTTTTTTTTATTGTAGGAGAAAATCATCGAAACAAACATTTGACATCAGATGTTAAAATTGAAAAAGCTCAGATCATTTTATTCTGAGCACTTAGAGCACGCTCATACTCTGAGCAAATAAGAAACACGTACATTTATCTTGAGAACTCTTTGACTGCTCTGAACTAATTTATGAAAACGCCAAATGACAGAATATTGTGAAAACTTGTTGTTCTATCTGTAAGTTAATATCGACAACAAAAAAAACGACATCAATAAAAATACAATTCAGTAAATAAAAATGTAAGTTGAAGTAAGCATAAAACATGTATGTCTCGTTTCATTTGCTGGGTTCATTTGTGCGTGCGCTAAGATTTCTCTCTCTCTCTCCACCACCACCAAAACCATGCAGCGCAGCCGACTGCGCAGCACACACCGCACACAGTCCATAAAGGGCGACGAATATCTGATGCCAGTACAGATATTTTAAAAATGTATAAGGGCCTTGCGGCCGAACCCGGGACCCGATCACTACCAAATTTTCGAAAAAGTATTGTTTATTGGGTATACACATGTGTGTAAAATTTGAAGAAAATCGGGTAAATTTTTTAAAATTTTTGTTTGGGATCCCCCCGACCCCGCAGCCCGAGGGGCCTCAAAATTTAATAGAAAGTGTTGTCTCCGGAAATACACATGTGTGCAAAATTTCAATAAAAT
The DNA here is from genome assembly GCA_947095585.1 of Nephrocerus scutellatus. NCBI lineage: Eukaryota > Metazoa > Arthropoda > Insecta > Diptera > Pipunculidae > Nephrocerus > Nephrocerus scutellatus. The sequence continues at coordinate 45,023,069 of OX352761.1, forward strand.
CGGGCCATGGGAAGTGGGTTAAAAATTGATCGCAAGAATCCACGACAGACGACCGACGACCGACCGACGACCCACGGGCAAGTGAAGTTAATATAGAGAATTTAAAAAAATACAAATGTTACAAAAAGAGGCAAGGCCATTTACAAGTTGCAAGCGACGTTGCTATTGTTGCTATTTTCTTTTCTTTTGGCTTATCTTATCCTTAGTCATGCATACAGTAACTAGAGTGGTGTTCGATTGCTGGTTTGATATTTGATGGTTGGTTTGATGTTCGATGGTAAGTTTGATGTCTGCCACTGAACATTTAACAACGAATCTACCATCGAATATTGAGTAAACAATCAAACATCATACAAGGCATTAAACATCGGTTCAAAATAACTATTCGATCAATTAGAGAAATAAGAGAACAATGCATAAGAAATTTAATGATAAATAATTGGCCTGTATGTTTCAAAGCGACATTCTTAGCATACCATTTTTGGGCAGTGATATGCAATATCCAATATGCAATATGCACTCACCTACAGTAAGTGGTTATGAACATAAAAATTCGCTTATAATCATTGCGATGATTTTCATTATTCAAATTAATGAGCATTGATAATGAATCAGCAGGAAACGAAAGTTGTAGTAGACACAGAAAATTTTTTTTAAGCGTGCAGTTCATAAAATTTTCATTTTTTAAATCCTCTACGCCTTTTTAATTCGCGTCCAGATGTGTTTGTTTGTTTTTTATTGCAGCAACCAAATCCTGTGATCAATTTAAAAAAACAACAGTACTACTAGTATGTTACATATAAAGAGGCAAGAGGCAATTGGCTCTACAACCGGGGTCCGGTCCTGGCCTCCCGCAAAAAGTCTCTCCACCGGTCCCGATTTCGAGCCGATGTCATCCAGTTTGGCATCCCTAAACTCTGGGCGTCCTGGTCTACGCCATCCTTCTAGCGTAGGCTTGGCCGGCCTCGCTGTCGTGTTCCATAAATCCTACCGCAAAGGACTTTACGAGCAGGATCCTCTTCGCTCATGCGAGCTAGGTGTCCTGCCCACCGGAGCCTACCGAGCTTAATTTTCTTCACGATGTCGACATCGCGGTAACGCTCGTAGATCTCATCATTATAGAGTCTCCGGAATCGTCCTTCCTCACATACGGGGCCAACAATTCACCGTAAGACTTCTCTCGAACGCGGCTAAGAGGTCAGAATGCTATTTGCTAAGCACCCAAGTCTCGGATCCATATGTAAGTACTGGTATGACCATTGTCTTATATATCAGCAGCTTGGATGTTATGGTTAAGTTCCTGGATTTGAAGAGTCTTGACAGGCTATAGTAGGCTTTGTTGGATGCTCGGCTGCTATAGTTGACCCGAGATAGTTAAAGGATTGCACTACTTCAAATTCGCGCTCCACTATCTGAATTGAGGGACCAATGTTGGATCTTCTACTCGCAGACGTGGCCACCATGTACTTTGTTTTGCTCTCATTTATGTGCAACCCCAGATTTCGTGCCGCTTGCTCTATCTGGATGAAAGCTTCCTGTACAGCTCTTTGGTTACTACCAACGATGTCAATATCGTCTGCGTAAGCCAGTATCTGAATGGACTTATAGAGGATTGTTCCTCTCGCCGTTACGTCAGAGTCTCGGATCACTTTCTCCAACGCCAGGTTGAAGAGGACGCAGGCCAGTCCATCCCCTTGTCGGAGCCCGTTATAGATGTTGAATGGGCTTGATAGTGATCCGGATATTTTTACTTGGCTTATAACATTGGTCATGGTCAACCTACATAGTCGTGTCAGTTTATTTGGGATGCCGAATTCTCTCATGGCTTTATAAAGTTCTACTCTGGCTATGCTATCATAGGCGGCTTTAAAGTCTATAAAAAGATGGTGTAGTGAGTTTTGAAACTCTAGACATTTTTCCATCACCTGCCCTAGGGTGTAAATCTGATCAGTTGTTGATTTTCCTGGGATGAAGCCACACTGGTATGGACCAATGATGACTTTAGCGTATGGGGCTATCCTGTCTTGAAGGATAGAGGAGAAAATCTTATACGCGGTACTCAACAACGTTATACCACGATAATTGCTGCATTTTGTGATATCTCCCTTCTTATGTATGGGGCACAGGATGCCTCTTCGCCAGCCATCTGGCGTAACTTCTTCTTCCCATACTTGCACTATTATTTCATGAATTGCTTGGTGTAATGTGGAGCCTCCTATTTTTATCAGTTCCGCTGGGATTATTTGCCTTACTATTATTTGATTTATCGCTCTGCTAACTTCGACTATGCTTGGTGGCGGTAGCATAGTATGATCTTCGGTCATTGGTGGAGCCTCCAATTCCTCAGTTAGCTGGCCATTTAGCAACTCTTGAAAGTGCTCTTCCCATCGCTCTAAGATGCCTTTAAGATCGGCGATCAGATTACCCTCTTTGTCCTTGCAGTATGTGCAACGTGGTGTATATTGCGTCATACCGCGGACCCTTTGGTAGAACTTCCGCGCCTGGTGCGGTCCTTGCTCTCCGTACTGTTCCAGTTCACGGACGAGATTCTTCTCCCAGGCTGCTTTCTTTCGCCGGTGAACTGTTTTTTCATATCTTCTGAGCTCTTTATATTCATCTTCGCGTGCCCGCGTTCTATGAGACTGTTGCATTGCTCGGTACGCAACATTCTTACGTTCAGTCGCTAGCTTACATTCATCATCGAACCAGTCGTTTCGATCTCTACGACTACTGCCTAAGATGGAGTCAGCAGTACTAATGACAGTATTCTGGCTCCCTGAATTCTGCCTGAATACTGGCTCCCTACCTATTTTAGCATTCATATCCCCCAGAATGATTTTTACATCATACTGAGGGCAGGCATGGAGTTCCCGTTCGCCTGATTCAAAGAATTCTTCTTATTCATCATCTGGGGAATCCTCCGTAGGTGCGTGAACGTTTATGAGGCTTATGTTTTTAAATTTGCCCCGCACGCGAAGGGTGCATAGCCGTTCATTTACTGCATTAAAGCCGATAACGGTGGGTTTCATTCTTTTGCTGACAAGAAACCCCACCCCGAGCACATGATGTCTTGCATGACAGCTGTAATAAATGTCATATTCTGATTTTTGTAAGACACCATTCCCCGTCCACCGCATCTCCTGAATTGCTGTTAAGTCAGCATTATATTTGGACAGGGTATCGGCTAGCTGCTGTGCAGCTCGAGATCTATACAGTGAGCGTACGTTCCATGAGAAAATTCTTAAATCGTTTGGCCGTTTTCGTTGCCGTGGTCGTCGTCGTTCATCAGTGTATCCGAGGCTGATTTTGGGTTCCGTAATAATATTTTTTTACAGGCGAGGTTATTGGCCTCGGTCTATTAACACGTGGTCTATCTGGTTGCGAGTGGCTCCATCGGGAGATACCCAGGTGGCTTTGTGGATATTTTTACGCGCAAACCTTGTACTCGCAACGACCAAATTATTGCTTGCTGCCACCTCTATGACTCGTTGTCCATCTCTTTACCATATGGGATATTCGTTTAACCTTACTTTGAAGGGACTAGCCCGATCATTCAGCTTTACCTACATTTGGGAAAAATTACCAGCGGCCACCACGTGGAGGTTTGATCGCACTTCCACCAGTCAGAGATAGTTACGGCCACATGCAATTCTAGAGAATTCTGTGTTATTCCCCCTATTTCTGCTGATGGCTGACTGCCATCGGGGATAGAATATAGTGAAACATATTCACCAGTTGTTCGATACACATCCTTACGTTATTAGATGCTAAATTCGATATTGATATTGATCATATGGACGCAGTCACAGCATTCCTACAAGGTGATTTAGAAGAGGAGATTTATATGCTGCAACCCGTTGGTTATAGTAATGGCACAAAAGTTTGTAAATTGAAGACGGCGATTTATGGATTAAAACAAGCCAGCATAGTATAGAATTTTAAAGTAAACAAAGTTTTAAGCGATATTGGTTTTAAACGATCAAAAGTGGATCCGTGTATTTATTATAAAATAAATAATCTCAAAATGAGATTTATAGCAGTGTATGTGGATGAACTGCTATTATTTAGCATTTGTGCTGAAATAAAAAAGAAAGTCAATTTAGAACTAACTAAAAATTTCAAGATGAAAGATTTTGGTAAAGCTAAATCCTGTTTAGGAATAAATATCTATTTAGATTCAACACGTCCGATTGTAATCCTGTAATCCTTAATATCAAGTTATCAAGAGCAATGTTTCAGAAAAACACACATGAAATTGAAGAAATGAGCTGTATACCGTATCAACAAGCAATTTTGTATGTTGATCAAGGTAATAGACCCGATATTGCATATGCAGTTAGTATGGTAAGTCGTTTTAACAACAATACTGGTAAACAACATTGGAATGCTGTTAAAAGAATTTTACGCTACTTAAAAGGAACGTCCGTGGGCGCCGTGGCTAAGTGGAAATGCGCGAATCCAAGTAACACTAAAAGTATTTTTCACGGTGTCCACCTCTCGCGAATGGGTGACAAATGTTCCGAGAGTAATAACTTGTCACGGAAAGCTTCTCAATTCGCCGTTCGGAACTGGCCTTAAATTGTAGTCTCTTCCATTTGGGTCCAAAAATATACATGCGCAACACAAATGGTCGCGAGAAGCTAGGTCTTAGCCCGCAATGGTCTGTCGCGCCGAATATTATTATTATTATTAAAAGAAACGTCCAGTGTTAAACTAGAATTCTCGAAAGACGCTGATCCAGATATCACAGGATATTGTGATGCTGATTGTGATAGCGATATTGATGAGAAACGATCTGTTACAGGTTACGTATTCATGATTCAAGTGGTCCAATTTCATGGAATAGTAAGAAACAACATACCGTTGCTTTGTCTTCAACCGAAGCTGAGTACATGGCTCTATCTGCTGCTACGCAAGCAGCCATGTAGCTTAAACATTTTGAAGATGAGTTTCAAGTTCGTACATCCAACCCAGTGAAGATTTTATGAGACAACAAAAGTGCCCCCGAACTTTAAAAAGTTAAAAAGTTATGGGGCCCCACGAACCCGGGCCCGGGCTCTCCAAATTTTTTACAAAAAGTGTTGTCTATCGGAGATACACATGTGTATTAAATTTGAAGAAAATCGGGATAATTTTTTTAAAAAAAAATTATGGGGCCCCACGAACCCGGGTCCGGGGTCCCCAAAATTTTTACAAAAATTGTTGTATATCAGAGATACACATGTGTATAAAATTTGAAGAAAATCGAGTAAAATTTGTAAAATATTTGTAAAATATTTGTGTATTTGTATATTGTAATTTTTAATGGAAAGTTTTGTCACCGGAAATACACATGTCTGCAAAATTGTGGGTTAAAAATTCCACCAGATTCCACCACACACAAACCCACAAACACACGGGCACGCGAAGTTAATATAGAGAATTTAAAAAATACAAATGTTACAAAAAGAGGCGAGGCCATTTACAAGTTGCAAGCGACGTTGCTATTGCTGCTATTTTCTTTTCTTTTGGTTTATCTTATCCTTAGTCATGCATACAGTAACTAGAGTGGTGTTCGATTGCTGGTTTGATATTTGATGGTTGGTTTGATGTTCGATGGTAAGTTGGATGTCTGCCATTGACATAAACTTTAAACTCGGAAATTATTTTATAACAACATAAACTGGAAAACTATAAAAAAAATAAACAGTGCAATGTTTGAAACCCCGCGGCCGTGTAGACGACAAAGCCATCCATTTTTTTTTTGGTTAGTGGGAGTGATGGAATTAGAAGAAAAAACATTTAGATGAACTTATGTATTTTGACAGTTCAGTGTGTTGTTATATGTCGGAGCTGAACAGACGTTGTTAAATTAAATTAATTATTTTATTTCATAGTTGTTGAATGCTAGAACTGGTACTGAAGCTGGATCTGAAAACACTAGCGCCGGAATAGTTCGAGCATCAAAAGATGATTTGCGTAACACCAGAGGCATGAGAGTGCTAGAATTCTGCCAATCTTTTGGACTGCGGATTTTGAATGGAACGAGTGAGTCTGATAAGAGTGGGGAATATACTTTTGTAAGTCATCAAGGAACGTCAGTGATCGATTATGAACTTATTGGTGGAGAATGGAATTCGCATGTAACAGATTTAAAAGTTGAACAGGTGCCATACTCAGATCATCTACCAATAGTCATCACTTTTCAAGTGAAAAATAACGAAAATGACGATATCAGAAATATGAAGCTCCTTCCTAAATTGTTTTGGAAAAAGGTTAACGCTCTTCCCTATAAAAAAAAACTGGATGAAATACTAAGCACGCAACAAGAGGCAGATTTGGAAAACATTATAGAGGCTATCAATGTATCTTATCCAATCACCGGACAAAATAAGAACCGCAGAGACTGGTGCAGAGAGAAGTGGTTTGACGAGGAATGCGAGATGGCGAGGAAGCGATCATTCGCCTGGCTTAGAGTCTTCCGTAATTCAACCGAGGATAACTTCAAGAACTTCTACATCGATGCAAACAAGAAATACAAGGAGTTATTCAGAAGCAAAAGAAAAAACTTATTCGAAGCAGAAGCCCTAAAGATGGCTCAATGTAACACTGCGGCAGAGTTCTGGAAGCAGGCGAAGAAACTCAATGGCAAGCGTGCTATGTACTCATTTTAAGGAATTGCTGAATCCGGAAATGGTTAGACTTAAGTTTCATTATGCTGCTCCCTGTTTAACAAATCAGTTGCTGGATGAACGAATTTCACCGCGAGAAATTAATGTAGCTCTGGCTGATCTTAAGGATGGCAAAGCTCCTGGATCTGACCGAATACCGGTCGAATTTTATAAATATGGGACCACTGTGCTTATAGACAAGATTGCTCTTGTGTTTAATAAAATAATGGAGAATGGCATTATACCGCAGACATTTAAAGAAGCCCTGATCTACCCTATCCATAAGAAATGGAATAAATCGGACCCAGCCAACTATTAGGGAAAATAATTTGTTGAAAGAATTTCAAGCAGGATTTAGATCAGGATATTCGAAGATCATCTACCAATAGTCATCACTTTTCAAGTGAAAAATAACGAAAATGACGATATCAGAAATATGAAGCTCCTTCCTAAATTGTTTTGGAAAAAGGTTAACGCTCTTCCCTATAAAAAAAAACTGGATGAAATACTAAGCACGCAACAAGAGGCAGATTTGGAAAACATTATAGAGGCTATCAATGTATCTTATCCAATCACCGGACAAAATAAGAACCGCAGAGACTGGTGCAGAGAGAAGTGGTTTGACGAGGAATGCGAGATGGCGAGGAAGCGATCATTCGCCTGGCTTAGAGTCTTCCGTAATTCAACCGAGGATAACTTCAAGAACTTCTACATCGATGCAAACAAGAAATACAAGGAGTTATTCAGAAGCAAAAGAAAAAACTTATTCGAAGCAGAAGCCCTAAAGATGGCTCAATGTAACACTGCGGCAGAGTTCTGGAAGCAGGCGAAGAAACTCAATGGCAAGCGTGCTATGTACTCATTTTAAGGAATTGCTGAATCCGGAAATGGTTAGACTTAAGTTTCATTATGCTGCTCCCTGTTTAACAAATCAGTTGCTGGATGAACGAATTTCACCGCGAGAAATTAATGTAGCTCTGGCTGATCTTAAGGATGGCAAAGCTCCTGGATCTGACCGAATACCGGTCGAATTTTATAAATATGGGACCACTGTGCTTATAGACAAGATTGCTCTTGTGTTTAATAAAATAATGGAGAATGGCATTATACCGCAGACATTTAAAGAAGCCCTGATCTACCCTATCCATAAGAAATGGAATAAATCGGACCCAGCCAACTATTAGGGAAAATAATTTGTTGAAAGAATTTCAAGCAGGATTTAGATCAGGATATTCGAATGTGGATCATATATTCGTCTTGAGAAGTATTGTGGAGTCCTTTCTCGCGAGACAGAAAAAGCTATATGTATTTTTTATAGACTTCAAAGCAGCCTTCGACACAGTAGACCGAAATGCATTGTTTTATAAACTATATGGTATGGGGATGTCACTCAAATTTGGCAGGGCCCTACAAAAACTGTATGAAGATACAAAAGCAGCAGTGTGGCATGGGGAAGGATCTTCAGAGTGGTTTCAAACGGAGGCTGGATTAAGGCAAGGATGTTCTTTAAGTCCGGAATTGTTTGCACTCTTCATTGAAGACTTAATTACTTCATAAGTTTTCTACCCGGAGGTATAGAGTTCGCAGGTACATTGATAAAGGCCCTGATGTTTGTAGACGACATAGTTATGTTTGCGTGCACTCCCGAGACTCTCCAGCGGATGATTAATCGGTTATATGAATACTGTCAATTATGGATCTTATTGGTTAACTTGGAGAAATCGAAGGTAATGATATTTAAGAGAGGAGGTGGAAGGAGCTGTGCTAACGAAAAATGGTTGTAAAATGGAGAAAGAATTGAAGTAGTGACGGACTACTTCACAAAAAACTTGAATATGAAAAAACATTTCGATGAAAAAATTGCAAAGGCAAAAATAGCAATAAATGCTACATGTAGAAAATGTTTTGCCAACAAACTTATTTCGCATAGCAGCAAATACAAAGTTTTTGAAGCATGCTCCGAAGCCATTATGCTATATGCAGCCCAAGTATGGGGAACCAAAAGGTATGACACCGTAGAAAAGATCTTGAGATTCTACATAAAAAGAACATTTCGACTTCCACAGAATACACCTAACTACATGCTAATGATTGAGACAGGACTGCTCCCAATATTCATAAAAACGCTAAAGATGCAAGTGGACTATATCCTGAAGGTTCTTAAAATGCCAAATGATCGACTGCCGAATAAAATTGCAGTTAAAACAATTTCCAACCGGTCAGGCTGGTACGCGGAATGGATTGAGCTAGCGCAAAGCTTTGGCATGGAGCTTCAACTTAATATAGCAGAGTATCAAAATTAGAAACCAATGCTCTATAGCCTCATAAAAAAAGTTGACCTTCAACTAAGGGAAGGCTATCTAATAGATGCAGCGGCGTCGATTCACAGAACCACGTATATATTATGTCACAATCTGCAAGACAGTTACTTTAGGGACGAATATAGTGTGGATGAACTATCGATGGTTATAAAACTTCGTGGCGAACTACTCCAGCTGAGTTTTATTCCACATAGAGAAGATATTCCAATTATTTGCACCCTATGTGATCTTGGAGAAAGGGAAGATGTTCTTCATTTCCTTGGAAGCTGCCCGATGTTGAGGGAAACGAGAAGACACTTTTTCGGAACTGATTTTGTACCGGAAGTGGAGGTACTAGGATGCTTAAACAAGCCTAATGTGACACAACTGTATCGCTATTGCAAAGTTGCTCTGGCGTATCGAAATCAAATTATTACGCTCAACTTCAAGAGTAATCCCTCTTTCCCTCGTGAATTAAATTCTTTATTTTTTTAATTTCCATATTTATTTGTATTTTTATTTTACTAAATCAAAGTGGTGAAACTAGTAATTTATTATACAGAATTAATTGTCAATCGGTAGACGGCAATGCCATGCTTTTTTGATTTTGTAGTAAAACAATATTGTAATATTTCAAACGAATGGTAATAAAATAAAATCTAAATCTAATCTAATCTAAATCTCATAGTTGTTGTCTCTCAGGACTAATTACATTCCAACAGATTTCTCTCGGCTGTAACAGCTGTTCAGTTGCTTGATTCTACCTTTGTACAGTTCGTCGAGGATAATTTGGGAAATAATTTTTGGGCATTTTCTAAGAAAAAATCGTTCTACAGGAAGGGTCTATCTCCAATGTTGACATCATTTTTCGGGTATTTAAGATAAAGCTTACTTTCGTTTACCCTGACCCATGTTAACGGAAATTGCTCTGTCATTACTAACGGTAAAAACTTCGTTTAGGAAGAAAAATTCGTTATAGAAGAAATACTAGCCTTTGTAACTGCGTTTAAATAAAGTTGATATCTTAATTGAGTCATCAGATATCAAACTTCTATGCTATGCTATTCTATTAACAAAGGTTAGTATTTCTTCTAAAAATAAAGTCCGACCGTTAGTATTAACAGAGCAATTTCTGTTAAGCTTTTTCTTAAACCTCCTAAATCTTAAATCTCCGATAAATGACGTCATCATTGGAGATAGACCCTTACTGTAGAACGATTTTTTTCTTAGAATATACCCAAGAATAATTTCCTAAATTATCCTTGACGAATTAGGGGACACCCTGTATAATAAGTATTGGGCTTATTTTACTTTCTTTTACATAGTAAAAGGAAGTATAATAATCATGGGAATTTTCGAAGTAGGTATTTTTGCAGATTTGAGGTCACAGTTGATTAAGGCCAACCGGAAGTGGCAGTTTACTTGTACAGTTTTTCGAGTTTTTTCAAGTATCTCAAAAAGTAGATAGACCCTTACTGTAGAACGATTTTTTTCTTAGAATATACCCAAGAATAATTTCCTAAATTATCCTTGACGAATTAGGGGACACCCTATATAATAAGTATTGGGCTTATTTTACTTTCTTTTACATAGTAAAAGGAAGTATAATAATCATGGGAATTTTCGAAGTAGGGATTCTTGCAGATTTGAGGTCACAGTTGATTAAGGCCAACCGGAAGTGGCAGTTTACTTGGACAGTTTTTCGAGTTTTTTCAAGTATCTCAAAAAGTATAGCACTTATGAGAAATCTGTCAAGTGCAAGAGAAATTTAAGAAGAGAAAAAAAATTTACATTTACTGAAACTTCCGGACCCGTCCGTAGAAGAAAGTCGTGTTGTGGCTAAACCCCCTTTTTTTATGTAGCAATGGTGAAAATTTGTCAAGGCTTAAGAATAGCTTTTAATTGTTTTGTTGATTTATAATCCTTGTTTATTCAACTAAAACTTACCGCTGCTGGTGTCCTATATACTTGTGATGGTCCCAATTGTGGACTATAGGGTCTTGGCGAAGGAGCCCAACCACTTTGCTGTTGGGTATATGGTTGATGGGAAGACGGAGGCTGCTGGACCTGCTGTTGTTGTTGTTGGGATGGCTGTGAAGATTGCTGCTGCTGCTGTTGTGGTTGCTGCATATCGTAGCTATTTGAATATCGATGTTGAGGTTGTGGTGGATGAGACTGTAGCAATGAATTTAGTGTTGGTGTTGGACCTTGAGGAGGCTGTCCCGGTATGTATCGTTGTGGAGGTGGCCGATTTGATGAAGAAATGTTGCCAACGCCAGATGACGGAGAAGGTTGTTGTTGTGGTTTTGCAATTACAGCAACTGCAGACTGCATTTGTGAATGACCATACCTGTAGGGATCTATATTAGGCTCACTGTGGTGGTAGCGCCCATATGCAAGGTGATGTCCTCCAGATGGAACCCCACCGCCCGGCGGTGGTGGTCCTCCACCGCCTAAAGCTGGAGGCGACTGTCCAAATGAATTGGAATCATCTTTGTTCGAATTTTCACTTTGATTCTGTATGGGGCCACTAGATTGCTGCTGAAGCTGTAGATGCGGTTGATGCTGTTGGTGCTGTTGTTGTTGATGGTGATGGTATTGTGATATTGACGGATCTCCTACATAGGGGACAGGCGCTTGATTATCACTACTGTTGTTCGATGCGGATAAACCACCAATAATGTGACCACTTGTTCCACTTGAGCTTGGTGTCAGACCAGCTCCCGCATTTTGGCTTCCTGATCCACCACCTCCACCAACTACACTTAGACCGGTTGATGATTTTATATTTGATATTTTTTCGTTCATTGTTACTTTTGTTAAATTTTGGACTGCTGCTTCTAATTCTGGTTACAGCTTGATCTAAAATTATGAAGTTTTTTTTTATTCTCATTTTGTATGAATTCAGAAATAATAATTTTTAATCGAAAAACATTTTTGAACACAACGAATAAAATTAAAACCTTAAATCTTTCCGAAATTTGAAACGAAATACAACGAAAAATTATTACTTTTCTAATTACTTTTCTGTCAAAAACAAAACATGCAATTAAATCTAAATTGAAATTTAATTGAACAAACAACCATCCGGACGCAAAGTTAATACAAATCAAACAGATCAAACGCTATATTGAAAAGGTCCAAAATAATATATGACCTTAAGATTCGAGATAGCATGCGAAAAATATTGGATTCTGATTCAAACAGTCGAAGCTTTTGGTCGTTTGCTGCATTGGTTAAAAGAAACTTTGCAGACAATACTTCGTCTATTCCTTCTTTATTTCATAATGGTATTCATTATAGAACTAATATTGAGAAAGCTAATCTCTTAGCTTCTCATTTCGCTGGTGCGTCTACTCTTCCTATAACTAATCAAAGCCCCCCAATTCTCCCGAATCTAGGCCCAGGTATGTCTAAAATCTATTTTCGGAAACGGGTTGTTTCAAAGATTCTAAAAGAACTTGACCCCAATAAAGCGACTGGCCCCGACGGTATTCCGCCATTAGTATTGAAAAGTTGTCATCATACTTTGGCAAAACCGCTTAGCAAATTGTTTCATCTCTCAATGAAGACAGGTGTTTTTCCATCATTTTGGAAAATAGCAAATATTCAACCCGTTCCGAAAAAAGGTGATAAATCGGCACCTACGAACTACCGACCTATTGCTTTGTTGTCGGTTCTATCGAAGGTAATGGAATCTATCGTTAATTTCAGACTAATGAACTATCTGGATTCGAATGTTCTTTTATCCGATGTTCAGTATGGATTTCGTAAAAATCGATCTTCAGGCGAACTAATGACGTGCATGACTCATTGTTTGGAGCGAAGCATTGAAAACCTAGGTGAATCAAGCGTTGTTTCCTTAGATATTGCTAAAGCTTTTGATAGAGTATGGCATGATTGTCTTATTAATAAGATTCGTGCGCTGAATTTACACTCCTCTCTCATTACATGGATTGAGAATTATTTATGGAACCGTAAAATAAAAGTTGTATTAAATGGTATATCTTCAGATTCACATGGGATCAATGCTGGCGTGCCTCAAGGAGCATCCTTGTCTCCCACGCTCTTCTTGATATATATCAACGACCTATTGTCTTCTACAACCTGTGATATCCATTCATTTGCTGATGATACAACACTATCGGCCTCCATTGAGTTTGACAATCAAAAAGAATGCAATTCTCGCTTGAATGGTTCGCGTGAATTAATGAATTTGACTATTCTGTCTAATATTCAAATCATTCTTGATTGGGGCATTTCTAACAGAGTAGAATTTAACCCAAATAAATTCCAGTCTTGCCTTTTTTCTCAGAAGACAACTCAACATTATGTTCCTCCTGTTATTAATGGTACCTCTATTGCGAGATCTGATTCACTTAAGTTGTTAGGTTTAAAAGTATCAAGTGATATTTCTTGGAAAGAACATATTTATGAAATTTCAAAACGAGCTAGCCAATGTTTAGGCTTCATAAGACGTTGTAACTTCTACTTCACTCCCTCTGAAGTGTTAAGATTATATAAATCTTATGTTAGACCAATTTTAGAATTTAATTCATATGTGTGGGGTGGTGCTCCAAGATCGCATTTGGTTCATCTTGATGGTGTTCAGAATAGAGTTATCCGTTTGATAAACGATGTAACCATTACTTCGTCTCTTGATACTTTGGAGCACAGACGAAATGTAGGAGCTTTATCTGTTTTCTATAAATTTTACAACGGTAAATGTTCTTTAGAAACCCGTTCTCTAGTTCCTGGGCCTTTTCTCAGTAACGTTAACACTCGTTTAAGGTGCAATCAACATAGATTTGCCTTAAAGCTGTTTTCATGTAGAACCCAACACTTTAAATCCTCCTTTTTTCCTAGAGTATCTTCGATGTGGAATCAATTGGTCGAACACGTGTTTCCAGAATCTTATAATCTGCAGGCGTTCAAATTAGCCGTTAACAAGTTCTTGAAGGATGATGGTTAAAGTATTCATAAGTTGTTTCTTAATATATAAAAAAAAAAAAAAAAAAAAAAAAAAAAAAATTTATCAGTATTTCTTAAATTATTTTTATAATTTGTAATATTTTCTTGGTCAAGGTTTTTTGTAGTTTTCCCTGACCATGATTCATTGATAAAAGTATTTGGACTCGCGTCGTTCTAAATTCGTGTTCGTTTTTCGTATTGCTTTTCCAATGAATCAGGGAGAATTCTGAGAAAATAAATTGAAACCGGCTACAAACGTGAGGAATGTGATATATTGTAAATCACATTCTTTCGATTTTTATTTTATTTTGAATTTAATAAAGGGCTTAGCCCAACTTATTGCCGTGACGTAAGTCATTCAGGGAGTCATCCCTTGGCAATAAGTCTCTATATAAAAAAAAAAAAAAAAAAAAACAGAGAATTTAAAAACAATGAATCAGTGCTTTTTTTGCTGTTTTTTATGCATGGTCAGGTACATAAGTTCCTCTGGCTACACGCCAGTATCTCTAGCTAAAAGAACTGCACTTTATTTTTTTATGTGTCCTTAAAATCTTAGCTCCATTTATCATCTACACTCAAATAATTATGTAAGTATTATATGAGGAAACTTATAATAAAGTAATGGACTGGGAACTTTTATCGAAAGCTCTTATTGAAAGGGTCAAGTAGAAACAATTCCGAAGTATATTCTTGGTGCATTGATTACTTATTATTCACACAAACAACATATAACACTGCTCTATCTACTTGGAAGTACTCTGGTACAAATACAAATCGAAGAAATATGGGGTATTTATACTAAATCAACACTTTCGAGAAGGTTCGATTCTTTGATTACATACAATGAAGAGCCGCCTAGCAAATACCATAACTTGTATAAAATTCCCCTAATTAAATTCTCTATATTTACTTCGCGTGCCCGTGGCTAGCTGACTGACTCGCTGGTCAGTGATCAATTTTTAACCCACTTCCTAAACCCGGATTTTATTGAAACTTTGCACACATGTGTATTTCCGGTGACAACACTTTGTATTAAAATTTGAGAGTAATCGGGTTGCGGGGTCTGGGGCTCCCATAAAATTCTGTGTGCGCTTGTGCGCTATGAGCAGCGCTGCTTGCTTTACGATTGGGGTTGTTTTGTTGTTGGGTTGTAGTGATTTGCATGTATTTTTATATTTCAGCATCAGTATACTTTTATTTATTGGAGAATTTACATGAAAATTTTTTATTTTTATGGTTTTTTTACATATATATTTTTATATACGTCACAGATGGCGGAGTTAATTGTACTAAAACTAATTTTGTAACATTACCTCCGCCTCAATTCTGTTCGTCACAAACACATTCAGCCCTTCTGCTGACCTGGATACTTGTTATTTTACATCTGGGGCTTTGTTGAATCCGATATACATCATTAATCCTCCAACTCCAAACAACTTTACTGTAATTTTGGAGATTTCCATTTTCTTGTCTTGGGATTGTAAACCAAGTCCAAATCTCCTTGCTGAAATCCTCCACAGTTCGCACGTAGGTCATATCGTGTTTTAATCCACTGGCGTACACTAAGTTGCTCGTTACTGTTGCATGAACAATGATCATCCTTTGTGTTCGGTCAGAGTCTTTGCATATTGCTCAATTAATTGCGCTACAACATTGTATCGATGCATTTTCCCTCAAGTTGTTCGTTGTGGTTCTCTTCTTGCAGCACATATTTCACACGTTTGGCACCAGTTATCAATATCTCTGCGGCAATTGACACAAAAGAATACATTTAATGTGACAGATTCCCATTGCCTTACCAGCAGTCCGTCTTTCTCTTTCTCCTTGCTACATCCATTGAAATATCGGAGAACAAAGGACCACGATCTTGTGCCTTCCTGAGCTGCTCTTTTGTCCAATGATTTTTCATCTGAACCGTAATACGTGAAACAACCGAGCCCTTCACAAAACACTCAATTTACTTGATCTTCAGACACCAATTCAGGACTCACGATTCATCTGGAAGCTCCTATATCTATGTCTATCAGCAACATATTTCTCCAATACGCCATTACATACCAGACTGTAGCAATCCTTTCCAAGATTGGTACTGCGTACTATGACCAAGGGGCATTCCTCAGTTTGAGCAACTGCGGAGTGAATCCCCTGAATGCTGAATGCGCTAGGTTCTGCTTTGAAGGAAAATCCTTCCATTGATCTCTACGAATCGTTTCTAAGATGTATGAAGTTATATTGCCTAAAAAATATTTCCACCGTTTTGGTAATTTTGACAAGCAGGACAGAACAAAAACTGCCCAAAATATTGCAGCACATAATTCAAGGCGTGGTAAGGAAATTTGCTTGATTAAAGAAACATTTGCTTTTGCAACAAGTAGGTTGAAAAACATATTCCAAGTACGTGCTATAATTTTTGCAAATGGCGATATGTCATTAAACGTAACAATAACTTCACGTTCTTCAGGTGCGTATCGCTCCATTGCTTGTTGTCAACTAATTCTCTATTTGTCTTCAACATAAATGTCAAAGCACAATGAGATTTGACGCCATTTGCAAAAATTATACCACATTCACATTACGTTCGCCCCACCTTGTATCATTGGTCCTCCATTTTCGCAACTTGAACCCCTTTGAAATAGGATAGCTGCAGAATCGTAACAATGGTTCCACATTAAAACTAGATTTGAATCTGCTAGCGGAATCTGGGTATGCTTTAATGTGATCGTCAGCTAGTTGACAAGCCAAAAATGGAGCACTTGATGTGCCATAAAAAACTGTTGAACTGTTGGGTTAAAATTCTCTCCTATCTCAACTTTCTTCATGTGGCCAAGTGCGTTGTACTCCTTTACAAAATCTAGATATTATTGTTTCATTATATCATTATTACTGAGTTTTTTCTCCGTGGAGCAAGTTATTTTACCGCCATGTACCCAACCGAATAAAGTAGATAGCGCGAAAAGTGATCTGCAGTTTATCTAATCGAATTATTTTGTAAAAAAAACATCACTACCCAGGATTATATCAATGACGCCAAGAATATTAAAGTTTGGATCAGCTAAGTTTAAGTGTTTCACTATAGGCCAACGAGTATCGTCAGATTTTGTTTGTGAAGCCCATGCGTTTTACACAAGCTTTAATGATAAGAGTAACTGAGTCGAGTAATCTCCTAGCCATGTGAATTATGCCAAATTGATCGATGACGCTTAAATCAGCCGTGGACAACAATGTATTTGCTAGACAACCAGCGTGTGTCATATCAAACTTAGGTCCTCCTTTAATATTTTTTGGAGTTGGTTGAGATGTTGTTGATGAGTTGACCCATGTCTATTTGTTTTTATTATCATTCCTGTTGATTGTAGAATCAAAAGTAGCGATATATAGCGACGATTTTTTGGGTTGGTTAAGTAAATTACTAAATTGCGACGTGTTACTGGTGCTTGTGCGAACCTGTAGATAAGTTAAGTTAAAATTACAAGCAAAATTTCCTTTTTAAATTCTATATTAACTTCGCGTGCACGTGGCTGGCTGGTCAGATTTTCTGATCAATTTTTAACCCACTTTCCATAGCCCGATTTTATTGAAATTTTGCACACATGTATATTTCCGGTGACAATACTTCTATTAAAATTTGAGGCCCCTCGGACCGCGGGGTAGTGGGGCTCCCACACAAATATTTTAAAAAATTTACCCGATTTTCTTAAAATTTTATACAAATGGTATTTATCCGATGGACAAAACTTTTTGTAAAATTTTTGAAGCGATCGGGCCCCGGGGTCGGGGGGCTCCCATACAATTTTTTTTAATTATCAATTTTAACGCACTTCGTAAAGCCCGATTTTCCTGAAATTTTGTACACATGTGTATTTCCGGTGACAAATTTTTTTTTTAAAATTTAGAAGTGATCGGGCCCCGGGTTCGTGGGGCTCCCATACAGATTTAAAATAAAAATTACCCAATTTTTTCAAATTTAACACAACAATACTTTTTCTAAACTTTGGTAGTGGTCGGGCCCCGGGTTCGGCCGCAAGGCCCTTACACATTTTTTTAAATATCATAGTGGCATCAGATACCGTGGTACTCTAATGACTGTGTGTGGTGTGTGCTGCGCAGTCGGCTGCGCTGCTTGGTTTTGGATGGTGGATAGAGAGAGAAATCTTAGATCACGCACAAATGAACCCAGCAAATGAAACGAGACATAAATGTTTTATGCTTAATTCAACTTAGTTAGTTATTTACTGAATTGTATTTTTATTGATGTCGTTTTTAAATTCTCTATATTAACTTCACTTGCCCGTGGGTCGTCGGTCGGTCGTCGGTCGGTCGTCTGTCGTGGATTCTTGCGATCAATTTTTAACCCACTTCCCATAGCCCGATTTTATTGAAATTTTGCACACTTGCGTATTTCCGGAGACAACACTTTCTATTAAATTTTGAGGCCCCTCGGGCTGCGGGGTCGGGGGGCTCCCAAACAAAAATTTTAAAAAATTTACCCGATTTTCTTCAAATTTTACACACATGTGTATACCCAATAAACAATACTTTTTCGAAAATTTGGTAGTGATCGGGTCCCGGGTTCGGCCGCAAGGCCCTTATACATTTTTTAAATATCTGTACTGGCATCAGATATTCGTCGCCCTTTATGGACTTTGTGCGGTGTGTGCTGCGCAGTCGGCTGCGCTGCATGGTTTTGTTGGTGGTGGAGAGAGAGAGAGAAATCTTAGCGCACGCACAAATGAACCCAGCAAATGAAACGAGACATAAATGTTTTATGCTTACTTCAACTTACATTTTTATTATATACTGAATTGTATTTTTATTGATGTCGTTTTTTTTGTTGTCGATATCAACTTACAGATAGAACAACAAGTTTTCACAATATTCTGTCATTTGGCGTTTTCATAAATTAGTTCAGAGCAGTCAAAGAGTTCGCAAGATAAATGTTCGTGTTTCTTATTTGCTCAGAGTATGAGCGTGCTCTAAGTGCTCAGAATAAAATGATCTGAGCTTTTTCAATTTTAACATCTGATGTCAAATGTTTGTTTCGATGATTTTCTTCTACAATAAAAAAAAATGGCCCAGGATCGAGGGGCTCCCATATCAATTTCTGCGATTAGAGAATTTAGATGAAAAATTTTAATTTTTATGGGTTGTTTTTTTTTGTTGTTGATATCAACTTACAGATAGAAAAACAAGTTTTCACAATATTCTGTCATTTGGCGTTTTCATAAATTAGTGCAGAGCAGTCAAAGAGTTTTCAAAAAAAATGCTCGTGTTTCTTATTTGCTCAGAGTATGAGCGTGCTCTAAGTGCTCAGAATAAAATAATCTGAAGCATTTTCAAATTTGACATCTGATGTCAAATGTATCTTTCTATGATTTTCTCCAAAAATAAAAAAAAAAATGACCCAGGATCGAGGGGCTCCCATATCAATTTCTGCAATTAGAGAATTTAGATGAAAAATTTTAATTTTTATGGGTTGTTTTTTTTTGTTTCCATTTTTTATCTGAGAAACTTTAAATTTCTATGAATAATGCGGTATCGAAAAATTATCATTATCACGGAAAAGGCTTTCCATGAGGTAGTGCGAACGATTGAGAATACAATTAATTGCAAACAATTCACACTAGCCACCTTCCTAAATGTAGAAGAGGCTTTCAACAAAGTTCACAATTAGGCAATTCAGGAAGCTCTTAGGCAGAAGTGGAGTCCCTCTTCACGCAAAAGTTCACATCCATGCAAGGAGGGAAGTGGTCATCAAACCCTTATGGTGGCTAATAGTAATTAATAAAATTCAACTAAAACTTGAGGAAGATAGGACGACGGTAGCCTGGTTAGAAGATGAAGTGGTAAAACTCGTATCAGGCCAGCACCTTTCCGTGATCAGCGCAGTTATGAAAAAGGCCATGGGTAAAGTTGTCTCCTGGACAACAAGCTGTGGCCTGGAGTTAACTCAGCGATGACTGAAGTGGTACTGTTTACTACCAAATCTAAAATACCGGCCCTTGTCATCCCAAAACCTAGTAGGCATTGTCTCATTCTCACCCTCAGCGCCAAATATCTCGGAGTAATCTTGGATAGATGGCTTCGCTGGAAGGCTAACATAGAGCACAGGGCTAAGAATGCATGCGTGGCCTTCTAGGCCAGCAACAAAACCACCGGCACGAAATGGATTCTTAAAAGGATGGTTCTCTGGCTGTATCCAGCATTTGTTACCTATGGATCGCTAGTCTGTTGGCCAGCGATGAGGAAGAAGTACAATGACACCAAGCTCAGCAGATTACAGCGATCAGCAGGAGTTGGCATCACAGAAACTCTACGGTCATGTCCGACTGAGGTCCTTAACACCATTTTACACCTACTACCTCCTGACATATTTATTAAGTATGTTGCGACGTGCAGTGCAGTACGACTCAGAGAATCTGGGTGGGTTGCTACTAGACCATACGGGCAATGTAATATACTGCAGACAGTACCTGAAAGTATGATACCATAATCTACTGACTAGTGCATCCCCAAACTTAGGTTCAACTTCTACTTCGGCCTTAAGGCTCCAACCAAGGAAAACTGGAAGGATATTGTGTAACGAGGCAATTTGATGCTGCAATATTCACTGACGGATCTAAGATGAAGGATGGAGTCGGTGCCGGTAACTGCATGAATGATCTCAATAGGTCAAGGTCATACAAGCTACCCGATTCATCTAGCATCTTCCAGGCGGGGATCCAATAATTAGGCAGATCTGCATGCCACTAAGGCTCATTAACGCACAAATCGGTAGAGTTAGCATATGTGTATATGTGTGTCATGCGACCACCATAAACTCAAAATTTTTTAATCAATGCCAAGAAGAGTTGGCTTCTAGTATCCAAATGCTGGACATTACATTATATAGGTGCCAGGGCACAGTAAGGTAGACTTAAAGAGAGGGCGGAAGAATGAGCGGATAGACTGAAAGAGAGGGCGGATGAGGCGGAAGAAGGGGTCGCTATGGATACCGACTATACAGAAAGAGTGATTTATCTAATGAGCTTAGTCAAAGAACCAACGGAATCATCGAATTAATGTCGTATCCGAACGCGACTGGCTCGATTAAACCACTCAAATATCCATTGTTTGGTCTCACGAGCTATGAGGCATCAAAATGGCGCATTCTAGCGCTAATTGAGGACCACTCTACTTACCTACCTACCTAGAGGCAACTGTTGTTAAATGGGAGGTTTTATCGACATTGGGGTATTTTAAAGTTGGAATTAAAGTTGCTAATTACAAAAAGTTTTTCTAATGCTCATATATAATTGGATTTATTCGTATTTATTCTTGTATCTTTCTTGAACTATTTTGGAAGCAGCTGTGCAACCTTCTCATAGCTTTTTATGAATTTGTGACTTTAAGGTAGTTCTAGTTTTTGTATTACTGTAATCTTGTCGGGATTAAGTTTTAATCCTTAACTAGTTAAGATGTGCCAAAAAAAATCGGTTTCTTTTCTAGGAAAACTGCACTTATCTAATTGGACTACATTTTTTTTCTTGAGTATTCGAAATAGCTTTAATGTCTTTTTTAACGTTGTGCTGAAAATAAGTATATCATCATGATACACAACAAATGTTTTGTTAATGAAGTTTCTTAAAATGTTGTTTATAAACCTCTGGAATGTCGTAGGAGCATTCTTGAGACATATGATGAGGTTGCGAACGCTGTTTTTTTTAAATTCTCTATATTAACTTCGCGCACCCGTGTGTTTGTGGGTATGTGGGTATGTGGATTTGTGTGTCATGGAATCTTGCGATCAATTTTTAACCCACTTCCCATAGCCCGATTTTATTGAAATTTTGCACATATGTATATTTCCGGTTCTATTAAAATTTCAGGCCCCTCTCGGGGTCGGGCTCCCATAATATTTTAAAAAATTTACCCGATTTTCTTAAAATTTTAACAAATGTGTATCTCCGATGGAAAACACCTTTTGTACAAAATTTGGAGACCCCGGGCCCGGCTTCGTAGGGCCCATAACTTTTTTTAAAAAAATTTAATACACATGTGTATCTCCGATAGACAACACTTTTTGTAAAAAATTGTGGGCCCGGGTTCGTGGGGCCCCAGAACTTTTTTTAAAAAAAATTAACCCGATTTTCTTCAAATTTAATACTTTTGTAAAAAATTTGGAGACCCCGGGCCCGGGTTCGTGGGGCCCCATGACTTTTTTTTAAAAAAAATAACCCGATTTTCTTCAAATTTAATACACATGAGTATCTCCGATAGACAACACTTTTTGTAAAAAATTTGGAGAACCCGGGCCCGGGTTCGTGGAGCCCCATAACTTTTTTTAAAAAAATTAACCCGATTTTCTTCAAATTTAATACACATGTGTATCTCCGATAGACAACACTTTTTGTAAAAAATTTGGAGACCCCGGGCCCGGGTTCGTGGGGCCAAATAACTTTTTTTAAAAAAATTAATCCGATTTTCTTCAAATTTAATACACATGTGTATCTCCGATAGGCAACACTTTTTGTAAAAAATTTGGAGACCACGGGCACAGGTTCGTGAGGCCCCATAAATTTTTTAAAAACTAACCCGATTTTCTTCAAATTTAATACACATGTGTATCTCCGATAGACAAAACTTTTTGTAAAAAATTTGGAGACCCTGGGTCCCGGGGTCGTGGGGCCCCAAAACTTAAAAAAAATAACCCGATTTTCTTTAAATTTTATATACGTATGTATCTCCGATGAAAAACACTTTTTGTAAAAAATTTGGAGGCCCCAGGGTCATTGGGACCCAAAACATTTTTTAAAAAAATTAACCCGATTTTTTTTAAATTTTATATACGTGTGTATCTCCGATGGGCAACACTTTTTCCAAAAAATTTTTTTTTTAAAATCCCGATTTTTTAAAATTTTGTATCTCCGATGGACAAAATTTTTTGTAAAGTTTTTGGAGGGAGGCCCTGAGGTCCGAGGGGTGCCCATATACATTTTTTAAAAATCCCATCTCCTATTAGAGAATTTACATGAAAATTTTTATTTTTATGGGTTTTTTTTTGTTCTGATTTTTTTTATCCAAATTTGATGATAGCTAGTGGCGCTCGAGTATAGAGTCTATGTTGGGAAGGGAGAACTTATCGCTTGTCGTTATGTCGTTAAGTTTTCAGTATTACAATTCCCAATACCTGTTTTACGGAACTGACTATTAATGGGCTCGATTATTTTGAACAGTTTTTTCGTATTATCGCTTGAGCTTTCATCTTTGTCTTTTAACTTCTGCTTCGTACAGGGGTGGAAAACAATAAAGTTTTTGCTAAGCACTCGGATTTTGTATATGTGAGTACTGGTATGACCATTATCTTAAACACTGCAGGCAATTTTGAGAAGCAAAAAAGATCTTTCTCCCATTATATTTCAGTAAGAGAGAAAAATATGGTGAAAGAAAAAGTGTTCGTGTTGAATACAATGTTTTCTTCTTGCACATCCCACGTCATGTGATCTTTCGCGAATTTTAAGCGTTGAATCTTTCGTTAATCATTAAATTTTTTTTCATTTTTTCTTCAGCTTTAGTCGCTTGAGGTGTTTGGCACTACAAATCACACGACGAACGGTAGATTTTTTTGCAGTAACACCAGCCGTGCGTTTTATCGTGGATTTTCGGATTGGATTTCGGAAGTGATAATTACCAACAGCATAATTCTCCGAATGATTTTGCAAGCGACAGCACGCTAAGACAAGCCTTCCGAATAGTAAACATATATTTTTGGCTCTGATAATGTCAAACAATTTTTTTACCCATTCTTTAAAAAAAATAATGCCAAATTTTTTTTTACAAAATTATCTTTTTATACAAAAAAAAACAGCCAATAAAAATTTAAATTTTTCATGTAAATTCTCTGATAACCAGAAGTATACTGAATTCCACTTTAAATGCTGAAATATAAAAACACATACGAAGCATTGCAACCCAAAACAAACCAACCCCAATCGTAAAGTAAGCAGCCCACAGCGTACAGCGCACAACGCACACAGAGCACAGTCATTATAGTATGAAATGATCAGATGCCGGGGAACAAAATTTGTATGCATTAAATTTTTTTTTCATTTTTTCATCAGCTTTAGTCGTTTGAGGTGTTTGGCACTACAAATCCCACGACGAACGGTAGATTTTCTTGCATTAACACCAGCGTGCGTTTTATCGTGCATTTTCGGATTGGATTTCGGAAGTGATAATTGCCATCAGCAAACAATTTTTTTACCCATTCTTTAAAAAAATAATGTCAATTTTTTTTTACAAAATTATCTTTTTATACGAAAAAAACAGCCAATAAAAATTTTTATGTAAATTCTCTAATAACCAGAAGTATACTGAATTCCACTTTAAATGCTGAAATATAAAAACATACAAAGCATTGCAACCCAACAACAAACCAACCCCAATCGTAATGTATGCAGCCCACAGCGTACAGCGCACAACGCACACAGTCATTATAGTATGAAATGATCAGATGCTGGGGAACAAAATTTGTATGGGAGCCCTTCGACCCCGCGGCCCTATCACTCTCAAATTTTAATAACAAGTATTGTCGCCGGAAAAATACATGTATGCAAAATTTCAAAAAAATCGGGCTTTGGGAAGTAGGTTAAAAATTTATCACAAGATCTGACCAGCCAGCCAGCCAGCCACCTTGTCTTGTTTCCTTAAAAATTTTTGAATTCACAATTACATTCAACATGAACCACCGTTTCTTTCACCATTTGTTTGTCACTGCCATAAAACGAGGCGGTCTTTAGTGGGGTCGTGGGGACTCGAGGGGGTCTTTAAGTGTTTTGAGGGCTTCATGAGGGGATTTTCAGAGGGTCATGAGTGGAGTCTTGAGGGGATCTGAAGAAGGTTTTGAGGGAGTATTGATGGGGGTAGTAACGTAGTCTTAACGGGGAGTTGAGGTGATCCTAAGGGAGTCTTTAGGTAGTCTTGAAGGGGGTCCCGAGGGGATTTCGTGATTCTCTTTAGTGGAGTCTTGAGATGGTCTTGAGGTGATGTTGAGGGGATTTTGGGAGTGTCTTGAGTAGCGTCTTAAGAGGGTTTCGTGGAGGTATTAAGGGAGTATTGATGGGGGTAGTAACGTGGTCTTAACGGGGTATTGAGGTGATCTTGAGGGAGTCTTTAGGTAGTCCTGAAGGGGGTCCCGAGGTGGTTTGTGAGGGTCTTTAGTGGGCTCTTGATGGGGTCTTTAGGTGGTCTTGATGGGATCCTGAGTTTAAAAGTGAACTAGAAGGGGGTTTGAGAGGGTCTTGAGTGTGGTCTTAGGAGGGTTTTGAGGGGTTCTTAAGTGAATCTTGAGCAGTGTCTTGAAGGGGTTTTGAGAAGGTTGTGAGTGGAGTCATAAGGGGTCTTGGGAGAGTCCTTACATATTCTTAAGAGGGTCAGGAGGGATATTTAGTGGGGTCGTGGGGACTCGAGGGGGTCTTTAAGTGTTTTGAGGGCTTCATGAGGGGATTTTCAGAGGGTCATGAGTGGAGTCTTGAGGGGATCTGAAGAAGGTTTTGAGGGAGTATTGATGGGGGTAGTAACGTAGTCTTAACGGGGAGTTGAGGTGATCCTAAGGGAGTCTTTAGGTAGTCTTGAAGGGGGTCCCGAGGGGATTTCGTGATTCTCTTTAGTGGAGTCTTGAGGTGATGTTGAGGGGATTTTGGGAGTGTCTTGAGTAGCGTCTTAAGAGGGTTTCGTGGAGGTATTAAGGGAGTATTGATGGGGGTAGTAACGTGGTCTTAACGGGGTATTGAGGTGATCTTGCGGGAGTCTTTAGGTAGTCCTGAAGGGGGTCCCGAGGTGGTTTGTGAGGGTCTTTAGTGGGCTCTTGATGGGGTCTTTAGGTGGTCTTGATGGGATCCTGAGTTTAAAAGTGAACTAGAAGGGGGTTTGAGAGGGTCTTGAGTGTGGTCTTAGGAGGGTTTTGAGGGGTTCTTAAGTGAATCTTGAGCGGGTTTTGAAAGGAGTTTTGAGAGGGGTTTGGGGGATTCTTAGGTGGTATTGAGTAGGCTCATAAGAGGGTTGTGTGGGGGTCTTAAAGGAATTTTGAGCGGGGTTTTGAGGGGTCTTACAATGTGTCGTGCGGTGGTCTCGAGAGATTTTGTGAGGATCCTTAGTGGGGTTTTAAGGGGGTCTTTAGGTGGTCTTGAGGGGATTTTGAAAGGGGTTATGAATGGACTCTTAAGAGGATCTTAAGAATGTTTTGAGGGGGTCTTAAAATGATTTTGATCTTGAGGGGATTTTAAGAGGATCGTGAGTATTGAGTGGGTCTTAAGAAGGTTTTAGGGTGTCTTTTAAAAAAAAAAAAAAAAAAAAATGCTTTTATTGAAGCATAACTAGCCCCCTAAAATGTAGAAAATAAAATAGGTGGTAGATCTGGAGCAACTAGAACTGTTAAAAAAATGAAAGTTGCTGAAATGTTTATAGTGAAAATCTGAAATATTTGTGGCTTAAAAAATTCACATAATTTAAAAGAACCGTGCTAAGCAGTTGATGTTCTTTTAATCTTGTCATAACCACAAATATTTCAGATTTCCATTATAAACATTCTGACTCTTAACCGCAAGTAAAATTAGGGCGTGCATTACTCATACAATTACCGTTCTCTCAAGAGTAGGTAAATTCAGCCAGTGTATCTGATCTGCTCCCTTGCAACCTGCACCAGAGATCGATGATGTGTGGAGATTAATATTTCCGCGTATCCGCGATCACCGATCGAAGGAGATGTTTTTCGAAAACAGGGGTAAATGTACTTCTTATTTTTTAGCTCTATTTGTTGCGAAACTCTATTGTCAGAGGCAAAGACACGAAAATATCCGATGTAGAGTTCTGCATGTGCAAATTTTAATTAAGTTTGGACGAACTATACATGGACTTTGTTATATAATTCGCCCTTAATTTTTTTTTACAAGAACTATTTTACATTTCGACGAATTGGAGCATCAGGAGTCCACGTATAATATATCCCACATAAAAAAATGTAGAACAAATTGTATTCAAACTCCTACACACATGCGAATCGCCGATTAGAGAATTTACAGGGAAATTTTTAATTTTTATGGAGTTTTTTTTGGTAATAAATGAAAGGAAAGTAGATTCACGTCACTTTCTTTTGGGGTCGTAACCACAAACAAGTTGTCAGTTTTGAAGATCTGCTCTATTGGGGTTTTCAGATAAGGGGTGTCTGAAAGCCCAAACCCTGTAAAAGCCAAAACCACTTCGGGCTACGGTGTGATCAACGGCTAAGCAGTAAACCTTCTAAGGTGGAGCTCCCCTCTTGGCCGCTAATCTGGTGTGCAACTAAAAATGTATTACAATCAAGAATTTGTTCAAAAAGTAACAATTCAAAATATAGTTTTTTATTTTCGAGTAATTCCATATTGATCTTAGACAATTTTAAAAGAAAAACACTGTGAATTGAGGGGTAACTATAGAGCAGTGCAAATTCATTGTCGCAAGGCTGGTCGTTGCCGATGTAGTTCGACCTAATTTTTAAATTTGATTTCACTTAAACAAAATATATAACATTTTGTGTTGACGTTATTTTATTTTACGAAATTAATTCATATAATTATTCTGAATGGAAACAGGCGGGAATTTATTTCAATGATATACAAATACATTTGTCACAATTCTTGCTTAGTCAGAACAACGAAAAATTTTAAGGAAAGCTTTACCTTTGAACCAAAAGACAATTTACTAACAAAAACACGCAATGACCAATGACAATCCATATTAAATTAATTACTATGAAAATGGCATATTAATTTTTTCTTATTGTTTTTAAAACGGAAACAAGTAACAAGAACTACGAAAACAATAAAGCAGACACAAAGTTACCACTGGATGAAGTATTGGCAATCAGCAATGGCGATTTTCAACGTATCTGTCCAATGATCCAACTTGTTTATGAGACTGGTTTCTCATTGGTACATATAATGCATTTTGCTTGAGTATGATATAGCTTTTTTATTCTTTGTTGAATTTTACACATTCGAATGCACTTACACATTACAGATTTACAAAATATTTCAACAGAGTTTAGTTAAATTTTAGAAATTAAATAGAATTACGATCCTAAAAATTATTGAATGACCGAAAAATATGGTTCCCAGAATTTTTTTAGATTGTGGCCGTCGTGCTTCGACGATTTGTGTACCTACACATTTAAAACATTTCACGAAACGAACACGAAAAACGATGAGAAAAACACCAACATTATATATGCGGAATATGTATACGCGAAACGAGTCGAAGACATTTTTAGTTCATCACAATTCATTCGTTTTTAATTCACAATAGTTTACAGAATTTACAGTCGCAACAATTACTCTAGCATTGGTTTATATTTGTGACCAAGAGAAAAATAGCTATTAACAAATTGCGATCTACTACAAAACTAGTACAATTGGCATTTGTACAAAAAAAAACAGGCTTCAAGCCGAGCACAGGCACATACTCTCGCACCCCACACAAATCTTTTATAGTTTGTCATCACTTGAATGATTGGGTTCAGCGATTGCGTTTCTCTTTATGCGATCAAATTTTGCATTGATGGTTTGCTACAACTGGGAACTGGTAAACGAGAAATGACAAGAAAAATAAATTATACACGATTGTTGAAGACTATAAGGACTTTAGTAAATATTCTCGTCAAACTCAAATAGTTCATTATGGAAAATGAGTACTTGGCTACCCCATGTCAAATATATATTTTATAGATTGCTGCATGTTAGGTTTTTACAGTACACATGATTATCAATTGTGATGAATTTTTAATTTCGTTAGGATGCAGCACGAACAAGTCGGATTGAACTAAAGGTTTTTCCAAAATTTCCCTTTTATGTTCACTCTATTCACTCACAATTATGTTTTACGCCCCTTTTATTTATTTTTGACGTTGTTACACTGATTTGCACAATAATATAAATATTTTAATTCAATTTAGTCGTAATTTCCGCACATTGCATTGACAATTGTCATGACTCCATTATGATTTAACTTGAGACGCGAACAATATGGCGGTCGTGTAGAAAAGTATGACACAAACTTAGTACTAATTAAAAATTGTAATAGAATATTGGTGAATATTGTGCTTAACATTACATTTGTCAAAGTATTATTGAAATATTATGTTAGCCGTATTTTATTTGCCGAGGAACAACAACAATTGCACTGTCGAATTCCTTCTTTGGAATTGCGAAAACCTGCTGTTTGGCTGGTTTTGACATTCGAATTACGAACTCGCTCGGCAATTAAATGCAGCTGTTAAACCAAATTTAATGGGAAATTTATCATATATAATTTTCAAAATAAGAAATTAATAATAAAAATATATGAGAGTACATATAAGAAAAATAGAAAAAATTTAGAGAATATAAACGGAAAATTAATAGAATAAAGAGAACGAAAAGAAAGAACAACATATTAAGCATTATTAACGAACAAGGCCGAGGGGCTCCACTATATAAATGTTTTTAATATTAACCAGAGTTTATTCAAACTTTGCATATATGTGTATCTCCGATTAAAAAATTTACATAAAAAATAAAGTATCAAATCGATAGACGTAGGAAAAAATTTTGGTAATCGAAATAATGTTCAAACCCCATATTTTTAACAATAACTGAAACAGCGGATATCGTAAAGATTTTGTTGAATTTTTAAACGTAACTAAAAGACATTGTTTTTCGAAAACGAACTACCAACACAAAAACTTGTTTGATGTCAACTACAGAAATTTGATAACAAAAATTAAACGTTTAAGTGAATAAAACAAAAAAAAACCTTTTAAATATTATTACACTTAAAAATTTAATCGAGAATTCTTTATCATTTTTTACCAAAATGAATGTTAATAGAGGATAACAAATAAAAAAATAAAAACAATGGTATATCTTCATTAAAAGCCTGAATTGGAAGTTTCTCCGGGGAACTTGGCCGGACTACGAGAACCAAAGAGAATCGTCAAGAACTCCATTTGAATCCGGCTTTTTCGCTCATCCTTGGTACAATATTTGATGTCAAGAAACACCTTGATTTTGTGGAATTTGCGACATTTGAATTTTGATAAGCCTATCGGCCCGATAGCTGTACTTGCCTTTTTCGTTTGTTAGGCCTGGTAATACAAAGAAATCTGGTACAATTCACGGTCGAGTTGTTGGCCTTCAAGAAAGACGTCAGCTGGTTCGTAAAGGTCCGAACTTTCAGTGGAGTTTCCGAGAATTTTGAAGGCTAACGTAAGTCATTTTTAATATTTTTTGGGTCAAGGTTTTTTTAGTATTTCTCTGCCCATGATCTATTGATTTGAACTCGCGTCGTTTTAGTTTTGTGATCGTTTTCCGTATTGATGTTGGTTTTTTGGTTTTTTCAAATTCTTGTTGTGATTTAGTCACTTCCGCTGAAATAGCTGGCATTTTGATGAACTGACTTACGGCCATATTATTCACTCGGTTAAAAAACGTGGCTTAAACACTTTTAAACCAAAAAAATAAACCAAAATAAACCACCCGATTTTAAAACAGAAAAATTTAAACCATGTCCATATTATTCACTAGTTTTCTGGTTTAAATCTGCTTGGTTATATTGGTTTATTTCGCCATTGGTTTATTTTCTTAACCAGTTTAATGGCCATGAAATGTCAGATTTTCGATTTGACAACTATTTGACAACCATTTGATATTTCACGTTTGGTTTATTCCTTATTAATCTTGCTAAAACAAAAAACGTTAGAAAATTATTTTTGTCGAAAATACTTTCGTTTCGAGGTGAACGTATTGCAGCAGTAGGAATAGTAAAATAAATTGTTCTTGCATCATTCGAGTAAGATAAGGTAGAAAGTTTTGTTTTGTGCATTTTTATTTAATAAATTTGTATTTTTAAATTCTCTATATGAACTTCGCGTGCCCGTGGCTAGCTGGCTGGCTGGCTGGTGGGCAGAATATTGTGATCAATTTTTAACACACTTCCTAAAGTCCGATTTTATTCAAACTTTGCACACATGTGTATTTCCCATGACAATACTTTCTATTAATTTGAGAGTTATCGGGCTGCGGGATCGGGGTGCTCCCATACAAATATTTTTTAAAAATTTACTCGATTTTCTTCAAATTTTATACGCATGTGCCTCCGATGGAGAACACTTTTTGTAAAAAATTGGAAGTGAAATGACCCCTGGGTTTGGGGAGCTCTCTAACAAAAATTTTAAAATATTTACCCGATTTTATTCAAACTGCACATTGTGTATTCCCGATTTGAGAATTTACACGACTTACACGAAAATACACGAAAAATTTTAATTTTTATGGGTTGTTTTATTCGTCTCTAAAAATCAGAAATGGAGTGAATATGGAGACGGTAATTTAAAATTTTTTTAAAAAAAAATATTGATATGACGATACTAACAAGACATTCATGCTCCAAGCGGTTCACGCAAATAGCAAATAGATCAAACGATGAACATACATTCAATAAAAAAATTTGACAAAATTCACAACTGCTGCTTGCATTGAAAAATGAGTGAATAATATGAAAACATGGATTAAACCAACGAAAATGTCAATAAACCGGCCGTCGGAGTGTGGTTTAAAGTCGGCGTGGTTTATCATGGTTAATCGGCCAATTGGTTTAAAAATTTGGTGTAACTTTTTTAAACCAAGTGAATAATATGAAATTTCAAAAAAAATTTGGTTTAAAATGATTTAAACCAAAATAAACCACCCGATTTTAAACCAGAAAATTTTAAACCATATCCATATTATTCACTACTTTTCTGGTTTAAATCTGTTTGGTTTATTTCGCCATTGGTTTATTTTCTTAACCAGTTTATCGGCCATGAAATGTCAGATTTGCTCGATTTGACAACAATTTGACAACCATTTGATATTTCACGCTTGGTTTATTGCTTATTAATCTTGCTAAACAAAAAACTGTGGAAATTTTATTTTTGTTTTATTAACCGAAATAAGCAGAAAAGTGTCTGCCTTCGAGGTAAACGCAATTGCAGTAGTAGGAATAGTAAAATAAATTGTTCTTGCAACATTTGAGTAAGGTTAGGTAGATAGTTTTGTTTTGTGCATTTTTATTTAATAAATTTGTATTTTTTGTCTCTTTTAATGATGTAAAAGAGCGGGCAAACAACATTAAAAAATTTAAAGAAATTAGCACAGAACACAATGGCATGCACAATGGCCACTGGAGGGGGGCTGCTGCCTCCGGCGAAGCCACCGAAAGTGTCTTTTGATCTTTCGGAGGCCGTGAAGGAATACGCGGCATCGCTTCAGGTGAAGCTGGCTGGGCTTCAGACAACAGACAACCAACGGCAACATCATCGCCTTGGAGTACGATTTCATCGAGTATGTCAGTGTCATCCTCATATGACGAAACCGCAAGAGATGGCGAAATGAAAATAATATTAATAATAATAATAAATATTAATTTAATTTAAAAATACATGGTATTTTATATTATAAAAATATATTTTTTACTATTGTGAAACAAATTATGGAACAACTTATCATCTAAGAAGACACTATCCAACAATATGATTACATTGTAGGGTGAAAGGGGTTGTTCGTTCTAAATGATGTTTTTGTGTTACACAGTAGTTATAATTTATTCATAGATTACATACATAATGCCATGTGTTAGGAAAAATTGGTGGTTTTGTGAGTAGAATAGTTCTAGTGAAGTTAGATAGTTAGCAATAAAAAAAGTGTCCCTGATTCAAATACATCATTATTCAGGGCCCAATAACTTTTCATTAGTACGTTATAAATGAGTTAACTCTATTACAATATTTGCTTGGACAAATTTTTTAATAACGTTTATAAATTAGGCTAACAAAAGTTCTGTTTTTTTATTTTATTTGTGTAGATATTGTTAGATAGATTACATCGGTCACTTTCCATTTTTGGCAGGGAGTTGAACTCTATAATAGCCTTTTAGGTAATTTTTTTAAAGAACTAATTTTTTTCCTCTCTAATATTCGCAACTTTTAATCAAAAGTTATACACGTTATAAAGCAAAAAAGTTGAATAAAATTTAAACACATATTAGTCCCAAATTAAAGAATACATAATGGCATACAAAAAAGGTGGGACAGATGTGAAAAAGAAACAAAAACTTTGCAAAAACAACATCTAATAAAAGGTTGAAAGTAACAAAATGTGGCAAAAAAATTTAATTTGAAAAAAATTTACAACTCTTGCATTGAAAAATGAGTGAATAATATGAAAACATGGATTAAACCAACGAATATGTCAACAAACCGGCCGTCGGAGTGTGGTTTAAAATCGGCGTGGTTTATATGGTTTATCGGCCAATTGGTTTAAAAATATTGGTTCGTTTTAAACCATGGTTTAAAAAAAACCAAATTTAAACCGAGTGAATAATATGGCCGGTAGAGTCCAGCAAAGGCTTTAGATACTTCATGTATAGTAATACATGCGGTTGACTGAGTAACACCAATTAAATCTCCTGATACTGTTCGGTAACGGCATATGTCATAATATCGCAAAGCAATCATAATTTTTTGCTGTACTGTTAAAGGACAACCTTTATCAATCAATATTTATGAAATACTTTTTACTAGTTTTTTCAAGTAACAAAAGCCTTTTTTGGAAAAAGTAAATCGTCTCACGAACTCGGCATCTGAGTAATAAATTTTGTCAATTTGTTTTTGGAAACTTCGTTCTGATTTATTATTTAAATTTTCCAAAAATATCCGAATCATTAGAAGAAATAAAGACATTAATAATCTTTAAATATACCCAAAGAGTGACTTTGGACCTTAATTTTTATGGGTTGGTTTTTTATAGTTCAGTATTCAACAAATATGGTTGTTGCTTTGTTTTTCATTTCTTATTTTAAATAAATTATGATATTTTTGTGGAATGAAATAATTTGTGATATAAAGTAAAATACGTTAATTGCTGACATCTTTATCTTATTCAGGAATAATAATTCGAAAGGGAACACTTTTTTTCTTTTATTTTGCGACACAAAATTCCATTTATAATTCCTATCTTCGCCAAACAAAGTAATACTTTACTTTAATTTACAACAGCAGTCGCATTAAGTAGGTCATTTTTCCTACCGATTGCGTTAAAAATATATATATTCTTTTTTATAGTTCTCTGTTAAACAACCATGGAGTGATTTTTAAAAGATAATGGTTGTTTCTTGAAAAATAATTAACAATATATTTGTTTTTATTGTTTTTCGATTCTTATTTTAAGCAAATTATGATATTTTTGTGGAATTAAATCATTTATGAAATAAAATAAAAAAAACTAAAATTAATACTATTACTATTAAACTATCCGAATATATTAAAAAATAATAATTCAAGCAGCCGATAACGTCAAAAATAATAAACCATTAAAATTAATATTCAATTATAAATTATAAATTACTGAAGATGGAATTTTAAAATTCCCTAATCGACATAGAAAAATAAATAAAACTTCACAATAACAAAGATTTTATTTATTAAATTATAATTGAATATTTTTAATTTAATTATTATAATTTTACAAAGCAGCACGAAAAGAAATTCATTATGAATTTTAATAATTTTTTTTTGCTACCGACTAAGGATATTCAAATTACATAGATTCTTTTTTATAATTCAGTGTTAAACAACCATAGCGTGACAAGCATTTTCTTAAGCAATGGGTTATTGTCTTGGAATTTATTTAACAATTTATTTGTTTTTTTTACTTATTTTATGCAAATGAAGAAATATTTGTGTTATTTTATATTTTACTAAATTTGAATAATAATACCATAATTACGATATACAAAGAAATACGTTAAAGGCTTTCATCTCCATCTTTTTCAGGAAAAAACAGAACACGGATTTTGGTCGCAAATGAGGGTGAGATGTGAAATGTGAGTTCGTATACATAGGAGGTGTAGATCATACAATTTTATTGTTTCGTTATGTAATTTTCTTTCTTTGGGGTTTTGTAAATTTAATGAAAGCAAGTACTACATAATTGGCGGTGTGGGTGAATCGGTTCACTCTTGTCTCACTCTTGTCAACTCACCTACTCGTGACAAGGTGAAAAGTCTTTAAATAGTAGGAAAACAACTTCTTGTAGACTACTCCCATATTCATGACCAGTGCTGCTGAAATACTTATACTGATCATAATGCTATATTATCGGCCGTACGACCATACTAACAAATGCCTACTTATACTACTTTTATGACGTAAATCAATTTCTTCTTGAAAAAACATTTACATGTTAATAAGTCTATCAATTTTTGCTGAGCGTGCTTAATCGTGTCTACTAGCATAATCCACTTCTACATATGTAATTTTTTGCCACTATTTCTTTCAGTGGCCGAAGCTAAAACGCTTAATATTTTTTGTGTTCAATATTATTAACATATCACATTATCAAGAATTGTTGGGTAAGAATTTTGAAATTTCAAATAACCAATTTTAAATAACAATATTTGGTATTGTATTTCAATAGATTTGCTAATTAAAAGGTAATGATAAATCTTAATATTATGTAATACACAAAGAAAAGGACGGTTTTTTTGGTTAATTTTTGTAGGAACTTTTTGGGATTTTGTGTATATGTAAAAAAAATTATATAAGTACATAAGTTATTTAAGTATAAATATCTCACCAAATTAAAAGAAAAAGCAAGTTTAGCAGCAGGAACTACAACAATGAAAAGTTCAGCAGATTAACCGACGTCAACAAAAAATAATATTGACAACAACAGTTAAAAAATCCAATTAAAAATAAATATGTCACCAAATCAAAAGAAAAAGCTAGTTTAGCAGCAAGAATGAAAAGTTCTGCAGATTAACCGATGTCAACAAAAAATAATATTGCCAAAAACCGTTAAAAAATCAATTAAAAATAAATATATTATAATAGCCTTTTTATATTTCTATTGGAACCGTCCCCACGTTCCATGCACGTTTTTTATAAAAATTTTTAACGTGTATTTCGTTACACTCTTAGATAGTCCATAATATATTCCATTCAAAAAATATACAACAGCAGCACTGCTCTTGACATAAGAGCAAAATCAAATTACGCGCATGCGTCAAACAAAAGTGCTACCAAAATCCATGTTCTGAATACGTGTTCAGAACTCGTGATAATGGAACAATTCAAAACAAAGAGTGTGTGACGGTGTGTACCTTCATCGAGCCTTATGTTAATGTACGCGGTGTAAGAGTGGCCTAAGACTTTCCAGTCTGTCAATTTGTAACGTCAAATCGCCATAGTTCCTTTTTACCTGTAAAAGATTAAAATATTTTGATCTTGTCGTTCTTAGAATTAGCACGTCTTTTCTTTATAAAATAAATTATTGTTGACTATTTATATCTTAAATATTTTGATCTTGTCGTTCTTAGAATTAGCACGTCTTTTCTTTATAAAATAAATTATTGTTGACTATTTATATCTTCAATAAAAATAAAACGTTGCCACTAAAAGTAGTTTATCCTTTTTGTTGGTCGAAGAGACGTGTAACATGTTACGCAGTGTATACGGCAAAAATGGGAGAGGATTTGGGAGTCAGTCGGAACAATCTGCCTTGACGAAACCTATATTAAAAATCCCTACAATTGGTGACCCCGGATTATATTAAAACATCCATGAAAGCGGCGTTAACCGCCCGTCTAGACAGATCTCACAACAGATTCAACACGTGCAGATAAAAGAAGCCATTACGCAGTCGGTGCCATAGTTCTAGTAACTAATCGATAAATGTTC
Organism: Nephrocerus scutellatus; assembly: GCA_947095585.1. Lineage (NCBI taxonomy): Eukaryota > Metazoa > Arthropoda > Insecta > Diptera > Pipunculidae > Nephrocerus > Nephrocerus scutellatus. The sequence continues at coordinate 45,059,752 of OX352761.1, forward strand.
AATCTATCGGATTAAATCAAGATAGATTTTAATTAAACGAACCAGTGCGATAATAGCAGCCCAATCAATGAAGACGACCACCGTTGGACTTCACGCATTATATTTGATTTAGTTTCCTATCATAGAATATTATTTTATAAGTAGAATATTCTGTAAAACTTTTTGCGTCTCACATGACGTGACGGTGCTGTAGATCGAAAAAATACAGTCGGAACCAAATGTTTACAAGGTTTCGATTAAGTTCCCACCTTTCAAACGAGATGATCTAAAAATTTTATTCACTCAATTGGAAGCGCAATTTGAAATCGGTAGAATATCGGTCGATGCTACTAAATAGGGACACCTTATTGCCTAAAACTTAAACTTGACCTATTATTATCAGGATTGCAAAACGGTGACAGAAAACCATCTTAGCTTTTAAGAGAAATGGAAGCATTGTCTATCGACCAAGTGACCGAACCAGTTTTAAGAAACTTATGGTTGCAGCGACTTCCAACGCACGCACAAGAAATCGTGTCCTGCATGAATCGACCTTACTCTTCAAAAACTCGCAAACGCGGCAGACAAAATAGTCGACGTCCAAAAACTGGCTAGCATTTATAACTTAAACGCCCCGCAAGAATTGAGGGAACCTCACAATCAATTGAAACAATTTGGCTTCTCAAATCAACGCGCTATCTCAAGAGTGGAAGCCCGTTCGAGCAATCCAAAACCAAAACACCGCGTTGCCGTCAGGAAAGCCTTAGGTCGGCTGATAGCTTTCGTCAGCGTAGTAATTCACGTTCAAAAGAGCAAGTTGCAAAACATCCAAATTGTTGGTACCACCATGAATACGACTCCCAAGCTAGACAATGTGAAGCGATGCCAATTAAACGAACCGAATCAATCATCTATGAATTCGAAAAACTATTAGGCACCGCACTTCACGCTTCAAGCGACGGTAGCCAATCGCCAAACAGCCGCCTTATTATAGTCGATTCTCAAAACAAACTTCATTTCTTAATCGACACAGGCGCCGTTTCGGTTTCGGTTTCAGTAATACCACCACAAACGTTAAAAAATCCAATCCGTCCTCATTTAAGTTATTTGCTGCAAACTCTACAATGATCGATACATTTGGACACAAAAACCTCACGCTCAATATAGGTCTTCGTAGGCCATTGACATGGAAGTTCGTTTCAGCAAAAGTTGATCGTTTTATTCTTGGCACTGATTTTTTATCACATATTTGCTTATTAGTCGATATCAAAAACAAGAAGCTCATCGACTCAAACACAAAACTCGACGTCCCAGGAAAATTCATCCAAACTCCATCATACAGCATAACAACGATCAAATCTGATTTATTACTTCTCAAGATTCTGGAGCTGCTAAGCAAATTCAAACCCATCACTCATGAATCGAGAAATCTGAATACAGTGAAACACAATATTACCCATTGCATCGAAACATCCGGTCAACCTTGTCATGCAAAAGTACGTTATTCTAAATACTGATAAAATGAAAATTGCCAAAGCCGAAATTGAAACCGGGTTAGCACAAGGCTTCCTGGCTGCTCACAATCCATGGAGGACCACCTCAGACACTTACGCATCGTTTTTCACCGTTTAAGTGATGCAGGAATGGTGATTAGCCTAAAAAAGTGCGAATTCGCAAAGAAAAATTCCTAGTTTTTGGTACCCAACGTCCATTCATTCCTAAGTCGTTTCGCAAACAAATTTATGAATCGTACCACAACGTCTCTCATCCCGGTATACGAGCCACACCGAGACATCAGTAAAAAATTCGTGTGGCCAGCAATGAACCAAGAAATTCGCTTTTGGTCCAAAAACTGTATACGCTGCCAAATGTGCAAAGAGATGAAGCATGTCAAAAGCAAAACCGGAACTTACGAACTGACAAGCAAACGTTTCGTTGAGCTTCACATTGACATAATCGGACCGTTGCGATCATCCGAAGGCAAAAACGTGGATTAGTCGATTTGGCATACCAACAAGCATCACGACCGATAGAGGTGCGCAATTTGAATCAACTCTTTTCGACGAACTTTCCCAATCAAATCAAAGTTGTTTTTTTCGTAAACGAATAACTGCTTATAACCCAGCATGTAACGGTTTAATAGAACGATGGCACCGCAGTCTCAAAGGTGCAAATATGTGCGTCGCCGGAAAATAGTGTATAAAGTCTTACCGTTAATCTAGCTCGGGCTGAAAACTTCATTCCGTGACGATTTTCAAAGCACATCGGCCGAACTCGGATACGGATAACACATACGACTACCTGCTGATTGCATACAAACAAGCAAGAGCATGCACAAGTCTGAGTTCATCAAGCAGTTGTGTAATCAATTTAAAGACATACAACCCTCATCGACGTCACGACATTCAAAGGAAAAGGTTTTTGTTCGTCATTCCTTACAACCTCCTGACGAGGGACAATTCTTAGTAATTAAGCGTAACAAAAAATATTTCACAATATTGATTAAAGGTATCGAATCGATGGTCTCAATAAATCGGCTTAAACCTTGTTTCGTTGAAGCACTTAGGGTTGACCAACCATTTGGTGCATCGACCGATCTACCACTCAAGATGAACCACACGACGGAAACGAATCGTACACACACTATTCAGCGGAGTGAATTATACAAAACACCTCAAAAGAGAGTAACATGCTCCCCCAAGTTCACTGAACAATTTAAGTCCAGAACGGGTCGCACGATTTACAAACCGTCTCGTTTTAACTAGTTTTTTTTATCGTTCATTGCGTTCACTGGGGGTAGGATAGTGTGGCGGTGCGTACCTTCATCGAGCCTTATGTAAATATATGCCGTGTAAGAGTTGCCTAAAAGATTCCAGGCTGTCAATTTGTGACGTCTTTAAAAACGCTGCCAGGAAGAGGATCAACTCGAGCTCATGGGTCCACCATTAAGCCTATCTTCGGACGTACTAACCAATTCAGAGATTCCTTCTTTAGCCGCACGATAGTTATGTGGAATGAATTGCCTGATTCTGTGTTTCCGCTTTTATATGATCTGCAGTCGTTTAAGACACGCGTGCATAGACATCTCATCTTTTCCTCTCCCTAATTTCCTAACGCACACGCTGTGCTAAGCATTATAAGGGTGCAAAACCCCTTTAGCGTGTGTACATTATAAAAAAAATAATCGCAAAAAGTTACTTGCAGAGACCAAGACGCTATAATTCATTTTTACTTGTTAAAAATTAAAATATTTTTGATGCTGTTATTCTTAGAATTAAAACATAATAACTTGTCACGGAATGCTTTTCAATTCGCCGTTCGGATCCAGTATTAAATTTGTGTGCAAAAATATACATGCTCAACACAAATGGTTGCGAAAGGTAAGGCCTTGGACCGCAATGGTCTGTCGCGCCGAATATTGTTATTATACGGAAAAAGTGGGAGAGGACTTGGTAGTCAGTCGGCACAATCCGCCTTGACGAATTCCTACATTAGAAATGCCTACAAGTGGTCTTTCGGAGACTGGCCAAAAACTGATGAAAAATTAAAAGCTCTATGGCTGAACTGACGTGTTTATTTATACATCCATTTTTTTAAAGTGATTAATTTTTGGTAAAGATACGCATATGGGACTATTACAGCATTGCACTGCAGATCTTATCAGGCATTAATGATAAATATTTTTTTTTTTATTTATGTTTATGTAGTCATTGTAAAATGTTTTTTTAAATTTACTTGTTTGATTTCAACGTTGCGTTAGAGTGAGGCAGAAACAATCAATACTATGCCACTTTGTTCTGATTAAATAATTTTTTTATTTTTTTTCCTTTTTAAAATTATTATCTTACAAATTCCCACGAAAAAGGAAAAATCAATGACTTGAACACTGAACAGGCAAAGGGACTGTTTTATACTATGTAACGAAGTTGGTTAAATACCACTTCGCTACAAACCATATGTCTAAAGTAATTGCTGTACAAAAAAAAGCCCAGTCACTCGATATATAATGCAAAATTAACCTATTTTGCATTATATCAATTTAGCGCAATACGAGTGTACTCGGCCGGTATGCAGTACGTATAAGGTTCAATCCGGCGGTTGAACCAACGAAATTATTTTTTGCGGGAAAAGGGTTTTTCGCCCAATGAATGATAGAAATTTATCAATGATATTATTTATAATCAAATAATTTTTCCAAAAAGGGGAAAACAAAATTCCCAAGGAATTCAACTATTAAGACACACTTATATGCTCCAATCAATCAACAAAAATCAGAATAGAACATACTACGGCACGGTAGTAAAATCTATTCAAGAGTAGACTATACTGCGGCAAGGCAGCTATACCTATTCAAAGGGAAGAAAGCGTTGTGGTTCACAGCAAATTCCCCCTTTACCGACAGCTTTTCGCTGACTACTGTTCTCCACGAACAGCCCCTTTTTTGGTGACAAGGCTAGCCGAGTCATATTAATATAACACGTTGCCGAGGTTGTAAAACCAGACAACTGTGCTGCATTATATACTCGTACTTTCTTTGTCTAGGTCAATATAACAAAATTGTCAAGGTTGTAAAACCGGGCTAATTTTGTTGTGTTGTACACCCATACTTACTGTGTCTATTGCAGTATAGCGAACGATCGAGGTTGTAAAACCAGGTAGTATCGCTATATTGTAATTTACAAGACACTAAGCAGTCCGCTTGCTCCCAGTGTGGTAGCTATCCCCCGGACCTCGCTTGCTTACTCGTATAGTAATTCACTATACCGCGCTGTTCCGTAGAACGCTGCTCGTGTGCTCTAGTAGCAACCACTTAAAGAGCAGAAGCCGCCCATCAACCCCCTTTTCCGCAGTCGAATACTCTCGGCTGCAATCAAGTTCCCCTGGTTTCCCCGTACCGAGTACGTACAAACCAACGTATCGTAAGTTTATTTAAGTATATTTATATGTAAGTACGTATAGACTAAGAGATCAAGAAATAAAGAAGAATTGTAATTTTATATCGAAAACCAACAATCTTTTAATTTGTAACGACGAGCGAGAAGGAGAAAGAACCCTGGGTGACCGGCGAGCGTCACCCGAGCAAAAGACTGTTACAAATTTGGCGCCCGAGCAGGGACGACTAGAATAGTCGTATCACCGTCCGACCAGAAATTAGATAAGCATATGTATTAGATAAGCATATAATACCAGACAACTAGAATAGTTGTATCACCGTCCAACCAGCAGCTAGACAAGCCTAAAATACCATACGATTAGAAAAAAAAAAAAATCGTATTACCGTCTACTGGAAACTATTTAAGCATATAAAATATATATATATATATACCCGAGCCGACAACCCGATAACCGAGACACCCACCAGGTAGCTGAAAGTAGATTGGTGTAACAATTTATTGGTGAAGGCGTCACCACTGACAATAGACTGAACACCAACCGGGGAGTGTCCAAATTCAGAAATTAAACACATCTACCTTTCAAATGGCTACACTAGAGCCTGAGATTAATGCCTCTGCGGTGTACTCTCTCCGCAAAGAAGAACTAGTCAACGAGTTGGAGCGTCGTGGCATCGACTCCACAGGCACTGTTGATGAACTACGGAAAAGGTTAAGTGCTGAGATCAAAACAACGAAACCAACCGAAAAATTAACCCCGACCAAAAAAGGAAGCGAAATACCGGCCATCATCTACCCAGAAGTAGATACAGGTACTTCACAGAAGAAAACCGAAATGAAAGAGGAATTGCGCGTAGCACAGCCGACTGGTCAGATTTACGAAACCTCGCCCAGGATGTACGCAGAAGTAGATGCAAGTACCGCACAAGCAGTAGATGCGCGCTCTCCACCAACTTTCGCATACCGATTATCCGACGCAGACATAATGGACAAAGTACGAAAATGGAATGTGAGGTACGACGGCGGTACAAATAATCCACTGGAGTTCTTGGAACGTGTTGAAGAATTGGCCGAGTGTTATCAAGTACTTCTCGATCGCATCGTCCGGACTCTTCCCGAGTTGCTGAAAGGGAACGCGTTGGTGTGGTACCGGAATAGCAAAGAGCTATTAGTTAATTGGAAAGCATTTAGCGAAGAACTGCGCCGTTTTTTTTTACCACCACGTTTCTACACCCAACTACTGGATCGCATTCGGAGTCGTACACAAAACCACCGAGAAAAGGGCAAAGAATTTCTCACATCGATTCAAGCCCTGATGCGATGGCATACCACCATGACCGCTGAAGAGAAACTCGATAGAATCTATGACAATCTACGACCCGACTACCGGCATTACATCAAGCGAAGGGAGTTCAGCACGTTGTCCGACTTAACCATCCTGATCGAAGATTTCGAATGTTTAATGGCAGAACAACCTGTCTCACGACTCACTCAACCGCAAAATCGGCCATTGCCACTCCGTCCCGCCGTTCCGCCATTTCGTTCTACCGCACTGCCATTTCGTCCACAAGTACAATACAGTCAACCAGCACCGCAACCCGTAGCCACATCACAGCAGCTGCCCATCCAGTCCGCTCGACCAATTCTGCCACTAGATCTAATGGCAAATAATACAATATACCCGTCGCACACCAGCAATGTCACACCATCGTATCAGCCAGTGGCCAACGATGTAACACATTTATACCCGTCGCACACCAGCAATGTCACACCATCGTATCAACCAGTGGCCAACGATGTAACACATTTATACCCGTCGCACACCAGCAATGTCACATCGTCGTACCAACCAGTGACCAACGATGTAACACATTCATACCCGTCACACACCAGCAATGCCAACCACCGGACCTCTACCACGAACTCCATATATTCACATCCGTCGCACACCAGTAGTGCAACACCAACCAGCGCATACGAGCGAAAAACCCACTGTTGGGCATGTAGTCAGCCTGGACACCTGCGGAAGCATTGTCAACAACCACGCCTACTTTTCTGCTCATACTGCGGCACTCAGGGGATACAGACCCGCCACTGCCAATGTAGACCGGGAAACGTCAACGGGCCGTCCAATCTTGTGAGGCATTAGACGCCCCCACCTTGACTACCCTCAGCCACGCCTCATATACATTACCCATATCCTTTTATAATCACCAATACAACGCCGTCATCGACACCGGGGCCGGAAGGTCATGCATCGGAAAAACCATACAGCGAATCTGTAAAGCTAACCGAGTACCAGCCCGACCGATAGCCATGACTTTCGCTTTAGCCGATAAGTCCACTATTACCGCCCACCAGGCGTATACGACAAAATTAACATGGGAGGGACGCACCTTTACGCACGAGTTCGTGTACCTACCGGAACTCATGGACAAAATCCTGATAGGAACCGACTTTTTGTCCAAGTTCGGATTTACCATAAAATGCGGTAATGAGACAATAACAGCTCGAACCCAGCCTGGCCGACCAGTTATCCAAAGCCTCTTTTCCGAAGAACAATAACTGAAGAAACTCCTGGCAACCGAAATACCCACGTTTGAAAAGCTGAAAGGGCCAACCGACATCGCAGAACATGAAATACGGCTTAAGCATCAACGCCCATTTAAGCAACGATACCTGCCAAGGAATCCCGCCATGCAGGCAATCATCAATCAAGAAATAGACCAGCTATTAGCAGAAAACAAAATCGAACCATCAAATAGCCCCTATAGATCTCCGATAGTCCTAGTAAAGAAAAAACAAGGCACGTGGAGGCTATGCGTAGACTACCGTCATTTAAATGAACTCTCTATCAAAGACGCATACCCTCTACCACAAATCAACCACGTACTGGACAAACTAAAGGGAGCTAGATATATTTCAACAATCGATTTAAAGCAAGGTTATTGGCAAATACCACTAAAACCAACCAGCCGCCCGTGTACCGCTTTTACAGTCCCTGGGAGAGGACTTTTCCAATGGAAAGTCATGCCGTTTGGACTTCACTCCGCTCCTGCCACTTTCCAACGACTACTCGACAAGATAATCAGCCCCTAGCTAGAGCCGCACGCTTTCGCCTATCTAGACGACATTATCATCATCGGGCGCACCTTTTCAGAACACATGGCAGCGTTAAAAGAAGTATTCCGACGACTGAGAATGGCAAAACTTAAAATAAATCCCGACAAATGCGAATTTGGAAAAACCGAGATGCGTTACCTCGGCCATATGGTGAACAGACATGGCATACATACCGACCCAAGCAAAATTGAAGCCGTAAAAACCCTCATGGCACCACGAAATATAAAAGAACTCCGGCGAATCATCGGCATAGCATCCTGGTATCGACGTTTTGTACCGAACTTCTCGACCATAACCGCACCGCTTACCAGATTGTTAAAGAAAACTCAGAAATGGTCATGGGGAGAAGACCAGAAGAAAGCCTTTGAAATGTTAAAAACAAAATTAACCGAAGCACCAATACTTGCTTGCCCCGATTTCACCCGCCAGTTCGTCCTACAGACAGACGCCAGTGCCGATGGTCTCGGTGCAGTACTCTGGCAAACAATCAATAATCAGGAAAAGGTAATCGCCTATGCCAGCCGAACGCTCAACGACGCAGAACGGAACTACTCGGTCACAGAGCGAGAATGTCTAGCGGTGGTCTGGGGAATCTGAAAGATGCGTCCATATCTAGAAGGGTACCACTTTATAGTACATACCGACCATCAGTCTCTAAAATGGTTGCATAGTATCGATAACCCCTCAGGACGACTAGCACGCTGGGCCATCGAACTCCAGCAACACGATTATGAAATCCGGTACCGAAAGGGATCATCCAACACCGTGGCTGATGTACTATCTCGACACCCAACCGGAAAACCCCTTAGACTTATACTACCAATAACCGAAACATGCCCATGGTACGATGCCAAGATAAAATCCGTCACAACGAAACCCGAGGAAAACCCGGAATATCAGGTCGTGGAAAAAACCCTCTACCGACATATATTCACCCCCACCAGTTATACCGAAGCTCCCACGTCCGCCTGGAAAATTTGCGTCCCCAAGCCACTTCGCCGACAGATTATGCACGAAAATCACACGGATGTGACCGCAGGCCATATGGGAATTGCCAAAACCATTACCAGAATCGCAAAAACCTATTACTGGCCCGGGCTATATCGCGATACCGCGCGATTCGTTCGACGGTGCCCCACGTGTCTCGAGTACAAAGTCCCGACCCGAAAACCTGCAGGGGAGATGCACGTAACCACCGCAAGCAATCCATGGGAAATCGTATGCTCCGATTTTATAGGCCCGCTCCCACGATCGGCAAAAGGAAACACCATGATCCTGGTCTTTTACGACAAGTTTTCCAAATGGACAGAATTCCTGGCTCTCCGTGACGCAACTACTCCTGCCCTCATCAAAGGATTCAAAGAACGTATACTCAGCCGGTATGGCTGCCCCAAAATCCTGATCACCGATAATGGCACGCAATACCGGAGCAAACAATTTCAGACCCTACTATTGCAACTACAAATTAAGCAAAGATTTACCCCACCGTATACCCCGCAAGCGAACCCAACCGAACGGATGAATCGTGTGATAAAAACAATGATCTCACAGTACGTCAGAACCGACCACAGGCGATGGGACGAATATCTACCAGAGTTTATGTTAGCCATCAACACCAGTCACAACGAAACCACCGGTTATTCCGCAGCCTATCTTAATTTCGGTCGCGAATTACGGCTCCCTACCACCCCAGATATACCACTCAACAAAGAACCTGACACACCAGAACGCATCACCATGCTAAACGAAATCCTGGCCCTGGTCAAGCATAACCTGGCCAAAGCGTTTAATACACAAAAAAAATATTATGACCTCCGTCGACGCCCATGGACACCAGCAATCGGGGAAATGGTCTATTACCGACACCGACCACTCTCCTCAGCCACGCAAAATTTCGCCGCTAAATTAGCACCTCGATTTATTGGACCGTACCGAGTCTCCAAAAAACCATCCCCCGTCATATGCATCCTAGAGGGAGAAAAAAACAAAACAATAACCGCCCATGTGAAGGATTTAAAGCAACTACCCGATACCCCTACCATAGACGAAGATCAAACCTCAGGTATGATCAACACCACTGGCCACTCAGCAACACCAGTACCAGTCACGATGGCAACGGAACAACATCGCACCAAATTTCTCGGCGAAAATCCGGAACCGGGAGCCCACCGCCGCACCAGACCACGCCCTGTATTGGCACCACCAACAACAACAACTACCGCCAAACAACAGCTCCGAAACATCAAGTGGAAGAAACGGCCACCACCCCCTAACCGGCCACTTACAGTACACGAGCTACAGCGGCTGACAGCATTGGCACCCAGCATCAAGAATGATGCGGCCACCCCGCTTCAGTGGGGCAAACCCCGACCCACCACCGCTCAAACCACCAAAGGACCCAGAATCGCCCACCGGACCATCCAACAAAATAGCCTAAACCAGAAAACCCAAAGCCGAACCCTAAACCAACCCCCCTCCAACAACACCCAACCGCCTACAGATAACCTAACCCTAAACAAACCTCCCTCCAACGCCACCCAACCGCTTACCGATAACCCAACCCAAACAACCAACCCCAACACCAATACCACTACAAACCCCCCCAAAGCAACACAGAAACTACCAATGACGAGGTTCATAACCCTCGAGAAGAGTAATCACTTCGACCCTGAGGGCCTTCGAGGGCGTTCTCATTCCAACAACCCCCAAGAGATTTCGAATCACCGGACCCAGAGGAAGAATCTACGGAAGTCACCACCCAGACCACACTATCCTGCTAAGATGCGCAGGGAGCGCCATAACGATCATCCAAGATGACGCCCACCAGCCCAGCAACATTAACAACAATTAAAAGACAGCAATTAGAAGACAGCATTCCTTCTGTTCATATATTTTTATTATAAAATCTTTTTGTTATTATCATACTTATTACTTATTACTCTACTTATTAATACTTATTACTACTATATATTTTTCTACTTACTACTATTATACTTATTACTATTAATTAAACCTACTTATTACTATTATAAATTACAATACTTACTACTATTATCACACTTGTTACTATTATCATACTTATTAAACTATTAAACTACTTATTACCGATTGTTACTTTTGCTCAAAAAAAAAAAAAAAAAAAAAAAAAAAAAAAAAAAAAAAAAAAAAAAAAAAAACCACAGAAAAGAAAAACACAAAGGAAAAAAACAACAAAACACACACACACAAAAAAAAAAAAAAAAAAAAAAGAGAAACCCTGTATAAATGGAACTATTATCACTAGACATAAACTTAAGCATATTACTATTAAATGGGGGGAAAAAAAAAAAAGAAAGAAAGAAAAAAATAAACCCACCCACAGTTTTTTTGAAACACACACACATCTTTTTGTAACTCATATAGGTGTCGGCACGAGACAATAAAGGTCGCAGACCACCCCAAATATACCAGAAAAAAATAAGTGACCACACCATATGAGAAAATTTTTTTTATGTATAAACATTTTTTACTTTAAAATACCAGATATATACATATACATATATAGATATATAAACAAACTGTATTAAGAAAACCGATAATAGTTATAAGTTATACTTATCCAGCCAGTATATATATATAAAAAAAAAAAAAACCCCATTGCTAGCCTATAAGTGTGTCTTATACTTTTTCGCACCCCGAAGTAGGGGGGGAATGTAACGAAGTTGGTTAAATACCACTTCGCTACAAACCATATGTCTAAAGTAATTGCTGTACAAAAAAAAAGCCCAGTCACTCGATATATAATGCAAAATTAACCTATTTTGCATTATATCAATTTAGCGCAATACGAGTGTACTCGGCCGGTATGCAGTACGTATAAGGTTCAATCCGGCGGTTGAACCAACGAAATTATTTTTTGCGGGAAAAGGGTTTTTCGCCCAATGAATGATAGAAATTTATCAATGATATTATTTATAATCAAATAATTTTTCCAAAAAGGGGAAAACAAAATTCCCAAGGAATTCAACTATTAAGACACACTTATATGCTCCAATCAATCAACAAAAATCAGAATAGAACATACTACGGCACGGTAGTAAAATCTATTCAAGAGTAGACTATACTGCGGCAAGGCAGCTATACCTACTCAAAGGGAAGAAAGCGTTGTGGTTCACAGCAAATTCCCCCTTTACCGACAGCTTTTCGCTGACTACTGTTCTCCACGAACAGCCCCTTTTTTGGTGACAAGGCTAGCCGAGTCATATTAATGTAACACGTTGCCGAGGTTGTAAAACCAGACAACTGTGCTGCATTATATACTCGTACTTTCTTTGTCTAGGTCAATATAACAAAATTGTCAAGGTTGTAAAACCGGGCTAATTTTGTTGTGTTGTACACCCATACTTACTGTGTCTATTGCAGTATAGCGAACGATCGAGGTTGTAAAACCAGGTAGTATCGCTATATTGTAATTTACAAGACACTAAGCAGTCCGCTTGCTCCCAGTGTGGTAGCTATCCCCCGGACCTCGCTTGCTTACTCGTATAGTAATTCACTATACCGCGCTGTTCCGTAGAACGCTGCTCGTGTGCTCTAGTAGCAACCACTTAAAGAGCAGAAGCCGCCCATCAACCCCCTTTTCCGCAGTCGAATACTCTCGGCTGCAATCAAGTTCCCCTGGTTTCCCCGTACCGAGTACGTACAAACCAACGTATCGTAAGTTTATTTAAGTATATTTATATGTAAGTACGTATAGACTAAGAGATCAAGAAATAAAGAAGAATTGTAATTTTATATCGAAAACCAACAATCTTTTAATTTGTAACGACGAGCGAGAAGGAGAAAGAACCCTGGGTGACCGGCGAGCGTCACCCGAGCAAAAGACTGTTACAACTATAGCTGTATTTTATTTGCCGAGGAATAAGGAAACCAGCCAAACAGCAGGTTTTCAAATTCCAAAGAAGGAATTCGACAGTGCAATTGGTGTTGTAATAAAATACAGCTAATAATAATTCCAGAGGAAATACTTTTTGAAGTTAAGCAAACTTCTTTAGGTGCGATTAGGGTGAGCTGAAATAATGTAATCTTACGGACGTAGGGGTTGGTGTATATGATATGTTTTAAGTTTGTATTAAAAACCTTGTGACATCAACATTATATTAGAAAACTTAATTGAAAATTTAATTGTGAGCGAATTCCAAGATGAGTTCTCGAAAAATATGACATTGCCAAAAATATAAAAATTGCCAAATTGGCCCTTTTTTAATAAACTTTTGAGTTTGATAAGTTAATTCTTTCTCAGAGGTATCGAAGAAAAATAAATGGAATAATGTGGGCGCCGTGGATCAGTGGATAACTACATGGCTGCTGAGCAGGAGGTCCTGGTTCGAATCCCTGTAACACCAAAAGTATTTTCACGGTGTTCACCCTCTCGCGAATGTCTGACAAATGTTAGAGAACAATAACTTGTTACGGAAAGCTTCTCAATTCGCTACTTTATCAATTCTGGGATATGGCCAATAAGGTCTAGATTTTTGGGAACTGAGCATTTTTTTCAAGCAATTTGTATGAAATTCGATGAGTAGGACTAAGATGCTACTAAGGACTTGTTCCTATTGAAAATCGCGGATATTGTCATTAGAGGCTGGAATTTTGGGAAATAAACAATTTCTCAAGCGATTTGTATGAAATTCGGTATGTAGGACTAAGATGCAACTATAAGACTTGTTCCTATGGAAATTCTGGGATATGGTCAATAGGGTCAGGAATTTTGGGAACTAAGCAATTTGGGAACAACAATTCAATCGATTTGTATGAAATTCGATATGTAGGATGTTGCATATTACGATATGCGACTCAAGAAATTAGCCACTGCCTTTCCTTCAATGTGAGATCGTGATAGAGTATCAGCTACGATATTCTGTATTCCCTTTATGTAACGAATGTCGGTCGTGATTTGCGAAATGAATTGCAAATGTCGCGTCTGGCGACGGGATTTTTCTGTTTTTGAAAAAATTGCGCTCGAAAGAGGTTTATGGTCTGGTTGTCTTTTATTGATAATCCATTTTGAGACATACTTTTCTCAATTCGGTTAAAAGAAGCGGTAAGTTGTGTTTTGTCTGTTTGTTTTTTTATGTAGTTATGTGTGTTTTCAGAATGGATCTCAGCAACATACGTGGGCTGAGAACGAATTCTTTCTCTGTGTTTAATTATGTTCATGTCCACAGGCCAGCAATTCTGGCACTGAGTGAAACTCAGGTGTTTCATAATTCTGATGTATCGGAATTTAATCTGCCTGGGTATAGCTTGGTGTCATTATTTTTCTCTCGACGCGGACTCGCAATCTATGTCCGGAGTGATGTTGCGTTTCAGCCTCAATTAAGCCAAAGTTCCAAACCGGAATTCAATTTCATTTGGCTCAAAGTTAAGGTACAAGAGCGCAACATCTACTACTGTTTTCTTTATAGAAGCCCACACTTAGACAGTGTTTCAACCCAGAGTGAGTTTGATGCACTGTCTGATTCAATCTTAAGAATTGACACAAAACATGAAATCGTTATTGCGGGCGATTTCAATGTACACAATTCTGGGTGGCTTCGCCATTCTGGCCAGACAACACCCGAAGGAAGGTGTGTTGAGTTATTCGCTGAGTTTAATCATCTTACTCAGCTTGTAAATGAGCCTACCCGAATACCTGACATTGCATATCATTCCGCTAACACCCTTGACTTGTTCCTTACCTCTCGTCCTGATATTTTGCATCAGCTAGATAGAATATAGAACCGCGCGATAAATTTATCGATGACGAAAATATAGCGAAATCAATAGATTCGCTTGAACACCGCAGGAACGTTTCTTGCTTGTCACTGTTTTATCGCTTCTTCTACCAGCGGTGCTCAAGAGAAATAGCCAGCTGCTGCCACCTCTCCTTGAATTCAACCGCAATACTCGTGGCGCTCTAAATGCTCATCAGTTTACCCTCAAGCCCATCTTCGGACGTACAGTCAAATTCAGGGATGCGTTCTTCAGCCGTACAACACGTATGTGGAATGCTCTGCCAAGATCTGTCTTCTCACATCACTATGATCCACAGGCATTCAAAACACAAGCTCATAGACATCTCCTCTTTTCTCCTCCTCTTCCTTAACGCACACGCTGTGCCAAGAATATAGCCGAGCATTATAAGGGTGCAAACCCCTTGAAGCGTGCACGAATTATAAAAAAAAAAATGGTCGGAAAAACAGTGAACTGTCTTCCTTCCCCAAAATATCGAAAAAACTTGATGGCTTTGTAAATTGCCACAAGTTCTCTATCGAACGTGGAGTAATTCTTTTCGGCAGAACTCGAACGCGTGTTTTTTTTTATAATGTACACACGCTAAAGGAATTTGCACCCTTATAATGCTTAGCACAGTGTCTTCTTTCTTTCTTCTTTCTTTCCTTTACTCCGCGGGGGAGCATAGGGCTTCTACAAACACCCGCCAACGAACTCGATTTAACGCCTGAGGTTTCAAGAGACGCCACTCGGTCCCATGGGATCTTGCTTCCTCTTCTATTGTCCTTTTCCATGTCTTGCTAGGGCGGCCAACTCGACGGCTTCCTTGTGGATTCCAGTCGAGCGCTAGTTTCGCAATGTCGTCCGCTGGCTTTCTCAAAGTGTGGCCAATCCAGCTCCATTTTCGTCGTCTGATGGTGAGCGCGATTGCTTCCTGCTGTGTTACTCTCCACAAGTCTTGATTGGTGATAATGTCCGGCCATGTTATTCTCAGTATCCTCCTTAAGCACTTGTTGACGAAAACTTGGAGGCGCGTCGCAATTGACTCTGTGACTTTCAACGTTTCGCAGCCATACAAGAGTACTGAGAGAACTTTAGATCTGAAGATCATTAGCTTTAGATTCCGGGAGATTTGCGAGGAGTTCCAGATATTATTTAGCATACTATAGGAGTGTCGTGCCTTGTTTACACGAGAGCACACATCCGAGTCAGCACCACCATTGTTAGACATCCAGCTGCCCAATTAACAAAACTTATCGACTTCCTCTATCTGATGTCCGTCAATCGAGAGATCACATGTTCCACTAGCGTTAACGAAGTAGTTTTGTTTTTGAGAAGTTAATTTTTAAACCCACTTTGTTAGTTCTAGTGAGTTTAATTTTCGCTCCATGTCACCTAGCGATTGTGATAGGAGACAGATATCATCGGCATAGTCTAGGTCTTCCAGGCGGTGAAAAACATTCCATGGCAAACCCGATGGAGTACGGGTTACTATTTTCATCACCCAGTCGATAACAATTGTAAAAAGCAGTGGTGAGAGGGTGCAGCCTTGCTTGACTCCCGAGTAGATGTTGAAAGGTGAGCCAAGATGACCGTTATGAATGACGCGGCATGTTGAGTCGCGGTACAGCTCCTTAATGATGTTGATGATTTTTTCCGGAACACCATAACTAGACAAAATCTGCCACGTCATGTTTCGGCCTACGCTATCAAAAGCGCGTTTAAAATCTACAAAAACCATGTACAGAGGAGAGCGATACTCAACTGATTCCTCAATAATTATACGCAGGGTGTTAATTTGATCTGTACAAGAACGGTTTGGGCGAAATCCTGCGTAGTTAACTCGTCGGCTTGGAGGAGTTCTGCGTAGATATTGTCGTTGCCTGCTGCTTTACCTGATTGCGGTGAACGAATTGTTGTCCTTATCTCATCCAACGAAGGGGTAGCGACGCTGATGTTAAGTAGCCTATTAGGGTGCATATGTGGGTTGATGGACGTACCTGGCGAAGTACAATTCAAAACATTCCTAAAATGCTCTGTCCAGCGGGTTAATTGTTGTTCCTCCATAAGGATCAAAGAGCCATCTATTGCCTTAACAGGGTAGTTGATGTGGTGTTTCTTGTTGGCGAGCTTACGAGCGAGTTGGTAGACTGTGCTATATTGCCTGCTATCAGCGGCTAGCTGTGCTTGTGTTGAGATGTCGCTTAGCCATGCTCGTTTGTCGTTCCTAGCTGAACGACCAACTTGTCGGTCCAGATCCCTATACTTCCGCGCTAATGCGCTTCGCTCGGTACCCGAGGCCGCGTTTAACTCTGCTTTGATGGATTGGCATTCACGAATGGTGTTCCATGTGCTATCTGATATCAATTCTTTTCTAGTTTTGTCGGCATAGCCTAAAACGGATGAGGCTGCTTCCGTATACGCATTTACTGTTTTCTCCCATTTAGACTCTAGGGTTTGGGGCTGTATCTCAGAGAGAGACTGTTGTACGCGGGATACATATTGCAGTGCAGTTTCACATCTGGGTCTTTCAGTTATTCGACTTCGTGTGACTGAGTGGACCGC
This sequence comes from Nephrocerus scutellatus, assembly GCA_947095585.1. Lineage (NCBI taxonomy): Eukaryota > Metazoa > Arthropoda > Insecta > Diptera > Pipunculidae > Nephrocerus > Nephrocerus scutellatus. Next base: position 45,077,064 of record OX352761.1, read on the forward strand.
GAGCTTCAACCGCACACTGCCAACCACAAGGTGGTGGTCGCTGTAGACGTCGGCTGCTCTTCGGGTTCTAACGTCCAGCAAAGATGATCGCCACTTGCGGCTTATAGCGATGTGATCAATCTGGTTGTTGTACATGTGATCAGGAGAGGTCCAGGTAGCTTTGTGGATGTTTTTGTGGGGAAAAATTGTGCCTCCAATGATTAGGTTGCGATCAGAACATAGATCAGCAAACCTTTCGCCGTTGTTATTCATAGAACCAAGGCCGTGTTTTCCCATGACATGTTCCCAATCACTGTTGTCGCTGCCTACCTTTGCGTTAAGGTCACCCATCAAAATAACGATGTCACTCTTCCGTAGTTGATCTAATGAATTATTTAGACGTAAGTAAAACGAGTCTTTTTCTTCAGAGGTGGCTTGTTCCGTTGGTGCGTAAACTTGAACAAACACGACCTGTCGAACAGCAGATTTAAATCTTGCAATAATAATTCTATCGGATATTGCTCGCCAGTCCTGTAACGATCTTTTCGCGGCTTTAGAGAGTAGAAATCTCACTCCATTGGCATGGAGTTCTCCTACAGGCTTACCCGAAAAAATTAGAAACTCGCCGGTGGATGTTCGTTATTCCCCTACTCCAGGCCATCTCACCTCAGTAAGACCAAGAATCTCTAGATGGTATTTACGAAATTCCTTTGTTAATTGAGCAAGCGTTGTTGTCTTGACGAGCGTGCGAATGTTTCAAGTTCCAAAACGTGTCCTTTTCCGTGGGCCAAAGGGCAATGTTGATAAATTCGATACGTATCCGAAGCTTGTATTAGTTAGCACAGTGTGGGCGTTAGGAAATTAGGGAGAGGAAATGGTGAGATGTGGATGCACGATCATACAATTGCGGAAACACAAAATCAGGCAATTCATTCCACATAACTATTGTGCGGCTAAAGAAGAAATCTCTGAATTGTTTATTACGTCTGAAGATAAGCTTAATGGTGGACCCGTGGGCTCGAGTTGAGGCACGGGTATTACGGATGGGTTCGAGAATGAGCGGGATGCATCTGGATATTTCTTTTGAGCACCGCTTGTGGAAAAAGTGATAAAACAGTGACAGTCAGGGAACATTCCTACGATGTTCAAGCGATTGGCAAAAATATTGTTTAATTATAAGGAATACAAAATAAATTAAAACAATGTAAATACGTCGGGCCTCTATTGTTGAGCCGACACTTATTAATAATAGTTATAAGTTTAGTTTTAAGTCAAAATTGTATATTACTTAAATGTTTAATAAAATATCTTAATCTACTCTATGATGTTCAAGCGATTTGATTGGTTTTGTGATATTTACATCACCGCGCGTTTTTGAACTTTGTCTAGTAGATGCAATGTGGTCTTGAGGGGACCTGCCAAGACAATACAGTTGTATTCAAGCTTAGGGCAAATATACGCCTTGTAAGTAATAGCCAGATCTGGCAAATATGTGGTCGTTCCAACGAAGCTTGTTGTTGACGCACATACTGAGAATTGAAAATAAATTACGCTTGGACGACAGAAGACAGCATTGGGTTTTAGAAGCGGTTAATTCAACTCTTTTATGTAGTCCCTTGTTATGCTGTTAATTTAACTTGCTTAACATACGTTGTTGTTCAAGTTCCACTTGCGATGAAGAGAAGCGTGCAGAAAGTTTGAAGTCATACGAAAAGCTAACAGCTAACAGTGAAAGAATGAATTGGATTTAAAACATCGAATAGGAAATTGTTTATGAAAATGAGAAATAGTGTCGGAGACAAAACAGAGCCTTGTGGAACACTGGCGTTTATGCGGTGAATATTAGATTTGAAACCGTCCAATACGACCTGGATAGAACAGCCAGAAAGGTAGTTACAAGTCCAATCAAGCAGGGCCTTATCAATTTCATAAGCATACATTTTCGACAACTTTGCTTTCACCAAATTTGTGAATAGACTGGTTCCATTTTTCAGTGAGATAAGCCATCAGGTCACCTGTAGAACGTTTTCTACGAAAACCGTACTGCTGGTCGCTAAGGATTTCACGTGATTCAAGGTATTGCATAAGCTTACGATTGATCAGCGTTTCCATGACTTAGAAAGTATGGATGTTAGCGCGATTGGTCGGTAGAAGGAAAGAGATGACGGTTCGCCGTTTTTAGGAACAGGCTGGATAAAGGCTGTTTTCCAATTCATTGGAACGACTCCAGAAGAATAAGAGAAATGGAAAAGCCTGCGCAGTGGCAATGCCAATGTTGAAAAGCACCTCTTCTGTAGCGGGAATACCATCAGGCCCAGCAGATTTATGAATGTTGAGATCATTTAGCCACTTGAAGAGTACGAAAGAAAATCTGTGCCATAGAGAACAAGTACCGGCGGCGACAAGGCACTATCTGGTAGCGTGGAGCTAGCTGCGAAATGTGATGCAAGCTGATTAGCCATGCCTATAGAGCTGACTGTTGAAATGTCATTGGGAATGAGCGTTGGAATTGAAAACGAGATAGTATTTTTAATTCGTTTCACAAATGATTAAAAACTTTTACTTCCTTTGGCACATTAAAGTACTTTTTGTGTCAGTTTCTGGTCATAGTCGAATTTGACTCGTCTTACGTAGGCATTGCAATCATTTCTGACTCGTCTAAATTTGTCTCGGTTTTCCACAGTGTGGTTTTCTTTATATAACCGAAAGCATACTTCCCGGTTCCTAGTAGCCTCTTTATAGCTCAAATCATACCAAGCATTTTCCTTCGGTTTGATACACTTTGTCCTGCAAGGGATAAATTGTCTCATATAACTGCCTGACCACCAAGCAGCCATGCGACAAGTCCACAAACATGCAGCCTATTATCTACATGTCACATGTAACGAAATATATGTGTTGCACGTCACAACACTTCTCCCCTATCACAAAACAAAGTTCACACTGAATTATTAAAAAACAAAAATGAAAAACAATATTATAAATTAATAAATAAATAACGCGTATTCATAAGGGCGTTATCTCAATGATCGGCGAATTCGTCTTGTCATGTCGTAGTCAACAAAACGCTGCGGGATTCTTCTGGCCCCAGCTCGAGTCGTGCGACGTGGTTGAGGCATTTCTGCCCTTCCCTGGCATCCTTGAAAAGCTCGTCCTCGGATACTACTTCCTGTTCAGGTAAGACCTCCGGCTCTATTACTCGTTTTGTTTGTGCTGGTAACCCAACATCTTCCAGAAAAATGTTGTCGTGGTCATCGAAAAAGGTAAATCGCTTTTTCATTTGGTTCGCATGGCTTTTAACTTCCCTCTTGCCCATCGCTGTTTCTGTTAAAACTAAGTAGTTTACCAATCCACATCTCTTGACAACTACTCCGGGTGACCATTTCCACTTGTTATTACAGAACGTTTTGACTAGCACTTCATCACCAGCTTCGAACTCCTTCCACCTTGCGCCGTGGTGCCGGTTGAACTGTTGTTCCATTTTTGTATTGCGCTCAATCGGACGATTGGTTCTTATTTTACACAAGTCTAACTTAATTTTCATCGGTCGTCCCATCATCACTTGAAAGGGTGACTTCATGCCGAGAGCAAACGAAGGTGTGTAACGATAGCATATCAAGAATTTGCGCACAATATGATTGGCATTACCTTATCCTTCTAATTATTTTAATCCGATCTTCAACGAGTCAACAAATTTTTCGGCCTGACAATTTGATTTAGGATGAAACGGTGCCGTTCTGATGTGTTCGATGCCGTTTTCTCTGCAGAACGACTCGAATCTTTCTGACACAAATTGGGGACCATTGTCTGAGACACATCCTCTAAACATTCGATCGTCTTTTCGGTTGTTGTTAACTGCATTTTAAAAACCTCTGGCCACTTGCTAATTGCGTCAACGATCACCAAGTACCAAAAATCTTTAACGGGCCCAGCAAAATCAATGTGCACTTTCGACCACGGGCCCTTGGGCACTGGCCATGACTGCAACGTGCACTTGGTTGGTGTTCTAGCGTTAATAGCACAATTTCCACATAGCTTCACCAGTTTTTCGACGTCCTCGTCAATTGATGGCCAGTACACCTTGCTCCGTGCCAACATTTTCATCCGAGCCACTCCTGGATGGCCTTGGTGGAGCTCGGCAAGGATACGATTACTGTAGTGACTCGGAACGATAATGCGATTCTGCTTTGGCGATCGCGGCCACCCGTTTTTGATGAGGTCGGAGACTTTTGTCAATGTTTCACATGTGCTGGTTTAATATTGCATGGCTTCAAACGTTACTCGTAGCTGTTTTGCGATCGCGAAACATTCGTCAACGCAGCTTAATTTTTCCAAACTTCCAATGACAACTTCTTCATCTGGTTTATCGTGACCGGCAATCAATCTCGAAATGAAGTCTGCATACGCAAAACTATGCGTGTCCACGTATTTGATGGTGAACTCGTAAGTAAGCATGATGAGTGCGTAACGCTGTAACCGGCTAGCCGTGTAAACCGGAATGCCCTTCTTCGATCCAAAAATAGCTAACAATGGCTTGTGATCGATCTGAAGCTCAAATTTGCGACCGTAGATGTATCGATGAAACTTTTTAAGGGCAAACATCAACGCCAAGGCCTCTCGCTGTATCTGCGGATAGTTTTTCTCGGTCCTCGTAAATGCCGACGCGGCGTGCATGATAGGCCGCTTAGTACCGTCGGGCAGTTCGTGCATCAACACTGCCCCATGCCATAGCTGGATGCGTCCGCCGCTACGATGATTTTCTTCTTCGGGTCATAGTGGGTTAACGCCAAATCCGATGCATGTACTCTCTTTAGCTTCTCGAAAGCCTCTTGGTGCGCTACTTGCCACTCAAAAGGCACATAGCTGCACAACAGTTCGTCCAACGGCCCACGAAGGTCTTTTAGCTGTTTTACGAATTCGCCGTACCATTGAATGATTGCATCTGATTGACGTCTCTTGGTGTGGGAATTAGCTTCAGCATCTCGATGCTCGATCTCGAGCTAGGGATTTGGTCGTAAGCCATTTGCGTCAACGATGTGGCTCAAAAATTCTAACTCATTCTGGCCAAACAAACACTTATCGAGCTTAAGCCGAAAACAGTATTCTTGGATGCGCTTCAATGATTCGAAGAGATTGTCTCGATGAACTTTCTCGTCTCTACCTCCAACAATAAAATCGTCAATGAATGGAAAAGTGCCGTTAGCTCCGCTCATCATCGTGTCGATTAATTGCTGGAAAATGTCCGGAGCTGTCTTCACACCTGGTTGCAGGAGGTTTACTCGAAATAGTCCACAATGCGTGTTGATCGTCATGGAACCCTTCGATTCGTCATCCATCTCCACCTGCAAAAAGGCGTCGGACGGGTCAATTTTACTGAACACTCGGTACTGACTCAGCTTTGCAAAAATTTCTTCCGGCGTAGGCAACGGATGCTTGTTCCAGTGCTTAATTCAAGCCTGTTGAATAATCGGCACAAATGCGTATGCGCCCGTCCTTTCTTTTTACAGCTACTAATGGTGCGGCGAAATCCGAGTAATCGACCGGACTGATTACTCCCAACAATTGCAATCGCTTAACCTCATTTTCAATCGCCTCCGCTGCTGCGAAGGGCACCGGGCGCCTGTTGCGAAAGATTGATTTAGTTCCCGGCTTTAGTGTTAAAGATGCCTTCATTTTGTTGCACAGACCCAACGAGTTAATGAAAAGCGATGGAAATGTTTGCTCATTTCCTCGCTCATTTTTGTTTTGCCTATCTTTTCCCCAACCTTGTTGCAGACGCTCGCAATGGGCACGCTCCATAGATCCAGAGCTTCCATCCAATCACTTCCAAGCACGTTTAAATCGGAATTTGCTAGATAACACGTACCTACGTCTTCTCGGTCATGTTATCTCAATCGTTAATCTCCCAAGCATCTTAACTGGGTCTCCTGAAGAGCTCATGGCTTGCCCTTCGCACGCGACTAATGCTGGCGATCCCAGCAACTTCCAATTCTTTGCAGAGATAATCGTCCAGTCCGATCCGGAATCGAGTTGCAACTTTAATTTCGTGCTGTCAATTGTTGGCTCGACAAATTTCCGGGTAGAGACGTCAACAGCATCGACAGCAAGGCTTTGGCGTGGATTGAAGTTTCGTCTTCCACGGAAGCGTCGCGTCGTTGCCGCTGACTCACAGTAACCTGCCTTATGACCCGGCAGTTTGCAATCAAAACATTGTTTATCACGGAAGGGGCAATCACGGTGGAAATGGATTGCTCCACACTTTCGACATGGAAATCTTGCTTTTGGTGGCTCTGCTTTGGGACATTTAGCGTTCAGTTCCGCCTTTTGATAACTGCTATTTCCCCAAGAGTTTCGGCACATTGCTAACACTTCACCATTAGAAGCATCTGGGCACAGAACCATCGATTTCTCGACTTTGAGGCTGCTTAACCATGTTGCAATATTGACAACATCTCTTAATGTTAGATTGGGTCTCACATCACCGCCTGCACTAGCTTCATCGTGTTGTATCTCCTGGCCGTCCAACTTAATAAGCAGCTTCTCCAAAGTCGAAGGCGAAGGGCACCGGGCGCCTGTTGCGAAAGATTGATTTAGTTCCCGGCTTTAGTGTTAAAGATGCCTTCATTTTGTTGCACAGACCCAACGAGTTAATGAAAAGCGATGGAAATTTTTGCTCATTTCCTCGCTCATTTTTGTTTTGCCTATCTTTTCCCCAACCTTGTTGCAGACGCTCGCAATGGGCACGCTCCATAGATCCAGAGCTTCCATCCAATCACTTCCAAGCACGTTTAAATCGGAATTTGCTACATAACACGTACCTACGTCTTCTCGGTCATGTTATCTCAATCGTTAATCTCCCAAGCATCTTAACTGGGTCTCCTGAAGAGCTCATGGCTTGCCCTTCGCACGCGACTAATGCTGGCGATCCCAGCAACTTCCAATTCTTTGCAGAGATAATCGTCCAGTCCGATCCGGAATCGAGTTGCAACTTTAATTTCGTGCTGTCAATTGTTGGCTCGACAAATTTCCGGGTAGAGACGTCAACAGCATCGACAGCAAGGCTTTGGCGTGGATTGAAGTTTCGTCTTCCACGGAAGCGTCGCGTCGTTGCCGCTGACTCACAGTAACCTGCCTTATGACCCGGCAGTTTGCAATCAAAACATTGTTTATCACGGAAGGGGCAATCACGGTGGAAATGGATTGCTCCACACTTTCGACATGGAAATCTTGCTTTTGGTGGCTCTGCTTTGGGACATTTAGCGTTCAGTTCCGCCTTTTGATAACTGCTTTTTCCCCAAGAGTTTCGGCACATTGCCAACACTTCACCATTAGAAGCATCTGGGCACAGAACCATCGATTTCTCGACTTTGAGGCTGCTTAACCATGTTGCAATATTGACAACATCTCTTAATGTTAGATTGGGTCTCACATCACCGCCTGCACTAGCTTCATCGTGTTGTATCTCTTGGCCGTCCAACTTAATAAGCAGCTTCTCCAAAGTCTGCGCATCTTGCGATTTGTTGAGTCCTTGCACAAACATCAAAACTTTAAAATCGTCAGGTGTACAATTTGCCATATCGAATTTTTCACATATTACGCAACGAAAATTGTGATTCCTTTCGACCAAACAAGCGCTTGAGCTCCTTCACTGCATCATCGAAAGGAATGGTGTCTTTTATTAGTTGCAAAATCGTATTGGCAAACCTTTGGTAATCGGCTGTAGAGAGTTTCTCTGTCAGCAAATCCACCTTTTGTGCTGCTGTCATTGTAGCCACGTTAGACGTCGCAATCACAATACACTTGTCTTGTTTCTTAAATGTTCTATTTATTGAATAAATGGTCAATGCGTCTGCGTCTGCTCTGTTTGGGTTGCGCACTTAGACTGTAAGACCACCAAGCAGCCATGCGACAAGTCCACAAACATGCAGACTATTATCTACATGTCACATGTAAATAAATATATGTGTTGCACGTCACAAAAATTTCCTTGCGGTGTGGTTAAGCCTGAATGGCGAAGCCAACTAGAATTGTGTACATTGAAATCACCCGCAATGACGATTTCAGAAGATAGATCAAGGGACAAAATTCTAGTTATAAAGTCAGACAGTGCATCGAACTCCCTACAAGTTGAGACACTGTCTAAATTTGGGCTTCTGTATATGAAGCAGTAGTGAATGTTATGCTTATGCACTTTGACTTTGAGCCAAATGAAATAAAATTCCGCGTTGGAACAATGGTTGTATTGTGCTTGAGTTTGATAAGCGTTTTCACTACCTGCATAGACGGCGAGACCGCAGTCTTAGTACCTTTTAAAAGATTGTACAGAGGCTTGGCTTTGACTACGATGTTTGGTATAAAACGGTGAAAGGCATTTAATATGCCAAAAAAACGTGGTAACCTTTTTACTGTTTCTGTTGTTGGGAAATCACTTATCGCCTTAACTCTAATTGTCGAAGGGGTAATCCCTGATTTTGAGATTCTATATTTCAAAAAAGCAAGTTCGTTAACGCCTAATTCGCATTTTGAGATGTTAACTGTGGGACCGTTTTCGTCAAGCCGTTTGAAAATCGATCGCAAATGGTGTTTGTGTTCGTTGACCGTTTTGCTTGCCACGAGAAATTCGTCCACGTAGATGAAAATGAACGAGAATTCTCCAAATATTTCGTTTATAAACCGTTGAATTCCTATTCCGAAAGGCATTCTCAAAAACTCAAATAGTCCGAAATGTGTAATCACTGCGGTCTTGTGTATATCTTTGTCAGCGACTGGGAATTGTTTGTATGCTCGCACTAGGTCGATTTTGGAAAAGAAACTACACTCATGAAGATTGTCTGAACAATCTTGAACGTTTGGTAGTAGATATTTGTCCGGTACGGTAACTACGTTTAATTGCTTGTAGTCTCCGCATGGTCTCCAATCATTTGAGTCTTTTTTCTGTTCCAGATGAAGTAGTGAAGCTGCGAGCTGCGAGCTTGAAGGAGGACAATTTCCTAGACTTCCTGTTTTGCTGTTGCGGGTCTGTGGGAGTTAAGACGTCTGACTCGTGCTGAGGGACGTGGACGATTGGTAGTTATCCTATGAGTAACGCTGTGTTTGACTGTAGCAGAGATTTCTGTAATTCCTCACAAATATGCTCTTACCTAAACGAATCAAACGATTGCATATTGCTAACAGCAAATGGCGGAAAAATACAGACCTTTGGTTTCAAAAACCTCTCGGTTGATTTCAACTAAGGGCGTACCTTTAACTTTACATTTGTAGTAGCAAACATTGATCATCCCATTATAGAACCATTGGTAGTTATCCTATGAGTAACGCTGTGTTTGACAGGTGCTGAGAAATTTGGAGGTGATTTCAGCCTTAGAAATTCGTTTAGAATATTTCCAAATTAGCTTTCAATTGAAAAAAGTTTTGGGATTTGAAATAAGAGTAACTTGAAGATACATTTAACGTTCAGTTTCGTTTCCTTCTCCGTCATCTTTATAGCCTTAATGTCAACGAATAAATTAAATCGATCGATGTTTGCTACTACAAATGTGAAATTAAAGGTACGCCCTAAGTTGAAATAAACCGATAGGTTTTTGAAACCAAAGGTCTGTATGTAAGAGCATATTTTGTGAGGAATTACTGAAATCTCTGATCCTGTGTCGACGAGAATGTTAAGTTTGGTATTTCTGGCTTGCAGGAAAAAGCGAGTGGAAATATCAGTGCTTGAAGCCGCGCTCGAGGTTGAACTAAATAGTTTTTTGATTTTTAAAGTTGCAAGTCTTCAAGCATTTTCTTGCCTCTTTTCCGATTCCAGCAAAAACAAGCATTGAAACACAGCTAACGCAACGTGCGCACAAGCGATGTACGGAGGTGGCAAAATGTGGAATGGAAAATTTCCAAACGACCAACGGTGTACAACCTAATGGGAAAGCAAAGCTGCAAAACTGCAAAGTCCACCAAGAGGCAAAACGCATAAAAGGAAAAACAAAAGAAGAATTGCTCTCTTTCCTGCGAGATCAGTGACACAGTTCACACGGACGGAATCGGCAAGAAAATAATAAACACATAGTAGACACTTAATGGTAACACTGAAGTATCCGACACCCAACTTGGTAACGAAGTCGAAAATGGATAAATTTTTGCGATGGGATATGGGACAAGCAACAAGGGGGAATAACACGGAATGCTCTAGAATTGCAGGTGACCGTAACTATCTCTGACTGGTGGAAGTGCGATCAAACCTCCACGTGGTGGCCGCCGGTAATTTTTCGGCGTTTCAACGGTATCCGTTTCAACGGTATTTTTGCCCCTCCAATTTTCCTCCAATGCAGGAAAAGCGGAATGACCGCGCTAGTCACTTCAAAGTAAGGTTGGCGCGAGGCCAATAACCTCGCCCGATAAAAATTATTATTACGGAATCCAAAATCAGCCCCGGATAAACTGATGAACGACGACGACCGCGTCAACGGAAACGGCTAACTGATTTAAGAATTTTTTCATGGAACGTACGCTCACTGTAGAGAGCTCGAGCTGCACAGCAGCTGGCCGAAACCCGGTCTAAATATAATAAATATAAATATACAAAAATCAGAATATGACATATATTACAGCTGTCATACAAGACATCATGTGCTCGGGGTGGGGTTTCTAGTCAACAAAATAATGAAACCCACCGTTATCGACTTTAAAGCAATTAATGAACGGGAACTTCATGCATGCTCTCAGTATGATGTAAAAATTATGAATGCTAAAATAAGTAGGGAGCCAGTATTCAGCCAGTACATTGGCACCCATAGCTTACACGAGAACACTAATAACAACGGACAAAGAGTCATAGAGATGGCTGCAAGCAATAATTTGGTCGGTTTACGTGTAAAAATATCCACAAAGCCACCTGGGTATCTCCTGATGGAGCCACTCGCAACCAGATAGACCACGTGTTGATAGACCGCCGCCACAACCCGAGCCTGATGACGGTACCAACGTACCGAGGTGCCAACGTGTTGTCATACGTTTTATCATGTGTTTCAAGAGTTAGACAGAGAAAAAACAGTCGCCGTTAGCAAGTTTCCAGTGCCCAAGGACGTAAAATCTGTGCAATCTTTTTTAGGCCTTACTGGCTTCTTTAGAAGATTTATCAAAGGTTATGCATAAATCGCTCGCCATTTGGCAAACTTATTGCGCAAAGATGCACTTTTCCAGATTGAAGCAGCCGAGCTCATGTCGATTTAGCAGTTGAAAGATGCATTAATTAGTGAACCAGTTTTGAGAATTTACGTGAGAAATGCGCTCGCGAAAGTGCACACTGATGCATCAAAAAATGGGTTGGAGCTGCATTGTTGCAAAGGTTTAATGGGGAACTTCACCCGGTTTTTTTCTGGAACAAGAAGACATCGGTGCAGGAGTCGCAGTGGCACAGCTATATGTTAGAAGTCAAAGCCGCATTCCTTGCTTTAAAAAAGTTTCGTTATTATTTGCTTGACATCCGTTTTAAACTGATTACAGATTGTGTTGCAAAGAACAAACAAGAGAGATGTCCCTCGGGAAGTAACGCAATGGATTATGTATCTGCAAGATTTTGACTTCGATGTGGAACATAGACCTGGTGAAAGAATGAAAGATGTTGACTGCCTCAGTCGTTATCCGCAAAATATTTTTGCGATTTCTTCAGAAGAATCAGCATACACACATAAAGCTCAGTAGAACGACGCGCACATCCGAGCAGCTGCGGAAATTCTTATAAGTCGACCATATGTAAATTTCAAGACTAAAGGATTGTACCTAGGTCGATGGAGTGCGAAATTATAACAGACGCGCGCAGTGATGGCTACTTTGCACCACAAAAAACGATTCATGGCATTCAGCAAAGCTACTTAATACCGCATCTTGAAGCCAAAGTTTATCAGATTATCAACGATTGCATCAAATGCATAATACACAATAAAAAGTTCGGTAAAAAGAGGGCCACTTACACTGCGTAGACAAAGGAGACAAGCTGTTACATACTCTAGACATTTACCATCTTGGTCCTTAAATGCTATGTCAAAACATCTCTAGTACATTTTTGCAATGGTGGACGGATTCGCCAAATTTGTGTGGTTGTATTCCACTAAATCCACTGGATCCGAAGAAGTGCTGAAGAAATTGAATGAATGGTCCATAATATTTGGTACGCCTACCCGATGGTCAGCGGTAGAGGATCAGCATTTTTTTTTTTTTTTTTTTTTTTTTGTGTAGACCCTAGTCCAAGTGACTGACACCGCGACCTGAAAGATCTATTGTATCGATAGGGCATTAGTTGTCTAATAGACATACTACCTTCCTGATAAAAGATAATATATCCTTAGTAGCAGAGTTCTTCAACTCCACTGTTGAGCATATTTCCTTATGGAAGATGCGTTTCCTTAACCAAATAAGTGCTGGGCAATCGCAGAGAACATGTTCGGATGACTCCTCATCCTCTGCACAGAATCTGCATTCTGTTTGAGAGCCCACACCTATTTTGTTAAGATGATATCTAAGGCCACAGTGGCCTGTAAGAAAACCGGCTAGTTTCCTAATGCTACCTTTATCTAAGTTAAGGATTTCTTTATATGTATAGGGTCTGATCAGTTGTTTGGATTGCCTAAGCCCTGGGGTGTTAACCCAATGAGCCAGACGAAGTTCGCCCTCCCAACTATTTATCACCTTCGTGGCGGCACACCAGTTGACGCCACAAAAAGGTTCAGGTCCTATGAATGCAGCCTCCGAACCTGCTCTAGCTAGTTCATCTGCGGCTTCGTTGCCTGCGATACCTCGATGACCTGGTACCCAACCGAGCTTAACCCTGTTGTGTCTGGCCAGAGATTGCAACGCTTCGTAGCAGCTTTTTACTGTTAAAGAGTCCATCGAGTTGGACGATAGAGCTTTAATTGCTGCCTGACTGTCTGAATAAATATATATTCTAACGCCTTTAACGCCTTTGCTAAGGTTTAACCTGGCACAGATCTCTATGGCATGGAGTTCGACTTGGAAGACCGTTGGACTGTCTCCCATTGGTATCGAGACCCTTGTATTAGGTCCATAGACACCGGCTCCGACTCCCGATTCCATCTTAGATCCGTCAGTGAACCAAACCAGTCCATTAGTGTCTAGTGTCGGAGCACCGTTTGACCAGCTTGCGCGGTCTGAGATCTCAACTTCAAATAACCTTCCGAAACAGTACTCCCTGACCATAACGTCCGGTATTGTGCAGAACATGTCTCTTTCGGGAATTGAGTTGAGAATACTCAGGTGTCCCACAAGGTCGCCTGGTTTATACTTAAATTCTAGTTGCAGCTTAATAGCGCATCTAGCGGCCGTCTTCCTAATGAATGCCTGAAGGGGCGAAAGACCTACGATAGCTTCTAATGCTGTCGTTGGGCAGGTACGCATAGCACCTGTAATACCTAAACAGGCAATCCTTTGGAGCTTCTGAAGCTCGTTTGCCGTTTTACGCTCGAGTGCCTTGGGCCACCATATTATGGCCGCATACGAGATTATGTGTCTCACCATCAACGTGTAAATCCAATGTATCATCTTAGGATTGAGGCCCCAAGCACTGCCGTAAAGTCTCCTGCAGGCCCATAGGGCCCTTGTAGCGCGTTTAGTAGCAGACTTAATATGAGCATTTCAGTTAAGTCTTTTGTCAAGGATAACTCCGAGGTATTTGACCTCGCTGGAATACGTAAGAGTGGTGCCTTTAATGATGATTGGATTTAAGTCAATCAATATTCTTTTAGTAAAAGGCACTAGAACCGTCTTGCAAGGATTGATGGATAACCCTTCCCTGCTGCACCAGTCTAAAACTGTTAAAAGCGCACATTGCATGACAGCAGAGATAGTCTTGCAGTGTTTGCCTCTTATTATAATTGCCAGGTCGTCAGCGTAGCCTATGGCAGTGTAGCCTAATCTGTGTAGATTGGCCAAGAGATCGTCTATTACCATTGACCACAGAAGGGGAGAGAGGACACCTCCTTGGGGGCATCCCTTGACTGCGGTCACAGACACTGACACTCCTCCTGAGGAAGATGTGATATCTCGACTCTCGAGCATAGCCCTAATCCATTGATTGGTCGAGGTTTCGATACCCTTATGACTAATAGCTCTCTCTATAGAGTCATAGCCAGTGTTATCGAAGGCGCCTTCAATGTCCAGAAATGCACACAAAGCAACCTCCTTGGATCTAAAAGTTCCTTCTATCTTTTTAACCAGATAGTGGAGGGCACCTTCTGTGCTTTTGCCTTTTCTGTATGCATACTGGCTTGAGTGCAGAGGAGCAGATATCTCTAGTCTGCCTCTAATATGAACATCGATGAGTCTCTCCATGATTTTCAGGACAAACGATGTTAGACTGATAGGTCTGTATGATTTAGGTAGCTCGCTAGGCCTATTGCCTGGTTTGGGGATAAAAATCACGTTTACCTGTCTCCAGGCGACCGGGATGTACCCCCAGTTGTAGCTAGCTCTAAATAATAAAATTAAGATTGGAAGGATTGCATCGATCGCCTTCTGTAGAAGAGCGGGAAAGATGCCATCCCCCCCAGGGGCTTTGAATGGTTTGAAGGAGCCTACTGCCCATCTAACCTTATCTGAGGCAAATATCTTACCAGATAAACTATTGGTTCTACTAGCGATGCTAACCCTTCGGTCAATCGTGTTCGAGTTTGTGTGTGGTACACTGTTGTACGAGCCGGGGAAATGAACATTTAGAAGTGTTTTCAGTGTGTCTTCCCGGTCCATCGTGTAGGTACCGTCATTCTTTTTCAACAGACCCACAGTATTTGTCTGATCTTTAACGAGTGCCTTGTGGATTCTCGCAGCTGCAGGCAGTTCAGCGATATTTTCGCAGCACTTCCTCCACGTGGCCCGCTTAGATCGTCTTAATTCAGAGTTATACTCTGTAAGGGCGGACTTATATTCGTCCCAGCTCTTCGTGCGTTTAGCAGAGTTGAAGAGTTTTCTTACTTTCCTCCTGAGCTTGGCCAGTGTGTCGTTCCACCACGGAACTTTGCGTTTACAAAGATTAGTTTTGACGACACAACTGTCATGGTAGGAAGTAAGCAGTAAATCATTAACTTGGTGAGCTGCCTCGTCTAGTACCTCTATTGAGTCAATTGGTGAGACAAGCAAATCTAATTTAGAGAGAACTATTCCTCGATAAAGATTCCAGTCGGTAGACTTAGGATCATATCTGGTAGAGGCATGCTCCAACGGGCCTGGAATGTCAAACCTGATGTGTAGGTGGTCTGACAGCGATGCCTCGTCGGACAAATGCCAGTTAAAAATGGAGTTTGAGATAAAAGGACTCGCGAGTGTGAGATCTAGTACCTCTTCGCGAATCGCATTTACGAAGGTTGGTTTTGAGCCCTTGTTTACGATATCTACATTATTGCTAATAAGATAGTCTAAAAGACACTCACCCCTTCTATTGATACCGCTGCTTCCCCATACCTCATGGTGCGCGTTGGCATCGCATCCTATGATGTACTGGATGTTCCGATCTTTGCAGTACGTGATCATATCTTGTACCTCTTTAGGCGGAATGGTATCTTCATCGCCGGGGAAGTATGCCGAGGCACATACAATGTTGTGTTTTCCCCTCTCGGTCGGAACCTCCACCAGAACGGCTACCAGGTCCCTAGTTATAAATTCTGGAATGGGAAGGAAGTTAATATTAGATCTAAGAAGGCAGGCCGCTCTTGGAACTGCCTCCCCACATTTTACTATCAACTTACCTTTCCCGTCCTTTAGACCCTTCACCTGTCCGCTAATAGCCCAAGGCTCCTGTATGAGGCCAAGGGCTATGTTCTCCTCGACGAATCTCTTGCTAAGTGTAGCGGACGCCCCCTTAGCATGATGCAGATTCGCCTGTAGCATCTTTATGGTGCTCAACCTTCCTCCTTCTGAGAAAGGGCCTGCCTTATTAGCACAGCTTTTTTGGGGCCCTTACCCCTGCGGCAGGCAGTCTGGCTCGGTTGACTCGGATCAGCATTTACGTCCTTCCATAAACCTTGGTTATTTGAGCCCATATCGGAAACTGTGGCCACAACTGAATAATAACATTCATACAATTTTTTACAATTTCAATCAAAATTGCCTTTGACATTCTACAGTCATAATTGTTGTTAGTTCTCGATCGGGTCACCGAACAGCACAGCAAACCTAAAAGAGGATGCTGTCAACCCGACGTCACTTTTTGTTTGCACAAAAGCACAAGTTACATTTCGTTAATTTTTAATTATTTTTGTTTTTTCATTGTAGTTCATTGTAGTGTGTGGTCGTCGGTCAGCCGATAAGAGAAGTATTCAGTGGATCACATTTTTTCCTTTTGTTGAGAATCCGGCCGCATGTAAAAATATAAGCACAAAGAAACGTATCGCAAATCGATTATGTAAAGTAGAATTTACTTATCTTGTTGAAATATTATATTCTGTTTGTTAATTGATTACAAGACACTTATCATCTTAGTACTTATAATTTTGTCTTTTTACATAAATTTGTTAATTGCCGAAAGAAATCCACAAAAAATAAAAACTAATCGAACTATCGGACTATTTGTTTTGGACTTTGTATTATAAATTTCGCTACAGAGAACCGAAAAAGCTCGGTTCCTCAACAATCATAAAAGATGGGCTGTTTACAGCTTGATCAGCAACTTAAGCAACTTATGTAGGTGATACAGTTACTATGTATAATTAAAAAAAAAATAGAATATATTTAGATAGCAAAATTAATAGCGTATAATAAAACCAACTTTAAATCGAATTCTTCAATGGAGTTTTAACTATTTTGGTAGATTTCCTTTTCTCTGTTCGTTTTTGTCTGGAGAAGATTTGCTGCTTGTTTTTTATATTCTCGGGCAAACATTTTGATGGTATAGCGGTTGGGGCTATTCTCCTATTTGCGATCGGCAAATTTAAAAGTTTGGGCAAATATGTGTTTTACCGAATTTTAGAGGATTTTGAATGAAAGGCAATAAAAATACCTTCCTTCCTATAAATTTGGTCCAATCCAACCCCCCTCGATAGAGTTAGAGCCAAAAAATGACTTTCACATTAAAGTTCATCAGGGGGCGTGTTCAAAAGTTGGCGGGCCCAAATATTGGTATCAAATGAAATGAATGAAAGGTGATAATTACTTCTACACGGCCGTACTTTTTTTATGGGCGTACGACAGCTAAAACGGAAGTTTGATTAAGTTGTACCTGGTTCATGTGGTTTTTCATATATTTGAGTGAAATATCATATGATTGAGTTTTTCCCATACAAAAACATGTGTTATATAGCAAAGTGCATTGTAGGTTGTACTTTGTTAGGACTTTCAGACACTGAAAGCCCTTATTGAGAAGACCACAAAAACCGCAATTTTGCTTGAAAGAGACTTACTTAACTTACATAAAAGCAAATGGCATTAAACACATGTTGAGTACAACAGGTGGTGCAAGAGGTAATATACAAATAGAGCGTGTGAATAGGTCAATATTGTTGGTAATACGAAAACTGTCGTCAGATGAACCGTCAAAATGGTATAAATTTGTGGCAAAGATGCAAAAAGCACTCAACGCACAGATCCACAGCTCGACTAAGGTATCACCCTTTAAATTAATTTTCGGCGTTGTAATGAAAAATTACATAAACGAGCAAATCACCGAGTTGCTTACGCAAGAGACGTTTACAAATTTTGACGTCGAAAGGCAGAAGATGCGTAAAGAAGCAAAAAAGCATATACAAAGTGCGCAAACAACATACAAGAAGAATTATGACAGCAGACGCAAAAATGAATACGGCTACAAAGTATGAGACCTAGTCGCAATAAAACGTACTCAATTTGTTACGGGCAGAAAGCTGGCGAGCGAATATCTTGGCCCATATAAAGTCACAAAAGTCAAGCGAAATGGGCGTTACGATGTTTAAAAAGCAGAAATGCAAACCGAAGGTCCTATCACTACAGCTACCAGTTGCGACCACATGAAGCTATGGAAGTTTGTTACAGAAAACAAGGAACTTTTGTCATCAGATGATGAATTTCAGGATGGCCGAATGTAAAAGTACAGTGCTGTGTATCGCTCCACGCTACCCATCATCATCGTCATCATCAGTCGGTCAGTTGCAGTCGTCATCATCAGTCAGTCAGCCGCAGTCGTTGTCATCAGGTATTCGCAGTTGTCATTATCTCAGCAGTCGGCCACAGCATTAGCATTACTAATAATTAATTTCAATTATTGAATTCTATATAAACCCAGTAATAAGTATTATTAAATAAATGATTTCTCAACAGCTTTATGTGGAACATCAGCAGATACAAAATTTTTTTGTGTTTCATCAGCCGGATTTTCAAACCACGTTTTTTCTGTAGAAATACCAAGTTCCTTCCATAAACCTTGGTTATTTGAGCCCATATCGGAAACTGTGGCCACAACTGAATAATAACATTCATACAATTTTTTACAATTTCAATCAAAATTGCCTTTGACATTCTACAGTCATAATTGTTGTTAGTTCTCGATCGGGTCACCGAACAGCACAGCAAACCTAAAAGAGGATGCTGTCAACCCGACGTCACTTTTTGTTTGCACAAAAGCACAAGTTACATTTCGTTAATTTTTAATCATTTTTGTTTTTTCATTGTAGTTCATTGTAGTGTGTGGTCGTCGGTCAGCCGATAAGAGAAGTATTCAGTGGATCACATTTTTTCCTTTTGTTGAGAATCCGGCCGCATGTAAAAATATAAGCACAAAGAAACGTATCGCAAATCGATTATGTAAAGTAGAATTTACTTATCTTGTTGAAATATTATATTCTGTTTGTTAATTGATTACAAGACACTTATCATCTTAGTACTTATTATTTTGTCTTTTTACATAAATTTGTTAATTGCCGAAAGAAATCCACAAAAAATAAAAACTAATCGAACTATCGGACTATTTGTTTTGGACTTTGTATTATAAATTTCGCTACAGAGAACCGAAAAAGCTCGGTTCCTCAACAATCATAAAAGATGGGCTGTTTACAGCTTGATCAGCAACTTAAGCAACTTATGTAGGTGATACAGTTACTATGTATAATTAAAAAAAAAAATTAGAATATATTTAGATAGCAAAATTAATAGCGTATAATAAAACCAACTTTAAATCGAATTCTTCAATGGAGTTTTAACTATTTTGGTAGATTTCCTTTTCTCTGTTCGTTTTTGTCTGGAGAAGATTTGCTGCTTGTTTTTTATATTCTCGGGCAAACATTTTGATGGTATAGCGGTTGGGGCTATTCTCCTATTTGCGATCGGCAAATTTAAAAGTTTGGGCAAATATGTGTTTTACCGAATTTTAAGGGATTTTGAAGCCCCCTGCTGAGCTTTAATGTGAAATAATTTTTTTTCTCTAACTCTGACGAGTGAGGTTGGATTGGACCCAATTTTCTATATGACGGCAGGTATTTTTATTGCCTTTTATTTGATAATAATTAAGCCCCTAACATCCATCAAGCCAATTAGAAAAATTCACTTTTCATAAAATAACTCAAAAATTTGGAAACCCCTCTCAACTAAAGGGGGCATCTCTTCCAAACAAGATTGCGGTTTTTGAGGTCTGTTCAAAAAGGACTTTCAGTGTCCGAAAGGCATAACAAAGTAAAACTTACAATGCACTTTGCTATATAACACATGTTTTTGTATGGGAAAAACTCAATCATACGATATTTTACTCAAATATATGAAAAACCACATGAACCAGGTACAACTTGACCAAACTTCCGTTTTAGCTGTCGTACGCCCAAAAAGAAAGTACGGCCGTGTAGAAGTAATTATCACCTTTCATTTGATACCAATATTTGGGCCCGCCCACTTTGGAACACGCCCCCTGATGAACTTTAATGTGAAAGTCATTTTTTGGCTCTAACTCTATCGAGGGGGGTTGGATTGACCCAATTTTTTATAGTAAGGAAGGTATTTTTATTGCCTTTTATATTATACCAATTAACCCCCTTACATCCATCATACCACTTAGAAAAATACATTTTTCCAAAAAGTGGTCAAAAAATTAAAACCCCCTCTCTCCTTGAGGGGAATTTCCGCGAGAAAAGATTACTGTTTTTGAAGTCTGTTCAAAAAGGGCTTTCAGATGGGGGGAGTCCGAAAGCCGTAATTTTATATTCGGTAAAACTCACTTTAGCCAAAGTGTGTCTTTGAGACGCCAACCGTCATCTGTGAAGTGCAACGAGCAAATTCTTTCGAAGTGCACATTAATGTTTTTTTCCAGTGGATTTAATCCGGAAAACGGAAAAAGTTTTATT
The DNA here is from genome assembly GCA_947095585.1 of Nephrocerus scutellatus. Classification (NCBI taxonomy): domain Eukaryota; kingdom Metazoa; phylum Arthropoda; class Insecta; order Diptera; family Pipunculidae; genus Nephrocerus; species Nephrocerus scutellatus. Next base: position 45,097,337 of record OX352761.1, read on the forward strand.
TTTAGGAATAGAAAATAACTTTATAACACTACTTTGATTTTTGGAAAAACTATTCTAGTTTTTCACTGCACAATAGTTTGGCATGTTGGCTTAATGCTTAAACTGTTTGGGCACAAAATACTCGAACACGAAAAATAATCAAGCAAAAATTATAGTTTTTAATCACAAAATATGTCTAGTAAAAAATATTGGTTTTAACACAAAATAAGTTTTTAAACACCAATAAAACACAAAGCTCAACTATACTCACGAAGTTCTAAACATTAATGTACTTGTCATTAACTCAGAATGACGTCACAAAAAAAACATGGCGATTTGTTAATTTTTTTGAACATACCTGTAATATTTATATCATGGGTCCGAATGTGTATCTGTCGTTATTTCGACACATCTCAATTAATAAGGCATGTACGAAAAAAAAATTTTCTACTAAAACTATTGCCCGATAGCGTCATTACGAATGTATATTTTGTTGTTATTTATACTTTTTTTTTTGTGTTTTTGAATATTTAAAAATATTTAAATTTTTTTTATATAAAACTTATATTTTAGTTAATTAAATTTAATATGCTTACACAGTATATTAAGTGTAATTTGTATTGACAAAATTACAAATCCCTAGTTACTAAAAAAACGCCAAAAGCTCCGCGATGCTCGCGTCATTCAAATGAAATTCAAAGCAGCATAATAGATTAAAAATTTTAAATATTTTTTTTATTATACTGATAATTTTATAAAGAACATTACAAAAATTAAAAATTATTACTTAATAGTTTCTTACGCGTTTGATTTTATACAGATATAATCATTTTAATTACAATTATTTCCCAACAACAATAGCAATTCAATCGAAATAACGACTAGTAGTATGACTCCATAGGTGCGTTTAGTCGTTATTATAACAAAAGTTACAACATTCGAAAGTCGAAATGCTTACATAATCGACCTCCAAGGTTCGAGTGACGGATATTATTACTTATATTTTTACTTAACATTTTTAAGTACTTGACGTCGAAGTCCGACGGATTCGGTGTATTCCGATAAATGTGTCACCAAAAATGGATTATGTAGATTCCAACCCACAACGTACTGGGTGTATCTTTTCTTTGACATTTTCTGCCCAGGCAATAATTTTGTGCTTTAATGCTTTTGGCCCTCTTTTGTTTGCTTGCTTGTAAAAGATTTTTAGTATTTTCTACCAAAATTATGGGAACAGACCTATTGTTTATCTATTTATTATTTATCTAGAAAAAGACATTTTCAAAATTTGGGAAACGTATGTCGTAAAACTTTTCTTAAAAAGAAATCCGATTTCTGAAATTTGATATAGATCAAACAATCCCTTGATTTTTTGTGATAAATAGAACACAAAACCATAAGATAACGGCATTTTTTTATTCGGATCTAGTTATTTGAGTGAATAGAACATAACATTAGCTGTATTTTATTTGGAATCTGAATCCGAATTGGATTGTCAAAACCAGCCAAAACCATCCAAACAGCAGGTTTTCAAATTCCAAAGAAGTAATTCGACAGTGCTATTAATTATTAATTGTACAGTAAAAGTGGATTTAGACTGTACCCGTGTTAGAAAAAATGAACAGTTAATTTGAAATTGTTGTTAGCCGGAAGAGATTGACATTATGAGAGTGTATGCTTGATTTACATTTTGGCCGTGCGAGATAAAATGAGTACGACTATAGTTGAATTCAAAATGAGGTTGTTGAATAAAAGAATAGACCCATATTATATTTTTACATGTAACCATAGTTCTATAAATAATATTTTCCCTCTAGATATAAGATAACTGAAAACATTCTAGTAATGTCAATCTCTTCTGGCTAATCACAATTTCAATTATCATATTTCTTGCTCATATTTTCTCGCACGGCTCGAATGTAATTCAAGCATAATTTTTCAATTTTCTGCTAATAGAAAACCCTATAAATACGGCAATGAAAGACAAGCAGAGAGCAGACACTGCACAGCAGACGACGCGTTTGGATTGGACTAAACACTAAACTTTGATTCATCGAAAAAAAATTGTTTTGTTCGGGTTGGCTTTTGCTGGTTTTTGTCAAACGTAGTTTGTGTATTTTTACATTTTGGTAATTATTTTGCAGTACTTACAAGGTGGGAAGGCGGAAACAAAATCTTGTGTGGGAATGACCGTGATGGCAAAAACTTCTATTGCTGAAATATGTGAGAATGCAAAATTAGCAAGAGAAATGGCAATCACTGGGAATTATGACTCAGCGTCAATTTACTATGAAGGTTTGCAGGGAATGCTTAGGCGGATGGTCTCAGCAACAGCCGATCCCTTACGAAAGGGTAAATGGAGTATGGTAAGAAACTAGTCTACTTGGTATGTAAACAACAAATAAACCCGTTTGACTTCAGATTAAACAGCAAATCAGTAAGGAGTACACACAGATCAAGGCAATTCAAATAACACTTTCTAAAATGACAGTCAACTTAAAAAATACAAAATCTTCTCAAAAATTTAAAACGCAAATTGGCGAAAATGAAACGAAAGACCCCGCGTCATGGTTTCGACCAGATCTAGATATATGGACACCACCACAAAAGGATCCTGATGTTTGGAGTCCTATTCAATTAGAGAAGTAAGTCAATACAGATGATCATATACACAAGTAACAATTATTACTAATCAAAATTAGGCCAATGTCCAATCGGTCTAGATGTAGTAATTCCAGTTCGTCAAAGAAAACAGATCGTAAAAGTACAATTCCTCAACGTCTAGCAGGTGGTGGAAATAAGATCACATCCTCGAACGTTCGCAGTGGTTTTAATAATCAAAACAACGGACGTTCTTTAACAAATAATAGTCGTAAAACAACAACAACCCTTACAGCTTCTGGTGTTTCCAGTGAGAGTGCACAAGTCAAACAAGATGAGATTTGTGATGATGAATATAATAACGAAGAAAAAGAAAAAAAATTTGAACCAAATAGTCACATTGAAGTTGAGTTGGTTGATATTTTAGGTAAAAGCAAACTTAATTTATTACAAAAGTCGAAATATATTTTTTTTATTTTATGTCTAGAAAGAGATATACTCCAAAAAAATCCAAATGTCCACTGGGATGATATTGCTGATTTACAAGATGCTAAACGATTGCTTGAAGAAGCTGTTGTTTTACCCATGTGGATGCCAGATTATTTTAAGGTAAGAACAAACGTCTTAGCTGCGCTTTAGAAAAAAATTTTCTTATTGATTTGTATTTAGTACTAGCAGAAATACCCCAGAAATGCCCCATACCACTGGCTCCCAACCAACTGACCATTTATAATCCACAGACTACCACCACACACTGATTCTACACCCACTGACCCCCTACACATATTGACCCCCCTTCCTATCAGCAAAAAAGCGAACACTAAAATTTAAAACTATCTGACGGTCCAGCGTTGCCCGGCTTTCCCCAACTGACCACTAAGACCCTAAGATACCCCCACATATATACCATATGCACGGTATTCGAGTAAATCTCTTTCCCTCCACGTCAACCCCCTCAACACGATCATCACACTAACCCCATATAAACATCCACCCCAATCGACCCCAACACATCCCAAGTTTCAGCAAAATCGGATGAACGGTCCTCGATTGATTCGCGACAGAGAAAGTTTCATTTTTATATATTAAATTATAAATATACATTGTCAACTACAATTTATTGTGTGTAGATTATAAAAAAACGCTATTTTAACCCTCCATAAAGTGGTTTTTGTTTGGCGGAAATATCCTAACGGCTCCTACCACACATCAGTGAAGCATCCTTAAAAAAATTGGATTGATACGATCAACGGTATGGATTTTTATAAAAAAGAAACATAACTTCAAATTTATATATATTTTAAAATTAAAAGATTATCAAATTATTGCAATTAACCAACCTCTAATACTCGTATAAACCTAAATCTAAATGTTGGTGGAAGTGCTCTTTTTGACAGTCATTAATTCCTCGGTTGGCTTCGTATTTTTTCATTCGACCTAATTCATTTTTAAATTCTCTATATTCACTTCTCGTGCCCGTGGCACGTCTGTTTGTCTGTCTGTCGTGGAATCTTGCGATCAATTTTTAAACCACCCAAAGCCCGATTTTATTAAAATTTTGCACATGTGTATTTCCGGAGACAACACTTTCTATTAAAATTTGGCCTCAGGGCCGAGTGGTGCCCATTCCCGTTCCCGTGCCCGTTCGAGAAGAACGTATACAAATTGTGTTCGTATATGTACAAGTTATTCCTTTTGCTTGTCTTGTTTTGTTTGTCTGTCTGTCGTGGAATCTTGCGATCAATTTTTAAACCACCCAAAGCCCGATTTTATTAAAATTTTGCACATGTGTATTTCCGGAGACAACACTTTCTATTAAAATTTGGCCTCAGGGCCGAGTGGTGCCCATTCCCGTTCCCGTGCCCGTTCGAGAAGAACGTATACAAATTGTGTTCGTATATGTACAAGTTATTCCTTTTGCGTATTTTGTTATTATTCTTGTAATTGTTGTTGTTAGTTTTATTATTATGACATGGGGCGCGACGGGAGCATTTCTGTCTAAAAAAGAATGATGTTTCTTTGATTTATCAACTTACTATTTACAATGGGTTTTCATAATGCTTAATATATACATATACATTTTGTCGTGTGGTTTTTATAATATTCATATTTTGCCGTACGGTCTGTATTACATTTCTGTTTACAATATTCATATTTTGTCGTACGGTTTGTAACGTTATTAATTTAGTATAAATTAACTTCGTTACATTCCCCTCCTACTTCGGGGTGGCTAAACAAAACTCTTTTATAACTTAATTAATTCATTAACGAGTACTAACGCTCGGTTGGTGTGGTCACTTGGTCACTCTGGGATTACCTTTATTTTTGTGCCAGTCACCGGCCCGAGTTACAGGGTGGCTAAATAAATTTATGATATGTTTATATATAATATAAAGGGGGGTTTTTTCCCCCTTTTCTTTACGTTTATTAAAAAAAATTCTCTTCTTCCTACACGAGTTCTTAAAAAAAATTCTCATTCTTAACCTAGTATTGATAATTTGAATGATAATTAATAATAATAATAACAATAATGTTTTTTTTTTTTTGAGTGTAATAATAAATTCTTTTTTTTTTCTCTTTTTTTTTTTTCCATATATTATATATATATTATTTTTTTTTTTATTTTTTTTTTTATTTTTTTTTGACAGTTTCTTAACATACTAATAACAATATCTCTTAAAGTGTGATAATAATAATACTTTTCTTTCTCTTTTTTTTTGTTTGTTTGTTTATATATTTTCTTTTTTTTTTCTCTTCTTTTTTTTTTTTTTTTTTTTTCCAACAGTAATAATAATTCAAAGTAATTATAATTCAAAGTAGTAATAATTCAAAAGTAATAATAATTTAAAGTAATAATAATTCAAAAGTAATAATAATTTAAAAGTAATAATAAATTCAAAAGTAATAATAATTAAAAGTAATAATAATTTCTGTCTGGTTAGTTGCATGTTGATGGGGCTGTCTGCGTTGAGCCGGATGGTGAGGGAGCTGGTTTTGTCTGCGTTCAGAAGGATGGTTTGGTCGTCTATTTGCGTCGCATAGACCATTCCGCAGAGGCCACGTAGTCGGAACCTCCTCCTCTTCAGTCCTCCCAAGGGCTGGGGTGGCTGGATCATCATTCCCTTGAAGGCTTCCGGATTGAACGGACTGCTTCTGGTGATTTCGGTAAAGGCTGTGATTGGGAGCGTTTTCTTCATTAGTTCGGGGGTCTGGTGGGGTTGTGTGGTATGGGTTGGTGTTGGGTTTGTCGATAGTAAGGTGACTGGAGTGTGTTGGTTTTGGGTAGGGGGTCTATATACTGATTGTGAGAGGATTTGGATTTTCTTTCGGGGTGGGTTACTAGTGATGGGTGGTAGCAACACGGACGGTCCTGCCGTAGGATTGAGCCTGATGAATGGAACTGGGTTTGCTGCGGTGCCAACGTCTCTGGGGTCTACTTTGCTTAGTTTTGCAAGCTCGTTACTCGTCAGCGGACGTTTCGGGGGTGGAGGCCGCTTCTTCCAAGCGGTCTCCCGCACTGCTTGTGGGGCGGTCTTCTGCGGTGGTGCCAACACGGGACGGGGCTGGGTACGTCGGTGGGTCCCCGGCGTTGGATCGGCGTCGGTAAACTGGGTGCGCGGTTGATGCTCGCTGGATGACATCTCGGCTGCTACTAAATCGTGCTGCTGGGACTCGCAGTTGACTATACCTGCCGCGTGGGTTTTCCCGATCTGTGGTTGTGGGGATATTTGCTTGATATCCTTCACGTGTGCGGTGATAGTTTTGTTGTGGTCTCCTTCGAGTATAAAGATTACGGGCGATTTCTTCTTCTTTACTATATACGGGCCTATATATTTCGGTGCAAGTTTCGCGGCGAACTGTTGGGCGGCGCAAGAGAGCGGTCGGTGTCGATAGTACACCATCTCTCCTATGGCTGAGGTCCACGGGCGTCGTCGGAGGTCGTAATATCGTTTCTGTATGCCGAATGCCTTGGCCAGATTTATTTTGACTAGTTCTTGAATTTCCTGAAGGTTGTGTATGCGGTTATCGGCATCGGGCTCGGTGTTTAGAGGTATGTCTGGTGACCACGGTAGGCGTAGTTCGCGACCGAAATTAAGGTACGCGGCGGAGTAGCCTGTCGTCTCGTTTCGGCTGGTGTTCATGGCCAGCATGAGTTCTGGGAGATATTCGTCCCATTTTCGATGGTCTCTCTGGACGTATTGGGCCACCATTGTTTTTATGACTCGGTTCATTCGCTCCGTAGGGTTTGCCTGTGGAGTGTAGGGCGGGGTGAACCTTTGCTTGATTCGGAGTTGAGCGAGCAGCTCTTGGAACTGCCTGCTCCGGTATTGGGTGCCATTGTCGGTAATTAAAGTTTTTGGACATCCATACCGGCTGAGGATGCGTTCCTTAAAACTTTTTATTAGCGCTGGAGTGGTAGCGTCTCGGAGGGCTACGAATTCCGTCCACTTGGAGAATTTGTCGTGGAATACCAATATCATGGTGTTTCCCTTTGATGACCGTGGCAATGGGCCGATGAAGTCTGAGCAGGCCACTTCCCATGGATAGTTGGCTTCTGTCATCTGCATTTTCCCAGCGGGCTTTCTGGCAGGTATTTTATATTCCAGGCACGTCGGGCACTGGCGGACAAACCGAGCGGTATCGCGGAATAATCCCGGCCAGTAATAACTTCTAGCGATCCTGGCGATAGTCTTGGCAATCCCCAGATGTCCTGCGGTCACGTCAGTATGATTTTCGTGTAGGATCTGGGCCCGTAGTGGCTTAGGGATGCATACTTTCCAGGCGTTTGGAGCGGTTTCGGTGTGACAGGTCGGATTATAAATATGCCGGTACAGGGTTCCCTCCATAATTAGATACTCGGAGTTCTCTTCCGGTCTGCTTTTGACTGCTTGTATTTTAGCATGATACCATGGGCATGTTTCAGTTATCGGTAGTAGTAACTTAATTGAAGTATTCGGGGTCGGGTGTCTCGATAGGACGTCTGCTACGGTGTTCAGCGCGCCCTTTCGGTATCGGATCTCGTAATTGTACTGCTGTAACTCAATGGCCCAGCGCGCTAATCGTCCGGAGGGGTTTTCTATATGGTGAAGCCACCTCAGTGATTGGTGATCGGTATGCACAATAAATTTGTAGCCTTCTATATAGGGTCGCATTTTCCGAATGCCCCAGACCACGGCTAAGCATTCCCGTTCGGTAACCGAGTAGTTTCGTTCGGCGTCGGTAAGGGTACGGCTGGCGTAGGCGATTACTCGTTCTTGAGCGTCGATTGATTGCGAGAGGACTGCTCCAAGTCCCTCCGCACTGGCGTCTGTCTGGAGCAGAAATGGTTTCGTAAAATCTGGACAGGAGAGTACTGGTTCCTCTGTCAGCCTAGTTTTTACAGTTTGGAATGCTTCTTCTTGGGCATCTTCCCATGACCATTTGGTTCTTCCAAGCGGTCTCCCGCACTGCTTGTGGGGCGGTCTTCTGCGGTGGTGCCAACACGGGACGGGGCTGGGTACGTCGGTGGGTCCCCGGCGTTGGATCGGCGTCGGTAAACTGGGTGCGCGGTTGATGCTCGCTGGATGACATCTCGGCTGCTACTAAATCGTGTTGCTGGGACTCGCAGTTGACTATACCTGCCGCGTGGGTTTTCCCGATCTGTGGTTGTGGGGATATTTGCTTGATATCCTTCACGTGTGCGGTGATAGTTTTGTTGTGGTCTCCTTCGAGTATAAAGATTACGGGCGATTTCTTCTTCTTTACTATATACGGGCCTATATATTTCGGTGCAAGTTTCGCGGCGAACTGTTGGGCGGCGCAAGAGAGCGGTCGGTGTCGATAGTACACCATCTCTCCTATGGCTGAGGTCCACGGGCGTCGTCGGAGGTCGTAATATCGTTTCTGTATGCCGAATGCCTTGGCCAGATTTATTTTGACTAGTTCTTGAATTTCCTGAAGGTTGTGTATGCGGTTATCGGCATCGGGCTCGGTGTTTAGAGGTATGTCTGGTGACGACGGTAGGCGTAGTTCGCGACCGAAATTAAGGTACGCGGCGGAGTAGCCTGTCGTCTCGTTTCGGCTGGTGTTCATGGCCAGCATGAGTTCTGGGAGATATTCGTCCCATTTTCGATGGTCTCTCTGGACGTATTGGGCCACCATTGTTTTTATGACTCGGTTCATTCGCTCCGTAGGGTTTGCCTGTGGAGTGTAGGGCGGGGTGAACCTTTGCTTGATTCGGAGTTGAGCGAGCAGCTCTTGGAACTGCCTGCTCCGGTATTGGGTGCCATTGTCGGTAATTAAAGTTTTTGGACATCCATACCGGCTGAGGATGCGTTCCTTAAAACTTTTTATTAGCGCTGGAGTGGTAGCGTCTCGGAGGGCTACGAATTCCGTCCACTTGGAGAATTTGTCGTGGAATACCAATATCATGGTGTTTCCCTTTGATGACCGTGGCAATGGGCCGATGAAGTCTGAGCAGGCCACTTCCCATGGATAGTTGGCTTCTGTCATCTGCATTTTCCCAGCGGGCTTTCTGGCAGGTATTTTATATTCCAGGCACGTCGGGCACTGGCGGACAAACCGAGCGGTATCGCGGAATAATCCCGTCCAGTAATAACTTCTAGCGATCCTGGCGATAGTCTTGGCAATCCCCAGATGTCCTGCGGTCACGTCAGTATGATTTTCGTGTAGGATCTGGGCCCGTAGTGGCTTAGGGATGCATACTTTCCAGGCGGTTGGAGCGGTTTCGGTGTGACAGGTCGGATTATAAATAAGCCGGTACAGGGTTCCCTCCATAATTAGATACTCTGAGTTCTCTTCCGGTCTGCTTTTGACTGCTTGTATTTTAGCATGATACCATGGGCATGTTTCAGTTATCGGTAGTAGTAACTTAATTGAAGTATTCGGGGTCGGGTGTCTCGATAGGACGTCTGCTACGGTGTTCAGCGCGCCCTTTCGGTATCGGATCTCGTAATTGTACTGCTGTAACTCAATGGCCCAGCGCGCTAATCGTCCGGAGGGGTTTTCTATATGGTGAAGCCACCTCAGTGATTGGTGATCGGTATGCACAATAAATTTGTAGCCTTCTATATAGGGTCGCATTTTCCGAATGCCCCAGACCACGGCTAAGCATTCCCGTTCGGTAACCGAGTAGTTTCGTTCGGCGTCGGTAAGGGTACGGCTGGCGTAGGCGATTACTCGTTCTTGAGCGTCGATTGATTGCGAGAGGACTGCTCCAAGTCCCTCCGCACTGGCGTCTGTCTGGAGCAGAAATGGTTTCGTAAAATCTGGACAGGAGAGTACTGGTGCCTCTGTCAGCCTAGTTTTTACAGTTTGGAATGCTTCTTCTTGGGCATCTTCCCATGACCATTTGGTTTTCTTCTTTAGCAGTTTTGTCAGCGGTGCTGTTAGGGAAAAAAAATTTGGGACAAAGCGACGATACCAGGAAGCGATCCCGAGGATACGGCGGAGTTCTCTAATGTTGCGGGGGGGTATTAATGAGTTGATGGCTTCGATCTTACTAGGGTCGGTGTGTATTCCGTTCTGGTTGACCATATGCCCGAGATAGCGCATCTCTGCTTTCCCAAATTCACATTTTTCGGGGTTGATTTTCAGTTTTGCATGTTTCAGACGTTTTAATACCTCTGTTAGTGCCGCCATATGCTCTGTGAACGTGCTCCCAATAACGATTATATCGTCCAGATAAGCAATTGCGTACGGCTCGTGGCTGATGATTCGGTCGAGTAGTCGTTGGAATGTGGCGGGGGCGGAATGTAGCCCAAATGGCATCACTCTCCATTGAAAGAGTCCTCGCCCCGGGACGGTAAAGGCTGTATACGGACGGCTGGTGGGTTTTAATGGGATTTGCCAATATCCTTGTTTAAGATCAATCGTGGAAATGTATCTCGCACCTTTCAGTTTATCCAAGATATGGTTTATCTGTGGCAGCGGGTATGCATCTTTAATAGATAGCTCATTTAGTTGCCGATAGTCGACACATAGCCTCCAGGTTCCTTGCTTTTTTTTGACGAGTACTATGGGTGAGCTATATGGGCTATTTGATGGTTCTATCTTCTCTTCGGCCAATAGTTGGTTGATCTCTTCGTTGATTATTGTTTGCATGGCTGAGTTTCTTGGCATATACCTTTGCTTGAAGGGTCGGTGGTGTTTGAGACGGATCTCGTGTTCCGTGATGGTTGTCGGACCTTTGAAGCTTTCGAATATGGGTAGCTCTATAGCTCTATAGGTCTAGCTGTTGTTTTTCCGTCGCGAGACTTCGGATAATTGGTGGCCTCGGCTCAGGTTGCGCTACTATAACCTTTCTTCCGCAGTTAATAGTGAATCTAAATTTTGCCAGGAAGTCTGTTCCTATCAAGAATTCATCCAACAGGTTCGGAATATACACGAATTCTTGTGTGAAGGACCACTCTCCCCAACTTAGGTCCAACATATAGGCTTGCCGAGCGGTGATAGTCGATTTATCGGCCAAGGCAAAGGTTATGGAGATCGGTCGGGCTGGTACATGGTGCTTTCTGCATAGGTTTCGTATGGTTTTCCCAATGCAAGACCTTCCTGCGCCGGTGTCGATAACGACGTCGTACAGGCGATGTGGAAATTTGATGGGTATGGTATATGAGGCGTGGGTTGAAACGATAGGGGTGGGCGCGTCTAATGCCTCATGGTGTTGGACGGCCCGTTGGTGTTTTCCGGTTTGCAGTTGCAATATCTGCTCTGTACATTATTTGTACCACAGTATGAACAAAATAATCGGCGGTCCTGACGACAAGTTCGACGAGTATGTCCGGGCTGGCCGCAAGTCCAGCAACAGGTTTTCCGGTCGTAGCTATTGGTGAACGGCGGGCGGACAGGCGGTCGGTGATGTGGATGCGTTACATCGCTGGTAATCGGTCTATGGTGCGGTATATTGCTGGTATGATAAGGTACATCGTTGGTACTCGGTAGATGATGCGGTATATTACTGGTATTTGGACCATGATGCGGATAAGGTACATCGTTGGTACTCGGTAGATGATGCGGTATATTACTGGTATTTGGACCATGATGCGGATATGTTACATCGTTGTTACTGGATAGATGATGCGGTATATTACTGGTATTTGGACCATGATGCGGATATGTTACATCGTTGTTACTGGATAGATGATGCGGTATATTACTGGTATTTGGACCATGATGCGGATATGTTACATCGTTGTTAACTGGTCGAGTAGTCTGGATCGGTGGGTGTGGAGTAGGCATGGCTGATTGATTCGCTGACCTGTTCTGGTAGAGTGGTGGTGCTGCCTGACAAATGGCGGCACGGTCGGTTGAAATGGTGGTGCGGTAGGACGTAATGCGGGCGGTCGTACTGGTGCTGGAGAAGGTCGAGAGGGGGGTTGCTCATTTAAAAGGCATTCAAAATCCTCAATGAGTGAGGTTAGTTCCGACAGCGTCGTGAACTCTCGTCGTTTGATGTAATGGCGATAATCCGGTCGTAGGTTATCGTATATACGATTTAATTTCTCCCCGGTGGTGAGCGACATCTGCCATCGCATCAGTGCTTGTATGGAAGTTATATAATCTTTCCCCTTCTCTCTGTTGCTCTGCGTTCGGTTCCGAATGCGGTCCAAGAGCTGCTCAGCAAATCGTGGTGGTAAGAAGAAGCGACGTAATTCCTCGCTAAACTCTTCCCACGTACTAAGAAACTCCTTATTATTACGAAATCAGATAAGTGCATTCCCTTTGAGTAGCTCTGGTAATGTTCGTACTACCCGGTCTAGCGGCAATTGGTAGCATTCGGCGAGTTCCTCCACCCTTTCTAGGAACTCTAATGGATTACTATTTCCCCCTTCGTATCTTACATTCCATCTTCTTACCTTATCCATCATTTCCGCATCGGATGGACGGTAAGTCTGTGGCGGTCGTACTTCTGAGTAGGAAGTAAATGGAATGCTCGGTGTCGGTTTCGGTTGTACATGGATTTCCATGTTCGGTGTATTCAGGTTATGAGCCTGTGTTTCCGTTGGCTTTGAGTACGTGATGTTCGGAATTTTTGGCCGGTGTGTGGTTGTGGTTTGCGATTCCATGCTTGATAGTAGTGTGTCGGTGGTGAGCTTCGGTTCGATCGTGGGTAAATCGCTACAAGATTTGTGTTTCTTTAGTTCGAGAAGAACGGCTCGACTCTAAGCCGTAGTTAGCCGAGGTGAGAACAATCGACAACTACTAACTACGTACTCGAAGATATGACGGAGCACACGGAGGACGTTCGGGCAGAACTGCTCGGCTCTAAGCCGTAGTTAGCCGAGGTGAGAACAATCGACAACTGCTAACTACGTACTCGAAGATATGACGGAGCACACGGAGGACGTTCGGGCAGAACTGCTCGGCTCTAAGCCGTAGTTAGCCGAGGTGAGAACAATCGACAACTGCTAACTACGTACTCGAAGATATGACGGAGCACACGGAGGACGTTCGGGCAGAACTGCTCGGCTCTAAGCCGTAGTTAGCCGAGGTGAGAACAATCGACAACTGCTAACTACGTACTCGAAGATATGACGGAGCACACGGAGGACGTTCGGGCAGAACTGCTCGGCTCTAAGCCGTAGTTAGCCGAGGTGAGAACAATCGACAACTGCTAACTACGTACTTGAAGGTTTTAGTGGAACTCACTTACTTATTACTTTGTTACGCTATATCAATTTCAAAAGGTTGGCGGGAGTGCTTTTCATATGGGAGAATTACTTTTCGTCTTGTCAGACAGAATACTCTTCTCCACACTTCCCGATTTGTTGTGGATCTTCGCGTTCCATGTCTTTACTTAATTCTTTCGTCTTGTTGGGAATTTTATTTCCCCAAATATTGTATAGTAGATTGTTCGTATACAAATTGTGTTCGTATATGTACAAGTTATTCCTTTTGCGTATTTTGTTATTATTCTTGTAATTGTTGTTGTTAGTTTTATTATTATGACATGGGGCGCGACGGGAGCATTTCTGTCTAAAAAGGAATGATGCTTATTTGATTTATCAACTTACTATTTACAATGGGTTTTCATAATGCTTAATATATACATATACATTTTGTCGTGTGGTTTTTATAATATTCATATTTTGCCGTACGGTCTGTATTACATTTCTGTTTACAATATTCATATTTTGTCGTACGGTTTGTAACGTTATTAATTTAGTATAAATTAACTTCGTTACAAACTTTTTTAAAATTTTGGAGTGAACGGTAATCTGGAACTCTATAAGTGCAAGGGTAATGGCAAGGAAGATATTTTTCGCGAAGAACAGCAAAAATTCAAATTTTTTGTTTGAGTGATCGGGCTCTGAGACCCGAATGGTGCCAATGTACATTTTTTAAAAATTGGTCTGATTTTCTTCAAATCTTAAACTCATATGTCTCTCCTATTAGAGAATTAATATGAAAATTTGTATGGGTTGTTTTTTTATCATGTCACCTCGCAAGACAATTCAACACTCTTTAAAACAACTATGACTTGTCCTACTTGTAACGTTGTAGTTGGCAATATAGTGATTTTTGGATATATGAAGATGAACTTAATAAATGAGAATGAATCGACGGTTATTGATTACAAAACTAAAGTTAACACGAATCTTTTTGCTATTCTAAATAGCATAGAAAAACATATTCAACCAGAGAAATGAATGGAATATCAACAATCATCAATTTAGGTCTTGATTAAAAAATACATTCATAACATATTATATGGGAGTGAATATAATTATGAGGCTTAGTAAATATACTATTTCAACTATGATATGTTTTAACTAACTCATTGAACAGTAATTTTGACGTGACAACGTCTCACTACAAAGGGATGCATGTTCAAAAAGTAAACTGTTAATGCTCACACTGTTAATACAGTGTTTGCTCGTACTGTTACGTGAGACGCTGTTAAATAAAATTTGGTATGTAGGACTAAGATGCGACTATAAGAATTGTTCCTATGGAAATTCTGGCATAGGGCCAATAGGGTCTGGAAGTTTGTGGACTAAGGAATTTCTCAAGTAATTTGTATGAAATTCGGTATGTAAGACTAAGATGCGACTATAACACTTGTTCCTATGGAAATTCTGGAATATGATCGTTATGGTTGGAATTTCTGGAACAAAGCAATTTCTCAAGCGATTCGCATGAAATTTGGAATGTAGGACTAAGATGCGACTGCAAGACTTCTTCCTATGGAAATTCTGGAATATGATCATTATGGTCTGGAATTTCTGGAACAAAGCAATTTCTCAAGCGATTCGCATTAAATTCGGAATGCTGGACTTAGATGCGACTATAAGACTTCTTCCTATGGAAATTCTGGAATCTGATCATTATGGTCTGGAATTTCTGTAACAAAGAAATTTCTCAAGCGATTCGTATGAAATTCGGTATGTATGACTAAGACTGGTGGAATATTGCGATCAATGTTTAGTGCACTTCCGAAAGCCCGAGTTTTCTGAAATTGTACTCATGTGTATTTCCGGTGACAATACTTTCTTTTAAAATTTAGAATTTAGTATGGAAAAACTCATAATATAAGTTGGAATTTATTTTGATATGCAGAAATCACAAATAAAATTATTAGATCCTGCGCCAGAGCAATCTACGTGATACCATTTTCGGCAGGGCATGCATTGTATCCATTCTTCGCCGCATTTATCATCAGTAAACAAGCCCAAACAATAACCGCACTCTGCCTCACCGTCAGGATCACGTGTTTGAACTGTAGATAAAAAATCAGTTGAGGAATCCGAGTGAAACGAAATGTCATCAAGTTCTGATGAGGAAGACGACTGACTGACTGCTGTTTCTTCTTAGACTTTTGAAGGCCGCTCATTGATGGTAACGACAGCTTTATATTTAACGAACTACTCTCAAATGAAGTGGTATTTTGTACCAACAAATAGACGTGGTTAGTTTACTACGATACAATTTTGGCTGGGACAAAATTTCTGGGTAAACTCCAAAATTAGTGTGGGAATTTAAAGTACTTTACCTACTAAATGTTTTACATTTGCAATTGGTTTTTTATTTACCTCAAATGAGGTGTGTTGAATTTTGTTTAAGCAATTGTTTTAATCCACTTTCCAAACAACTTAATCACCCTTGCCAACATGTGTAAACCACCAAAAACCTCTATCTACGGCAAATATGTGTAGTAATTGTATTGAAACTCGAAAGTCCCCTTCAGTTCTCTAAACCTTGCAACTTGCAGCTATTACATTTCATTTTCTCTCCCCTTTGTGTCCTTTATCATTTCTATATTACGGAGTTAATAACTCTTCGAACATATCACATAGAATTAGAGAACCAAGAAAAACGAATTTAATGACGAAAAATGGTTCTGTGTTGGTTCTCTGCTTGCTTCCTTTCGGCTTTTCTTTAAAAATTTATAAATTACAAAATCTCAAAAAATACAATCAAGCTTACAGCATGAGTATAACGAAAAAAACTTGTGCATTAGTAGTGATAGCACAGAAAGCCCAACTGTATGCATTCTAATGCTCTAAAAAAATAACAAGGGCGGCAAATCGCCACTTTCGTGCAAGCGTAACAACTCCTTTGCTCTTTCCACTCTTAACTTTTTTTGAGCATCAGTGAGACCATGGGTTTTTTGGAATTTCAAGGCCTTTAGCCCAAGATGATCTTTCAGTATGTGCTGCATCCGTTCGAGCGAAATGTTAGCATCACAAGCCATTTTTCTGCCGCTACGGCGCGGATTCCGAGCCAATTTGGCCTTCACCTTCCGAATGATATCCGGCAATGTTACAGTGCGTTTCGGTCCACCACCATGGCGTTTTGCAATACTGCCAGTATCGTTATAACAATTTATTGTGCGATACACAAACATTTTATTCACATGCAGATGTTTTAACTGGTTAACAATCTGCGGCTGTGGTTTTTCAGCCAAAATAGACAAATCACACTATTACGCTTGAATTCCATTGCGGATAACTTTTTTCTGAATATTTCCCACTAAAATTCTTCTTCGAATTAGTGTAAATTTGAGCGCTCTGTCAGCACTGGTTTGACAGAAATGACAGTCTAAAGTTGGTAACACTTCGTGTCAGTCACCCGGTAGTTCCTGTTGGTTCTGTGTTGCTTCTCAGCTTGTTCCCTTTCGGTTTTTTTAACACTATGTTCGTCTTCTATCGGTGTTCCGCTCTGTTCGTTCTATTAACATTGCATAAATTGATACAGTGCTGTCGTGATACAGAAAATCGGTGATCTGCCTTGCTCGCTCTCTTAACATTGCATAAAATTATACAGTGCTGTTGTGATAGAGAAAAAAACACAATACTAGTTTGTTATAAAAAAAACAACCCATAAAAATCAATATTTTTCGTGTAAATTCTCTAATCGGGAATACAATGTGCAAAGATTGAATAAAATCGGGTACATTTTTTAAAAAAATTGTTTGGGAGCCCCCGATCACTCCAAAATGTTTCCAAAAAGTGTATCCATAAGAGATACACATGTGTATAAAATTTGAAGAAAATTGGGCCTATTTCATAAAATTTTTATGGGAGTACCTAGGCCCTGTCCATTGTAGTGTAACACCACAGACACACACACCAAAACACCAAGCAATAAATTAAGTCACAATCATAACAAACCAAACAAGCTGCACGTGTACACTATGACGACACAGACAACGTACTTTACGATACAGCATGAGTCAAGTGCATCGATAATGATGACACACTATTTGTATAGCATTAGAAAAATTTCTAGTGCATTGATAACGATGACACATATTGTATATGACATTGTACATAGAAATCCCACAGTTATTTCGAAGTTTGTAAGAGTATAAATAGTTACATTTTATAAGAATAAAATCAGAGTTTATCTGGCCTCCTAACGGGAAACACTGCCTTTTTACTTCAAATCTCTCACACACTTCATAAGGACCACCATATCCAATATTGTGAATGACCATTCGCGTAAGCAGGTCAACCCCACAACATAACAGCGTCTACATCTACGATACGTCTCATTACACCATAGGACATGTGTGTTTAAAATTTCAAGATTTCAAAAATTGGGTACTTCTTTACAAAATGGGTGCCCACGACCCCGGGGCCCGATCAGTTCCAAAGTTTGACAAAAAGTTTTGTCCATCGGAGAACACAAAAAGAAAATCGGGAATTTTTTTTATAAAATTTGTATTGGTGCCCCTCGACTCCGGGGCCCGATCACTTCAAAAAATTAAAAAAAAGGTTTTGTCCATCAGTAATACACATCTGTTTCAAATTTGAATAATTTTTAAAAATATTATATGGGCTACCCTCGGCCCTCAGAGCACGTTCATTCAAAAAATTATACAAAAAGGTTTGCCCATCAAAGTTACACACGTGTTTAAAATTTAAAGAAAATCGGGTTAATTATTATGGGCACCCCTCGGGCCACAGGGTCCGATCACTCCAAAAATTTTACACAAAATTTTGAATATTGGAGATACACAGGTGTTAAAAATTTGAAGAAAATCGGGTTAAAATTTAAGAAAATTTTATGGGTACCATAGGGCCTATCACTACAAAAATTTTAGAAAAAGTTTTGTACATCGGAGTTACACATGCATAAAAATTTTAAGAAAATCTGGTAAATTTTGTAATTTATTTGTATGGGAGCCCCAAGACCCCGAGGCCCTGTGGTTTGTCCTGGGAAATACACATCTGTGCAAAGTTTGAATAAAATCGGGCTTTATGAAGTGGGTTAACAATTGATCACAAGATTTGGTGTGTTCGCCAGCCAACCACGGGCACGCGAAGTTAATATAGAGAATTTAAAAATTAAAATTGTTGATTTAAATTCTCCAGTAACCAAAAGTACACTGAATTCCACTACAAATGCTGAAAAATAAAAACACTTTCGAAGCACTGCAACCCAACAACAAAACAAAAGCAAGCAGCTCTGCTTACAGCGCGCAGCAACACACAGAACACCATCATTATACATAGCATGAAATGATCTGATGCCGCTATATGGGGAATTTTTTTTGTATAGGAGCCCTCGCCCCCCCAAGCGGCCAGATAACTCTCAGAATTTAATAGAAATTATTGTCACCGGAAACATGCATGTGTGTAAAATTTCAATAAAATCCGGCGTTGGGAAATGGGTTAAAAATTGATCAGAAAATCAGACCAGCCAGCCAGCCACGGGCACGCGAAGTTAATATAGAGAATTTAAAAAAGAGGAACGGTTGTTCATACGTATTTCTTAAGAATATTCATTTTAACCGTAAATCTTTGTTTCTTTATATAACAGATGGTTCGCCATTCACTTCTTACTAAATTAACTATGTTTATCATTGCACTGACTGTATAATAATACAAAATCAAATGATAATCTTTAATATACAGTTCATTTCCCATTGTTTATTGAATAACTAGCTGATTACCCGGCTTTGCCCAGGTATTTATTCATCCCAATCTTCTATTAGGCATATAGAATGATATCTATCTATAAGGTAAAATTGCAGTTTTTATTAACAAAATTTATTTTATAAAATATATTTTAAATTACAGCTATAGTATTCAAATTATTAAATAAAATTAAATAAACACACATAAAATTAATTTAAAACAAAACTTGGTTGCATACAATGTTTTTAGTTTCACTTTAAGAGCAAGAATAAAGAAATTCTTAGGTCAACCCAACCCAGAGCAAGCAAAATTAAGTTGTCCGTGGGAAAAACATCTATACTCCGCAGTACTTAATAAACAGTCCGACTTATTAATCGTCATCGAAAACGCAAGTTTTACTGGAAATTGCAATATCATGAATTTAAAAGGTAGACCCGTCGAAATGAGTGCTATCCGTGGGATAAAAACTGTTTCACACTGTCGTCGCTTCAATTATATTGCCCGGCATCTCTTTTACGTACAGTCTTGTGCAGTTGCAAAGTTTTGGCGAGTCGAGAAGCCGTAGTAAAATAATTGGAGATCAAACTGTAAGGTAGCAATCCAGACGAATTAAGTGATTTTACGAACTCAGTTAGATAATTAACTTCCTTATCATTATCTACAACGGTATCGATACACTTCATCTCATCTCATCTCAGCACCCCGAAAACTATAGGATCAACACTAATATCGGTCACCCTCCACCCTCCGGGGAGACAACTCATCCATAGGAGTGTCCTACCAACACTATTAATCTCAGTGGTCCCGAGAACTATGGAACGGACACTAATATCGGTCAGCCCCCTCAGGTATCGACAAAACCACCCTTAGAGCTGTCTTACCATCACCATTCAACTCAGCGACCACGATAACACTAATATCGGTCACCCCCCCCCAGTTAACGACCCCATCCTCCTAAAGCTGTCTTACCATCACCATTCAACTCAGCGACCCCGAAAACCATAGAATCGACACTAATATTGGTCACTCCCCCCCCCCCCTGCAGTTAACGATCCCCATCCCCTAGAGCTGTCTTACCATCACCATTCAACTCAGCGACCCAGAAAACCATAGAATCGACACTAATATCGGTCACCCCCCTTCCTCAGTTATCGACTCCCCCCCACCTAAGTTATCGACCCCATCCCCCTAGAGCTGTCTTACAATCACCATTCAACACAGCGACCCCGAAAACCATAGAATCAACACTAATATCGATCACCCACCCACCTGCGGGAATATAACTCACCCATAGGAGTGTACTACCAGCACTATTCGTATCGGCGATACCGAAAACGGTGGGTCCGACACTAAAATCGCTTGCCACGCCTCCCCAAGCCAAAAAACGTGCTACCCCTCACCACCTATGTTTGATTCCATATAGTAACTAATATGTTTACCAAGTTTGGTTGAAATTGGTCAAGGCGTTACAGAGCTAGTTAGGCACAAATATACAAACAAATTCTCTATTTTATATATATAGATGACTCTGAAATATCCTTTTAATACAATACGGTACTTTTCCACATATACACTTTTGTATATAATGATAATATGATGACAAAACTTTCTAAAATATGGAAGTGATATGGCGTCAGGTTAAAGAATTTACATGGACGATTTTAACCATTATAAGTTAGTCTTTTATATTGTATAATACTAACGAAAACAGCCTTAGACCTATCTTCGGACGTACCGATCAATTCGAACATTCCTTCTTTAGTCGCTCACAAATTTTGTGGAATGAATTGCCCGACTCTATATTTCCGCATGTGTATGACATTCAGTCATTTAAAATACATGGATTATGGCTGGGCAAAGTTTATATTGAAATTACCGTGCAATATAATTAGGATTTTACCTCAAATGTTTTTGGCCAATAAAGCTGCACCCTCTGAAATATACTCGAATGCCGGCTAAACGTCACTATAGACCATGTGAGCCCGTAAACCAAAACCCTCTCTAGAAAAGTAGTAGTGTAGTATAGTCTCTGTTGGTTGGTTCTCTGCTCAACTCACATTACATTACATTACATTACATATTACATTTATTGAATTGAATTAAAAGTTTTAAACTCGGAAATTATTTTATAACATCATAAACTGGAAAACTAGATATACACCTTAATTTAAGTTAAATGTACATACATAACAATTATTGTAGAAAATTAAATAAAAAAAATTAAAAATAAACAGTGCATTGTCAGTAAATGTTTGCAACCGTTGTCACGCTCAAAACCCTCGCCTGCTCTTTTTAATGATTATTTATCAATGAAATAAATTATATAATTATGCAAAAGAGGAGATAAAAAAACCGCGAAAACGAACAACAAAACACAAAAATTATTAAAATACTTTAAATTTTAATACTTTCAAAAAATCGATTCTATAATAAGTTTATATAATCTTGAACTTTTAGAACCTTTGACTGGTCATGAATTTCGTGGCTTGAAGTATACAATTCCTTGTTTAAACACATATGTAACAGCTTATTTTGCGTAATTTGCAATTTTTTGGTGTGGGTTTTTCCTAAATCTTTAAAAATAAGGCAATCATAGTTATATACTGGTCCTAAAACTACTTTAAATTGCAATAGTTTATTTTTTGTATTTAAATCAGATTTTCAGTTTATCAAGCTATACAACAATTTTAATGATTTATTTACTCGCACAATTATCTTGAATGTGCTGATAAATGTCATTCGTTTGTCAAGAATAAACCCTAAATATTTGACCGGGTTTTCCCAGTTTATTGTACTGTTATTTAAACGAAGCTGCACTTTGGGTATTCCTAGAGTTAATCGCCGCGTAAAGAAAATTTCTCTAGTAGTAGTAGTAGATATTATATGTATGTAATGTATTTTCCATAGTTTAAGTATGTGTTTAGAGCGATACGAAAGTTTTCTACGATTGGTGCTTGATATCTGGAAGATGTAAAAAAATCGTGTCATCGGCGAACAATTCTCGTTCGCAGTTCAAAGGTGGTGGCATAACAGATATAAATATTTTGTGTAGATTCGGTGAAAAGTGAAAATTTTGCCTGTTAGATTTTTTCCCCTCACAACAAATAGTTCACAACAAAAGTTCTGTTTAAAAAAAAAGAGTTGATCATTAGAACTAGATATGCACACTAGTGAATTAATCATATAAAATATTTTTGTTATTTACTGTAGTCAGAGCGAACACACTTTCCTAGAATAATTTTGCATTGCGCATAACCGGTTTAGCAGAAAAACCGTTTTGGTCGTGTGAAAAATAGCGTACATTACTCGCAGAAAAGTGCTCAACGTGCTCGTTAATACCATACTGACTCAAAAGCTTTATTGATATCGCACAAAACCATCCCCGTTGAGTTGCCTTCTGTAAAATTATTTTTGATGTGTGATTTTATACGATGGACCCATCAAGTTGTAGATTTTCCTTGTACAAATCCACATTGCTCCACAGGAATAATATTATTTTCATCGATGCTTTCACGAAGGCGACTTAGTATGTTTCGTTCAATTATTTTACTTAAAGAGCAAAGTAGAGATATTGGACGGTAGCACTCAAACCAGATATCAACTTTATTTAGACGCATTTACAAAGGCTAGTAATTTTTCTAAAAACAAAGTCCCAAACCGTTAGTATTAACAGAGCAATTTCCGTTAACATGGGTCAGTGTCCACCAAAGTAAGCTTTTTCTTCAATCTCCGATAAATGATGTCAACATTGGAGATATACCCTTACTGTAAAACAATTTTTTTCTTAGAATATACCCAAGAATCATTTCCCAAAATTTGCGGGACAACCTGTATATCTACGAGTATTTGTGTGTGATTTAGACAAAGAAAAAATTATTTAAATAGGAAATAATCAAAACTAATGTAAGATCGTGGCTACACAGTCGTGTGAATGAAAGTCATGCCAATGAACATTGTGGCTACACAGAACGAAGCACTTGTGTGCATTTGTGTGTGTGTTTGGCAATTTGTTGTTGTTTTGCCGTATAGAAATTTCATGCTTGCGCCGAAAGTCATCTTTTGTAGTTGACCATCGGTGGATTCTCGGTGGAATCAAGCTCAACTCCAACTCATTAAAAATCTACCTGTTTCGCTGGACATGACTTTTATTCCCATGAGCGTGTAGCCACGCTCTAAGGAAGGAGTGTTAGTGTTAATAGGGAGAAGGGGGAATTTTTCAAAAACTACGGATCAGTAAAAACTGCTACGTGGCAGAAATTTTTGCTTCGCGTAGTAGTTTATATACGAATCGGAACAGTTTGACAGCAGACGGCAAATTCATGTGAGCGCGAATCGAAATCGGTATTAGTGCGCATGCTATTCATTATTGCTGCGTAGCTTTGGCAAAGCCGGCTTGGCTTTACTTGGCTTGTTTAAGTAGACGTATATTAGTTGCGTTCGTAGTCCTAGTCACAATAGCTGCATTTTACAGGAATCAGCTGCACAGGAATAGGAATCGGATTTACCTTTCCAAATAAAATGAACAAAAATTGTTAACTTTCATACTAATTTATTTCAACAAAAATACCAAAAAAATTCAAGCGTTATTATTATTATTACACAAAAACTAAAAAGATTTAAAAATGAATTATATTAATAGAATTAAAAACCTGAAACTGAAACTTCACTTTTAATCCTTTCGGGTGGGATTGTTTTTTGTAATATAGACATGGAAGATAGATATTAGGATGTATTTTAATCTGTCTACACAAAAACAAGGCTACGATGGACGTCAAATGTATTATTTTAAATTGAGAATCGATCTAAACTTGTAAAGGGATGATCAGTTATGGTCAGTTTGTACAAAAACTAAACTTAACTGAACTGCACTGAACTGAAGATGAATTGATCTGATCGTCTAAATGCTCCAATAGTAACTTTTGATTTGGTTGCTATTCGTATCAAATTTGTTTAAGCACAATTAGAAAAGAGGGAAAAGTAAACAAATAAATAAAATAGAGAAGTCCAAAAGCCCATGGAGCTCACCTGTGGTTCTTGTTCAAAAGAAAGATGGTTAAACGAGATTTTGTGTTGATTATCGGAAACTGAACGATGTCACCAAGAAGGATAGTTATCCATTATCACGTATAGACGACACGTTGGACACTTTATCGGGAGTCAGAATCTTCAGTACATTGGATCTGAAAAGCGCATTCATGACAACGAGAAGAAGAAGACAGCATTAACTGCGGGAAACGGCTTGTATCAATTTTCTGTAATGCCGTTTGGTTTATGCAACGCTCCTGCTACGTTCGAGCGGTTGATGGAACATGTTTTGCGAGGCCTTAGCTGGAAGACATGTCTGGTCTATTTGGATGACATCATTGTTTTTGGTTGCACATTTAATGAGCACGTGAATAATCTTCGACAAGTTCTGGAAACCATAAAAGCAGCAGGACTAAAGTTGAGTCCGCCGAAATGTAGCCTTTTTTTTTTTTTTTTTTTTTAAAATGAAGTGAATTATTTGGGCCACATTGTATCCAGTCAAGAAGTACGCACGGATCCCAAGAAGTTGGAAGCTGTTAATGAATGACCGGTACCAAAGAATTTATATGACGGTTTGTGCCTAACTTCGCAGATGTTGCCTATATAGCCTTACTGAGAAGAACCAAAAGTTCCAATGGTCGAGTGAGCACCAAAAATCATTTGACTTGCTGAAGGGAAAAATGCGCAGTTCTCCAATTTCGGTATATCCAAACTGATGCGAGCAATGCGGGAATAGGAGCGGTTCTATCGCAGAATCAAGAAGGAAAAGAGCGTGTAATAGCGTACTACAGCCGTTCTCTTTCTAAGACCAAGAAGAACTACTGCGTAAAGCTAAGGGAATTTCGTCAAACACTTTCACAAGTACCTATATGGTCAAGAATTTCTTCTTCGAACTGACCTTGCAGCACTTAAGTGGTTAATGCAGTTCAGGGAACCTGAAGGACAAGTGGCCAGATGGATCGAACGACTCAAGGCATATTCATTCAGAACAGAGCATCGAAAAGGATTGCTGCACAATAATGCCGACGGGTTATCCAGAAGACCTTGTGCATCTCACCCCAACACTGTACAAGGCAAGAAAACAAGAAAGTGCTCTGAAGTATTTGCACAAATAAGACTACAAGTTGAAGATCGCTGGACAAAAGAGGAGCTACGGGAGGAACAAGTGCGCGATTCGATTACTCCAATATTTCAATGGATGGAGCAAGGTGAAAGACCGGAGTGGCACGAGATTGCAACAGCAAGTCCTACAGTAAAAAGTTACTAGGCTCAATGGCAGTCATTGAGATTGGAAGATGTACTACTGGTAAGGCAATGGGAGTCGGCTGATGGTCAAAGCAAAAATCACAGATTTTGCTACCAATGAATCGGGTCAAAGAAGTTCTGCAAGAATTACATAGTGAGACATCAGGAGCACATTTGGGCTTCATTAAATGGGCAGAAGCATACCCCATCGCAAACCAGGAATCTAGCACGGTGGCTAGGGCATTCATGGACAATTTGTACTGCAGATTTGGAGTACCACTGGAATAACTTCCGATCAAGGGCGGAATTTTGAATCGCTAGTCTTTCATGAGCTGTGTCAAGTACTCAACATCACAACATCAAGCAATTGAGGACTACTCCGTTACATCTACAGTCAGACGGAATGGTCGAATGGTTCAACAGGACGCAGGAAGAGCATCTGCGAAAAAAAGTTAATGCCAACAAAGATAAATAGGATCGTTGTATACCGTTGTTTATGATGGGTTATCGTAGTGCTGTCCACAACACAACTAAAAACTCTCCAGCAATGATTGTATTTGGCAGAGAACTTCGTCTACCATGCGACATCAAATTTGGATCACCACCAGTAGAGCCGACAACAAAGGAGAACTACGTTAGTGATCTAAGGCAGAGGATGATCGCTGTTCATGCTGCAGTAAGGAGCAACATAGCGGATGCCAGCAACAGGATGAAAACGCGATATGACATGCGAGCAAACTGGTGGATTTCAGGAAGGAGATTTGGAGATTTGATTTGGCTTTACAATCCCAAGAGAAGAAAAGGTAAATCTCCAAAACTACAGCAGAGTTGGGAAGGACCTTATAAGATCATTAAGAGGATTAATGATGTCGTATATCGGATTCAACAAAACCCCAGATGTAAAATGATAGTTGTTAACATTGACAGATTGACAAGGCAAGAGAAGGAGTGCTGAATCTGTTCGGGACGAACAGAATTAAGATAGGGGTAATGTTACGAAAAGTAGTTAGTTGCGCATATAATAGAATTAGAATCTTAAGATAAATCGCAATGTAAATACTGCATATTTAAAATAAGCAAATGCTACGAAAAGTAGTCGGTAGTGCAGAAGATTCGAATCCTTATAAATCGCAATCTAACAAAAATTAGAACTAAGAAAATACTGCATACTAAAAATAAGCACTCTTATGTAGCATACTTTTAGGCTGTAAGACTTTAATAATAATAATATTCGGCGCGACAGACCATTGCGGTCCAAGGTCTAGCTTCTCGCAACCATTCGTGTTGAGCATGTTTTTGCACACAAATGGAAGGGACCTACAATTTAAGGCCGAATCCGAACGCCGAATTGAGAAACTTTCCGTGACAAGTTATTACTCTCGAAACGTTTGTCACCCATTCGCGAGAGGTGGAACACCGTGAAAAATACTTTTGGTGTTACTGGGATTCGAACCAGGAACCCCCTGCTCAGTAGCCATGCTCATTTCCACTGAGCCACGGCGCCGTAAGACTTTAGATTAATTAAAATTTGAAATGTAACCGCCTGCAAGTTTGAATCATTGTGTACTGGTCAAACAAGTAGTCAAACCGGTTTGTGCGGTTTGCCCGGTTTTGTAAAAGAACATGATTGAACATGAAGTCTATTTTTAGAAGATGACTCATTACATATAAGTGTCGTTAGTGTGTAGTGTTAGTGTAATAAATCGCAATGTAAATACTGCATATTTAAAATAAGCAAATGCTACGAAAAGTAGTCGGTAGTGCAGAAGATTCGAATCCTTATAAATCGCAATCTAACAAAAATTAGAACTAAGAAAATACTGCATACTAAAAATAAGCACTCTTATGTAGCATACTTTTAGGCTGTAAGACTTTAATAATAATAATATTCGGCGCGACAGACCATTGCGGTCCAAGGTCTAGCATCTCGCAACCATTCGTGTTGAGCATGTTTTTGCACACAAATGGAAGGGACCTACAATTTAAGGCCGAATCCGAACGCCGAATTGAGAAACTTTCCGTGACAAGTTATTACTCTCGAAACGTTTGTCACCCATTCGCGAGAGGTGGAACACCGTGAAAAATACTTTTGGTGTTACTGGGATTCGAACCAGGAACCCCCTGCTCAGTAGCCATGCTCATTTCCACTGAGCCACGGCGCCGTAAGACTTTAGATTAATTAAAATTTGAAATGTAACCGCCTGCAAGTTTGAATCATTGTGTACTGGTCAAACAAGTAGTCAAACCGGTTTGTGCGTTTTGCCCGGTTTTGTAAAAGAACATGATTGAACATGAAGTCTATTTTTAGAAGATGACTCATTACATATAAGTGTCGTTAGTGTGTAGTGTTAGTGTAATAAATCGCAATGTAAATACTGCATATTTAAAATAAGCAAATGCTACGAAAAGTAGTCGGTAGTGCAGAAGATTCGAATCCTTATAAATCGCAATCTAACAAAAATTAGAACTAAGAAAATACTGCATACTAAAAATAAGCACTCTTATGTAGCATACTTTTAGGCTGTAAGACTTTAATAATAATAATATTCGGCGCGACAGACCATTGCGGTCCAAGGTCTAGCTTCTCGCAACCATTCGTGTTGAGCATGTTTTTGCACACAAATGGAAGGGACCTACAATTTAAGGCCGAATCCGAACGCCGAATTGAGAAACTTTCCGTGACAAGTTATTACTCTCGAAACGTTTGTCACCCATTCGCGAGAGGTGGAACACCGTGAAAAATACTTTTGGTGTTACTGGGATTCGAACCAGGAACCCCCTGCTCAGTAGCCATGCTCATTTCCACTGAGCCACGGCGCCGTAAGACTTTAGATTAATTAAAATTTGAAATGTAACCGCCTGCAAGTTTGAATCATTGTGTACTGGTCAAACAAGTAGTCAAACCGGTTTGTGCGGTTTGCCCGGTTTTGTAAAAGAACATGATTGAACATGAAGTCTATTTTTAGAAGATGACTCATTACATATAAGTGTCGTTAGTGTATAGTGTTAGTGTAATAAATCGCAATGTAAATACTGCATATTTAAAATAAGCAAATGCTACGAAAAGTAGTCGGTAGTGCAGAAGATTCGAATCCTTATAAATCGCAATCTAACAAAAATTAGAACTAAGAAAATACTGCATACTAAAAATAAGCACTCTTATGTAGCATACTTTTAGGCTGTAAGACTTTAATAATAATAATATTCGGCGCGACAGACCATTGCGGTCCAAGGTCTAGCTTCTCGCAACCATTCGTGTTGGGCATGTTTTTGCACACAAATGGAAGGGACCTACAATTTAAGGCCGAATCCGAACGCCGAATTGAGAAACTTTCCGTGACAAGTTATTACTCTCGAAACGTTTGTCACCCATTCGCGAGAGGTGGAACACCGTGAAAAATACTTTTGGTGTTACTGGGATTCGAACCAGGAACCCCCTGCTCAGTAGCCATGCTCATTTCCACTGAGCCACGGCGCCGTAAGACTTTAGATTAATTAAAATTTGAAATGTAACCGCCTGCAAGTTTGAATCATTGTGTACTGGTCAAACAAGTAGTCAAACCGGTTTGTGCGGTTTGCCCGGTTTTGTAAAAGAACATGATTGAACATGAAGTCTATTTTTAGAAGATGACTCATTACATATAAGTGTCGTTAGTGTGTAGTGTTAGTGTAATAAATCGCAATGTAAATACTGCATATTTAAAATAAGCAAATGCTACGAAAAGTAGTCGGTAGTGCAGAAGATTCGAATCCTTATAAATCGCAATCTAACAAAAATTAGAACTAAGAAAATACTGCATACTAAAAATAAGCACTCTTATGTAGCATACTTTTAGGCTGTAAGACTTTAATAATAATAATATTCGGCGCGACAGACCATTGCGGTCCAAGGTCTAGCTTCTCGCAACCATTCGTGTTGAGCATGTTTTTGCACACAAATGGAAGGGACCTACAATTTAAGGCCGAATCCGAACGCCGAATTGAGAAACTTTCCGTGACAAGTTATTACTCTCGAAACGTTTGTCACCCATTCGCGAGAGGTGGAACACCGTGAAAAATACTTTTGGTGTTACTGGGATTCGAACCAGGAACCCCCTGCTCAGTAGCCATGCTCATTTCCACTGAGCCACGGCGCCGTAAGACTTTAGATTAATTAAAATTTGAAATGTAACCGCCTGCAAGTTTGAATCATTGTGTACTGGTCAAACAAGTAGTCAAACCGGTTTGTGCGGTTTGCCCGGTTTTGTAAAAGAACATGATTGAACATGAAGTCTATTTTTAGAAGATGACTCATTACATATAAGTGTCGTTAGTGTGTAGTGTTAGTGTAATAAATCGCAATGTAAATACTGCATATTTAAAATAAGCAAATGCTACGAAAAGTAGTCGGTAGTGCAGAAGATTCGAATCCTTATAAATCGCAATCTAACAAAAATTAGAACTAAGAAAATACTGCATACTAAAAATAAGCACTCTTATGTAGCATACTTTTAGGCTGTAAGACTTTAATAATAATAATATTCGGCGCGACAGACCATTGCGGTCCAAGGTCTAGCTTCTCGCAACCATTCGTGTTGAGCATGTTTTTGCACACAAATGGAAGGGACCTACAATTTAAGGCCGAATCCTAACGCCGAATTGAGAAACTTTCCGTGACAAGTTATTACTCTCGAAACGTTTGTCACCCATTCGCGAGAGGTGGAACACCGTGAAAAATACTTTTGGTGTTACTGGGATTCGAACCAGGAACCCCCTGCTCAGTAGCCATGCTCATTTCCACTGAGCCACGGCGCCGTAAGACTTTAGATTAATTAAAATTTGAAATGTAACCGCCTGCAAGTTTGAATCATTGTGTACTGGTCAAACAAGTAGTCAAACCGGTTTGTGCGGTTTGCCCGGTTTTGTAAAAGAACATGATTGAACATGAAGTCTATTTTTAGAAGATGACTCATTACATATAAGTGTCGTTAGTGTGTAGTGTTAGTGTAATAAATCGCAATGTAAATACTGCATATTTAAAATAAGCAAATGCTACGAAAAGTAGTCGGTAGTGCAGAAGATTCGAATCCTTATAAATCGCAATCTAACAAAAATTAGAACTAAGAAAATACTGCATACTAAAAATAAGCACTCTTATGTAGCATACTTTTAGGCTGTAAGACTTTAATAATAATAATATTCGGCGCGACTGACCATTGCGGTCCAAGGTCTAGCTTCTCGCAACCATTCGTGTTGAGCATGTTTTTGCACACAAATGGAAGGGACCTACAATTTAAGGCCGAATCCGAACGCCGAATTGAGAAACTTTCCGTGACAAGTTATTACTCTCGAAACGTTTGTCACCCATTCGCGAGAGGTGGAACACCGTGAAAAATACTTTTGGTGTTACTGGGATTCGAACCAGGAACCCCCTGCTCAGTAGCCATGCTCATTTCCACTGAGCCACGGCGCCGTAAGACTTTAGATTAATTAAAATTTGAAATGTAACCGCCTGCAAGTTTGAATCATTGTGTACTGGTCAAACAAGTAGTCAAACCGGTTTGTGCGGTTTGCCCGGTTTTGTAAAAGAACATGATTGAATATGAAGTCTATTTTTAGAAGATGACTCATTACATATAAGTGTCGTTAGTGTATAGTGTTAGTGTAATAAATCGCAATGTAAATACTGCATATTTAAAATAAGCAAATGCTACGAAAAGTAGTCGGTAGTGCAGAAGATTCGAATCCTTATAAATCGCAATCTAACAAAAATTAGAACTAAGAAAATACTGCATACTAAAAATAAGCACTCTTATGTAGCATACTTTTAGGCTGTAAGACTTTAATAATAATAATATTCGGCGCGACAGACCATTGCGGTCCAAGGTCTAGCTTCTCGCAACCATTCGTGTTGAGCATGTTTTTGCACACAAATGGAAGGGACCTACAATTTAAGGCCGAATCCGAACGCCGAATTGAGAAACTTTCCGTGACAAGTTATTACTCTCGAAACGTTTGTCACCCATTCGCGAGAGGTGGAACACCGTGAAAAATACTTTTGGTGTTACTGGGATTCGAACCAGGAACCCCCTGCTCAGTAGCCATGCTCATTTCCACTGAGCCACGGCGCCGTAAGACTTTAGATTAATTAAAATTTGAAATGTAACCGCCTGCAAGTTTGAATCATTGTGTACTGGTCAAACAAGTAGTCAAACCGGTTTGTGCGGTTTGCCCGGTTTTGTAAAAGAACATGATTGAACATGAAGTCTATTTTTAGAAGATGACTCATTACATATAAGTGTCGTTAGTGTGTAGTGTTAGTGTAATAAATCGCAATGTAAATACTGCATATTTAAAATAAGCAAATGCTACGAAAAGTAGTCGGTAGTGCAGAAGATTCGAATCCTTATAAATCGCAATCTAACAAAAATTAGAACTAAGAAAATACTGCATACTAAAAATAAGCACTCTTATGTAGCATACTTTTAGGCTGTAAGACTTTAATAATAATAATATTCGGCGCGACAGACCATTGCGGTCCAAGGTCTAGCTTCTCGCAACCATTCGTGTTGAGCATGTTTTTGCACACAAATGGAAGGGACCTACAATTTAAGGCCGAATCCGAACGCCGAATTGAGAAACTTTCCGTGACAAGTTATTACTCTCGAAACGTTTGTCACCCATTCGCGAGAGGTGGAACACCGTGAAAAATACTTTTGGTGTTACTGGGATTCGAACCAGGAACCCCCTGCTCAGTAGCCATGCTCATTTCCACTGAGCCACGGCGCCGTAAGACTTTAAATTAATTAAAATTTGAAATGTAACCGCCTGCAAGTTTGCATCATTGTGTACTGGTCAAACAAGTAGTCAAACCGGTTTGTGCGGTTTGCCCGGTTTTGTAAAAGAACATGATTGAACATGAAGTCTATTTTTAGAAGATGACTCATTACATATAAGTGTCGTTAGTGTGTAGTGTTAGTGTAATAAATCGCAATGTAAATACTGCATATTTAAAATAAGCAAATGCTACGAAAAGTCGGTAGTGCAGAAGATTCGAATCCTTATAAATCGCAATCTAACAAAAATTAGAACTAAGAAAATACTGCATACTAAAAATAAGCACTCTTATGTAGCATACTTTTAGGCTGTAAGACTTTAATAATAATAATATTCGGCGCGACAGACCATTGCGGTCCAAGGTCTAGCTTCTCGCAACCATTCGTGTTGAGCATGTTTTACCACACAAATGGAAGGGACCTACAATTTAAGGCCGAATCCGAACGCCGAATTGAGAAACTTTCCGTGACAAGTTATTACTCTCGAAACGTTTGTCACCCATTCGCGAGAGGTGGAACACCGTGAAAAATACTTTTGGTGTTACTGGGATTCGAACCAGGAACCCCCTGCTCAGTAGCCATGCTCATTTCCACTGAGCCACGGCGCCGTAAGACTTTAGATTAATTAAAATTTGAAATGTAACCGCCTGCAAGTTTGAATCATTGTGTACTGGTCAAACAAGTAGTCAAACCGGTTTGTGCGGTTTGCCCGGTTTTGTAAAAGAACATGATTGAACATGAAGTCTATTTTTAGAAGATGACTCATTACATATAAGTGTCGTTAGTGTGTAGTGTTAGTGTAATAAATCGCAATGTAAATACTGCATATTTAAAATAAGCAAATGCTACGAAAAGTAGTCGGTAGTGCAGAAGATTCGAATCCTTATAAACCGCAATCTAACAAAAATTAGAACTAAGAAAATACTGCATACTAAAAATAAGCACTGTTATGTAGCATACTTTTAGGCTGTAAGACTTTAATAATAATAATATTCGGCGCGACAGACCATTGCGGTCCAAGGTCTAGCTTCTCGCAACCATTCGTGTTGAGCATGTTTTTGCACACAAATGGAAGGGACCTACAATTTAAGGCCGAATCCGAACGCCGAATTGAGAAACTTTCCGTGACAAGTTATTACTCTCGAAACGTTTGTTACCATTCGCGAGAGGTGGAACACCGTGAAAAATACTTTTGGTGTTACTGGGATTCGAACCAGGAACCCCCTGCTCAGTAGCCATGCTCATTTCCACTGAGCCACGGCGCCGTAAGACTTTAGATTAATTAAAATTTGAAATGTAACCGCCTGCAAGTTTGAATCATTGTGTACTGGTCAAACAAGTAGTCAAACCGGTTTGTGCGGTTTGCCCGGTTTTTGTAAAAGAACATGATTGAACATGAAGTCTATTTTTAGAAGATGACTCATTACATATAAGTGTCGTTAGTTGTAAATAAGGGAATAAGGCTACAATATTGGAAGTTTCTGGAAGCTTTTGATTGAGTATAAATAGAGGCGTTAGGCCGAAGTAAGATCATTAGTTAATTGGAATTTAACCAGTGCAGTTGTAAAAGTTCTTGCAAAGCGATTAAGCTACTACCTAAGAGAATTATTTTAAAGTACAGGTATTATAAGTGTTCTTGTGTACATTTAAAGTTATCACCAGTATAAATTGTGAACTTGTGTTATTATTACTGTTTGTGAATTAAAGTTGTTATTTCTAAATTGTGTTGTGTTTTATTTGCAAAATCCTTTACGAACTCGAAAGCCTGAATTTCGTAACAATATTAACGCCTTAGTGTAGTTGTATAACACGTTCCACCCATATTCTCCGGTTAGAATGCTCAGTGTTCTCTCCTTGTCCAGGGGCTCAGTTGCCTCTAAGTATACCAGACGTTATTCTTTTAAAATAGGGCATATAGCTATAAAGTGGAAAACGTCCTACCTCACATTTAAGTTACACAAATCTCAAAGGATTGGTAGCTCACGGCGATGCGAAATAAAATTGAGTTGCTGTTTAGAAAGTATGTTTCATCTTGCAGACCATATCCAAGTTGCGCGTAATATTTTCTAAGTTGAGAGCTCCGAGCATCACTTATGCATAGCCAGCCTTCCAGAACTCTGCTGAGGATCTTGTTCTGTAAGTTATCTCAATGGTTCTTCGAAACCCATTTTTTATTGTAACAGATTCGCTTGAAGTTTTTGATAGCTTCAACATAGATGGTTGTACTTGATATCTGCAATTTTCACGCCATTTCAAGTGGCATGTGGTCTGAAAATGTCATCATTGCGACCTTGAAGTCAGTTATCAGTAAATCCAATCACCAGAAACAAAACAATAATCTATTACATAGGAAGCTGTTACACGAATAAACCTGTACTCTCCTCTAGAGTCGCCTTCGCAACTTCCGTTTAAAATACGACAATCGAACGCATCTGTGCAAGATCAAGAATCTTTTTACCATTTGCATCGCAGATAGAATCCTTGGAGAAACGTGTGGTTTTTATAGTGAAGTTGATATACCGCTTACCAGGTTGTTTTGTGAAACACCAATTCTTCCATTAAAATCTCCAGTCAGCATAATGTCTGATGAACCATGTTTAAACAGAATATATATAATTTTATCGTCATTACATTTCCAGTTGTTACCGTTTATGTAAATGGGGATTATGAATGGGGGTTTGTGGTTAATTCTTAAAGATAAATTAATATAATATGTCTTTTTTTTTTTGTATAATAAAAACATATTTTATTAATGAACTAGCTGTTTCCGGGAGCTTTGCTACCCGCCCACTGACGCCACGCCCACTTACACCAGCGTTTCCCGGCTGCCCCATCCCACTGACCCCCGCCCACTGACCACCCACCTACTAAACCACCCACCCATTGACCTCATACACGCTGACACACCGCCCACTGAACTCACACCCACTGACCTCCCGCCCACTGACCACCCACCCATTGACCTCATACACACTGAACCACCGCCCGCTGAACTCACACCCACTGACCTCCCGCCCATTGACCACCCACCCATTGACCTCATACACACTGACCCACCACCCACTGAACTCACACCCACAGGCCTCACCCACCTATTGACCTCATACACTCTGACCCACCACCCACTGAACTCACACCCACTGACGCCACGCTCACTTACACCCGCGTTTTCCGGCTGCCCCATCCCACTGACCCCGCCCACTGACCTCCCGCCCACTAACGCCACGCCCACTTACACCCCTGTTTCCCGGCTGCCCCATCCCGCTGACCCCCCGCCCACTGACCTCCTGCCCACTGATGCCAGCGCCACCTTTCGGGTCAAAATTTTGTCAATGACTTTCTTTTTATTTAAATACTATATGGTGTTAATTTGAGCCAAATCGTTCCATAAATAAGAATTTTCAGAAAAAAACGATACCAGCGCCACCTAGCTGACTAGAGGGGCTGACTCAACTTTTAAACCTTCGCGTAGAAATTACGAACAAACTCGCCGAGGAAGTATCCAATTTGGTCCAGCCGTTCTCGAGTTTTAACCAGTCTAACGAACAGCAATTGATTTTTATATATATAGATGTATATTGAAAATGAACAGAGTTATATGAGTTAGCCATACATACAAATTCACTAGTAATAATTAAATCGTTAGGTAGGTAATCGTACTGTTTTGAGTTTTTCTTTAAAAAGTGCATGACTACTTTGTAACGAATAAAAAGTAACTTGTAGGTCGGTAATCGTACTGTTTTGAGTTTTTCTCTAAATACTGCATGATTGATTACTTTGTAACGAATAAGAGTAACTGGTATTTACATCAAAAGTAACGGGTACTCGTGAAACGTGGTAAGTAAACCAATCTTCAACACATCTGCTGTCCAAACTTGAGCGCTATCTGTCTCGCTCGTACACTATCCTCGCACGCTGTCCACATATCCTGTCCTTATATGCTATCCTTGAATTTATATTTGGTTTCGCCTTTTCGACTGCGTTGGCTGTCTGCCATCATACAAATTGCGCACTTTCGGCTGGTCGTCTGCTGCGTATACAGTAAAACTGTATGTAGCAGTTTTATATCGATGGATGAAAAATTCCATCGATTTCCATTTGCACACTGCGCACTAATTCCACTTTCGCTTATTATGCTTTCACTTATTACACTGCATCATCCATAGGTCACTGGTTCATATCCGGTTTGACACGGACCAAAATGTTTAAGCACGATTAGAAAAGAGGGAAAAGTAAAAAATAAATAAAAACACCAAGAACATTATTTGGGAAAAGACACTGTCAGAAAAACCCAATTTATTTCTATACAAGCTATGCGGCTATCCAAGTAAAGCTGTCCAGCTATCTCTACTTTCGATTACAGACTGATCTTATACTAAAAGTAACAATGCAAGTTACTGTCGTGCGCGCATTATCCGACAGTGGTTAAGAGAATTAAAACTAAGGAGAATCCTATGATCTAAAGAGAAACATGTATATAGTATTAGTGATAATATAAACTTACTGTCGTGCGCGCAGTATCCGACAGTGGTAAAGAGAATTAAAACTAAAGATCCTATGATCTAAAGAGAAACATGTATATAGTATTAGTGATCATATAAACTCGTATAAGGTCGAATACAATATGGATTTGAATTCCTCCAATACGATACAAAATTATTTCAGCACTATGTTCGTTTCTGAACTCTTACATCCGTATCAGACTTTAATATACAAGCCGATATAACTAAGATTTATACTTATGTATTTTAATTTCAGGGCATTCGACGACCTTGGAAGGGTGTCCTAATGGTTGGTCCACCTGGCACAGGTAAAACAATGTTGGCAAAAGCGGTTGCTACCGAATGCGGAACAACTTTTTTTAACGTTTCATCGTCGACGCTTACTTCAAAATATCGTGGTGAATCTGAAAAAATGGTTCGCTTGCTTTTTGAGATGGCAAGATTTTACGCTCCAAGTACAATATTTATTGACGAAATTGATTCGTTGTGCTCACGTCGTGGATCCGAATTAGAACACGAGGCTTCGAGGCGTGTTAAATCGGAGCTGCTGGTACAAATGGACGGTGTTGGAAGTGAGGAGACTTCGAAAGTTGTTATGGTGTTGGCAGCAACAAATTTTCCTTGGGATATAGACGAAGCTTTACGACGACGTCTTGAGAAACGTATTTATATCCCGTTACCCACGGGCGAAGGAAGAGAAGCGCTGCTAAAAATCAATTTACGTGATGTTAAAGTAGACACAACGGTCAACTTATCGACTATTGCCAAGAAATTGGAAGGATATTCTGGCGCAGATATAACAAATGTTTGCAGGTAAACTATTAAAAAAATGTCCACTATTTTTTCTACAGAATTTTTTCTAGAGATGCTAGTATGATGTCAATGCGAAGAAAAATTGCCGGTCTTAAGCCTGAACAAATTAGGCAGCTTGCTACCGAAGAAGTTGATCTACCAGTTTCAACTCAAGATTTTTCAGACGCGATTGCCAAGTGCAACAAAAGCGTTTCAAAAGCAGACCTGGAAAAGTATGAAAAATGGATGATGGAGTTCGGATCATCATGATGACAAACTTAACATTAAGCTATAATTTTTTACGAAATTTTTGATATAAATTACATTACTAAAAAAGATTATTTTTTTTGTTAACATATACTCTGCTTCAACTGAATAGGTAAAACATTTTTCAAGGGTATGGGATTCATTATTTCCAAATATTGTACGTGAATTCATCATTTCTTGCTGCTAATTTGTTTGTCAATGATGTTGCGAAAAGAAGTGAGAAAGCATAATTCAAAAAGCATTTCATATGGAAAAACGCATTTTTCCCCGTCAACTGAATAGGTACAATTAATTAAATAATAAAAAGCTGTTAATGGAATGAAAAAAAAACAAGTTTTTTTAAACAAAACATTCATTTTTTATGGAATCGTAAAGTGCCTTTAAGTAATCCAGTTCAATTTCTCTCCAGGCTAATTTAATGGCTTCAATAAGAGAATCTCTGTCTTTAAACTGATGGCCAGACCCCCATGTTTGAAACTCAAGCTCAAAAGTTCCATAGTAGCTAACTGCTCCACATACCATAACACCACCTTCTGGACTATGATGCCGGGCTAAAAAAACGTTCGTCTTTTCTCATGTCATGAAAATAATAGTGAAATCCATCAGGTCCATCAAAACTGAACTTCTTTTCATCTGAGAAAACCACGTAACGCCATTGTTCTTTCCAAGTCATATGGTGCCTCGAAAAGTCCAACCGCATACACTTCCGCAGATTTTTTTTTTTTTTTGAAGTTGCAGCCGTTTTAGATGATTGGCACTGTTAATCACTCTTCTATCTGTGGAAACACAAGCAGTAACATCAGTTTTTTGCTTAATTTTCGCAGCTGAATTGCAGGAGTTGGAAGCAGAACGTAATATTGATCTTCTATCAGCCGCTGTTGTTGCCGTTTTATTACCCCCCTTCATGTTTTTTCCGTATGACTCTTTGTTCCTCAAGTACGATTAGGTCACATAAAAGCTTCGTCCAATTTTTATAGCAATAGCACGTCCGGTTAAACCTTGCTCATTAAGTAAATCGATTTTAGTCTTTTCAACATTGTTAAGTGTGTATTTGTCTGCCCATGTTACTCCCAATTTCAATTTATCGATTAAAATTACTTAAAACACCTTATCAGTTGCTTAAACGTATTAATCTTCGCAGTACACACAAAAATCATGAAGATAATAACCATGTACCTATTCAGTTGACGGAAAAAATGCGTTTTTCCATATGCAACATCTTTTCGCAACATCATAGACAAACAGTTAGCAGCAAGAATTGATCAATTCACGTATAATATTTGGAAATAATGAATCCCATACCCTAGAAAAATGTTGTACCTATTCAGTTGCAGCGGAGTGTACCTAGCTTTTTAAACAGAAAAATAATAAAATAATTTTTGTAATATTTTCGATTTTTGAATTTTTTTGTTACGAGTTTTAAGAATTATTACTAGGTACTGACTTTAGAGTTAGACTAAATGACTTCACCTAAAAATTTTTAATCTGCTTAGAAAATAAATTGAATCCATGTATTTGCATGTCTTTTATTCGTTTTAACACCGTTCACCCAAACGGAACGTTTCGTTGGGGTTTTATGCGATAATACAAGGGCAGAGAGTTACTAACTAAATTCGATGCCATTTTTTGTTGATGCCAGTCAAAATTTCAATCAGTGTCGGTGTCCCACCGTTGGCGTTGGACACCAGATTCGATTCGCGGCGCGCCCAAAAAACGCTAAAAGTTTTCTCAACGCACTCATATAGATATAGATCTTAACTTCACATGATAATATGTTGAACATGTGATATACAGTTCCGTATTTCTAAATTGAAAGAACTCGTGTGTGAACTTTCAACTACACCCACCACGATAATTTCCTCTTTTATACCAATCTTTCCAAGCCAGCTCTGTGCCTAGGCATTATAAGGGTGCAAATCCCATTGAAGCGTGCGCTTGATAATGAAAAAAGTTACGTAACTCAGTTTGTGAACATCAATTTAATTCTTGTTTTTGAAAAGAACTATCGACAGCTTTATTTTAACACTTGTACGAGTCTTGTCCAAATGAGGTCACCACGCAATTCAAACGACTTTCTGAGTAGGTACATAGCTGTTTACGAAACATACTAGATACCAGAGATGAAAAAACAGTCAAAACAATGGACTTTTAGCGAATCGGGGCCGAAGAAAGAAAAATCTGATCTGAACGGTTTCGCACCTTACAACATTCGACTTCCGACATATTGTTTAATATATGATATCCCAAATGTTTTTGTTTTCTGCCTGCAAGAACGGGAGATGAACACAGGAAGTGGGATACTTTTTCTTCTTCCTCGACATCATTGATCTCAACATTCATAAATCTGCTGGGCCTGATGGTATTCCCGCTATAGTTTTGAAGAAGTGTTCTTCAACGTTGGCATTGCCACTGCGCAGGCTTTTCCATTTCTCTTATTCTTCTAGAGTCGTGCCTAGGAATTGGAAAACAGCCTTTATACATCCTGTTCCTAAAAAAGGCGAACCGTCATCTCTTTTCTAGTGCCGACCAATTGCGCTAACATCCATACATTCTAAGGTCATGGAAACGCTAATCAATCGTAAGCTTATATATGGTTTTCGTAGGCAACGTTCAACAGGTGACCTGATGGCTTAAGCAAAGTTGTTGCACTCGATATTTCCAAGGCATTTGACAGAGTCTGGCATCAAGCTCTTTTGTTGAAAATGAATGCCTATGGAGTTGATAAGGCCCTGTTTGATTGGACTAGTAACTACCTTTCTGACCGTTCAATCCA
The DNA here is from genome assembly GCA_947095585.1 of Nephrocerus scutellatus. Taxonomy (NCBI): domain Eukaryota; kingdom Metazoa; phylum Arthropoda; class Insecta; order Diptera; family Pipunculidae; genus Nephrocerus; species Nephrocerus scutellatus. Next base: position 45,137,703 of record OX352761.1, read on the forward strand.
GGTTATATTGGATGTTTCAAATCCAATGTTCACCGCACCGCTAGTGTTCTCCAAGACTCAGTTTTGTCTCCGACACTCTTTCGCTGTAACGTAGTTGCTCGCCGGTCACCCAGGGTTCGTTCTTCTCCTTCTCCTGCAGGTAAACTATGTGCGTGTGGTGTAGCGTACTGAATAAAGCATCAATCATCACAGCAATATTAGTAACGTTAGTTTTGAAATTTTATTTTTTGAATTTTAAATAAAACTATATTCGGTTTTTATTTTTGAGTTTTATTCAAATTGACCATCTGGTCCGAATAGAGAGAAAAACTAAACTCCACTCTTCATCACAAGAGTGACTGTCTTTTATACTTATCCTAACAGTACAATAATAATCTTACATACTAGGTGGTCGCTACACATTCGACGTCAGCAGATTCGTTTGGTGTTTTAATCATTGAGATTATATTATCCCATTAGTTTTTATTGCGCGAATTTATGATTCGTTTGTTTACATAGTCTGACTGACTATTCGAATGTTTAGATTTCAACATTGTCGTTGGATAAATTCGAGTCCCGTCGAATTCTTATAAAATTTCGCAATCTGCTAAATGTAACGACCAGTGCAATAATAATGATAAAAATGTTTATAATATAAAAATTATAACTTTTATCTTCTTTAAGAAATATTTCTTGGATTTCATCTAAGTTATCAAAATTATAGACTTGTGGTACTTCTGTTAAATTTTCTGACAAAATATTTAAATTGGGTATTATTATATTAGTTTTACTTTCGAAGCGTTTAATATTATAATTATCAATACAAATTTCACAATTTTCAAATCTAATAAAGTAGTTGCCGTTTAACGCGTTTGAAAAATTATTACATTTACTAAACAAAATTGTGTTAACGTTTATTAGTAGCAAATTGCCTATGTCAATTTCTTGTATTATTTTATTTCTATTTTTTTTATTTTGCAATCAGAATAATTATTTTGTAACAGATTTGACATACATGAATCAGCAATTTATTTTGGGTAGATAGTTTTCTTCGTTAACAATGTAGGTTATATTATTAAATGTTACAAGCTCAGTTATATCAATATTTAGTTGTGTAAGATTTTAATTTGGTATTGGTATTTTGGTTTGTGTTTCTTGGTCTATGAAATTTGGAATTAGTACGACAAACAAAATTATTTCATTTTTAAGTGACCCTAGACTACATTTTATATACTTTAGTTTTGAACTATCTACGTTGTAAAACTCTATTTCTTTATTTGTTAAAAAGAATCTATTCATTTCACATTAGAATATTTTCTTGTATTTTTTCTATTCTATCTTTTATTTGGTTTATTAGTAATAGAATGTTATTATACTTAGTTCTTTTAAAATTTTCTTCAATAGCATCTTTATAAGTTTGATTAAACTATTCTTTATGAGTTTCGATAACTAATCTTATGTTTGTTAAATAAATTTGGAGCTCATTATTTATTTTAATCTGATTATTCATATTGATTATAACATTATTGATTAAGATCTATTGTTTTAAAATGGTTGTTTATACTTTCTTTATCTTCGTCATCAAGATTACCAAATAACCAGTTAATTATTCTTCCTCCTGTATTTATTAATGCTCTTTTTTCTCTAGTATGAATCGTAATTGTTAATAGTATGTGTTCTAATTCATCAATTTTTTTATTAAAATCTAAAATAAGCCAACTATTTTTTTCTTCAAAACTTTTAGATATACTAATTTTTAATTTTTGTATTGTATTTTCTATTTCTTTTAAATCAATGGATTAAATTTGAATAATTTTTTATTAGATTTATTGACTCACTTTCTAAAACAGTATATCCCGCTTTAGTTTTAATCTTATTTACTTCTAGTGAAGCACTTACACAGTTAACGGTCGACAACAGGATCAATAATGTTATTGTCTTTATCTGAAAAGGTTTTTAATAGTCTTTTAATTTGTATTATATCAATTTTATTTTGATTACTAGAATTATATTTTAGATATCTCTTGGCTGTTTTTTGTCTATTAGCTTTTGGGTTTTTTATATATAATGTGCGGCGGTTATAATCAGGTATGTTAATTTGAGTTAATTCTATTAATGGTTTTAATTTTTGTTGATTCCATGTTTTGCTTTATCTTTTTAAGATCTATATCTAACCGGTTTATAAAATCTATTGGTTTTGTTTTGGTTGTAGAATGAATCGTGTGATTGTAAAATCCAACAGCTCAAATAACTAATTCTTCTGTTGCTATATTTTCATCTTTACTTTTTAAAATTCTTATATGTTCTAAAAGGGATAAGTAGAATCGTTCAGTATCTGAATTTCGAGTGTGAGAATTTGGAGTTGTAAAATGGGCCCTTATACCTTTTTCACGAGAGAGTAGTTTTATCAGAGTGTTATTAAATTCATTATCCATTATTAACAGATCTGGTTTTCCTAAAATTCTCTCTTCTAATTTAGTTTTTATTGTGCACATATACTTATCATTAATTTTATGTACGCTTCTAATTTAGTAAGTCTATCTATAGTGGTCAAGAAATATGTATTATGTATCTGAAAAATATCTAAGTGTACTATCATATTTGGTCTTTCTGGCGTTTCAGTATGGTTGAAATAACTTTTGAATGGTTTTCTGTCATATTTATTTTCATTACATATCTGGCAGTTATTAATGTATTTATTAACGTATTTTATTAAATTCGGATAGAAATATTTGTTCTTCATTTCCTCAAAATTTTCTACTTATCCTCTGTGATTTGTTTCATTATGAATTTTTTTCAATTATTTCAAATAATTCCTCTTCGTTGGGCAAGTCTATTGCTAATTCACAACATTTTACAAATTTCAGGTTTTTATCATTACTAAATAGTTGTATGAGTTTCTGTTGAAGTATATTATACTTGCTATTATCAAGTTCAGAATGAATTCCGATCGTTCCCTTCTTTATTGTTCTCCTAAGAAGATCGTTTAAATAATGCTAATTATTAAGGTCAGTGTTTTGAATATAGATAATTTTATATTTGTGATATTTTTGCTCTTGTGAATAGTTTCAATATGTTTTAATGTGAATAGTTTCAATATCATCATTAGTGATTTCGAATAAAGATTTTAAATCAAAGTTTTCCTCATTATTTGTATGGATTTGATTACTGGTATCTGGGTTCATTCTGATCACCAAATCTGCTATCTTGTTGTCTATTCCTTGAAGATATTTATTAAGGTCAGTGTTTTGAATATAGATAATTTTATATTTGTGAAATAATATTTCCTGCTCTTGTGAATAGTTTCAATATGTTTCAATGTGAATAGTTTCAATATCATCATTAGTGATTTCGAATAAAGATTTTAAATCAAAGTTTTCCTCATTATTTGTATGGATTTGATTACTGGTATCTGGGTTCATTCTGATCACCAAATCTGCTATCTTGTTGTCTATTCCCTGAAGATATTTATTAAGGTCAGTGTTTTGAATATAGATAATTTTATATTTGTGAAATAATATTTCCTGCTCTTGTGAATAGTTTCAATATGTTTCAATGTGAATAGTTTCAATATCATCATTAGTGATTTCGAATAAAGATTTTAAATCAAAGTTTTCCTCATTATTTGTATGGATTTGATTACTGGTATCTGGGTTCATTCTGATCACCAAATCTGCTATCTTGTTGTCTATTCCTTGAAGATATTCTACATCAAATTCATATTCCCCTAACATTATTTTCCATCTAATTATTCTAGATTGGGTTCTTTTAAAGGGTAGAGCCATTTAAGAGGTTGAAGATCAGTTTGTACCAAAAACTTTCTACCGTATAAGTATGATCTAAAGTATTTTATGGCCCATACAATTGCTAATAATTCCTTTTCTAAAGTATGATAATTTTTTTCGTGATTGTTCAAAGTGCGGCTCGCATAACAAACCGGTTTTCCGTCTTGACTTAAAACTGCTCCAAGTGCAACATTACTTGCGTCTGTTGTTAAAACAAATTTTTTATTGAAATTAGGATAAGATAAAACTGGGTAAGTTGTCATTATTTCTTTTAATTTATTAAAAGCATTTATGTAGTCTTGATCATTCGGATTAATTTTAGTTGCCTTTTTAAGGTACTTTATCATGGGGTTTGCAATTAAAGAATAATTTTAAATAAATTTTCTATAAAATCCGGTTAAACCAAGAAATGATTTATTTCCTTAACTGTTTTTTGTAACCTTACACAATTTATTGCTTCAATTTTCGTAGGATTGGGTTTAATTCCCTCGGCAGTAATTATATGCCCCAAAAATTCTGTTTGTTTTGCTAGAAATTTGCATTTATTCAATTGGATTTTTAAATTAATTCACTAAGTCTAGCAAATATTTTAGTTTTTCCTTTATTGAAGTTGAAATTACGCATATTTTATTAACAAAATCACATAAAACGTGATTCACCATCCGCTGAAAAGTAGCGGGTGCATTTTTAAGTCCACAATGGCATTCGAAGGTACTCGAAATGACATATTAGAGTTTCAACATCATTTTCATCATTCAGTATTTGATGGAAACCTTTGGCTAAATCTAAAGTTGAAAAATATTGCGCACGACATAGTTTATCAAATAACGACTCCATATTCGGAATAGGAAATTTATCTTCTATTGTTATCTCATTTAATTTCCTAAAATCAATAACAATACGTCATTTATTTTCTTTTGAATTATCTAATTTCTTAGAAACTATCCACAATGGCGAATTATAAGGGGATTTACTCGGTCTTATAATACCTTGGGATAACATGTCTGTGATTTGACGTTCTATTTTATTTTCATGTACCTGGGGATACCTATACATTTTTGAGAAAATAGGTTTATTTGAATTGGTAATTATTTTGTGCTTTACATTATTGGTTGCAGTTAAATTCTGGCCTTCTATGTAAAAATTCTTTCTTTGTTGGTTTAGGAAATTACTTAAAATTCGTTTTTCTTCGTCATTATTAATTGTGAGCTTTCCGTTAAGTAAATCTATTTTTGCACCTATTGGGGTTAAAATCAAACTCTAAAATTTTTCATTCCAGTCCGCTCACTTCTTCATGAATTCCGTTTATATCACTTTTAAGCGATATTTGAATTCCCACTCATTTCACCTTTTAACGGCGTTTGAACTCCATTAATTTCTCCCTTGAGCGTTGAATATCACTCATTTCACCTCTGAGGTTCTCCAGCTTCTGATTTTGTTTATCAAATTTGGAGTTAAGCTCTTGACTTTGCTGATAAATTTCTTTCTTTAGGTCTTGTGTTTGCTGACTAAATTCCTGCTTCAGTTCCTGGCTTTGTTTCTGCGATTGTTGAATTTGCTGTTCAAACTTAACGGTCAGTTTGGAATTTAACTGCTGATTTTGCTGATCCAATTCTTTCTTCAGACCTTGACTTTGCTGTTCCAACTTCTCGTTTAATTTGGAACTCAATTTTAAATTCATCTGTTTATTTTCCTGACTTTGTTGCTGCGATTGTTCACTTTGCCGGTCCAGCTTGCTGTTCATTTGCTTATTTTGCTGCTTCATTTGAGAATTCATATCTTTTCTTAACTCCTCACTTTGTTTACTTTGATGGTCAATTTTGCTGTTCACTATGCTGGTAAAATTTTCAGTTAATTTGTTGTATTAGGGCATTAAGCATTGCTTCCATGTTTGGGACACCACCCTTTTCTTCCGAAGTAGCCGTTTTCTCTCCACTAAGGCTGAAAACACACCAGATAAAGCAAAACGTTTTTGATTCGATAGTCAAAAAACATTTTATATTTGAACACACACCAAGCGAAACAGAATGTAACAAAACAAAACGTTTTGTTTTCTTGTTTCGTTTGGTGTGCGTTGAAATAAACAAAAATGGAATTTGCGACTTGCTTTTAATGTTGTTCAACATGTGGCCGGACTCAGACGATGAAGTTGTGCCTATTTTATATACAATTTTGAAAGCAATTGAGGAAAAGGACACAAATAGCAGAGAGTGGTGGGTGCATCCATATTATCTAAAACGAAATGCTGAGGATGTGATAATTAACTTAATAGCAGAGTTTGAACTTATCCTGAAAAATTTAATAATTTCACCAGAATGCGGATTGAAACTTTTGATTATTTGCTGGGATTAATCGAAAATGTTATCAGAAAACAAGATACGAACTATCGTCAAAGCATAACTCCGGCTGAAAGATTATTTATAACTCTGCGGTAAGTAAAACAGAATAGACATTATGTGTTTATTTATTAGAATAGAGAAAAGCTTTTAATCCTGCCAATCTTCAAATGTCATAGTGGAAGTAGAGGCTTCATTTTCCCCCTCTTTTTACAACTCATTCATTTTGGTTAGCATTGCCAACCTGAATGTCCTTTGCCTTTTGTTTGATAATTTTTCATAGCCTACCAGGAGACTCTTAAAAAACAATACATTTGCACTTTCCGGTGTCTTTTCTCTGGTTCTTGATTTCAAAAACTCGATCATTGGCCCAGCTAATATTTCGGAGGTCGACGTCCTAGTCCTTCTGGATGGCACTGGGCTCATTCTGGGAGTACTTTCCGCAGCTGTAGAGTCCTCATCCAACAATTCGTCAAGCGCCTCTTGAACAACCGGGCTATCTAAACTGCTGGCTGTAGTGCAATGCTGATGTACATAGTCTTTTAAAAAAGACAGAATCAGCTAAATACCATTTTTTTGCTTGCCACTCGAACCTGACGGCTTAGATTTTTGTTCTCTCAAGTATCTTGAGTAGGAATTGCGCATAATTGTCCATTTGTTTTTACATTATGATACTGCAAAGACAATAATTAGCGCGGCACGCATATTTTAGATGAGATAAAATCTCTGAACTCGCGACACCGTTACCGAGACGCTGGTAATATATGCATTAACATTGAATTTGAAGTACTGTTTTTGCAAATAAGATTTCGTCAACGACCACATCACGCTGAACGCATCGGTACTAGAGGTGGGAAAAATGGATCTTTTGAGTGTACTGAATCTTTTGGTTCAGTCACGACGAAGAGCCATTCAAAAGATCCGTTCATTTCGTTCGTTTCGTTCATTTGGTTCTTTTGGTTCTTTTTACTGTCTGAGTGCTCTATTTTTGATAAAGTACACTTAGAACATACGTATACAAACGAGATAAAACACAACGACTTTGTCAGGCGATGAAAGAAACGGTGCAACGCAGTATACTTTCACGGCTGAAAGAAAAAGAAAACCTTAAGTTAAAAAATTTGCGAAATAAAAAGGTAACAGCAACACAATCATCCCTTATACCGGGTGATTATTTTAAGCTGAAACTTTAAAATATTTTGGAAAATAAGCACTCTACGGAAAAAATATCCAAGATCGTAATTATGGCTCCGCGGGGGAAATAAATTAGTGCTAAAATTGGTACTCCCTTTTAGGTGGGGTGGGGCTACCTTTTGAAATTTAAATTGGAACCCCTATTTTTTATTGCAAATTTGGATTCTACGGCTAAAAGTCTGAAACATTTTTTTCGATTCATGATAGATGGCATCGTAAGACGATACTCATTTTTGCGATTACTCCTACTGAGAAGCTATGAATAATTCTGCAATACGTTTGCAATAAAAATACAACGTTTTTCAGGATCAGGCGATTAAATCTGCTTTTAAATTAATGAATGTTTTTCTATTTTGTTTCAAAAATACCGATTCAGCTTGAAGATTATTTCGAAAACAACAATATCTGTGTTAGGCTATTGATACTACTTTAGAATGGTGTATTTAACTATACAAGAGAAAATCGAAATGGTTCTGGTTTATGAAGAAGCAAAATGAAAATCGTTTATGTATATGCGGCTCTTCTTGTTATTGTCAATTAGTTTGATTTTGTTTTCACGTAGCTTTTGCATTATCATCTTCTTAGACGAGAAAGAAGAAAATTTAACACACACGATTTTTGTTGTATCAGCGGCATTATTTAGGTCAATGCCCTGTCTTTTTATGTTCTTCACATAAACGGTTTCAATGTCGTGTTGATCAATTTTCACTCCCACGTCGTCTGATATCAGTTTAATGACATTTTCTTTAGCATTTGCATTAGACAATTCAGGCACACCTACAATGTCAACTGCAAACCGTTTTTCTCTCTGCTCTAATACGTTTATTTTAGACTCCAAGCTGTTCACCGTGATAGTAAGACCGGCATTACTTTTTTCTAGAGAATTGATTTTCTCAAGAGCATCAGTGTTTAGCTGTTGAAGTATAATAATCTGATGATAGAGCATATCAAGGGTAATAGTCTGGTTAGCAGCACCAAAATCTTTGGGAGTGGCAGGAGCAATAACCTTGTTCTTAGAAGCAGCGTCAGCGGAAGAAGAGCAGCAATCACTTAACTTTTTTGGATCAGGGTGGCTAATAGGAATATTTGAGAGAGTAAATTCGTTAGCCACATGTGATCTCCGTCGCTGATCACGACACTTGTCGCACTTGTCAATTTTCAAATTGCATAAAACACACTTCATAATTAATTTTAAAAACAAGTTTACTTTGTGTTGTACTTTACTGTATTGTGTTAAAAACTTTAGTATTAGAATAAAACAAAAATAAAGAACTTAGAAATTTTTAATTTGTAATCAATTTGTTCTCAGACGATTGTGACCCCTTCAACACTCGCGAGAGAAAATGATTATTTACATTGCAAACATAATGCTGAATCGTATACATAGGTTCTTAGTAGGAGAATTAAAAATGGATGGGGGTACTATTTTTAACACTAATATATTACACCCGCGGAATGATTAAATTTTGAACTTTGAGATTTTTTTCGTAGAGTTTATTTCCCGAGATATTTGAATTTCAGCTTAAAAAATCACCCGGTATTTTAGAATATTTCATTAAAAAGTAATAAATGAAACAAAAACCAATTTGTTTTCCGTATGGGTGAGAGTGAGCCATCAGCCATAGATACCCAATGGTCCAATCCTCAATGTTTCGCTCATCATCGTCTATTCTGTGTTGCCACAAATAATAAAAACAATACTGTTCCGTTCAATCTTCAATACGAACGAACTGTACCGCTCTTTTGATTCACTATAGAATAGAATCGAAGAACCAGAACCAGTAAGTGAGTGAATGAACTGAAGACTGAACGACTGAACCATTGAACGACTGAACCATTGAACGACTGAGCCACTGAAGACTGAACTGAACGGTTGACATTTTGGATCACTACTGTTCCGTTCATTTCGTATGAAGTGTACCGCTCTTTTGGTTCACTGTACTGTTCCGTTCAGTACGAACGGATCAGTCACGAACGACTCAGCTCTAATCGGTACTCGTCAGTGATCGTTTGTGCTCTCTCACGACCAGACGAGTTTTTTTTGTTGTGTTGAATTTAGCGTCAGTGTTTATAGTATTCTTTGAATAGTTTTTTAATTTACGAGATTACCTCAGGCAACACTCATGTCGTCCTTAACATTTTTTTCCCTGTAAAAGTTTATTTATTTGTGACAGTCAATATTAAAAACAATCAAAAAATAAGAACATTAAAGTGCAAGCTGCGAATCGCAAGCAGCGATCTGTCGCACAGAGAGCAGAGCTGCATAAAACTGCATAAAACCAAATAAATTACAACACAAACAAACGATGACAACAGCAAGAGCAGCACCATCAACATCAAAGATCAACAACGCCGAATTTAGTGACGCGTTCGTTGATCGAAAACTTAAATCGACGATTGACGGAAGTTATGAAAGAGAACGAGAAGTTAAAGAAACTTTTACTTGATGGACACAACTCTGACGAAGACGAAAGAACGAGCAAGCGAAAAAAAGCTGGAAATAGAGCAACAGCAACACCAACACCAACTAACGCAGCGGAAGCTAAGAAGGATGACAACAGGTTCTCTGTATTAAATGAAGAGAACCCAGCTGAAAATACACCGGAACAACAAACTGACAATGCCGATTCAGCAGACTTACTATGTTTAATGTAAGTCTAAGTGATAAAATACCACCAACACCACCAGCAACATCGAAATCTACCGACACCAATTCTCTCATAAATGAATTAAAGAAGAAAAATAATCAAAAGAAGAGAACTATTATTAATCGGAATATAATGAACCCGAGAGAACGAAAAGAGGCGGAGCCAAATAAAAGTACCAGTAGCGGCGGAGTAAAAACAAATATGGGGGCACCAGACGAACGCAGGAGTATGCCCCCAATAAATTTATTCAATCTAGATGCTAAGGATTTAGCAAAAAATTTAGATAATACAATTGGAAAAAATAATTATTTTATAAAACAGTTGAGCCGAATAAAGCACTCGATAAAAGTTTTTAATAAAATAAATTATGACAAAATTAAAGACATATTGACAGAGACAGACACTGAGTACTTTACATACACGGACAAAAAAGAAAAAAAAACAGACATATCTAACTAAAGGACTTAACGTGAAATTTACCCCAGAAGAAGTTCTTCAGGAATTGAAGGAACTGCAAATTGAAGAAGTTCAATTTGTTAGTTCCTTCCGATACGCCACTGCTCGTTCGAAAAGAGAAAATAGAATACTGCCCATTATAGCTGTGCAGCTATCGACAGACAGTGAAGCACAAAAACTTAGAGAAATACGTGCCATCGGGTCCCACATCATAAGATGGGAAAAAATCAAGAAGAGTGATGTACTCCAATGCAAAAACTGCCAACGCTTCGGTCATGCCGCTGTGCAGCTATCGACAGACAGTGAAGCACAAAAACTTAGAGAAATACGTGCCATCGGGTCCCACATCATAAGATGGGAAAAAATCAAGAGGAGTGATGTGCTCCAATGCAAAAACTGCCAACGCTTCTGTCATGCCGCGTCTAACTGCAGCATGCAATACAGGTGCGTTAAGTGCAGGGAAGGTCATGAGCCTGGTAAGTGTGTCACAAATAAGGAGTCTCCGAAGGACTCCTTGTTCTGTGTTTTGTGCGGAAAGGTTGGGCACCCAGCTTCCTGGAGGTGTTGTGAAGTTTACTCCAATTTACGGAGTAAACTTCAGAAAAAGAAAGAGGAAGTTAAAACAAAAAACATCGAAAAACAAAAAATGTTTGAAAATTACGTTGAGAAGAGCGTCAGCTTTGCTGACAGGGCTAGAGGAGCTCAACAGAGACCCCAAAAGCCAACTATTTCTGACAATGCAGTCAGCAAGCTGCAAGAGCAAATAAGCTCGCTTGTTAGAGTAGTTGAGAGCCAGGCAGCAAAAATAGACGCTCTTTTCAGCGTGATTAGTTCGGTGTCCAACCATGACTAGGGTGGAGCGGCGAAACCTCAAAATTATTGCATTGAATGTAAATTCAATAATTAGTAATGAGAGGAGGGCAGACCTGCTTCGTTTCTTAGCAGACCATTCACCTGACGTGCTCCTTCTGAGCGAAACAAAACTGAACCCTAGACATAGGTTAGAGTTTAGGGACTATGAAGTGCTTAGGTCGGATAGGAGATGTGCAATACAGGGCGGGGGGACGGCAATATTAGTTAAGAAACCATTAAACTGTGATATAGTAGACTTAGGAGAAATTAGAAACTTTAGCTGTCTTGAAACTTGTATTGTCTCCTTTAAATTAACTAATAACTTCAGATACTTTGTGATATCTGCATATGCCGCAAAAGTGCCAAATAGTAACTTCGACTTCGAATTCCAAAGATTGTTCGCGGTAATAGGATTAGATAGTTTATCAAACTATTTCATTCTAGCGGGAGACCTCAATGCAAAACACACCAACTAGCTCAATAGTGTGAATAACACAAGACGCACTTTTTTAAATAATTTTATTGACGAGAGCCAGATTGATTACAAATTTAAATTCTATAGCCCAGTTACAGCAAGTTTCCCAAGAGGGAATTCTTTTCTTGACGTTTGTTTTGCAGACGCTAGATTAAATATTGACACCGCGAGTAGTGAATACGCGAACAAACTACCGCTATTGCTTTATGACAGCGACCATAACGCCATAGTTATGGTCATGTCTTTTGAATTAGAGTCCGTTTTTAGCTTGGCGATCCACGAAGAAGATCGTAAATTAAATTACAATAAAACTGATTGGAGCAAGGTCGGGCGATGCGCAAACAGAAAATATAGGGATTCATGCCCGTATTGAGAAATTCCTAGCGATAGAAATCTGTCCAATTCGGAATTGGATACTTATATCGGGAAATTAGATTGCGCGATTTTAGAAGCTGTAAAGTCCACGGTACCGAAGATAAAGAGTAGGAATTCTATGGAATGTTATCTGAACCGTGACATAAAAGCCCTACAGAGATATAAAAGTTATCTTCTCACGCGGGTCAACGGTATCTATCGTCGCTTTGAGGATAGAGAAAGACAGGATGAACTGATAAGGCTGAAGGCTTTGCTAAAAAATTGTAAGGCGCTCCTGAGCCAACAGTTTCGGAATAGCATCAGTGACTTTTGGCGGCAAAAAATCAAAAACATTCAAAGATCCGATTCTAGGTTTTTGAAGTTGTCATCAACAAAGCGATTTGGTCCGTTTACGAAGAAAAAGACGTCATACCGCGGAACCAGTTCGGGTTCAGATGTCAATTGGCATCTGAATGATAAGAGGTGCACTGCAGCCTGTCTAGTTGATATCGAGAAAGCCTTCGACACGGTGTGGACAGATGGACTGATTTGTAAATTAATAAGACTAGGATTCCCCACAAGCATTATTAAAATAATAATGCAAATGATATATGATAAGAAGTTTGTTGTAACTGATAACCGTGACACGACAGCTAAAGTTTTTAATATCGCGAATGGTCTGCAGCAGGGGACTGTGAATTCGCCACTCCTTTTCTGCATCTACATCAGCGAGGTGCTCAGGGATAGGAACACGACACTAGCGTTTGCTGACGATATCATATTGTACACACACGGTGATAGGGTGGGGGCAATGAGGAGCGAACTCCAAGAAAAATTCAATCAGTTACAGTCGTTCTGTACTGATTGGAGACTTAAGATCAGCGTTACCAAGTGTGAGACAATATTGTTTAGACCGCCCTTGGCTCTCTGTAATAGGGATATTAGACACAATTATAAAAGCTTACGGCTTTATGACGACGACGGAGTGCCAATCCGAAACGAGACGTTCGTCAAATATCTTGGGATTGGCCTGGACAACTTCTTATACTATGATCGCCACATGAATGCACAACTGAAAAAGGCGATAGCTGCTTTCATGGCATTGAAACGCTTGTTCTTTTCAAGACACTTGCGTTCCGATGTCAAAGTGTTGTGTTATTTGGCGTTGGTCAGACCGATCATAGTATATGGTTGTCCAATCTGGTTCAATCTAAGCCCTTCCTACATGGAACACATCCGAGTGTTTGAACGCAAATGTCTCAGGGCGTATCTAGGCAGATATCGTACCGCACAGTCCGATTATCTGCACATGGTCTCGAACAAAGACTTACTGGACGCATCGGGAATATCCCGAATAGATAATGAGATAATTAGGCAGGTAAGGAATCACTTCGCGAGGTCAGCAAACGCTACAGAAAATGAACTAATATCGGGGCTATTCTATCCTAACCCTGAGTACTTCAGGAGGACGTTGGAGACTGGCTACATACCGCCCGAGGCATTCCTATACCTCGACGCTCATGGCTACGTCTCTGACGCGCATAATGCCTGTACTGTATCACGCATATAGACGCGCAACAAATAAAAAGATAACACATGAAGCACATTTAGATTCGAGTGTTCCAAATCCTGTCTGGCGATACTGCATGGCTATACCCGAACGGGATAAAAAAGATCACAGCAGAGAGAAGAGAGATCTTGGCTGACTGGGGTGACTAAAGACGGACACACACTGACTTAACGATCATTAAAAATCATATTGTTGAATTGTTAAAATACAAAATGTACTTTGTTTATTGCTGTTTAAAAATTATTTATATTATTTATTTGTCTGTTTAGTTTTAATTGTAGACAAAATGTTATTCATATACTTATATTATTTTTTATTAATTTATTTACTGACTTATTTATATTATTTATTTATTTATATATATTATAGTTGACATGTTTTATGAATTTATATTTATTATTTTTATTTTTTATTTTATTATTTATTTATTTATATTTTATTTAAAAGTTATTTATTTTTTATTATTTATTTAAAACCTAATATTTGACTCATTTATATATTATAAATATTGTATTAGTTTGTAAGTTTAAATCTGTGATATTAGCTTTAGGATAAAAATGTATGAGATGGTAGAAGTATTTTATATTTTGACTTCAACAAAAATGAATGTAAAATTTATAAAATTTAGTCCTAAATATTGTCCAATTATTGTAAAAATTAAATGTAAATATGTCAATTTATGTATCGAGTGCTTTATGAGGCCATTTTACTAGAAAAAAAAATTATTGTCTTGTAGTTGTTTATTATACACATTGTAAAATTATTGATTTATTGAATAAATAAACATTTAAAAATGCAAAAAAAAAATGCAAAATGCATCGGTACTCGTCAGATCACCGAAATTAAGCAGCGTCGGGCAAGGTTAGTACAAACAAACGATGACAACAGCAAGAGCAGCACCACCAACGAGATCAACAACGCCGAATTTAGTGACGCGTTCGTTGATCGAAAACTTAAATCGACGATTAACAGAAGTTATGAAAGAGAACGAGAAATTAAACAAACTTTTACTTGATGGACACAACTCTGACGAAGACGAAAGAACGAGCAAGAGAAAAAAAGCTGGAAATAGAGCAACACCAACACCACCTAACGCAGCGGAAGCTTAGAAGGATGACAACAGGTTCTCCGTATTAGATGAAGAGAACCCAGCTGAAAATACACCGGAACAACAAACTGACAATGCGGACTCAGCAGCATTACACATAGTAAGTGATAAAAGACCACCAACACCACCAGCAACATCGAAATCTACCGACACCAATTCTCTTATAAATGAATTGAAGAGAAAAAACAATCAAAAGAAGAGAACAACTACTAATCCGATCAACATAATTACCTCGAGACAACGAAAAGAGGCGGAGCCAAATGAAAGTACCAGTAGCGGCGGAGTTAAAACGAATATGGGGGCACCAGATGAGCGCAGGAGTATGCCCCCAATAAATGTCTTCAATCAAGATGCTAAGGACATAGCCGAAATTTTAGACAAAACAATTGGAAAAAATAATTATTTCATAAAACAGTTGAGCCGTATAAAGCACTCGATAAAAGTTTTTAATAAAATAAATTATAACAAAATAAAAGACATATTGACAGAGACAGACGCTGAATACTTACACGTACAAAAAAGAAAAAAAAACAGACATATTTAATAAAAGGACTTAACGTGGACTTTACCCCAGAAGAAGTTGAGAGCCAGGCAGCAAAAATAGACGCTCTTTTCAGCGTGATTAATTCGGTGTCCAACCATGACTAGGGTGGAGCGGCGAAACCTCAAAATTATTGCATTGAATGTAAATTCAATAATTAGTAATGAGAGGAGGGCAGACCTGCTTCGTTTCTTAGCAGACCATTCACCTGACGTGCTCCTTCTGAGCGAAACAAAACTGAACCCTAGACATAGGTTAGAGTTTAGGGACTATGAAGTGTTTAGGTCGGATAGGAGATGTGCAATACAGGGCGGGGGGACGGCAATATTAGTTAAGAAACCATTAAACTGTGATATAGTAGACTTAGGAGAAATTAGAAACTTTAGCTGTCTTGAAACTTGTATTGTCTCCTTTAAATTAACTAATAACTTCAGATACTTTGTGATATCTGCATATGCCGCAAAAGTGCCAAATAGTTACTTCGACTTCGAATTCCAAAGATTGTTCGCGGTAATAGGATTAGATAGTTAATCAAACTATTTCATTCTAGCGGGAGACCTCAATGCAAAACACACCAACTAGCTCAATAGTGTGAATAACACAAGAGGCACTTTTTTAAATAATTTTATTGACGAGAGCCAGATTGATTACAAATTTAAATTCTATAGCCCAGTTACAGCAAGCTTCCCAAGAGGGAATTCTTTTCTTGACGTTTGTTTTGCAGACGCTAGATTAAATATTGACACCGCGAGTAGTGAATACGCGAACAAACTACCGCTATTGCCTTATGACAGCGACCATAACGCCATAGTTATGGTCATGTCTTTTGAATTAGAGTCCGTTTTTAGCTTGGCGATCCACGAAGAAGATCGTAAATTAAATTACAATAAAACTGATTGGAGCAAGGTCGGGCGATGCGCAAACAGAAAATATAGGGATTCATGCCCGTATTGAGAAATTCCTAGCGATAGAAATCTGTCCAATTCGGAATTGGATACTTATATCGGGAAATTAGATTGCGCGATTTTAGAAGCTGTAAAGTCCACGGTACCGAAGATAAAGAGTAGGAATTCTATGGAATGTTATCTGAACCGTGACATAAAAGCCCTACAGAGATATAAAAGTTATCTTCTCACGCGGGTCAACGGTATCTATCGTCGCTTTGAGGATAGAGAAAGACAGGATGAACTGATAAGGCTGAAGGCTTTGCTAAAAAATTGTAAGGCGCTCCTGAGCCAACAGTTTCGGAATAGCATCAGTGACTTTTGGCGGCAAAAAATCAAAAACATTCAAAGATCCGATTCTAGGTTTTTGAAGTTGTCATCAACAAAGCGATTTGGTCCGTTTACGAAGAAAAAGACGTCATACCGCGGAACCAGTTCGGGTTCAGAAAAAATCACTCGACAGTGCATGCGGTTACCAAACTCATCTCAGATGTCAATTGGCATCTGAATGATAAGAGGTGCACTGCAGCCTGTCTAGTTGATATCGAGAAAGCCTTCGACACGGTGTGGACAGATGGACTGATTTGTAAATTAATAAGACTAGGATTCCCCACAAGCATTATTAAAATAATAATGCAAATGATATATGATAAGAAGTTTGTTGTAACTGATAACCGTGACACGACAGCTAAAGTTTTTAATATCGCGAATGGTCTGCAGCAGGGGACTGTGAATTCGCCACTCCTTTTCTGCATCTACATCAGCGAGGTGCTCAGGGATAGGAACACGACACTAGCGTTTGCTGACGATATCATATTGTACACACACGGTGATAGGGTGGGGGCAATGAGGAGCGAACTCCAAGAAAAATTCAATCAGTTACAGTCGTTCTGTACTGATTGGAGATCAGCGTTACCAAGTGTGAGACAATATTGTTTAGACCGCCCTTGGCTCTCTGTAATAGGGATATTAGACACAATTATAAAAGCTTACGGCTTTATGACGACGACGGAGTGCCAATCCGAAACGAGACGTTCGTCAAATATCTTGGGATTGGCCTGGACAACTTCTTATACTATGATCGCCACATGAATGCACAACTGAAAAAGGCGATAGCTGCTTTCATGGCATTGAAACGCTTGTTCTTTTCAAGACACTTGCGTTCCGATGTCAAAGTGTTGTGTTATTTGGCGTTGGTCAGACCGATCATAGTATATGGTTGTCCAATCTGGTTCAATCTAAGCCCTTCCTACATGGAACACATCCGAGTGTTTGAACGCAAATGTCTCAGGGCGTGTCTAGGCAGATATCGTACCGCACAGTCCGATTATCTGCACATGGTCTCGAACAAAGACTTACTGGACGCATCGGGAATATCCCGAATAGATAATGAGATAATTAGGCAGGTAAGGAATCACTTCGCGAGGTCAGCAAACGCTACAGAAAATGAACTAATATCGGGGCTATTCTATCCTAACCCTGAGTACTTCAGGAGGACGTTGGAGACTGGCTACATACCGCCCGAGGCATTCCTATACCTCGACGCTCATGGCTACGTCTCTGACGCGCATAATGCCTGTACTGTATCACGCATATAGACGCGCAACAAATAAAAAGATAACACATGAAGCACATTTAGATTCGAGTGTTCCAAATCCTGTCTGGCGATACTGCATGGCTATACCCGAACGGGATAAAAAAGATCACAGCAGAGAGAAGAGAGATCTTGGCTGACTGGGGTGACTAAAGACGGACACACACTGACTTAACGATCATTAATTGTAGACAAAATGTTATTCATATACTTATATTATTTTTTATTAATTTATTTACTGACTTATTTATATTATTTATTTATTTATATATATTATAGTTGACATGTTTTATGAATTTATATTTATTATTTTTATTTTTTATTTTATTATTTATTTATTTATATTTTATTTAAAAGTTATTTATTTTTTATTATTTATTTAAAACCTAATATTTGACTCATTTATATATTATAAATATTGTATTAGTTTGTAAGTTTAAATCTGTGATATTAGCTTTAGGATAAAAATGTATGAGATGGTAGAAGTATTTTATATTTTGACTTCAACAAAAATGAATGTAAAATTTATAAAATTTAGTCCTAAATATTGTCCAATTATTGTAAAAATTAAATGTAAATATGTCAATTTATGTATCGAGTGCTTTATGAGGCCATTTTACTAGAAAAAAAAAATTATTGTCTTGTAGTTGTTTATTATACACATTGTAAAATTATTGATTTATTGAATAAATAAACATTTAAAAATGCAAAAAAAAAATGCAAAATGCATCGGTACTCGTCAGATCACCGAAATTAAGCAGCGTCGGGCAAGGTTAGTACAAACAAACGATGACAACAGCAAGAGCAGCACCACCAACGAGATCAACAACGCCGAATTTAGTGACGCGTTCGTTGATCGAAAACTTAAATCGACGATTAACAGAAGTTATGAAAGAGAACGAGAAATTAAACAAACTTTTACTTGATGGACACAACTCTGACGAAGACGAAAGAACGAGCAAGAGAAAAAAAGCTGGAAATAGAGCAACACCAACACCACCTAACGCAGCGGAAGCTTAGAAGGATGACAACAGGTTCTCCGTATTAGATGAAGAGAACCCAGCTGAAAATACACCGGAACAACAAACTGACAATGCGGACTCAGCAGCATTACACATAGTAAGTGATAAAAGACCACCAACACCACCAGCAACATCGAAATCTACCGACACCAATTCTCTTATAAATGAATTGAAGAGAAAAAACAATCAAAAGAAGAGAACAACTACTAATCCGATCAACATAATTACCTCGAGACAACGAAAAGAGGCGGAGCCAAATGAAAGTACCAGTAGCGGCGGAGTTAAAACGAATATGGGGGCACCAGATGAGCGCAGGAGTATGCCCCCAATAAATGTCTTCAATCAAGATGCTAAGGACATAGCCGAAATTTTAGACAAAACAATTGGAAAAAATAATTATTTCATAAAACAGTTGAGCCGTATAAAGCACTCGATAAAAGTTTTTAATAAAATAAATTATAACAAAATAAAAGACATATTGACAGAGACAGACACTGAATACTTACACGTACAAAAAAGAAAAAAAAACAGACATATTTAATAAAAGGACTTAACGTGGACTTTACCCCAGAAGAAGTTGAGAGCCAGGCAGCAAAAATAGACGCTCTTTTCAGCGTGATTAATTCGGTGTCCAACCATGACTAGGGTGGAGCGGCGAAACCTCAAAATTATTGCATTGAATGTAAATTCAATAATTAGTAATGAGAGGAGGGCAGACCTGCTTCGTTTCTTAGCAGACCATTCACCTGACGTGCTCCTTCTGAGCGAAACAAAACTGAACCCTAGACATAGGTTAGAGTTTAGGGACTATGAAGTGTTTAGGTCGGATAGGAGATGTGCAATACAGGGCGGGGGGACGGCAATATTAGTTAAGAAACCATTAAACTGTGATATAGTAGACTTAGGAGAAATTAGAAACTTTAGCTGTCTTGAAACTTGTATTGTCTCCTTTAAATTAACTAATAACTTCAGATACTTTGTGATATCTGCATATGCCGCAAAAGTGCCAAATAGTTACTTCGACTTCGAATTCCAAAGATTGTTCGCGGTAATAGGATTAGATAGTTAATCAAACTATTTCATTCTAGCGGGAGACCTCAATGCAAAACACACCAACTAGCTCAATAGTGTGAATAACACAAGAGGCACTTTTTTAAATAATTTTATTGACGAGAGCCAGATTGATTACAAATTTAAATTCTATAGCCCAGTTACAGCAAGCTTCCCAAGAGGGAATTCTTTTCTTGACGTTTGTTTTGCAGACGCTAGATTAAATATTGACACCGCGAGTAGTGAATACGCGAACAAACTACCGCTATTGCCTTATGACAGCGACCATAACGCCATAGTTATGGTCATGTCTTTTGAATTAGAGTCCGTTTTTAGCTTGGCGATCCACGAAGAAGATCGTAAATTAAATTACAATAAAACTGATTGGAGCAAGGTCGGGCGATGCGCAAACAGAAAATATAGGGATTCATGCCCGTATTGGGAAATTCCTAGCGATAGAAATCTGTCCAACTCGGAATTGGATACTTATATCGGGAAATTAGATTGCGCGATTTTAGAAGCTGTAAAGTCCACGGTACCGAAGATAAAGAGTAGGAATTCTATGGAATGTTATCTGAACCGTGACATAAAAGCCCTACAGAGATATAAAAGTTATCTTCTCACGCGGGTCAACGGTATCTATCGTCGCTTTGAGGATAGAGAAAGACAGGATGAACTGATAAGGCTGAAGGCTTTGCTAAAAAATTGTAAGGCGCTCCTGAGCCAACAGTTTCGGAATAGCATCAGTGACTTTTGGCGGCAAAAAATCAAAAACATTCAAAGATCCGATTCTAGGTTTTTGAAGTTGTCATCAACAAAGCGATTTGGTCCGTTTACGAAGAAAAAGACGTCATACCGCGGAACCAGTTCGGGTTCAGAAAAAATCACTCGACAGTGCATGCGGTTACCAAACTCATCTCAGATGTCAATTGGCATCTGAATGACAAGAGGTGCACTGCAGCCTGTCTAGTTGATATCGAGAAAGCCTTCGACACGGTGTGGACAGATGGACTGATTTGTAAATTAATAAGACTAGGATTCCCCACAAGCATTATTAAAATAATAATGCAAATGATATATGATAAGAAGTTTGTTGTAACTGATAACCGTGACACGACAGCTAAAGTTTTTAATATCGCGAATGGTCTGCAGCAGGGGACTGTGAATTCGCCACTCCTTTTCTGCATCTACATCAGCGAGGTGCTCAGGGATAGGAACACGACACTAGCGTTTGCTGACGATATCATATTGTACACACACGGTGATAGGGTGGGGGCAATGAGGAGCGAACTCCAAGAAAAATTCAATCAGTTACAGTCGTTCTGTACTGATTGGAGACTTAAGATCAGCGTTAACAAGTGTGAGACAATATTGTTTACACCGCCCTTGGCGCTCTGTAATAGGGATATTAGACACAATTATAAAAGCTTACGGCTTTATGACGACGACGGAGTGCCAATCCGAAACGAGACGTGCGTCAAATATCTTGGGATTGGCCTGGACAACTTCTTATACTATGATCGCCACGTGAATGCACAAATGAAAAAGGCGATAGCTGCTTTCATGGCATTGAAACGCTTGTTCTTTTCAAGACACTTGCGTTCCGATGTCAAAGTGTTGTGTTATTTTGCGTTGGTCAGACCGATCATAGTATATGGTTGTCCAATCTGGTTCAATCTAAGCCCTTCCTACATGGAACGCATCCGAGTGTTTGAACGCAAATGTCTCAGGGCGTGTCTAGGCAGATATCGTACCGCACAGTCCGATTATCTGCACATGGTCTCGAACAAAGACTTACTGGACGCATCGGGAATATCCCGAATAGATAATGAGATAATTAGGCAGGTAAGGAATCACTTCGCGAGGTCAGCAAACGCTATAGAAAATGAACTAATAATGAATAATAATGAAATAATACTAACTAACCCTGAGTACTTCAGGAGGACGTTGGAGACTGGCTACATACCGCCCGAGGCATTCCTATACCTCGACGCTCATGGCTACGTCTCTGACGCTCATAATGTGCCTGTACTGTATCACGCATATAGATGCGCAACAAATAAAAAGATAACGCATGAAGCACATTTAGATTCGAGTGTTCCAAATCCTGTCTGGCGATACTGCATGGCTATACCCGAACGGGATAAAAAAGATTACAGCAGAGAGAAGAGAGATCTTTATTGGTGGCTTGACTGGGGTGACTAAAGACGGACACACACTGACTTAACGATCATTAAAAATCATATTGTTGAATTGTTAAAATACAAAATGTACTTTGTTTATTGCTGTTTAAAAATTATTTATATTATTTATTTGTCTGTTTAGTTTTAATTGTAGACAAAATGTTATTCATATACTTATATTATTTTTTATTAATTTATTTACTGACTTATTTATATTATTTATTTATTTATATATATAATAGTTGACATGTTTTATGAATTTATATTTATTATTTTTATTTTTTATTTTATTTATTTATTTATATTTTATTTAAAAGTTATTTATTTTTTATTATTTATTTAAAACCTAATATTTGACTCATTTATATATTATAAATATTGTATTAGTTTGTAAGTTTAAATCTGTGATATTAGCTTTAGGATAAAAATGTATGAGATGGTAGAAGTATTTTATATTTTGACTTCAACAAAAATGAATGTAAAATTTATAAAATTTAGACCTAAATATTGTCCAATTATTGTAAAAATTAAATGTAAATATGTCAATTTATGTATCGAGTGCTTTATGAGGCCATTTTACTAGAAAAAAAAAATTATTGTCTTGTAGTTGTTTATTATACACATTGTAAAATTATTGATTTATTGAATAAATAAACATTTAAAAATGCAAAAAAAAAAAATGCAAAATGCATCGGTACTCGTCAGATCACCGAAATTAAGCAGCGTCGGGCAAGGTTAGTACAAACAATCGATGACAACAGCAAGAGCAGCACCATCAACGAGATCAACAACGCCGAATTTAGTGACGCGTTCGTTGATCGAAAACTTAAATCGACGATTAACAGAAGTTATGAAAGAGAACGAGAAATTAAACAAACTTTTACTTGATGGACACAACTCTGACGAAGACGAAAGAACGAGCAAGAGAAAAAAAGCTGGAAATAGAGCAACACCAACACCACCTAACGCAGCGGAAGCTTAGAAGGATGACAACAGGTTCTCCGTATTAGATGAAGAGAACCCAGCTGAAAATACACCGGAACAACAAACTGACAATGCGGACTCAGCAGCATTACACATAGTAAGTGATAAAAGACCACCAACACCACCAGCAACATCGAAATCTACCGACACCAATTCTCTTATAAATGAATTGAAGAGAAAAAACAATCAAAAGAAGAGAACAACTACTAATCCGATCAACATAATTACCTCGAGACAACGAAAAGAGGCGGAGCCAAATGAAAGTACCAGTAGCGGCGGAGTTAAAACGAATATGGGGGCACCAGATGAGCGCAGGAGTATGCCCCCAATAAATGTCTTCAATCAAGATGCTAAGGACATAGCCGAAATTTTAGACAAAACAATTGGAAAAAATAATTATTTCATAAAACAGTTGAGCCGTATAAAGCACTCGATAAAAGTTTTTAATAAAATAAATTATAACAAAATAAAAGACATATTGACAGAGACAGACACTGAATACTTACACGTACAAAAAAGAAAAAAAAACAGACATATTTAATAAAAGGACTTAACGTGGACTTTACCCCAGAAGAAGTTGAGAGCCAGGCAGCAAAAATAGACGCTCTTTTCAGCGTGATTAATTCGGTGTCCAACCATGACTAGGGTGGAGCGGCGAAACCTCAAAATTATTGCATTGAATGTAAATTCAATAATTAGTAATGAGAGGAGGGCAGACCTGCTTCGTTTCTTAGCAGACCATTCACCTGACGTGCTCCTTCTGAGCGAAACAAAACTGAACCCTAGACATAGGTTAGAGTTTAGGGACTATGAAGTGTTTAGGTCGGATAGGAGATGTGCAATACAGGGCGGGGGGACGGCAATATTAGTTAAGAAACCATTAAACTGTGATATAGTAGACTTAGGAGAAATTAGAAACTTTAGCTGTCTTGAAACTTGTATTGTCTCCTTTAAATTAACTAATAACTTCAGATACTTTGTGATATCTGCATATGCCGCAAAAGTGCCAAATAGTTACTTCGACTTCGAATTCCAAAGATTGTTCGCGGTAATAGGATTAGATAGTTAATCAAACTATTTCATTCTAGCGGGAGACCTCAATGCAAAACACACCAACTAGCTCAATAGTGTGAATAACACAAGAGGCACTTTTTTAAATAATTTTATTGACGAGAGCCAAATTGATTACAAATTTAAATTCTATAGCCCAGTTACAGCAAGCTTCCCAAGAGGGAATTCTTTTCTTGACGTTTGTTTTGCAGACGCTAGATTAAATATTGACACCGCGAGTAGTGAATACGCGAACAAACTACCGCTATTGCCTTATGACAGCGACCATAACGCCATAGTTATGGTCATGTCTTTTGAATTAGAGTCCGTTTTTTGCTTGGCGATCGACGAAGAAGATCGTAAATTAAATTACAATAAAACTGATTGGAGCAAGGTCGGGCGATGCGCAAACAGAAAATATAGGGATTCATGCCCGTATTGGGAAATTCCTAGCGATAGAAATCTGTCCAACTCGGAATTGGATACTTATATCGGGAAATTAGATTGCGCGATTTTAGAAGCTGTAAAGTCCACGGTACCGAAGATAAAGAGTAGGAATTCTATGGAATGTTATCTGAACCGTGACATAAAAGCCCTACAGAGATATAAAAGTTATCTTCTCACGCGGGTCAACGGTATCTATCGTCGCTTTGAGGATAGAGAAAGACAGGATGAACTGATAAGGCTGAAGGCTTTGCTAAAAAATTGTAAGGCGCTCCTGAGCCAACAGTTTTGGAATAGCATCAGTGACTTTTGGCGGCAAAAAATCAAAAACATTCAAAGATCCGATTCTAGGTTTTTGAAGTTGTCATCAACAAAGCGATTTGGTCCGTTTACGAAGAAAAAGACGTCATACCGCGGAACCAGTTCGGGTTCAGAAAAAATCACTCGACAGTGCATGCGGTTACCAAACTCATCTCAGATGTCAATTGGCATCTGAATGACAAGAGGTGCACTGCAGCCTGTCTAGTTGATATCGAGAAAGCCTTCGACACGGTGTGGACAGATGGACTGATTTGTAAATTAATAAGACTAGGATTCCCCACAAGCATTATTAAAATAATAATGCAAATGATATATGATAAGAAGTTTGTTGTAACTGATAACCGTGACACGACAGCTAAAGTTTTTAATATCGCGAATGGTCTGCAGCAGGGGACTGTGAATTCGCCACTCCTTTTCTGCATCTACATCAGCGAGGTGCTCAGGGATAGGAACACGACACTAGCGTTTGCTGACGATATCATATTGTACACACACGGTGATAGGGTGGGGGCAATGAGGAGCGAACTCCAAGAAAAATTCAATCAGTTACAGTCGTTCTGTACTGATTTGGAGACTTAAGATCAGCGTTACCAAGTGTGAGACAATATTGTTTAGACCGCCCTTGGCTCTCTGTAATAGGGATATTAGACACAATTATAAAAGCTTACGGCTTTATGACGACGACGGAGTGCCAATCCGAAACGAGACGTTCGTCAAATATCTTGGGATTGGCCTGGACAACTTCTTATACTATGATCGCCACGTGAATGCACAACTGAAAAAGGCGATAGCTGCTTTCATGGCATTGAAACGCTTGTTCTTTTCAAGACACTTGCGTTCCGATGTCAAAGTGTTGTGTTATTTGGCGTTGGTCAGACCGATCATAGTATATGGTTGTCCAATCTGGTTCAATCTAAGCCCTTCCTACATGGAACACATCCGAGTGTTTGAACGCAAATGTCTCAGGGCGTGTCTAGGCAGATATCGTACCGCACAGTCCGATTATCTGCACATGGTCTCGAACAAAGACTTACTGGACGCATCGGGAATATCCCGAATAGATAATCAGATAATTAGGCAGGTAAGGAATCACTTCGCGAGGTCAGCAAACGCTATAGAAAATGAACTAATATCGGGGCTATTCTATCCTAACCCTGAGTACTTCAGGAGGACGTTGGAGACTGGCTACATACCGCCCGAGACATTCCTATACCTCGACGCTCATGGCTACGTCTCTGACGCGCATAATGTGCCTGTACTGTATCACGCATATAGACGCGCAACAAATAAAAAGATTACACATGAAGCACATTTAGATTCGAGTGTTCCAAATCCTGTCTGGCGATACTGCATGGCTATACCCGAACGGGATAAAAAAGATCACAGCAGAGAGAAGAGAGATCTTTATTGGTGGCTTGACTGGGGTGACTAAAGACGGACACACACTGACTTAACGATCATTAAAAATCATATTGTTGAATTGTTAAAATACAAAATGTACTTTGTTTATTGCTGTTTAAAAATTATTTATATTATTTATTTGTCTGTTTAGTTTTAATTGTAGACAAAATGTTATTCATATACTTATATTATTTTTTATTAATTTATTTACTGACTTATTTATATTATTTATTTATTTATATATATTATAGTTGACATGTTTTATGAATTTATATTTATTATTTTTATTTTTTATTTTATTTATTTATTTATATTTTATTTAAAAGTTATTTATTTTTTATTATTTATTTAAAACCTAATATTTGACTCATTTATATATTATAAATATTGTATTAGTTTGTAAGTTTAAATCTGTGATATTAGCTTTAGGATAAAAATGTATGAGATGGTAGAAGTATTTTATATTTTGACTTCAACAAAAATGAATGTAGAATTTATAAAATTTAGACCTAAATATTGTCCAATTATTGTAAAAATTAAATGTAAATATGTCAATTTATGTATCGAGTGCTTTATGAGGCCATTTTACTAGAAAAAAAAATTATTGTCTTTTAGTTGTTTATTATACACATTGTAAAATTATTGATTTATTGAATAAATAAACATTTAAAAATGCAAAACAAAAAAATGCAAAATGCATCGGTACTCGTCAGATCACCGAAATTAAGCCGCGTCGGGCAAGGTTAGTACAAACAATCGATGACAACAGCAAGAGCAGCACCATCAACGAGATCAACAACGCCGAATTTAGTGACGCGTTCGTTGATCGAAAACTTAAATCGACGATTAACAGAAGTTATGAAAGAGAACGATAAATTAAACAAACTTTTACTTGATGGACACAACTCTGACGAAGACGAAAGAACGAGCAAGAGAAAAAAAGCTGGAAATAGAGCAACACCAACACCACCTAACGCAGCGGAAGCTTAGAAGGATGACAACAGGTTCTCCGTATTAGATGAAGAGAACCCAGCTGAAAATACACCGGAACAACAAACTGACAATGCGGACTCAGCAGCATTACACATAGTAAGTGATAAAAGACCACCAACACCACCAGCAACATCGAAATCTACCGACACTGAATTGAAGAGAAAAAACAATCAAAAGAAGAGAACAACTACTAATCCGATCAACATAATTACCTCGAGACAACGAAAAGAGGCGGAGCCAAATGAAAGTACCAGTAGCGGCGGAGTTAAAACGAATATGGGGGCACCAGATGAGCGCAGGAGTATGCCCCCAATAAATGTCTTCAATCAAGATGCTAAGGACATAGCCGAAATTTTAGACAAAACAATTGGAAAAAATAATTATTTCATAAAACAGTTGAGCCGTATAAAGCACTCGATAAAAGTTTTTAATAAAATAAATTATAACAAAATTAAAGACATATTGACAGAGACAGACACTGAATACTTTACTTACACGGACAAAAAAGAAAAAAAAAACAGACATATTTAATAAAAGGACTTAACGTGGACTTTACCCCAGAAGAAGTTCTTCAGGAGTTGAAGGAACTTCAAATTGAAGAAGTTCAATTTGTTAGTTCCTTCCGATACGCCACTGCTCGTTCGAAAAGAGAAAATAGAATACTGCCCATTATAGCTGTGCAGCTATCGACAGACAGCGATATACAAAAACTTAAAGAAATACGTGCCATCGGGTCCCACATCGTAAGATGGGAAAAAATTAAGAGGAGTGATGTGCTCCAATGCAAAAACTGCCAACGCTTCGGTCATGCCGCGTCTAACTGCAGCATGCAGTACAGGTGCGTTAAGTGCCAGGAAGGCCATGAACCTGGTAAGTGCGTCACAAATAAGGAGTCTCCGAAGGACTCCTTGTTCTGTGTTTTGTGCGGAAAGGTTGGGCACCCAGCTTCCTGGAGGGGTTGTGAAGTTTACTCCAATTTACGGAGTAAACTTCAGAAAAAGAAAGAGGAAGTTAAAACAAAAAACATCGAAAAACAAAAAATGTTTGAAAATTATGTTGAGAAGAGCGTCAGCTTTGCTGACAGGGCTAGGGGAGCTCAACAGAGACCCCAAAAGCCAACTATTTCTGACAATGCAATCAGCAAGCTACAAGAGCAAATAAGCTCGCTTGTCAGAGTAGTTGAGAGCCAGGCAGCAAAAATAGACGCTCTTTTCAGCGTGATTAATTCGGTGTCCAACCATGACTAGGGTGGAGCGGCGAAACCTCAAAATTATTGCATTGAATGTAAATTCAATAATTAGTAATGAGAGGAGGGCAGACCTGCTTCGTTTCTTAGCAGACCATTCACCTGACGTGCTCCTTCTGAGCGAAACAAAACTGAACCCTAGACATAGGTTAGAGTTTAGGGACTATGAAGTGTTTAGGTCGGATAGGAGATGTGCAATACAGGGCGGGGGGACGGCAATATTAGTTAAGAAACCATTAAACTGTGATATAGTAGACTTAGGAGAAATTAGAAACTTTAGCTGTCTTGAAACTTGTATTGTCTCCTTTAAATTAACTAATAACTTCAGATACTTTGTGATATCTGCATATGCCGCAAAAGTGCCAAATAGTAACTTCGACTTCGAATTCCAAAGATTGTTCGCGGTACTGGGATTAGATAGTTTATCAAACTATTTCATTCTGGCGGGAGACCTCAATGCGAAACACACCAACTAGCTCAATAGTGTGAATAACACAAGAGGCACTTTTTTAAATAATTTTATTGACGAGAGCCAGATTGATTACAAATTTAAATTCTAAAGTCCAGTTACAGCAAGCTTCCCAAGAGGGAATTCTTTTCTTGTTTTGCAGACGCTAGATTAAATATTGACACCGCGAGTAGTGAATACGCGAACAAACTACCGCTATTGCCTTATGACAGCGACCATAACGCCATAGTTATGGTCATGTCTTTTGAATAAGAGTCCGTTTTTAGCTTGGCGATCCACGAAGAAGATCGTAAATTAAATTACAATAAAACTGATTGGAGCAAATTCGGGCGATGCGCAATCAGAAAATATAGGGACTCATGCCCGTATTGGGAAATTCCTAGCGATAGAAATCTGTCCAATTCGGAATTGGATACCTATATCGGGAAATTAGATTGCGCGATTTTAGAAGCTGTAAAGTCCACGGTACCGAAGATAAAGAGTAGGAATTCTATGGAATGTTATCTGAACCGTGACATAAAAGCCCTACAGAGATATAAAAGTTATCTTCTCACGCGGGTCAACGGTATCTATCGTCGCTTTGAGGATAGAGAAAGACAGGATGAACTGATAAGGCTGAAGGCTTTGCTAAAAAATTGTAAGGCGCTCCTGAGCCAACAGTTTCGGAATAGCATCCGTGAAAATCAAAAACATTCAAAGATCCGATTCTAGGAACATGTTTCCGCAGATTAATCGGATCTCTAGGCCGCGAGCCAGGGTTGCTATTCCGGAACTGAAGGTTCCAGTTTTAAGAGAGCCATTCTTACAACAGGCCGGGATTTCACTAAGTGCAATACGTAGAGTCGGTGATGATTTTGTCATCGACTCCAACGTTGACAAACTCAGCCTTATCGGTAGCCATTTTGAGGCTATTCATTCTGGTGTTGACGAATTGGGCGGCAACATCGATCTGGTGAGAGATGATGTACTCCGATTTAAATATCGGAGTGCCTCACTAAGAACGCTAGTAACGTTCTCTGAAGGGCTTAGATCAGACGCATTAACACCAGACACAACGCAGGGATACTTTACAACGCTTGACGACCTGACGTTTATCTTAGGCGACTGAACAACAAAAACTCATCCGGTTTAGATAACATTCCAAACATCGTTTTAAAACACTTACCAGACAGCTTCATCAGGCAATAACAATTTATTGAACAACTTCTACTTTCCGAGCTGTTGGAAAGTCTCGAAGGTATTTCCAATAGAAAAGAAGCAGAAGGATCCTTCTGATCCTCTGAGCTACAGGTCAATCAGCCTGTTGCCTAAAATCGGAAAGGTTTTTGAAGTTGTCATCAACAAAGCGATTTGGTCCGTTTGCGAAGAAAAAGACGTCATACCGCGGAACCAGTTCGGGTTCAGAAAAAATCACTCGACAGTGCATGCGGTTACCAAACTCATCTCAGATGTCAATTGGCATCTGAATGACAAGAGGTGCACTGCAGCCTGTCTAGTTGATATCGAGAAAGCCTTCGACACGGTGTGGACAGATGGACTGATTTGTAAATTAATAAGACTAGGATTCCCCACAAGCATTATTAAAATAATAATGCAAATGATATATGATAAGAAGTTTGTTGTAACTGATAACCGTGACACGACAGCTAAAGTTTTTAATATCGCGAATGGTCTGCAGCAGGGGACTGTGAATTCGCCACTACTTTTCTGCATCTACATCAGCGAGGTGCTCAGGGATAGGAACACGACACTAGCGTTTGCTGACGATATCATATTGTACACACACGGTGATAGGGTGAGGGCAATGAGGAGCGAACTCCAAGAAAAATTCAATCAGTTACAGTCGTTCTGTACTGATTGGAGACTTAAGATCAGCGTTAACAAGTGTGAGACAATATTGTTTACACCGCCCTTGGCGCTCTGTAATAGGGATATTAGACACAATTATAAAAGCTTACGGCTTTATGACGACGACGGAGTGCCAATCCGAAACGAGACCTGCGTCAAATATCTTGGGATTGGCCTGGACAACTTCTTATACTATGATCGCCACGTGAATGCACAACTGAAAAAGGCGATAGCTGCTTTCATGGCATTGAAACGCTTGTTCTTTTCAAGATACTTGCGTTCCGATGTCAAAGTGTTGTGTTATTTGGCGTTGGTCAGACCGATCATAGTATATGGTTGTCCAATCTGGTTCAATCTAAGCCCTTCATACATGGAACGCATCCGAGTGTTTGAACGCAAATGTCTCAGGGCGTGTCTAGGCAGATATCGTACCGCACAGTCCGATTATCTGCACATGGTCTCGAACAAAGACTTACTGGACGCATCGGGAATATCCCGAATAGATAATGAGATAATTAGGCAGGTAAGGAATCACTTCGCGAGGTCAGCAAACGCTATAGAAAATGAACTAATAATGAATAATAATGAAATAATACTAACTAACCCTGAGTACTTCAGGAGGACGTTGGAGACTGGCTACATACCGCCCGAGGCATTCCTATACCTCGACGCTCATGGCTACGTCTCTGACGCTCATAATGTGCCTGTACTGTATCACGCATATAGATGCGCAACAAATAAAAAGATAACGCATGAAGCACATTTAGATTCGAGTGTTCCAAATCCTGTCTGGCGATACTGCATGGCTATACCCGAACGGGATAAAAAAGATTACAGCAGAGAGAAGAGAGATCTTTATTGGTGGCTTGACTGGGGTGACTAAAGACGGACACACACTGACTTAACGATCATTAAAAATCATATTGTTGAATTGTTAAAATACAAAATGTACTTTGTTTATTGCTGTTTAAAAATTATTTATATTATTTATTTGTCTGTTTAGTTTTAATTGTAGACAAAATGTTATTCATATACTTATATTATTTTTTATTAATTTATTTACTGACTTATTTATATTATTTATTTTTTTATTTATATATATTATAGTTGACATGTTTTATGAATTTATATTTATTATTTTTATTTTTTATTTTATTATTTATTTATTTATATTTTATTTAAAAGTTATTTATTTTTTATTATTTATTTAAAACCTAATATTTGACTCATTTATATGTTATAAATATTGTATTTGTTTGTAAGTTTAAATCTGTGATATTAGCTTTAGGATAAAAATGTATGAGATGGTAGAAGTATTTTATATTTTGACTTCAACAAAAATGAATGTAAAATTTATAAAATTTAGTCCTAAATATTGTCCAATTATTGTAAAAATTAAATGTAAATATGTCAATTTATGTATCGAGTGCTTTATGAGGCCATTTTACTAGAAAAAAAAATTATTGTCTTGTAGTTGTTTATTATACACATTGTAAAATTATTGATTGATTTAATAAATAAACATTTAAAAATGCAAAAAAAAATGCAAAATGCATCGGTACTCGTCAGATCACCGAAATTAAGCAGCGTCGGGCGCGGTTAGTACTTAGATGGGGGACCGCTTGGGAACACGGTTGGTCATCATATGAAATATATGTTTTTTTTTTGTGATTTCAGATTGTTTATTAAACCAGATTATTTTTTAAATTCTCTATATTAACTTCACTTGCCCGTGGGTCGTCGGTCGTCGGTCGTCGGTCGTCTGTCGTGGATTCTTGCGATCAATTTTTAACCCACTTCCCATGTCCCGATTTTATTGAAATTTTGCACACATGTGTATTTCCGGAGACAACACTTTCTATTAAATTTTGAGGCCCCTCGGGCTGCGGGGTCGGGGGGCTCCCAAACAAAAATTTTAAAAAATTTACCCGATTTACATACCCGATTACGATACACACATGTGTATACCCAATAAACAATACTTTTTCGAAAATTTGGTAGTGATCGGGTCCCGGGTTCGGCCGCAAGGCCCTTATACATTTTTTAAATATCTATATTGGCATCAGATATTCGTCGCCCTTTATGGACTGTGTGCGGTGTGTGCTGCGCAGTCGGCTGCGCTGCATGGTTTTGGTGGTGGAGAGAGAGAGAGAAATCTTAGCTCACGCACAAATGAACCCAGCAAATGAAACGAGACATACATGTTTTATGCTTACTTCAACTTACATTTTTATTTACTGAATTGTATTTTTATTGATGTCGTTTTTTTTGTTGTCGATATCAACTTACAGATAGAACAACAAGTTTTCACAATATTCTGTCATTTGGCGTTTTCATAAATTAGTTCAGAGCAGTCAAAGAGTTCGCAAGATAAATGTTCGTGTTTCTTATTTGCTCAGAGTATGAGCGTGCTCTAAGTGCTCAGAATAAAATGATCTGAGCTTTTTCAATTTTAACATCTGATGTCAAATGTCTGTTTCGATGATTTTCTCCTACAATAAAAAAAATGGCCCAGGATCGAGGGGCTCCCATATCAATTTCTGCGATTAGAGAATTTACATGAAAAATTTTAATTTTTATGGGTTGTTTTTTTTTATAATATTATGTACAATAAACAATTACAGCAGGACATTATTTTCATATTTTGCATAAAATGTCTTTAACATAGCAGTTTTAGTATAAAACATTGAATTTGAAGTAATGTTTTTGCCAATAAGAATTGCGTCAACGACAATACCACGCTGAAAGCACCGGTTCTCGTCAGTGATCGTTTGTGCTCTCTCACGAACAGCGGATTTTTTTTTTGTGTTGAATTTAGCGTCAGTGTTTATAGTATTCTTTGAATAGTTTTTTAATTTACGAGATTGCCTCAGGCATCACTCATGTCGTCCTGAAATTGTTTTCCTGTAAAAGTTTATTTATTTGTGACAAATAATATTAAAAACAACCAAATATAAGAACATTAAAACATTAAATTGTAACTGCAAGCTGCGAATCGCAAGCAGCGATCTGTCGCACAGAGAGCAGAGCTGCAAAAAACGAAACAAATTACAACACAAACAAACGATGACAACAGCAAGAGCAGCACCATCAACGAGATCAACAACGCCGAATTTAGTGACGCGTTCCTTGATCGAAAACTTAAATCGACGATTAACAGAAGTTATGAAAGAGAACGAGAAATTAAAGAAACTTTTACTTGATGGACACAACTCTGACGAAGACGAAAGAACGAGCAAGAGAAAAAAAGCTGGAAATAGAGCAACACCAACACCACCTAACGCAGCGGAAGCTAAGAAGGATGACAACAGGTTCTCCGTATTAGATGAAGAGAACCCAGCTGAAAATACACCGGAACAACAAACTGACAATGCGGACTCAGCAGCATTACACATAGTAAGTGATAAAAGACCACCAACACCACCAGCAACATCGAAATCTACCGACACCAATTCTCTTATAAATGAATTGATGAGAAAAAACAATCAAAAGAAGAGAACAACTACTAATCCGATCAACATAATTACCTCGAGACAACGAAAAGAGGCGGAGCCAAATGAAAGTACCAGTAGCGGCGGAGTTAAGAGTTCAATCAAGATGCTAAGGACATAGCCAAAATTTTAGACAAAACAATTGGAAAAAATAATAATAATTTCATAAAACAGTTGAGCCGTATAAAGCACTCGATAAAAGTTTTTAATAAAATAAATTATAACAAAATTAAAGACATATTGACAGAGACAGACACTGAATACTTTACTTACACGGACAAAAAGAAAAAAAAACAGACATATTTAATAAAAGGACTTAACGTGGACTTTACCCCAGAAGAAGTTCTTCAGGAGTTGAAGGAACTTCAAATTGAAGAAGTTCAATTTGTTAGTTAAAACTAAAAGAAATACGTGCCATCGGGTCCCGCATCATAAGATGGGAAAAAATTAAGAGGAGTGATGTGCTCCAATGCAAAAACTGCCAACGCTTCGGTCATGCCGCGTCTAACTGCAGCATGCAGTATAGGTGCGTTAAGTGCCAGGAAGGCCATGAACCTGGTAAGTGCGTCACAAATAAGGAGTCTCCGAAGGACTCCTTGTTCTGTGTTTTGTGCGGAAAGGTTGGGCACCCAGCTTCCTGGAGGGGTTGTGAAGTTTACTCCAATTTACGGAGTAAACTTCAGAAAAAGAAAGAGGAAGTTAAAACAAAAAACATCGAAAAACAAAAAATGTTTGAAAATTATGTTGAGAAGAGCGTCAGCTTTGCTGACAGGGCTAGGGGAGCTCAACAGAGACCCCAAAAGCCAACTATTTCTGACAATGCAGTCAGCAAGCTACAAGAGCAAATAAGCTCGCTTGTCAGAGTAGTTGAGAGCCAGGCAGCAAAAATAGACGCTCTTTTCAGCGTGATTAATTTGGTGTCCAACCATGACTAGGGTGGAGCGGCGAAACCTCAAAATTATTGCATTGAATGTAAATTCAATAATTAGTAATGAGAGGAGGGCAGACCTGCTTCGTTTCTTAGCAGACCATTCACCTGACGTGCTCCTTCTGAGCGAATTACTACGTTAAATATCAGAGTGCCTCACTAAGAACGCTAGTAACGTTCTCTGAAGGGCTTAGATCAGACGCATTGACACCAGACACAACGCAGGGATACTTTACAACGCTTGACGACCTGACGTTTATCTTAGGCGACTGAACAACAAAAAATCATCCGGTTTAGATAACATTCCAAACATCGTTTTAAAACACTTACCAGACAGCTTCATCAGGCAATAACAATTTATTGAACAACTTCTACTTTCCGAGCTGTTGGAAAGTCTCGAAGGTATTTCCAATAGCAAAGAAGCAGAAGGATCCTTCTGATCCTCTGAGCTACAGGCCAATCAGCCTGTTGCCTAAAATCGGAAAGGTTTTTGAAGTTGTCATCAACAAAGCGATTTGGTCCGTTTACGAAGAAAAAGACGTCATACCGCGGAACCAGTTCGGGTTCAGAAAAAATCACTCGACAGTGCATGCGGTTACCAAACTCATCTCAGATGTCAATTGGCATCTGAATGATAAGAGGTGCACTGCAGCCTGTCTAGTTGATATCGAGAAAGCCTTCGACACGGTGTGGACAGATGGACTGATTTGTAAATTAATAAGACTAGGATTCCCCACAAGCATTATTAAAATAATAATGCAAATGATATATGATAAGAAGTTTGTTGTAACTGATAACCGTGACACGACAGCTAAAGTTTTTAATATCGCGAATGGTCTGCAGCAGGGGACTGTGAATTCGCCACTCCTTTTCTTCATCTACATCAGCGAGGTGCTCAGGGATAGGAACACGACACTAGCGTTTGCTGACGATATCATATTGTACACACACGGTGATAGGGTGGGGGCAATGAGGAGCGAACTCCAAGAAAAATTCAATCAGTTACAGTCGTTCTGTACTGATTGGAGACTTAAGATCAGCGTTACCAAGTGTGAGACAATATTGTTTAGACCGCCCTTGGCTCTCTGTAATAGGGATATTAGACACAATTATAAAAGCTTACGGCTTTATGACGACGACGGAGTGCCAATCCGAAACGAGACGTTCGTCAAATATCTTGGGATTGGCCTGGACAACTTCTTATACTATGATCGCCACATGAATGCACAACTGAAAAAGGCGATAGCTGCTTTCATGGCATTGAAACGCTTGTTCTTTTCAAGACACTTGCGTTCCGATGTCAAAGTGTTGTGTTATTTGGCGTTGGTCAGACCAATCATAGTATATGGTTGTCCAATCTGGTTCAATCTAAGCCCTTCCTACATGGAACACATCCGAGTGTTTGAACGCAAATGTCTCAGGGCGTGTCTAGGCAGATATCGTACCGCACAGTCCGATTATCTGCACATGGTCTCGAACAAAGACTTACTGGACGCATCGGGAATATCCCGAATAGATAATGAGATAATTAGGCAGGTAAGGAATCACTTCGCGAGGTCAGCAAACGCTACAGAAAATGAACTAATATCGGGGCTATTCTATCCTAACCCTGAGTACTTCAGGAGGACGTTGGAGACTGGCTACATACCGCCCGAGGCATTCCTATACCTCGACGCTCATGGCTACGTCTCTGACGCGCATAATGCCTGTACTGTATCACGCATATAGACGCGCAACAAATAAAAAGATAACACATGAAGCACATTTAGATTCGAGTGTTTCGGGATAAAAAAGATCACAGCAGAGAGAAGAGAGATCTTGGCTGACTGGGGTGACTAAAGACGGACACACACTGACTTAACGATCATTAAAAATCATATTGTTGAATTGTTAAAATACAAAATGTACTTTGTTTATTGCTGTTTAAAAATTATTTATATTATTTATTTGTCTGTTTAGTTTTAATTGTAGACAAAATGTTATTCATATACTTATATTATTTTTTATTAATTTATTTACTGACTTATTTATATTATTTATTTATTTATATATATTATAGTTGACATGTTTTATGAATTTATATTTATTATTTTTATTTTTTATTTTATTATTTATTTATTTATATTTTATTTAAAAGTTATTTATTTTTTATTATTTATTTAAAACCTAATATTTGACTCATTTATATATTATAAATATTGTATTAGTTTGTAAGTTTAAATCTGTGATATTAGCTTTAGGATAAAAATGTATGAGATGGTAGAAGTATTTTATATTTTGACTTCAACAAAAATGAATGTAAAATTTATAAAATTTAGTCCTAAATATTGTCCAATTATTGTAAAAATTAAATGTAAATATGTCAATTTATGTATCGAGTGCTTTATGAGGCCATTTTACTAGAAAAAAAAATTATTGTCTTGTAGTTGTTTATTATACACATTGTAAAATTATTGATTTATTGAATAAATAAACATTCAAAATGCAAAAAAAAAATGCAAAATGCATCGGTAATCGTCAGATCACCGAAATTAAGCAGCGTCGGGCAAGGTTAGTACAAACAAACGATGACAACAGCAAGAGCAGCACCACCAACGAGATCAACAACGCCGAATTTAGTGACGCGTTCGTTGATCGAAAACTTAAATCGACGATTAACAGAAGTTATGAAAGAGAACGAGAAATTAATCAAACTTTTACTTGAAGGACACAACTCTGACGAAGACGAAAGAACGAGCAAGAGAAAAAAAGCTGGAAATAGAGCAACACCAACACCACCTAACGCAGCGGAAGCTTAGAAGGATGACAACAGGTTCTCCGTATTAGATGAAGAGAACCCAGCTGAAAATACACCGGAACAACAAACTGACAATGCGGACTCAGCAGCATTACACATAGTAAGTGATAAAAGACCACCAACACCACCAGCAAC
This sequence comes from Nephrocerus scutellatus, assembly GCA_947095585.1. Lineage (NCBI taxonomy): Eukaryota > Metazoa > Arthropoda > Insecta > Diptera > Pipunculidae > Nephrocerus > Nephrocerus scutellatus. The sequence continues at coordinate 45,175,901 of OX352761.1, forward strand.
ATCGAAATCTACCGACACCAATTCTCTTATAAATGAATTGAAGAGAAAAAACAATCAAAAGAAGAGAACAACTACTAATCCGATCAACATAATTACCTCGAGACAACGAAAAGAGGCGGAGCCAAATGAAAGTACCAGTAGCGGCGGAGTTAAAACGAATATGGGGGCACCAGATGAGCGCAGGAGTATGCCCCCAATAAATGTCTTCAATCAAGATGCTAAGGACATAGCCGAAATTTTAGACAAAACAATTGGAAAAAATAATTATTTCATAAAACAGTTGAGCCGTATAAAGCACTCGATAAAAGTTTTTAATAAAATAAATTATAACAAAATAAAAGACATATTGACAGAGACAGACACTGAATACTTACACGTACAAAAAAGAAAAAAAAAACAGACATATTTAATAAAAGGACTTAACGTGGACTTTACCCCAGAAGAAGTTGAGAGCCAGGCAGCAAAAATAGACGCTCTTTTCAGCGTGATTAATTCGGTGTCCAACCATGACTAGGGTGGAGCGGCGAAACCTCAAAATTATTGCATTGAATGTAAATTCAATAATTAGTAATGAGAGGAGGGCAGACCTGCTTCGTTTCTTAGCAGACCATTCACCTGACGTGCTCCTTCTGAGCGAAACAAAACTGAACCCTAGACATAGGTTAGAGTTTAGGGACTATGAAGTGTTTAGGTCGGATAGGAGATGTGCAATACAGGGCGGGGGGACGGCAATATTAGTTAAGAAACCATTAAACTGTGATATAGTAGACTTAGGAGAAATTAGAAACTTTAGCTGTCTTGAAACTTGTATTGTCTCCTTTAAATTAACTAATAACTTCAGATACTTTGTGATATCTGCATATGCCACAAAAGTGCCAAATAGTAACTTCGACTTCGAATTCCAAAGATTGTTCGCGGTAATAGGATTAGATAGTTAATCAAACTATTTCATTCTAGCGGGAGACCTCAATGCAAAACACACCAACTAGCTCAATAGTGTGAATAACACAAGAGGCACTTTTTTAAATAATTTTATTGACGAGAGCCAGATTGATTACAAATTTAAATTCTATAGCCCAGTTACAGCAAGCTTCCCAAGAGGGAATTCTTTTCTTGACGTTAGTTTTGCAGACGCTAGATTAAATATTGACACCGCGAGTAGTGAATACGCGAACAAACTACCGCTATTGCCTTATGACAGCGACCATAACGCCATAGTTATGGTCATGTCTTTTGAATTAGAGTCCGTTTTTAGCTTGGCGATCCACGAAGAAGATCGTAAATTAAATTACAATAAAACTGATTGGAGCAAGGTCGGGCGATGCGCAAACAGAAAATATAGGGATTCATGCCCGTATTGGGAAATTCCTAGCGATAGAAATCTGTCCAACTCGGAATTGGATACTTATATCGGGAAATTAGATTGCGCGATTTTAGAAGCTGTAAAGTCCACGGTACCGAAGATAAAGAGTAGGAATTCTATGGAATGTTATCTGAACCGTGACATAAAAGCCCTACAGAGATATAAAAGTTATCTTCTCACGCGGGTCAACGGTATCTATCGTCGCTTTGAGGATAGAGAAAGACAGGATGAACTGATAAGGCTGAAGGCTTTGCTAAAAAATTGTAAGGCGCTCCTGAGCCAACAGTTTCGGAATAGCATCAGTGACTTTTGGCGGCAAAAAATCAAAAACATTCAAAGATCCGATTCTAGGTTTTTGAAGTTGTCATCAACAAAGCGATTTGGTCCGTTTACGAAAAAAAAGACGTCATACCGCGGAACCAGTTCGGGTTCAGAAAAAATCACTCGACAGTGCATGCGGTTACCAAACTCATCTCAGATGTCAATTGGCATCTGAATGACAAGAGGTGCACTGCAGCCTGTCTAGTTGATATCGAGAAAGCCTTCGACACGGTGTGGACAGATGGACTGATTTGTAAATTAATAAGACTAGGATTCCCCACAAGCATTATTAAAATAATAATGCAAATGATATATGATAAGAAGTTTGTTGTAACTGATAACCGTGACACGACAGCTAAAGTTTTTAATATCGCGAATGGTCTGCAGCAGGGGACTGTGAATTCGCCACTCCTTTTCTGCATCTACATCAGCGAGGTGCTCAGGGATAGGAACACGACACTAGCGTTTGCTGACGATATCATATTGTACACACACGGTGATAGGGTGGGGGCAATGAGGAGCGAACTCCAAGAAAAATTCAATCAGTTACAGTCGTTCTGTACTGATTGGAGACTTAAGATCAGCGTTACCAAGTGTGAGACAATATTGTTTAGACCGCCCTTGGCTCTCTGTAATAGGGATATTAGACACAATTATAAAAGCTTACGGCTTTATGACGACGACGGAGTGCCAATCCGAAACGAGACGTTCGTCAAATATCTTGGGATTGGCCTGGACAACTTCTTATACTATGATCGCCACGTGAATGCACAACTGAAAAAGGCGATAGCTGCTTTCATGGCATTGAAACGCTTGTTCTTTTCAAGACACTTGCGTTCCGATGTCAAAGTGTTGTGTTATTTGGCGTTGGTCAGACCGATCATAGTATATGGTTGTCCAATCTGGTTCAATCTAAGCCCTTCCTACATGGAACACATCCGAGTGTTTGAACGCAAATGTCTCAGGGCGTGTCTAGGCAGATATCGTACCGCACAGTCCGATTATCTGCACATGGTCTCGAACAAAGACTTACTGGACGCATCGGGAATATCCCGAATAGATAATCAGATAATTAGGCAGGTAAGGAATCACTTCGCGAGGTCAGCAAACGCTATAGAAAATGAACTAATATCGGGGCTATTCTATCCTAACCCTGAGTACTTCAGGAGGACGTTGGAGACTGGCTACATACCGCCCGAGACATTCCTATACCTCGACGCTCATGGCTACGTCTCTGACGCGCATAATGTGCCTGTACTGTATCACGCATATAGACGCGCAACAAATAAAAAGATAACACATGAAGCACATTTAGATTCGAGTGTTCCAAATCCTGTCTGGCGATACTGCATGGCTATACCCGAACGGGATAAAAAAGATCACAGCAGAGAGAAGAGAGATCTTTATTGGTGGCTTGACTGGGGTGACTAAAGACGGACACACACTGACTTAACGATCATTAAAAATCATATTGTTGAATTGTTAAAATACAAAATGTACTTTGTTTATTGCTGTTTAAAAATTATTTATATTATTTATTTGTCTGTTTAGTTTTAATTGTAGACAAAATGTTATTCATATACTTATATTATTTTTTATTAATTTATTTACTGACTTATTTATATTATTTATTTATTTATATATATTATAGTTGACATGTTTTATGAATTTATATTTATTATTTTTATTTTTTATTTTATTTATTTATTTATATTTTATTTAAAAGTTATTTATTTTTTATTATTTATTTAAAACCTAATATTTGACTCATTTATATATTATAAATATTGTATTAGTTTGTAAGTTTAAATCTGTGATATTAGCTTTAGGATAAAAATGTATGAGATGGTAGAAGTATTTTATATTTTGACTTCAACAAAAATGAATGTAAAATTTATAAAATTTAGACCTAAATATTGTCCAATTATTGTAAAAATTAAATGTAAATATGTCAATTTATGTATCGAGTGCTTTATGAGGCCATTTTACTAGAAAAAAAAAATTATTGTCTTGTAGTTGTTTATTATACACATTGTAAAATTATTGATTTATTGAATAAATAAACATTTAAAAATGCAAAATGCATCGGTACTCGTCAGATCACCGAAATTAAGCAGCGTCGGGCAAGGTTAGTACAAACAATCGACGATTAACAGAAGTTATGAAAGAGAACGAGAAATTAAACAAACTTTTACTTGATGGACACAACTCTGACGAAGACGAAAGAACGAGCAAGAGAAAAAAAGCTGGAAATAGAGCAACACCAACACCACCTAACGCAGCGGAAGCTTAGAAGGATGACAACAGGTTCTCCGTATTAGATGAAGAGAACCCAGCTGAAAATACACCGGAACAACAAACTGACAATGCGGACTCAGCAGCATTACACATAGTAAGTGATAAAAGACCACCAACACCACCAGCAACATCGAAATCTACCGACACTGAATTGAAGAGAAAAAACAATCAAAAGAAGAGAACAACTACTAATCCGATCAACATAATTACCTCGAGACAACGAAAAGAGGCGGAGCCAAATGAAAGTACCAGTAGCGGCGGAGTTAAAACGAATATGGGGGCACCAGATGAGCGCAGGAGTATGCCCCCAATAAATGTCTTCAATCAAGATGCTAAGGACATAGCCAAAATTTTAGACAAAACAATTGGAAAAAATAATAATAATTTCATAAAACAGTTGAGCCGTATAAAGCACTCGATAAAAGTTTTTAATAAAATAAATTATAACAAAATAAAAGACATATTGACAGAGACAGACACTGAATACTTACACGTACAAAAAAGAAAAAAATACAGACATATTTAATAAAAGGACTTAACGTGGACTTTACCCCAGAAGAAGTTGAGAGCCAGGCAGCAAAAATAGACGCTCTTTTCAGCGTGATTAATTCGGTGTCCAACCATGACTAGGGTGGAGCGGCGAAACCTCAAAATTATTGCATTGAATGTAAATTCAATAATTAGTAATGAGAGGAGAGCAGACCTGCTTCGTTTCTTAGCAGACCATTCACCTGACGTGCTCCTTCTGAGCGAAACAAAACTGAACCCTAGACATAGGTTAGAGTTTAGGGACTATGAAGTGTTTAGGTCGGATAGGAGATGTGCAATACAGGGCGGGGGGACGGCAATATTAGTTAAGAAACCATTAAACTGTGATATAGTAGACTTAGGAGAAATTAGAAACTTTAGCTGTCTTGAAACTTGTATTGTCTCCTTTAAATTAACTAATAACTTCAGATACTTTGTGATATCTGCATATGCCGCAAAAGTGCCAAATAGTAACTTCGACTTCGAATTCCAAAGATTGTTCGCGGTAATAGGATTAGATAGTTAATCAAACTAGTTCATTCTAGCGGGAGACCTCAATGCAAAACACACCAACTAGCTCAATAGTGTGAATAACACAAGAGGCACTTTTTTAAATAATTTTATTGACGAGAGCCAGATTGATTACAAATTTAAATTCTATAGCCCAGTTACAGCAAGCTTCCCAAGAGGGAATTCTTTTCTTGACGTTTGTTTTGCAGACGCTAGATTAAATATTGACACCGCGAGTAGTGAATACGCGAACAAACTACCGCTATTGCCTTATGACAGCGACCATAACGCCATAGTTATGGTCATGTCTTTTGAATTAGAGTCCGTTTTTAGCTTGGCGATCCACGAAGAAGATCGTAAATTAAATTACAATAAAACTGATTGGAGCAAGGTCGGGCGATGCGCAAACAGAAAATATAGGGATTCATGCCCGTATTGGGAAATTCCTAGCGATAGAAATCTGTCCAACTCGGAATTGGATACTTATATCGGGAAATTAGATTGCGCGATTTTAGAAGCTGTAAAGTCCACGGTACCGAAGATAAAGAGTAGGAATTCTATGGAATGTTATCTGAACCGTGACATAAAAGCCCTACAGAGATATAAAAGTTATCTTCTCACGCGGGTCAACGGTATCTATCGTCGCTTTGAGGATAGAGAAAGACAGGATGAACTGATAAGGCTGAAGGCTTTGCTAAAAAATTGTAAGGCGCTCCTGAGCCAACAGTTTCGGAATAGCATCAGTGACTTTTGGCGGCAAAAAATCAAAAACATTCAAAGATCCGATTCTAGGTTTTTGAAGTTGTCATCAACAAAGCGATTTGGTCCGTTTACGAAGAAAAAGACGTCATACCGCGGAACCAGTTCGGGTTCAGAAAAAATCACTCGACAGTGCATGCGGTTACCAAACTCATCTCAGATGTCAATTGGCATCTGAATGACAAGAGGTGCACTGCAGCCTGTCTAGTTGATATCGAGAAAGCCTTCGACACGGTGTGGACAGATGGACTGATTTGTAAATTAATAAGACTAGGATTCCCCACAAGCATTATTAAAATAATAATGCAAATGATATATGATAAGAAGTTTGTTGTAACTGATAACCGTGACACGACAGCTAAAGTTTTTAATATCGCGAATGGTCTGCAGCAGGGGACTGTGAATTCGCCACTCCTTTTCTGCATCTACATCAGCGAGGTGCTCAGGGATAGGAACACGACACTAGCGTTTGCTGACGATATCATATTGTACACACACGGTGATAGGGTGGGGGCAATGAGGAGCGAACTCCAAGAAAAATTCAATCAGTTACAGTCGTTCTGTACTGATTGGAGACTTAAGATCAGCGTTACCAAGTGTGAGACAATATTGTTTAGACCGCCCTTGGCTCTCTGTAATAGGGATATTAGACACAATTATAAAAGCTTACGGCTTTATGACGACGACGGAGTGCCAATCCGAAACGAGACGTTCGTCAAATATCTTGGGATTGGCCTGGACAACTTCTTATACTATGATCGCCACGTGAATGCACAACTGAAAAAGGCGATAGCTGCTTTCATGGCATTGAAACGCTTGTTCTTTTCAAGACACTTGCGTTCCGATGTCAAAGTGTTGTGTTATTTGGCGTTGGTCAGACCGATCATAGTATATGGTTGTCCAATCTGGTTCAATCTAAGCCCTTCCTACATGGAACACATCCGAGTGTTTGAACGCAAATGTCTTAGGGCGTGTCTAGGCAGATATCGTACCGCACAGTCCGATTATCTGCACATGGTCTCGAACAAAGACTTACTGGACGCATCGGGAATATCCCGAATAGATAATCAGATAATTAGGCAGGTAAGGAATCACTTCGCGAGGTCAGCAAACGCTATAGAAAATGAACTAATATCGGGGCTATTCTATCCTAACCCTGAGTACTTCAGGAGGACGTTGGAGACTGGCTACATACCGCCCGAGACATTCCTATACCTCGACGCTCATGGCTACGTCTCTGACGCGCATAATGTGCCTGTACTGTATCACGCATATAGACGCGCAACAAATAAAAAGATAACACATGAAGCACATTTAGATTCGAATGTTCCAAATCCTGTCTGGCGATACTGCATGGCTATACCCGAACGGGATAAAAAAGATCACAGCAGAGAGAAGAGAGATCTTTATTGGTGGCTTGACTGGGGTGACTAAAGACGGACACACACTGACTTAACGATCATTAAAAATCATATTGTTGAATTGTTAAAATACAAAATGTACTTTGTTTATTGCTGTTTAAAAATTATTTATATTATTTATTTGTCTGTTTAGTTTTAATTGTAGACAAAATGTTATTCATATACTTATATTATTTTTTATTAATTTATTTACTGACTTATTTATATTATTTATTTATTTATATATATTATAGTTGACATGTTTTATGAATTTATATTTATTATTTTTATTTTTTATTTTATTATTTATTTATTTATATTTTATTTAAAAGTTATTTATTTTTTATTATTTATTTAAAACCTAATATTTGACTCATTTATATATTATAAATATTGTATTAGTTTGTAAGTTTAAATCTGTGATATTAGCTTTAGGATAAAAATGTATGAGATGGTAGAAGTATTTTATATTTTGACTTCAACAAAAATGAATGTAAAATTTATAAAATTTAGTCCTAAATATTGTCCAATTATTGTAAAAATTAAATGTAAATATGTCAATTTATGTTTCTAGCCATTTTACTAGAAAAAAAAATTATTGTCTTGTAGTTGTTTATTATACACATTGTAAAATTATTGATTTATTGAATAAATAAACATTTAAAAATGCAAAAAAAAAATGCAAAATGCATCGGTACTCGTCAGATCACCGAAATTAAGCAGCGTCGGGCAAGGTTAGTACAAACAAACGATGACAACAGCAAGAGTAGCACCACCAACGAGATCAACAACGCCGAATTTAGTGACGCGTTCGTTGATCGAAAACTTAAATCGACGATTAACAGAAGTTATGAAAGAGAACGAGAAATTAAACAAACTTTTACTTGATGGACACAACTCTGACGAAGACGAAAGAACGAGCAAGAGAAAAAAAGCTGGAAATAGAGCAACACCAACACCACCTAACGCAGCGGAAGCTTAGAAGGATGACAACAGGTTCTCCGTATTAGATGAAGAGAACCCAGCTGAAAATACACCGGAACAACAAACTGACAATGCGGACTCAGCAGCATTACACATAGTAAATGATAAAAGACCACCAACACCACCAGCAACATCGAAATCTACCGACACTAATTCTCTTATAAATGAATTGAAGAGAAAAAACAATCAAAAGAAGAGAACAACTACTAATCCGATCAACATAATTACCTCGAGACAACGAAAAGAGGCGGAGCCAAATGAAAGTACCAGTAGCGGCGGAGTTAAAACGAATATGGGGGCACCAGATGAGCGCAGGAGTATGCCCCCAATAAATGTCTTCAATCAAGATGCTAAGGACATAGCCGAAATTTTAGACAAAACAATTGGAAAAAATAATTATTTCATAAAACAGTTGAGCCGTATAAAGCACTCGATAAAAGTTTTTAATAAAATAAATTATAACAAAATAAAAGACATATTGACAGAGACAGACACTGAATACTTACACGTACAAAAAAGAAAAAAAAACAGACATATTTAATAAAAGGACTTAACGTGGACTTTACCCCAGAAGAAGTTGAGAGCCAGGCAGCAAAAATAGACGCTCTTTTCAGCGTGATTAATTCGGTGTCCAACCATGACTAGGGTGGAGCGGCGAAACCTTAAAATTATTGCATTGAATGTAAATTCAATAATTAGTAATGAGAGGAGGGCAGACCTGCTTCGTTTCTTAGCAGACCATTCACCTGACGTGCTCCTTCTGAGCGAAACAAAACTGAACCCTAGACATAGGTTAGAGTTTAGGGACTATGAAGTGTTTAGGTCGGATAGGAGATGTGCAATACAGGGCGGGGGGACGGCAATATTAGTTAAGAAACCATTAAACTGTGATATAGTAGACTTAGGAGAAATTAGAAACTTTAGCTGTCTTGAAACTTGTATTGTCTCCTTTAAATTAACTAATAACTTCAGATACTTTGTGATATCTGCATATGCCGCAAAAGTGCCAAATAGTAACTTCGACTTTGAATTCCAAAGATTGTTCGCGGTAATAGGATTAGATAGTTAATCAAACTATTTCATTCTAGCGGGAGACCTCAATGCAAAACACACCAACTAGCTCAATAGTGTGAATAACACAAGAGGCACTTTTTTAAATAATTTTATTGACGAGAGCCAGATTCATTACAAATTTAAATTCCATAGCCCAGTTACAGCAAGCTTCCCAAGAGGGAATTCTTTTCTTGACGTTTGTTTTGCAGACGCTAGATTAAATGTTGACACCGCGAGTAGTGAATACGCGAACAAACTACCGCTATTGCCTTATGACAGCGACCATAACGCCATAGTTATGGTCATGTCTTTTGAATTAGAGTCCGTTTTTAGCTTGGCGATCCACGAAGAAGATCGTAAATTAAATTACAATAAAACTGATTGGAGCAAATTCGGGCGATGCGCAATCAGAAAATATAGGGACTCATGCCCGTATTGGGAAATTCCTAGCGATAGAAATCTGTCCAATTCGGAATTGGATACCTATATCGGGAAATAAGATTGCGCGATTTTAGAAGCTGTAAAGTCCACGGTACCGAAGATAAAGAGTAGGAATTCTATGGAATGTTATCTGAACCGTGACATAAAAGCCCTACAGAGATATAAAAGTTATCTTCTCACGCGGGTCAACGGTATCTATCGTCGCTTTGAGGATAGAGAAAGACAGGATGAACTGATAAGGCTGAAGGCTTTGCTAAAAAATTGTAAGGCGCTCCTGAGCCAACAGTTTCGGAATAGCATCCGTGAAAATCAAAAACATTCAAAGATCCGATTCTAGGAACATGTTTCCGCAGATTAATCGGATCTCTAGGCCGCGAGCCAGGGTTGCTATTCCGGAACTGAAGGTTCCAGTTTTAAGAGAGCCATTCTTACAACAGGCCGGGATTTCACTAAGTGCAATACGTAGAGTCGGTGATGATTTTGTCATCGACTCCAACGTTGACAAACTCAGCCTTATCGGTAGCCATTTTGAGGCTATTCATTCTGGTGTTGACGAATTGGGCGGCAACATCGATCTGGTGAGAGATGATGTACTCCGATTTAAATATCGGAGTGCCTCACTAAGAACGCTAGTAACGTTCTCTGAAGGGCTTAGATCAGACGCATTGACACCAGACACAACGCAGGGATACTTTACAACGCTTGACGACCTGACGTTTATCTTAGGCGACTGAACAACAAAAACTCATCCGGTTTAGATAACATTCCAAACATCGTTTTAAAACACTTACCAGACAGCTTCATCAGGCAATAACAATTTATTGAACAACTTCTACTTTCCGAGCTGTTGGAAAGTCTCGAAGGTATTTCCAATAGCAAAGAAGCAGAAGGATCCTTCTGATCCTCTGAGCTACAGGTCAATCAGCCTGTTGCCTAAAATCGGAAAGGTTTTTGAAGTTGTCATCAACAAAGCGATTTGGTCCGTTTGCGAAGAAAAAGACGTCATACCGCGGAACCAGTTCGGGTTCAGAAAAAATCACTCGACAGTGCATGCGGTTACCAAACTCATCTCAGATGTCAATTGGCATCTGAATGACAAGAGGTGCACTGCAGCCTGTCTAGTTGATATCGAGAAAGCCTTCGACACGGTGTGGACAGATGGACTGATTTGTAAATTAATAAGACTAGGATTCCCCACAAGCATTATTAAAATAATAATGCAAATGATATATGATAAGAAGTTTGTTGTAACTGATAACCGTGACACGACAGCTAAAGTTTTTAATATCGCGAATGGTCTGCAGCAGGGGACTGTGAATTCGCCACTACTTTTCTGCATCTACATCAGCGAGGTGCTCAGGGATAGGAACACGACACTAGCGTTTGCTGACGATATCATATTGTACACACACGGTGATAGGGTGAGGGCAATGAGGAGCGAACTCCAAGAAAAATTCAATCAGTTACAGTCGTTCTGTACTGATTGGAGACTTAAGATCAGCGTTAACAAGTGTGAGACAATATTGTTTACACCGCCCTTGGCGCTCTGTAATAGGGATATTAGACACAATTATAAAAGCTTACGGCTTTATGACGACGACGGAGTGCCAATCCGAAACGAGACGTGCGTCAAATATCTTGGGATTGGCCTGGACAACTTCTTATACTATGATCGCCACGTGAATGCACAAATGAAAAAGGCGATAGCTGCTTTCATGGCATTGAAACGCTTGTTCTTTTCAAGACACTTGCGTTCCGATGTCAAAGTGTTGTGTTATTTTGCGTTGGTCAGACCGATCATAGTATATGGTTGTCCAATCTGGTTCAATCTAAGCCCTTCCTACATGGAACGCATCCGAGTGTTTGAACGCAAATGTCTCAGGGCGTGTCTAGGCAGATATCGTACCGCACAGTCCGATTATCTGCACATGGTCTCGAACAAAGACTTACTGGACGCATCGGGAATATCCCGAATAGATAATGAGATAATTAGGCAGGTAAGGAATCACTTCGCGAGGTCAGCAAACGCTATAGAAAATGAACTAATAATGAATAATAATGAAATAATACTAACTAACCCTGAGTACTTCAGGAGGACGTTGGAGACTGGCTACATACCGCCCGAGGCATTCCTATACCTCGACGCTCATGGCTACGTCTCTGACGCTCATAATGTGCCTGTACTGTATCACGCATATAGATGCGCAACAAATAAAAAGATAACGCATGAAGCACATTTAGATTCGAGTGTTCCAAATCCTGTCTGGCGATACTGCATGGCTATACCCGAACGGGATAAAAAAGATTACAGCAGAGAGAAGAGAGATCTTTATTGGTGGCTTGACTGGGGTGACTAAAGACGGACACACACTGACTTAACGATCATTAAAAATCATATTGTTGAATTGTTAAAATACAAAATGTACTTTGTTTATTGCTGTTTAAAAATTATTTATATTATTTATTTGTCTGTTTAGTTTTAATTGTAGACAAAATGTTATTCATATACTTATATTATTTTTTATTAATTTATTTACTGACTTATTTATATTATTTATTTTTTTATTTATATATATTATAGTTGACATGTTTTATGAATTTATATTTATTATTTTTATTTTTTATTTTATTATTTATTTATTTATATTTTATTTAAAAGTTATTTATGTTTTATTATTTATTTAAAACCTAATATTTGACTCATTTATATGTTATAAATATTGTATTTGTTTGTAAGTTTAAATCTGTGATATTAGCTTTAGGATAAAAATGTATGAGATGGTAGAAGTATTTTATATTTTGACTTCAACAAAAATGAATGTAAAATTTATAAAATTTAGACCTAAATATTGTCCAATTATTGTAAAAATTAAATGTAAATATGTCAATTTATGTATCGAGTGCTTTATGAGGCCATTTTACTAGAAAAAAAAAATTATTGTCTTGTAGTTGTTTATTATACACATTGTAAAATTATTGATTTATTGAATAAATAAACATTTAAAAATGCAAAAAAAAAAAATGCAAAATGCATCGGTACTCGTCAGATCACCGAAATTAAGCAGCGTCGGGCAAGGTTAGTACAAACAATCGATGACAACAGCAAGAGCAGCACCATCAACGAGATCAACAACGCCGAATTTAGTGACGCGTTCGTTGATCGAAAACTTAAATCGACGATTAACAGAAGTTATGAAAGAGAACGAGAAATTAAACAAACTTTTACTTGATGGACACAACTCTGACGAAGACGAAAGAACGAGCAAGAGAAAAAAAGCTGGAAATAGAGCAACACCAACACCACCTAACGCAGCGGAAGCTTAGAAGGATAACAACAGGTTCTCCGTATTAGATGAAGAGAACCCAGCTGAAAATACACCGGAACAACAAACTGACAATGCGGACTCAGCAGCATTACACATAGTAAGTGATAAAAGACCACCAACACCACCAGCAACATCGAAATCTACCGACACTGAATTGAAGAGAAAAAACAATCAAAAGAAGAGAACAACTACTAATCCGATCAACATAATTACCTCGAGACAACGAAAAGAGGCGGAGCCAAATGAAAGTACCAGTAGCGGCGGAGTTAAAACGAATATGGGGGCACCAGATGAGCGCAGGAGTATGCCCCCAATAAATGTCTTCAATCAAGTTTCGGACATAGCCGAAATTTTAGACAAAACAATTGGAAAAAATAATTATTTCATAAAACAGTTGAGCCGTATAAAGCACTCGATAAAAGTTTTTAATAAAATAAATTATAACAAAATTAAAGACATATTGACAGAGACAGACACTGAATACTTTACTTACACGGACAAAAAAGAAAAAAAAACAGACATATTTAATAAAAGGACTTAACGTGGACTTTACCCCAGAAGAAGTTCTTCAGGAGTTGAAGGAACTTCAAATTGAAGAAGTTCAATTTGTTAGTTCCTTCCGATACGCCACTGCTCGTTCGAAAAGAGAAAATAGAATACTGCCCATTATAGCTGTGCAGCTATCGACAGACAGCGATATACAAAAACTTAAAGAAATACGTGCCATCGGGTCCCACATCGTAAGATGGGAAAAAATTAAGAGGAGTGATGTGCTCCAATGCAAAAACTGCCAACGCTTCGGTCATGCCGCGTCTAACTGCAGCATGCAGTACAGGTGCGTTAAGTGCCAGGAAGGCCATGAACCTGGTAAGTGCGTCACAAATAAGGAGTCTCCGAAGGACTCCTTGTTCTGTGTTTTGTGCGGAAAGGTTGGGCACCCAGCTTCCTGGAGGGGTTGTGAAGTTTACTCCAATTTACGGAGTAAACTTCAGAAAAAGAAAGAGGAAGTTAAAACAAAAAACATCGAAAAACAAAAAATGTTTGAAAATTATGTTGAGAAGAGCGTCAGCTTTGCTGACAGGGCTAGGGGAGCTCAACAGAGACCCCAAAAGCCAACTATTTCTGACAATGCAATCAGCAAGCTACAAGAGCAAATAAGCTCGCTTGTCAGAGTAGTTGAGAGCCAGGCAGCAAAAATAGACGCTCTTTTCAGCGTGATTAATTTGGTGTCCAACCATGACTAGGGTGGAGCGGCGAAACCTCAAAATTATTGCATTGAATGTAAATTCAATAATTAGTAATGAGAGGAGGGCAGACCTGCTTCGTTTCTTAGCAGACCATTCACCTGACGTGCTCCTTCTGAGCGAACTACTACGTTAAATATCAGAGTGCCTCACTAAGAACGCTAGTAACGTTCTCTGAAGGGCTTAGATCAGACGCATTGACACCAGACACAACGCAGGGATACTTTACAACGCTTGACGACCTGACGTTTATCTTAGGCGACTGAACAACAAAAAATCATCCGGTTTAGATAACATTCCAAACATCGTTTTAAAACACTTACCAGACAGCTTCATCAGGCAATAACAATTTATTGAACAACTTCTACTTTCCGAGCTGTTGGAAAGTCTCGAAGGTATTTCCAATAGCAAAGAAGCAGAAGGATCCTTCTGATCCTCTGAGCTACAGGCCAATCAGCCTGTTGCCTAAAATCGGAAAGGTTTTTGAAGTTGTCATCAACAAAGCGATTTGGTCCGTTTGCGAAGAAAAAGACGTCATACCGCGGAACCAGTTCGGGTTCAGAAAAAATCACTCGACAGTGCATGCGGTTACCAAACTCATCTCAGATGTCAATTGGGATCTGAATGACAAGAGGTGCACTGCAGCCTGTCTAGTTGATATCGAGAAAGCCTTCGACACGGTGTGGACAGATGGACTGATTTGTAAATTAATAAGACTAGGATTCCCCACAAGCATTATTAAAATAATAATGCAAATGATATATGATAAGAAGTTTGTTGTAACTGATAACCGTGACACGACAGCTAAAGTTTTTAATATCGCGAATGGTCTGCAGCAGGGGACTGTGAATTCGCCACTACTTTTCTGCATCTACATCAGCGAGGTGCTCAGGGATAGGAACACGACACTAGCGTTTGCTGACGATATCATATTGTACACACACGGTGATAGGGTGAGGGCAATGAGGAGCGAACTCTAAGAAAAATTCAATCAGTTACAGTCGTTCTGTACTGATTGGAGACTTAAGATCAGCGTTAACAAGTGTGAGACAATATTGTTTACACCGCCCTTGGCGCTCTGTAATAGGGATATTAGACACAATTATAAAAGCTTACGGCTTTATGACGACGACGGAGTGCCAATCCGAAACGAGACGTGCGTCAAATATCTTGGGATTGGCCTGGACAACTTCTTATACTATGATCGCCACGTGAATGCACTACTGAAAAAGGCGATAGCTGCTTTCATGGCATTGAAACGCTTGTTCTTTTCAAGACACTTGCGTTCCGATGTCAAAGTGTTGTGTTATTTGGCGTTGGTCAGACCGATCATAGTATATGGTTGTCCAATCTGGTTCAATGTAAGCCCTTCCTACATGGAACGCATCCGAGTGTTTGAACGCAAATGTCTCAGGGCGTGTCTAGGCAGATATCGTACCGCACAGTCCGATTATCTGCACATGGTCTCGAACAAAGACATACTGGACGCATCGGGAATATCCCGAATAGATAATGAGATAATTAGGCAGGTAAGGAATCACTTCGCGAGGTCAGCAAACGCTATAGAAAATGAACTAATAATGAATAATAATGAAATAATACTAACTAACCCTGAGTACTTCAGGAGGACGTTGGAGACTGGCTACATACCGCCCGAGGCATTCCTATACCTCGACGCTCATGGCTACGTCTCTGACGCTCATAATGTGCCTGTACTGTATCACGCATATAGATGCGCAACAAATAAAAAGATAACGCATGAAGCACATTTAGATTCGAGTGTTCCAAATCCTGTCTGGCGATACTGCATGGCTATACCCGAACGGGATAAAAAAGATCACAGCAGAGAGAAGAGAGATCTTTATTGGTGGCTTGACTGGGGTGACTAAAGACGGACACACACTGACTTAACGATCATTAAAAATCATATTGTTGAATTGTTAAAATACAAAATGTACTTTGTTTATAGCTGCTTAAAAATTATTTATATTATTTATTTGTCTGTTTAGTTTTAATTGTAGACAAAATGTTATTCATATACTTATATTATTTTTTATTAATTTATTTACTGACTTATTTATATTATTTATTTATTTATTTATATAACGGGTGTTTTTTTGGGAGGTTTGTTTTTCCGATAGATGTCGTTTTATTTTATGACAGTTGTTTTGACAGCTCAAAGTGGCATTTCTACTCAGTATTGTTTGGCAAATCATTATGAAAAAAAAAAAAAAAAAAAAAAAAAAAAAAAAAAAATGACATTTGTGAAAAATAGTCGTGGTAGCCATATGCCAGAAATTGTGTTTAAATGTTAAATGCCAAAAAATTGTCTACCAAATAAAACAAAATTTTTGTCATTTCATAATTTTATATGTGTTTTATTCAAAGAAAAAATCGGCAACCTCTTAAAAAAACACCCGTTAGATATAACGTGTTTTTTTAAGAGGTTGCCGAATTTTTTTTTGAATAAAACACATAAAATTATGAAATGACCAAAATTTTTTTTTATTTGGTAGATAATTTTTTGGCATTTAACATTTAAACACAATTTCTGGCATATGGCTACCACGACTATTTTTCACAAATGTAATTTTTTTTTTTTTTTTTTTTTTTTTTTTTTTTCATAATGATTTGCCAAACAATACTGAGTAGAAATGCCACTTTGAGCTGTCAAAACAACTGTCATAAAATAAAACGACATCTATCGGAAAAACAAACCTCCCAAAAAAACACCCTTTATATTATAGTTGACATATTTTATGAATTTATATTTATTATTTTTATTTTATTATTTATTTATTTATATTTTATTTAAAAGTTATTTATTTTTTGTTATTTATTTAAAACCTAATATTTGACTCATTTATATATTATAAATATTGTATTAGTTTGTAAGTTTAAATCTGTGATATTAGCTTTAGGATAAAAATGTATGAGATGGTAGAAGTATTTTATATTTTGACTTCAACAAAAATTAATGTAAAATTTATAAAATTTAGTCCTAAATATTGTCCAATTATTGTAAAAATTAAATGTTAATATGTCAAGTTATGTATCGAGTGCTTTATGAGGCCATTTTACTAGAAAAAAAAAATTATTGTCTTGTAGTTGTTTATTATACACATTGTAACATTATTGATTGATTGAATAAATAAACATTTAAAAATGCAAAAAAAATGCACCGGTTCTCGTCCGATCACCGAAATTAAACAGCGTCGGGCGCGGTTAGTACTTAGATGGAGGACCGCTTGGGAACACGGTTCATGAAATATATGTTTTTTTTTTGTGATTTCAGATTGTTTATTAAACCAGATTATTTTTTTTATAATATTATGTACAATAAACAATTACAGCAGGACATTATTTTCATATTTTGCATAAAATGTCTTTAACATAGCAGTTTTAGTATAAAACATTGAATTTGAAGTAATGTTTTTGCCAATAAGAATTTCGTCAACAACCATACCACGCTGAACGCATCGGTTCTCGTCCGATCACCGAAATTAAGCAGTGTCGGGCGCGGTTAGTACTTAGATTGTACTATGTCCAATCAACGCAATATTAGCGTATTCACGAGATATTTAAGGTACACAATGATTCAAACTTGCAGGCGGTTACATTTCAAATTTCAAATAATCTAAAGTCTTAAGCGCCCCCGACACGTTACTGCATTAATCACATCATCGTAAAGGTGTATTAGTGAAACAGGTATGTATGCGTCTCACTTACAATGACTGATGCATGCTGGCGCCGAAATACAAATGATTTGGATTTTGCTTACTGCATGCATGGTTTTTCAGTCGATACGTCATGTGTATTTGAGTGACTGAAACTGCATTCATTCGACACTAAATTTTATAGAATGCAGACGTGATGGCGGAAAACGCAGAAAAAATTTTTATAATTGAATTCATTGAGTTTTAGTCAATAAAAATGAACCGTATGATACAAAAATAATTAACTTTATAACTATTAACTATATATAAAACTTTATAGCTATAATATTTTGATATAAAAATACAGACTATTTTTTTATCTTTATGAATTCTTTTCTTTTAAACACAAGATAATGGCTTCGCAGGTCTCAAATACAATTTTTGAAACGGTACTGGACGAAATCGCACTGGTAAACTTAAGATCCTCAAAGGAATTTTCCGTCGCAAGAAATCGTAAGGTAGTCGAAAGGCGAAGATCTATTGGAATTGCTTCACGCATAGTGGTGTCTTGTTTGTAGATATAGAGTCGAACCATATTCAGTAATTCCTCATAAGTTGAATTATTCATTCGCATGAAGTTTCTAAAGTCTTTTTGCGAAGACACCTTTAATTCGTTCATCAAATTTTGGTTTCATTCCTTTTTCTGTGCCAATTTTTCATCCAAATTTTTTTTTTTCGTTGATTTTGTTTTTCATTAACACACATTAAACACACTGCAATCGCTGCCAAAATTATTTTATCAGCTTCTGACATAGTCGTCTGCACGAAAACGAAAAATGAATTATTGAAAAGTATGCAGTAACATGTCGCAACATGAGGATGATGTAAGGAATGCAGTATCGTGTCGGGGGCGCTTTACAGTCTAAAAGTATGCTACATAAAAGTGCTTATTTTTATTATGCAGTATTTACATTGCTATTTATTTTAGGATTTGAATTCTATTATATTAGCTACACTTTTCGTAACAATATAAAAAAAAGCCAAAATGTTTTTTTTTCTGGTGGATCGCAAGGAACGCTGGTGAGCCGAAGCTGACCTTACGACAAATCCTACTTGTGTAGTGGTGTTGTATGAGGGGGGAGAGGAGAATTTACTACTAGTGCAGAAGTTTCTTCCTCACTTGTTCGGATTCTTTCTTCCCGTTTTACCAGCCCTCGTGTATTAATTCGCTGGGAATTTTAATGCGTTATTGTCGTACTGCACTGCTTATATGTTGTGCAGCTGCAGTGTTCAGGTACTTCGGGAGTTTATCGGATGTTCAGGAGTTACTTTAAGGCGGTTAATCCTAATGTAATGATTTTGATGTGTAATCATTTTCGTATACTTTAAGGTGGTTAATCTTAATGTAATACGTTTGATGCGTAATTTTCGCATGTGTATTTACAGGGGTTTTAATCTTATATATTTTTATTTATAATTGTTATTATACTGTAACGAAGTGTTTTGCTACAGCACAAACACTTCGTCACAAACCATACGATTAACATACTACGCTAATATACAAGTTTAGCACTACGTCTGACATGGAGCTTAGTAGCGCCATGGAGATACTCCAAACCGCCGATCCAAGGTACGTGGGTTCAAATCCCCGTACGAGAAAAACTTTTTTTCATAGAAATTAATCTTCGAATTAATTTCTATAAAGGCATATTGCCGTCGCCTACCACATCGGACCCAATAGCACATAGCATGAGCGATTGGCCGGAGAGTCAACATGCCCGAGATCAAATCCCAGGCGAGGGAAAACATTTTTTCATAAAAATCTCGCGAACATCAAGGTCCATGTACACCAATCGCTCGGTCAAAAATATATCCGATATTAGCGCCACGGATAAGTCTCCAGCCAAGATACCGACCGAACACCAAATCACAGGTTCAAGGGTGAGGTCGGGCATTTGTTTTTTTGACAAAACAAAGGGGAGAATGGTATCATAATATAATAGCAACAAATTATATTTTCCGAAATCAGCGCCAATATAATTCCCCATCGGTCATCAAAAATACAATCGTATCAAGACCGCCACGAACCACTGAAGTCGTGATGGAGTAACCCTGACCGAAGTTTATTGCCAAGGCCATTTATTCGCACCACAAGGAACTCTGTTCCAATTTCTGCACTCTTCACCGAGAGCACCAGGGACAATTCTGTCCGATAAATTCCGTCACTCTTCCAGTGCGTTACCGTCCGAGTTGGAAGGAAACACTAGGGGCACGCCGCTCGTTAGACGGGGCCACTACTGTCTCATCTCCCAACTTGTTTGACTCAAACTTACCGTCCGAGATAGAAGGGAACACTAGGGGCACGCCGCTCGTTAGACGGGGCCACTACTGTCTCATATCCCAACGTGTTTGACTCAAGCTTACCGTCCGAGTTGGAGGGAAACACTAGGGGCACGCCGCTCGTTAGACGGGGCCACTACTGTCTCATATCCCAACGTGTTTGACTCAAGCTTACCGTCCGAGTTGGAGGGAAACACGCCGCTCGTTAGACGGGGCCACTACTGTCTCATCTCCCAACTTGTTTGACTCAAACTTACCGTCCGAGATAGAAGGGAACACTAGGGGCACGCCGCTCGTTAGACGGGGCCACTACTGTCTCATCTCCCAACTTGTTTGACTCAAAACTTACCGTCCGAGTTGGAGGGAAACACTAGGGGCACGCCGCTCGTTAGACGGGGCCACTACTGTCTCATCTCCCAACGTGTTTGACTCAAGCTTACCGTCCGAGTTGGAAGGAAACCCTAGGGGCACGCCGCTCGTTAGACGGGGCCACTACTGTCTCATCTCCCAACTTGTTTGACTCAAACTTACCGTCCAAGTCCAGAGATAACGCTAGGGGCACGCCGCTCGTTAGACGGGGCCGCTACTGCTATATCTGCCACTTGTGTGACTAACCGTAATTTCACAACTCAGTAGCCTGGTCGTCACCAAGCTTCTCCCGTGTGCCTTCCGATAAGGCTAGTTGTCCATCAAAAGCGATACGAGTGACACGCCACTCATACCCACCCACCCCAGTTTAGCGTCGAGATATAGAACGCTATATCTCACGTGCTGAGGTTCACGCCTCCGCTCCGTTACCCCCTCCCGTAACACCGACCGACGCCACTAGTTGGCCAAATAACGACCGTAGAATAAGGTATAATAAGTAGTTTTAAGTATAGAATAAATAAATTGTATGAACCGAAACCTCAATCTTTAATTTGTAACAACCCACCGCATGAACCCTGGGTGACCGGCGAGCGTCACCCGAGCGAAACTCGTTACAATACATATAGGTGTATTATATATTTTAAGAATAGCGCTCGGTCACCCTTTTTTTCTTTATATGGGATCACCTTTAGTCATTGTGCCAATCGCTGGCCCGAGTTACAAAAATGAATAATGTATATATATAAAAAAATAAAAATAAAAATCCTGTGTGTTTTTGTCATAATGTTACGAAAAGTAGTTGGTAGCTCATACAATAGAATTCAAATCCTAAAATAAATCCCAATGTAAATTCTGCATACTTTTAGGCTGTAAGACTTTAGATTATTTGAAATTTGAAATGTAACCGCCTGCAAGTTTGAATCATTATGTACTGTTCAAAAATGTAGTCAAACCGGTTTGTGCGCTTTGCCCGGTTTTTGTAAAAGAACATGATTGAACATGTAGTCTATTTTTAGAAGATGACTCATTGCATATAAGTATCGTTAGTTGTAAATAAGGGAATAAGCAACAAGTTTCTGGTATTTTCTCGATATTTCTGTCTATAATATTGGAAGTTTCTGGAAGCTATTCAATGAGTATAAAAGGTGGCGTTCACTGCAGAGAAGTGAATTAGTTAATTGGAATTTAACTTGTGAAGTTGTAAAAGTTCTTGCAAAGCGATTAAGCTACTACCTAAGAGAATTATTGTAAAGTACAAGTATTATAAGCGTTCTTGTGTACATTTAAAGTTACCACCAGTATAAATTGTGAACTTGTGTTATTTTTTCTGTTTGATTATTAAAGTTGTTATTTGTAAATTAATAAACTAGTGTTGTGTTTTATTTGCAAAATCCTTTACGAACTCGAAAGCCTGAATTTCGTAACAATATATTTTGTTTTTTTTCATATATTTTTTTTCCTTTTTTTCCAAACAAAATATAGTCTCTTTTTTTAATTTTATTATATGTATATATATTTTCACTATTTTTTCTTCATATTTTTGTGTCATTTTTTTCATATATTTTTTGCATATTTTTGTTTCCATGTTTTTTTTCCCCTTTTTTTTTTTTTTTTTTTTAATATGAACCAAAAAAATCTAATAAATGAAAGAATTACTAATGTCCAAGTAACAAAATTTTAGATTATATGTCATCATCATATTTGGCTCTACAACCGGGGTCCGGTCCCGATTTCGAGCCGATGTCATCCAGTTTGGCATCCCTTAACTCTGGGCGTCCTGGTCTACGCCATCCTTCCAGCGTAGGCTTGGTCGGCCTCGCTGTCGTGTTCCATAAATCCTACCGCAAAGGACTTTCCGAGCAGGATCCTCTGGATGAAAGCTTCCTGTACAGCTCTTTGGTTTCTACCAACGATGTCAATATCGTCTGCGTAAGGTAGTATCTTAATGGACTTAAATAGGATTGTTCCTCTCGCCGTTACGTCAGAGTCTCGGATCACTTTCTCCAGCGCCAGGTTGAAGAGCACGCAGGCCAGTCCATCCCCTTGTCGGAGCCCGTTATAGGTGATGAATGTTCTTGATAGTGATCCGGATATTTTTACTTGGCTTATAAGATTGGTCATGGTCAACCTACATAGTCGTGTTAGTTTATTTGGGATGCCGAATTCTCTCATGGCTTTATAAAGTTCTACTCTGGCTATGCTATCATAGGCGGCTTTAAAGTCTATAAAAAGATGGTGTAGTGAGTTTTGAAACTCTAGACATTTTTCCATCACCTGCCTTAGGGTGTAAAGCTGATCAGTTGTTGATTTGCCTGGGATGAAGCCACACTGGTATGGACCAATGATGACTTTAGCGTATGGGGCTATCCTGTCTTGTAGGATAGATGAGAAAATCTTATGCGCGGTACTCAACAACGTTATACCACGATAATTGCTGCATTTTGTGATATCTCCCTTCTTATGTATGGGGCACAAGATGCCTCTTCGCCAGTCTTCTGACATAACTTCTTCTTCTCATACTTGCACTATTATTTCATGAATTTTTTGGTGTAATGTGGGGCTTCCTATTCTTATCAGTTCCGCTGGAATCCCATCAGATCCCGGGGCCTTATTATTTTTGAGCCGATTTATCGCTCTGCTAACTTCGACTATGCTTGGTGGCGGCAGCATAGTATGATCTTCGGTCATTGGTGGAGCCTCCAATTCCTCAGTTAGCTGGCCATTTAGCAACTCATGAAAGTGCTCTTCCCATCGCTCTAAGATGCCTTTAAGATCGGCGATCAGATTACCCTCTTTGTCCTTGCAGTATGTGCAACGCGGTGTATATTGCGTCATACCGCGGACCCTTTGGTAGAACTTCCGCGCCTGGTGCGGTCATTGCTCTCTGTACTGTTCCAGTTCACGGACGAGATTCTTCTCCCAGGTTGCTTTCTTTCGCCGGTGAACTGTTTTTTCATATCTTCTGAGCTCTTTATATTCATCTTCGCGTGCCCGCGTTCTATGAGATTGTTGCATTGCTCGGTACGCAACATTCTTACGTTCAGTCGCTAACTTACATATGTCATAGAACCAGTCGTTTCGATCTCTACGACTACTGCCTAAGATGGAGTCAGCAGTACTAATGACAGTATTCCTAACGCGTGTCCATTTCTCTTCTAAGCCCGACATCTCAGTCCCAGGACTTACTCTCCCTGCATTTAGGGCGAGTCCTATCGCTTGACCGTAGTTGTTTCTGGTCTCTTCATTGCGAAGGGCAGCCGTGTTGACTCGAATCTGATTCGCGGATGCAGTCTTCCGTGATTATGCAATCCGCGCTCGGAGCACCATACCAACAAGATAGTGGTCCGAGTCGACGTTGGCACCTCGGTACGTTCGTACCGTCATCAGGTTCGGGTTGTGGCGGCGGTCTATCAACACGTGGTCTTGATTAGGATGGTGTTGTTGGCTACTTGGGATTGGGAGCCATAGATGAGTCCATGCGGCCCGTTGAATCGGAATCACCGTTTCGGAGCGGGACGGTGATTCCGTTGAACGCATTTTGGTCGTAGGGGTTGCTTCTGGCTATAATACAGAAGTCGGACAATGAGAGGTATCTCCTCTGTTGGAAATCTGGGATCGGTGGTTCGGTTTTGTTGGTTTTATCTACCGTAGGTCCGGTGTTGGTACTCGGTTGATCTGGTCTGGCTGGTAGGAGGTTACTTGGTAGGTCTGGTTGTATGTTTTGGGGGGTGGTTTGGTTTGGGAGTGGGATTTTTGGTGGTATAGTGTCTATGGCATGGATATCGATGGGAACTGGTGTTAAGCCGGGCTAGAGAGGTTGGCTTAGGTCTTTCTGGTCTGGTTAAAGGGAAGAATGGAACAGGAGCAGGTGCGGTTCCGGCAAGTCTTGGAACTATATTTGTGAGATGTATGGGTACGTTGCTGGTGAGTGGTCGCTTGGGAGGCGGTGACTGCTTCTTCCATGCGCGGTTCCGGGTGTGGTTCTGGACGGTCTTTTTCGGCCGTGGTGCTAGCACGGGACATGGGTGGGTACGTCTGTTACTGGTGAACCCCTTTTCTGTATCCGGTATGGGCCCACATATTTCGGTGCCAGCTTGGCAGCGAATTGTACGGCTGAGGAGAGTGGTCGGTTACGATAATATACCATTTCCCCCACGGTTGGGTTCCATGGTCGGCGACGTAGATCATAGTAATGTTTCTGGGTTCCGAAGGCTTTGGCGAGATTAAGACGGACTAGGGCGAGGATTTCCTGTAATATGGTTATACGCTCTGTTGCATTGGGTTCCGTGTTTAACGTTATCTCTGGGGTAGTCGGTAATCCTAGCTCGCGGCCGAAATTTAGGTAAGCGGTGGAATAACCTGTTGTCTCGTTGCGGCTAGTATTCAGGGCTAGCATGAGTTCGGGGAGATGGTCATCCTATTTTCGGTGATCCTTTTTAACATATTCAGAGATCATTGTTTTTATGACGCGATTCATTCGCTCTGTTGGATTGGCTTTCGGGGTATACGGTGGTGTGCATATTTGTTTGATTTATAATTGTGTTAGTAACTCTTGGAATCTCTTACTTCGATACTGCGTACCGTTGTACGTAATCAAGGTTTTTGGACATCCGTATCGACTGAGGATTCGTTCCTTAAATCCTTTGATTAAAGCGGGGGTGGTAGCATCTCGGAGTGCTATAAATTCGGTCTATTTAGAGAATTTATCATGAAAAACGAGTATCATGGTATTTTCTTTGGTCGATCGTGGTAGTGGGCCTATGAAGTCGGAATTTGCTATCTCCCATGGGTAGTTGGCGGCTGTCGTGTAAATTTCTCCAGCTGGTTTTCTGGCCGGTATTTTGTATTCAATGCAGGTTAAACATTATCGGACAAATCGTGCCGTGTCACGAAATAATCCGGGCCAATAGTAATTTTTTGCTATCCTGGCAATGGTTTTTACGAGCCCCATATGCCCTGCGGCTACGTTGGTGTGGTTTTCGAGTAAAACTTGATGACGGAGTGGCTTTGGAAGGCAGACTTTCCAAGCCGTTGGAGCGGTTTCGGTGTGGCATGTGTTTCGATATAGTGTACCGTCTAGGATCTGATACTCGGAGTTTTCCTCTGGTTTTTCCTTTGTCATAGTAATTTTGGCATTGTACCATGGACACGTGTCAGTTATTGGTAACACTAATTTTATTGCTGAATTTTCGGTCGGATGCCGTGATAGGACGTCCGCCACGGTATTCGATGTCCCTTTTCTGTTCCGGATCTCATAATCATATTGTTGGAGTTCTATTGCCCAGCGCGCCAGTCGTCCAGATGGGTTGTCGATGCTATGCAGCCATTTCAATGATTGATGATCGAGGAAGTGGTAACCTCCGAGATAAAGCCGCATTTTGCGTATACCCCATACTACTGCAAGGCAATTTCTTTCCGTGACCGAATAGTTTCGCTCGGCATTGGTAGGGATTCGACTGGCATATGCGATTGCCCGTTCCTCAATATTCTGTTATCTGCCGTTATCAATATTCTGTGCAAGAGCTGCTCCAATTCCTTCGGCACTAGCATCTGTCTGGAGTAAGAATGGCCTAGTAAAGTCGGGGCAAGCGAGAATTAGTACTTCAGTTAATCTGGTTTTTATTGTCTGAAATGCATTCTCTTGAGCATCTTCCCATGTCTATTTCTGCTTTTTCCTTAACAGCCTGGTGAGTGGTTTTATTATTGTGGAAAAGTTGAGCACGAAGCGTCGGTACCACGAGGCTATTCCGATTACTCGGCGGAGTTCTTTAATGTTTCGTTGTGCTATCGGGATTTGATGGCTTCGATTTTATTGGGATCGGTATGTATCCCGTTCTGCGTGAGCAGGTGTCCAAGATACCGCATTTCTGACTTCATAAACTCGCATTTGTCGGGGTTCATTTTGAGCTTGGCATGCTTTAATCGTTACTTCCTTTAGTGTCGCTAGATGTTTCGAGAAGATCCGACCAATTATGGCGATATCATCGAGATACGCAAAATCATATGGTTCTAGTCCTGGGGTAATTGTTTGGTCCAATAGCCGTTGAAAGGTAGCGGGGGCCGAATGCAATCCAAATGACCTTCCACTGGAAAAGTCCTCGGCCGGGAACGGTGAACGAGGTGTATGGTCGGTTTCAGCGATATCCACCAATATCCTTGTTTAAGGTCGATTGTTGAGATGTATTTGGCGCCTTTTAATTTATCAAAAATGTGATTAATCTGCAGGAGAGGGTGCGGTCGGTCGGATGGCTTTAGGGCGATGCGGATATGTCATATTGCTGGGGTTCGGTAAGTGGTGAGGATATGTTACGTCGTTGGTATTTCAGTAATGTTGGTATTTGAGTAATCCTAGGGATGTGTTACGTCGTTGGTATTTGAGTAATGCTGGGGACGTGTTACATCGTTTGGATTTTGTGGATGCTGGGGCATGACTGGTCGAGCGGATTGCATCGGTAGTCGGTATGGAGTTATCGGTGCCTGAGTCGCTGGGGCGGTATGATGAAATGAAGGTGTGGTTGGACGGACTGGTGTGGTGGTCGGACGAAATGGTGGTGCGGTGGGGTGTAATGGTGACGGTCGCATTAAAGTTTGAACTAGTGGAGGGAATGGTTCAGTCACAAGACATTCAAAATCTTTGATCAAAGTGAATGTCGGTAGTCCGGTCGGATATTCTCATATATCCGATTTAGTTTTTCCTCAGGGGTGAGTGCAACGTGCCATCGCATCAGGATTTGAATGGACGTAATTTGCTTTTGCTTTGCCTTTCTCTCGGCTATTCTGAGTTCGGTTCCTGATGCGATCTGCTAGTTGTGTTGCAAATTGCGGGGGTAAAAGAAACAAAAAGAATATTTTCCTGATGGAGTCGGCTTCAAAATTTTTAAAAGCCTACATTTATTTTGCTGGTAATAGTGAAATCCGAAATTTTCCTGCACCAAGAAACTTTCAACAGTGCGCACATTTTATTCTGCTGGAAATTGTGAATGTGTCGCGTCGGACACTCGCAAAACGATGGAGACGTGCTCTCCACAAAAATAAAAAGACGGACTGAATATTCCCAGAATAAATGGTCATCCTATTTTCGGTGATCCTTTTTAACATATTCAGAGATCATTGTTTTTATGAGGCGATTTATTCGCTCTGTTGGATTGGCTTTCGGGGTATACGGGGGTGTGAATCTTTGTATGATTTATAATTGTGTTAGTAACTCTTGGAATCTCTTACTTCGATACTGCGTACCGTTGTACGTAATCAAGGTTTTTGGACATCCGTATCGACTGAGGATTCGTTCCTTAAATCCTTTGATTAAAGCGGGGGTGGTAGCATCTCGGAGTGCTATAAATTCGGTCTATTTAGAAAATTTATCATGAAAAACGAGTATCATGGTATTTTCTTTGGTCGATCGTGGTAGTGGGCCTATGAAGTCGGAATTTGCTATCTCCCATGGGTAGTTGGCGGCTGTCGTGTAAATTTCTCCAGCTGGTTTTCTGGCCGGTATTTTGTATTCAATGCAGGTTAAACATTATCGGACAAATCGTGCCGTGTCACGAAATAATCCGGGCCAATAGTAATTTTTTGCTATCCTGGCAATGGTTTTTGCGAGCCCCATATGCCCTGCGGCTACGTTGGTGTGGTTTTCGAGTAAAACTTGATGACGGAGTGGCTTTGGAAGGCAGACTTTCCAAGCCGTTGGAGCGGTTTCGGTGTGGCATGTGTTTCGATATAGTGTACCGTCTAGGATCTGATACTCGGAGTTTTCCTCTGGTTTTTCCTTTGTCATCGTTATTTTGGCATTGTACCATGGACACGTGTCAGTTATTGGTAACACTTATTTTATTGCTGAATTTTCGGTCGGATGCCGTGATAGGACGTCCGCCACGGTATTCGATGTCCCTTTTCTGTTCCGGATCTCATAATCATATTGTTGGAGTTCTATTGCCCAGCGCGCCAGTCGTCCAGATGGGTTGTCGATGCTATGCAGCCATTTCAATGATTGATGATCGAGGAAGTGGTAACCTTCGAGATAAAGCCGCATTTTGCGTATACCCCATACTACTGCAAGGCAATTTCTTTCCGTGACCGAATAGTTTCGCTCGGCATTGGTAAGGATTCGACTGGCATATGCGATTGCCCGTTCCTCCTTATCAATATTCTGTGCAAGAGCTGCTCCAATTCCTTCGGCACTAGCATCTGTCTGGAGTAAGAATGGCCTAGTAAAAACGGGGCAAGCGAGAATTAGTACTTCAGTTATTCTAGTTTTTATTGTCTGAAATGCATTCTCTTGAGCATCTTCCCATGTCCATTTCTGCTTTTTCCTTAACAGCCTGGTGAGTGGTGCTCTTATTGTGGAAAAGTTGAGCACGAAGCGTCGGTACCACGAGGCTATTCCGATTACTCGGCGGAGTTCTTTAATGTTTCGTTGTGCTATCGGGGATTTGATGGCTTCGATTTTATTGGGATCGGTATGTATCTCGTTCTGCGTGAGCAGGTGTCCAAGATACCGCATTTCTGACTTCATAAACTCGCATTTGTCGGCTAATTGTTTGGTCCAATAGCCGTTGAAAGGTAGCGGGGGCCGAATGCAATCCAAATGGCATTACCTTTCACTGGAAAAGTACTCGGCCGGGAACGGTGAACGAGGTGTATGGTCGGTTTCAGCGATATCCACCAATATCCTTGTTTAAGGTCGATTGTTGAGATGTATTTGGCGCCTTTTAATTTATCCAAAATGTGATTAATCTGCAGGAGAGGGTGCGGTCGGTCGGACGGCTTTAGGGCGATGCGGATGTGTCATATTGCTGGGGTTCGGTAAGTGGTGAGGATATGTTACGTCGTTGGTATTTGAGTAATGCTGGGGACGTGTTACATCGTTGGGATTTTGTGGATGCTAGGGCATGACTGGTCGAGCGGATTGCATCGGTAGTCGGTATGGAGTTATCGGTGCCTGAGTCGCTGGGGCGGTATGATGAAATGAAGGTGCGGTTGGACGGACTGGTGTGGTGGTCGGACGAAATGGTGGTGCGGTGGGGTGTAATGGTGACGATCGCATTAAAGTTTGAACTAGTGGAGGGAGTGGTTCAGTCACAAGACATTCAAAATCTTTGATCAAAGTGAATGTCGGTAGTCCGGTCGGAGATTCTCATATATCCGATTTAGTTTTTCCTCAGGGGTGAGTGCAACGTGCCATCGCATCAGGATTTGAATGGACGTAATTTGTTTTTGCTTTGCCTTTCTCTCGGCTATTTTGAGTTCGGTTCCTGATGCGTTGTGTTGCAAATTGCGGGGGTAAAAAGAAACGGCGTAATTATTCGCTAAAGTTGTCCCAGGTATTTAAAAATTCTTTATTATTTCGATACCAGACTAGTGCGTTCCCTATTACAAGCTCAGATAGGGTGCGGACTCTACGGTTGAGTGGTAACTGGTAGCATTCCGCTAGCTCTTCTACTCTTTCCAAGAATTCAAGTTAATTATTGTAGCCACCATCAAATCTCAAATTCCATTTTCTAACCTTGTTCTGTGGCGACACCATTCGTTCCATCCTTAAGCAATGGATTAATTGACATTGTTTTTACGAGGACACAACTTACGTTTGTTTTTCTTAATTCTTCTTACTTCCTGCGTGTGTTGCGCACTTCATTAATTCGACAGTCGAATGTCGAATAACGAGTTGTCAATATCGGCGACTGGTTGTGAGGAAATGACGAACAGCTCACTTCACTTCTGTAATTCAACTTCCGAGACGGATGACAAAGTTGTATCTCCTATTTTTGTCCGAATGTAAAACAGAAACTAAAATCACAAAAAATCAGTTGATATAAAGTACTTAAGTTAATTCCTCTAAATAGATTTTCGATATTATTAGTTTTAATATTTGACGATTGTTTATATTTTTTTATCAAATAAAAGTTAAACTGAAAATTGAAACATCTGTAATATAAATTCTCATTTGGAATCCCACTTGGGAATTGCTACAATTGGTGACCCCGACAAAAAGAATATTTTCCTGGTGGAGTCGGCTTCAAAATTTTTAAAAGCCTACATTTATTTTGCTGGAAATAGTGAAACCCGACATTTTCCTGCACCAAGAAACTTTCAACAGTGCCCACATTTTATTCTGCTGGAAATTGTGAATGTGTCGCGTCGGACACTCGCAAAACGATGGAGACGTGCTCTCCATAAAAATAAAATGACGGACTGAATATTCCCAGAATAAATCAAACTTAGGTTTTTTTTTGGTTTTATCAAAACAACCAATTTAATTCGGTTAATGTTAAAATTTTACAGGTTACACAACAAACAATTTAGTTCAAAATAAATCTAAAATTTATGGCTTACAAACAAAATTCAAAGTACAATTTAAGGGTCGGGAGGCCAGGACCGGACTCCAGTTGTAGAGCCAAATATGATGATGACAATTTAAGGGTTGAACTCCGTCCCCGTCACAGGTGAGTGAGTTTCGGTCATTTTTAGTTTTTTTTGCCCGCCGAACTGTACTAATTCACATTTTACAAATTAAATCGAAACAACCAGTTTCATCAAACTTTCATCAAATTTTGTGTTGTGTTTGCTCACGATTGATATTAATTCAACATGTATGAATCCGAAGAAAAAAAGGACAAATTTAAAACGGGTAAAACCAAATCTTCAGCCGGTCATTTTAAAAATAATAATATTCGGCGCGACAGACTATTGCGGTCCAAGGCCTAACTGCTGTGCTGCTGCGTTGACATATTTATTTCCACAAGCGAACGACCTCATTATTTCATTACCATATCCATGCGCCGCTTACCCAGCGCATAGCATGGAAAGGGTAATTAACGTTCTAAGCGGCCAGCGCTCGTTTGCCCATGATGCTTAGATTGCATATTTATTTTCATAGGCGAACGACCGCTGGTCATAAATTATGTTATTGGAAATGTTTTATATTTTTTGTTCTCATGCACCGAGTGTGCTATTAAAGAATACGTATAGGTTATTTTTGTTTGCTTTTGTTTTCATGCACCGAGCGTGCTATTAATGAATGCATATTAAGTTTTGTATTTTGCTTTACACTTTGTGAGGCACTAGAGTCGACGTAGGGACGAAAGCGTTGTATGTACTTAGGCATGTTATTCATGTGGTCGCGATCCCTCACACCACCCTTCCTGGGGGAAAAAGGAGAAATCATGACATATCTTGATTTCTTCCCACTTATACAATTAGGGATCTCAAAAAAATGTTACAAATGTAGTTTTTTAATGTTTTGACACATTTTTTGTTATTTCAAAATGTTATGTTATTTTAAAATGTTATGTTTGCTATGAATAATTATTAACTTGGTTTTTATTTACTACCGACTATTACTACTATTTTCATTAACCCCGATGCACTTCGTTGCAACCAACCAAAAAAAGAAATGAAATATTCTAGATGTTTTTTTTATGAAATGAATGCATTGTATTTCAAAATTATTAATGTCAATCCAAAACATTTGGATATACAATATTTTTCGTTCGCCCATTTGAAGCGAGCACAAACGAACAATTTGGAGTTCCAGCTCTTGAGCAGGCCACGTATAGCTGTCCATGTGAAAAGCACGGCTCCTCCAAATTTAATCCGCATATTTGAAGCGTTTGTCCTTGCGCCTTATTGATGGACATGGCAAATGATAGACGCACTGGGAATTGCAAACGCTTAAATTCAAATGGCATGTCTGTTGGAATCAGTGGAATACGTGGTATGAGCACAATTTACGTCGTTGGCATTTCTTTGCAGTCAAGTGAAATAATGCGTTACATTTGAATACAGCAACGTTCTGGCAAATTCATCGCTTTCACACAATTGAAAGTATGCAGTTAATGTTGTTGCTGGTGGCTGTGCTGCTCTCTGCTGTACATTTGCATCGGTAAAATACACACGCTGGCCATTTTCAAGATGAATAGCCAAATGAACAACAGCAGGATATCGCTCATGAATTGGAAATGAATAAATTCTATTATTTTGGTTACTAGTGTCTCAATATCTGTTACGAATTCTCGTATAGGTCGGTTTCCCTCATGAGTCCTACTAAGTTTTGTTTGTATGTTGTGCAAAATCTTCTGGTTTTTGACTTCCCAACTCGGTGAGTGCCCTACCTTGAATTTGCATTTAAGTAATTATTAATGTTTGTTTTGCGGTCGGGGTGAGTGTATCGTAATAGAACTCGATACTGTTTAGAAAGTCCCTAATGTATTCCAGTCTTTTACCTTCTTCTTTACACGTAAGGGTTGGTAGCTTCTGAGCGAAACTGAAACTGAATTCGTCCGTCATTTTGCTTATGTTCGTTAGTGTTTCGTTTGGTGTAAGATTTGTGCCTTCTGTTCATATCTCTTGTATTATACCTTTTTCGATTCTATCTATTGCTTCTATCTTATATCTGTGTAGTTTTTCATATAGTGTTTGTTCTTTTTTTTTAGGTATGCTTTCTTCTAGACGTTTTGTTTGTGCCTGTCTAAAAATTTTATGAACTTATTCTAACTTTTTTTCACCTGATTCCCTAGTTTTTTTCCTATTTGGTCCATCCTTGGTCCATAGTGTAAAGATCTTCTATAAAAGAACCGAGCTCTTCCATAAGAGAGAATGCGTTATTGAATTTAATTAATCATTATACCGATAACCGCCTTCCTATTAATTCTGTTTTATAATCTCTTTTTGTACAACATTGTTTACTTTCCTGCTTAGTATTCTGCGGATATAATTAAATCCTAGAATTATTATTAATACTAATTGTGACTATGTCTATTCCATAGTTCATAGTTTCGTAACTTTTATTGGTTTGAGGTCCATTGTTATTTACAATGACCTCTTTAACCTTTGACTGGGTTTTTCCCATTTTGAATAAAAGTGTTTAAATGCTAATTACTAAACTAAAAGAAATATATAAAATTTTATATTTTATTTATGTATTATTTTTTTTGGAAAAATTAAGAAGAAAAAAAAATTGTTAAAACTAAATTTTTATGGACTATTTATAATCGTCTGATTCCCAGTTGTCGATTAATTTAAATATTTCCACTAGATGTGGGAACTGGTCTACTTCGGTATTTATTATTCTCGTCTTATATTGGCGAATGACGTCTTCCAATATAAATTCGTCAGTGTCCCTGTCACTTGCGTTGTCTATTGGTGGTAGTTTTCGCTGTTTCTGTTGTTGTTTTTTTTAAAGTGTTGTCTGGCTCTGCCCATTGTGTCCTCAAATAATTTGTGGAACGCCTGTTCCTCTGATAGTTTGTCCCTCTTCTTTTCTTTCCTGGAGGTACGAGTGGCCTTCTTTAGATCCCTTAGTTGGCGTAGACATTTTTTCTTCGGTGACAGTATTGTGGCTTCAACTGTTGGCCTCTTCGATTTCTGGTGTCGTTGGTATTCTTCTATCGACAGTGGTTTTGGTCACACCTGGTATTGTTTCACCGGAACCTCTGCAGCTGGAGCAGGGCTTGTGCTTCCCTTATATAGTTGGCCGCAAGTGCAAGTTTTCCTTGCTGTCGTTCGTTGGACGACATGTACTTTCCACAAGCGTACGACCTCATTATTTCATTACCCAGCTTACCCAGCGCATAGCATGGAAAGGGTAATTAACGTTCTAAGCGGCCAGCGCTCGTTTGCCCATGATGCTTAGATTACATATTTATTTTCATAGGCGAACGACCGCTGGTCATAAAATAAATGGAAATGTTTTATATTTTTTGTTCTCATGCACCGAGTGTGCTATTGAAGAATACGTTTAGGTTATTTTTGTTCGCTTTTGTTTTCATGCACCAAGCATATTATTGATTTGTGTATTCTTTTATTTTCATGCACCGAGCGTGCTATTAATGAATGCGTATTAAGTTTTGTATTTTGCTTTACACTTTGTGAGGCACTAGAGTCGATGTAGGGTCGTTTTATGTTCTTGGGCACGTTATTCATGTGGTCGCTGGTGCGATCCCTCACACCACCAACATCTCTTGAAAAATCGAACGTATCATCTTTCAAACTTTATGCCGCAAATACATCAACGATACATACATTTGGTAACAAAAGCCTGATTCTAAATATTGGTCTAGTTTGGAAATTTGTAATTGCAAATGTCGATCGCTGTATTCTCTGTGCTGATTTCCTTTCACATTCAGGCTTAATGGTCGACATTAAGAATAAAAAACTTATCGATCCAGGTACTTTATTAAGCGTCAAAGCCAAGTCAATTTCTATACCATTATACGGTGTTACTGCAGTCAAATCCGACGCATTTTCTTCGGAAATTTTAAATTTAATTTCCGAATTTAAATCGATAACGCATAAAACAACGACGTTAAATACAATCAAACATAACGTCACACATTGCATCGAAGCGAAAGTTCGCCGTTTAAGTACCGAGAAGATGCAAATTGTGAAAGATGAAATTAAAGGTTGGCTTAGTCAAGGTGTTTGTAGATCTTCCAAAAGCAATTGGGCTAGCCGACTTCACATCGCTAAGAAAAAAGATGGAAACTGGCGACTTTGTGGCGACTATCGCACTTTAAACGAAAAAACGAAGCCCGATCGCTATCCAATTCCGTTTGTAACCGATTTCACCCATCAGCTCGAAGCATGCGAATACTTTTCCAAACTCGATCTTATTACAGCTTATCATCAGGTACAAGTCGAGAAATTGAAAAAACCGCAATCTGTACACCGTTTGGATTGTTCGAATTCCCTAGTATGACCTTTGGTCTACGGAATGCGGCTCAAACATTCCAACGGATAATAAAATCCATATTTCGCGACTTTCCTTTTGTTTTTCCATACATTGATGATCTTTTAATCGCATCATGATGATCATTTAAAGCATTTAAAAACAGTTTTTAAAAGACTTAGCGGCGCAGGTTTAGTTGTCAACCTCAACAAATGCTTCTTCGCAGTCAAAGAAATAATTTTTCTAGTATTTGGCATTTCAGCAAAGGGAATTTCTCCGGATAATTCTCGCGTCACAGCGATTACAAGCTTTCCTATGCCATCTACGTCCAAAGGTCTACAGCGTTTCCTAGGCATGATCAATTACTACTGCCTAAGGCGGCGCACGATCTTATACGACTTCCTAAAAGGTCTCAAGAAAAAGGACAACGCACCACTAGCCTGGAACGACGAATCTATCAAATCTTTCGAAACGTGTAAATTAGGCCTTGACGAAGCGACACAAGTAGCGTTTCCCTCTGTAAACGCGAAACTCGCTACAATGGTTGACGCCTCCACGGCAGCAATCGGCGCAGTATTACAGCAATTTTCCTCAGTTGGTTGGCAGCCATTATGTTTCTTTCTCGAAAGCTTAACGACGCCGAAACTCGATACAGTACGTACAAACAAGAGCTTCTGGCGGCGGATGCACTGAACAAAACCTGGATCAGTAGATTCGGAATTTCTTCGGTTATAGTCACTGAAAGAGGCGGGCAGTTTGAGTCTGCTCTTGGTATGCAACACAAGCGAACAACAGCGTACAACCCAGCTTGTAATGGTATGATCGAACGCTGGCATCGGAGCTTGAAAAGCTTAATCATGTGTACCGCTGAATCGCAATAGACTAAATCCCTCTCTCTAATACTGCTTGGACTTAGGACAGCATATCGGGAATATTTTAAAAGCACGTCAGCAGAATTAGTCTATGGCGAAAATATCAGACTCCCCTGCGACTTTATGCAGCCCAAAATCGATTCATCCCAATCTGAATTCGTGATACAGCTCCGAAAACAGATTAAAACTTTGCAACCAGCGTCAGCGTCAAACCACAAAAAGAATCAGATTTTTGTTTTTAAGGACTTAGCAACCTGCGAGAACGTGTTGGTTCGCACAGACGTAGTTCGAGCTCCCCTTTAACCGCCGTACGAGGTACCCTTTCGAGTAATTAAGCGAAACGATAAGTATTTCACATTACTCATTAAAGGCGTAGAATCTACTATTTCTATTAATCGCTTGAAGCCCTGCTTTACCGAAACAATCAACGAGCCACCGTCTGGTTTGTCGTCGGGGTTGCCATCTCTTTCGGGTTGCGCGCCATCTGAATCGAATACCAGAGAAGCGAAAACATATAACGTTCGCTACAAGTCAGATTATTTACCAAGATATTAAATCACGATCACATTGAACAGTTAACAAACCTAATCGTTTCAAGTAGTGTGGCGACACCATTCGTTCCATCCTTAAGCAATGGGTTAATTGACATGGTTTGTACGACGACATAACTTACGTTTGTTGTTCTTAATTCATATTACATTCCAGCGTGTGTTACGCTCTTCATTATTTCGACAGTCGAATGTCGAAAAACGAGTTGTCAATATCGGCGAGTGATTGTGAGGAAATGACTAACAGATCACTTTACTTCTGTAATTCAACTTCCGAGACGGATGACAAACTTTTATCTCCTATTTTTGTCCGCATGTAAAAAATCACAAAAAATCAGTTGTTATAAAGTACATAAAGTTAATTCCTCTAAATAGATTTTCGATGTTATTAGTTTTAATATTTGACGATTGATTATATTTTTTACCAAATAAAAGTTAACCTGAAAACTGAAACCTGTAACATAAATTCTCATTTGGAAGTGCCTATTTTTGGAATCCCACTTGGTAGTTGCTACAGTCCATCAATTCTGCGTCGGATGGGTGATAGGTTTCTACTCGTGGAGGATTTTGTTCTACTTGTGAGTAGGCTATAGTTGAAATGCTCGGTGGTTGTGCGGTTGTGGTCTCGATTCTATGTTCGGTGGGTTGCCGGTAGTGGCTGGTACTTGTGAGTAGGTAATCATTGAAACGCTTGGTGATTTTGTTGTAGTGGTCTTTGATTCCAGAGTCTGTAGGATGTCGGCGGTGGTTGGTGATTTCATGGTACGCAGGTCCTCACATGATTTGTATTTTTTTTTTCCGGTGCGTCGGTCGGTGAAGCGACTTTTATAGTCGTCCCTGCTCGGGCGCCAATTTTGTAACGTAGTTGCTCGGTTGACGCTCGCCTGTCACCCAGGGTTCGTTCTTCTCCTTACTTCCATGTTACAAATTTATTAAATACAGTTTTTCGGGTTTTGTTTCTTTTCGTTTTTATTTTCCCTAGGTTTCAACTTAATATTAATAACACAAATACTCGATCGAGGAAGTGGTAACCTTCGAGATAAAGCCGCATTTTGCGTATACCCCATACTACTGCAAGGCAATTTCTTTCCGTGACCGAATAGTTTCGCTCGGCATTGGTAAGGATTCGACTGGCATATGCGATTGCCTGTTCCTCCTTATCAATATTCTGTGCAAGAGCTGCTCCAATTCCTTCGGCACTAGCATCTGTCTGGAGTAAGAATGGCCTAGTAAAGTCGGGGCAAGCGAGAATTAGTACTTCAGTTATTCTAGTTTTTATTGTCTGAAATGCATTCTCTTGAGCATCTTCCCATGTCCATTTCTGCTTTTTCCTTAACAGCCTGGTGAGTGGTGCTCTTATTGTGGAAAAGTTGAGCACGAAGCGTCGGTACCACGAGCCTATTCCGATTACTCGGCGGAGTTCTTTAATGTTTCGTTGTGCTATCGGGGATTTGATGGCTTCGATTTTATTGGGATCGGTATGTATCTCGTTCTGCGTGAGCAGGTGTCCAAGATACCGCATTTCTGACTTCATAAACTCGCATTTGTCGGCTAATTGTTTGGTCCAATAGCCGTTGAAAGGTAGCGGGGGCCGAATGCAATCCAAATGGCATTACCTTCCACTGGAAAAGTACTCGGCCGGGAACGGTGAACGAGGTGTATGGTCGGTTTCAGCGATATCCACCAATATCCTTGTTTAAGGTCGATTGTTGAGATGTATTTGACGCCTTTTAATTTATCCAAAATGTGATTAATCTGCAGGAGAGGGTGCGGTCGGTCGGACGGCTTTAGGGCGATGCGGATATGTCATATTGCTGGGGTTCGGTAAGTGGTGAGGATATGTTACGTCGTTGGTATTTCAGTAATGCTGGGGATGTGTTACGTCGTTGGTATTTGAGTAATCCTAGGAATGTGTTACGTCGTTGGTATTTGAGTAATGCTGGGGACGTGTTACATCGTTGGGATTTTGTGGATGCTGGGGCATGACTGGTCGAGCGGATTGCATCGGTAGTCGGTATGGAGTTATCGGTGCCTGAGTCGCTGGGGCGGTATGATGAAATGAAGGTGCGGTTGGACGGACTGGTGTGGTGGTCGGACGAAATGGTGGTGCGGTGGGGTGTAATGGTGACGATCGCATTAAAGTTTGAACTAGTGGAGGGAGTGGTTCAGTCACAAGACATTCAAAATCTTTGATCAAAGTGAATGTCGGTAGTCCGGTCGGAGATTCTCATATATCCGATTTAGTTTTTCCTCAGGGGTGAGTGCAACGTGCCATCGCATCAGGATTTGAATGGACGTAATTTGTTTTTGCTTTGCCTTTCTCTCGGCTATTTTGAGTTCGGTTCCTGATGCGATCTGCTAATTGTGTTGCAAATTGCGGGGGTAAAAAGAAACGGCGTAATTATTCGCTAAAGTTGTCCCAGGTATTTAAAAATTCTTTATTATTTCGATACCAGACTAGTGCGTTCCCTATTACAAGCTCAGATAGGGTGCGGACTCTACGGTTGAGTGGTAACTGGTAGCATTCCGCTAGCTCTTCTACTCTTTCCAAGAATTCAAGTTAATTATTGTAGCCACCATCAAATCTCAAATTCCATTTTCTAACCTTGTTCTGTGGCGACACCATTCGTTCCATCCTTAAGCAATGGATTAATTGACATTGTTTTTACGAGGACACAACTTACGTTTGTTTTTCTTAATTCTTCTTACTTCCTGCGTGTGTTGCGCACTTCATTAATTCGACAGTCGAATGTCGAATAACGAGTTGTCAATATCGGCGACTGATTGTGAGGAAATGACGAACAGCTCACTTCACTTCTGTAATTCAACTTCCGAGACGGATGACAAAGTTGTATCTCCTATTTTTGTCCGAATGTAAAACAGAAACTAAAATCACAAAAAATCAGTTGATATAAAGTACTTAAGTTAATTCCTCTAAATAGATTTTCGATATTATTAGTTTTAATATTTGACGATTGTTTATATTTTTTTATCAAATAAAAGTTAAACTGAAAATTGAAACATCTGTAATATAAATTCTCATTTGGAATCCCACTTGGGAATTGCTACAATTGGTGACCCCGACAAAAAGAATATTTTCCTGATGGAGTCGGCTTCAAAATTTTTAAAAGCCTACATTTATTTTGCTGGAAATAGTGAAACCCGACATTTTCCTGCACCAAGAAACTTTCAACAGTGCCCACATTTTATTCTGCTGGAAATTGTGAATGTGTCGCGTCGGACACTCGCAAAACGATGGAGACGTGCTCTCCATAAAAATAAAATGACGGACTGAATATTCCCAGAATAAATCAAACTTAGGTTTTTTTTTGGTTTTATCAAAACAACCAATTTAATTCGGTTAATGTTAAAATTTTACAGGTTACACAACAAACAATTTAGTTCAAAATAAATCTAAAATTTATGGCTTACAAACAAAATTCAAAGTACAATTTAAGGGTCGGGAGGCCAGGACCGGACCCCGGTTGTAGAGCCAAATATGATGATGACAATTTAAGGGTTGAACTCCGTCCCCGTCACAGGTGAGTGAGTTTCGGTCATTTTTAGTTTTTTTTGCCCGCCGAACTGTACTAATTCACATTTTACAAATTAAATCGAAACAACCAGTTTCATCAAACTTTCATCAAATTTTGTGTTGTGTTTGCTCACGATTGATATTAATTCAACATGTATGAATCCGAAGAAAAAAAGGACAAATTTAAAACGGGTAAAACCAAATCTTCAGCCGGTCATTTTAAAAATAATAATATTCGGCGCGACAGACTATTGCGGTCCAAGGCCTAACTGCTGTGCTGCTGCGTTGACATATTTATTTCCACAAGCGAACGACCTCATTATTTCATTACCATATCCATGCGCCGCTTACCCAGCGCATAGCATGGAAAGGGTAATTAACGTTCTAAGCGGCCAGCGCTCGTTTGCCCATGATGCTTAGATTGCATATTTATTTTCATAGGCGAACGACCGCTGGTCATAAATTATGTTATTGGAAATGTTTTATATTTTTTGTTCTCATGCACCGAGTGTGCTATTAAAGAATACGTATAGGTTATTTTTGTTTGCTTTTGTTTTCATGCACCGAGCGTGCTATTAATGAATGCATATTAAGTTTTGTATTTTGCTTTACACTTTGTGAGGCACTAGAGTCGACGTAGGGACGAAAGCGTTGTATGTACTTAGGCATGTTATTCATGTGGTCGCGATCCCTCACACCACCCTTCCTGGGGGAAAAAGGAGAAATCATGACATATCTTGATTTCTTCCCACTTATACAATTAGGGATCTCAAAAAAATGTTACAAATGTAGTTTTTTAATGTTTTGACACATTTTTTGTTATTTCAAAATGTTATGTTATTTTAAAATGTTATGTTTGCTATGAATAATTATTAACTTGGTTTTTATTTACTACCGACTATTACTACTATTTTTATTAACCCCGATGCACTTCGTTGCAACCAACCAAAAAAAGAAATGAAATATTCTAGATGTTTTTTTTATGAAATTAATGCATTGTATTTCAAAATTATTAATGTCAATCCAAAACATTTGGATATACAATATTTTTCGTTCGCCCATTTGAAGCGAGCACAAACGAACAATTTGGAGTTCCAGCTCTTGAGCAGGCCACGTATAGCTGTCCATGTGAAAAGCACGGCTCCTCCAAATTTAATCCGTATATTTGAAGCGTTTGTCCTTGCGCCTTATTGATGGACATGGCAAATGATAGACGCACTGGGAATTGCAAACGCTTAAATTCAAATGGCATGTCTGTTGGAATCAGTGGAATACGTGGTATGAGCACAATTTACGTCGTTGGCATTTCTTTGCAGTCAAGTGAAATAATGCGTTACATTTGAATACAGCAACGTTCTGGCAAATTCATCGCTTTCACACAATTGAAAGTATGCAGTTAATGTTGTTGCTGGTGGCTGTGCTGCTCTCTGCTGTACATTTGCATCGGTAAAATACACACGCTGGCCATTTTAAAGATGAATAGCCAAATGAACAACAGCAGGATATCGCTCATGAATTGGAAATGAATAAATTCTATCATTTTGGTTACTAGTGTCTCAATATCTGTTACGAATTCTCGTATAGGTCGGTTTCCCTCATGAGTCCTACTAAGTTTTGTTTGTATGTTGTGCAAAATCTTCTGGTTTTTGACTTCCCAACTCGGTGAGTGCCCTACCTTGAATTTGCATTTAAGTAATTATTAATGTTTGTTTTGCGGTCGGGGTGAGTGTATCGTAATAGAACTCGATACTGTTTAGAAAGTCCCTAATGTATTCCAGTCTTTTACCTTCTTCTTTACACGTAAGGGTTGGTAGCTTCTGAGCGAAACTGAAACTGAATTCGTCCGTCATTTTGCTTATGTTCGTTAGTGTTTCGTTTGGTGTAAGATTTGTGCCTTCTGTTCATATCTCTTGTATTATACCTTTTTCGATTCTATCTATTGCTTCTATCGTATATCTGTGTAGTTTTTCATATAGTGTTTGTTCTTTTTTTTTTAGGTATGCTTTCTTCTAGACGTTTTGTTTGTGCCTGTCTAAAAATTTTATGAACTTATTCTAACTTTTTTTCACCTGATTCCCTAGTTTTTTTCCTATTTGGTCCATCCTTGGTCCATAGTGTAAAGATCTTCTATAAAAGAACCGAGCTCTTCCATAAGAGAGAATGCGTTATTGAATTTAATTAATCATTATACCGATAACCGCCTTCCTATTAATTCTGTTTTATAATCTCTTTTTGTACAACATTGTTTACTTTCCTGCTTAGTATTCTGCGGATATAATTAAATCCTAGAATTATTATTAATACTAATTGTGACTATGTCTATTCCATAGTTCATAGTTTCGTAACTTTTATTGGTTTGAGGTCCATTGTTATTTACAATGACCTCTTTAACCTTTGACTGGGTTTTTCCTATTTTGAATAAAAGTGTTTAAATGCTAATTACTAAACTAAAAGAAATATATAACATTTTATATTTTATTTATGTATTATTTTTTTTTGGAAAAATTAAGAAGAAAAAAAAATTGTTAAAACTAAATTTTTATGGACTATTTATAATCGTCTGATTCCCAGTTGTCGATTAATTTAAATATTTCCACTAGATGTGGGAACTGGTCTACTTCGGTATTTATTATTCTCGTCTTATATTGGCGAATGACGTCTTCCAATATAAATTCGTCAGTGTCCCTGTCACTTGCGT
This sequence comes from Nephrocerus scutellatus, assembly GCA_947095585.1. Classification (NCBI taxonomy): domain Eukaryota; kingdom Metazoa; phylum Arthropoda; class Insecta; order Diptera; family Pipunculidae; genus Nephrocerus; species Nephrocerus scutellatus. The sequence continues at coordinate 45,218,811 of OX352761.1, forward strand.
TGTCTATTGGTGGTAGTTTTCGCTGTTTCTGTTGTTTTTTTTTTTAGTGTTGTCTGGCTCTGCCCATTGTGTCCTCAAATAATTTGTGGAACGCCTGTTCCTCTGATAGTTTGTCCCTCTTCTTTTCTTTCCTGGAGGTACGAGTGGCCTTCTTTAGATCCCTTAGTTGGCGTAGACATTTTTTCTTCGGTGACAGTATTGTGGCTTCAACTGTTGGCCTCTTCGATTTCTGGTGTCGTTGGTATTCTTCTATCGACAGTGGTTTTGGTCACACCTGGTATTGTTTCACCGGAACCTCTGCAGCTGGAGCAGGGCTTGTGCTTCCCTTATATAGTTGGCCGCAAGTGCAAGTTTTCCTTGCTGTCGTTCGTTGGACGACATGTACGGCGATGAAATAATTTTAGTTTGTTCGAGGAAAAAACGATTATTCTTTGTTTTAACCTCAGAAGATTAAAAGACTTAGAAAAATTTTGCTCCTGGCAGGATCGCCATATAAAGTTGTTTTATATTATGAACAACTTTGCTGTAAGAACTTAAAAGAAGATTATGATACTAGATACTAAGTCGATAGCTGATTCTTCCGACGAATTGCCTGGTTAATGAATACCCAAAAGCCGGGGCTCCGTAGGGCGTCAGATACCGAAAATAAGAGGAATAGTCGTCGGGTTTACTGTAAGATTACGAGTGATTTTATTAAGAAAATATTCCTTCTTTTATACAAAAATATTAGATTGTTTTCGACCATATATCGACTCTTGCATGCCTATTCTTCGATATTCCTAAATAATGCTAGATCAGCATAATGTGTATCAGTATGTAGCATATGAACGACCGCGTCAAGTATTTTTGAGTTCGTTCGCCTGTGCTGCTGCGTTGACATATTTATTTCCACAAGCGTACGACCTCATTATTTCATTACCCAGCTTACCCAGCGCATTGCATGGAAAGGGTAATTAACGTTCTAAGCGGCCAGCGCTCGTTTGCCCATGATGCTTAGATTACATATTTATTTTCATAGGCGAACGACCGCTGGTCATAAAATAAATGGAAATGTTTTATATTTTTTGTTCTCATGCACCGAGTGTGCTATTGAAGAATACGTTTAGGTTATTTTTGTTCGCTTTTGTTTTCATGCACCAAGCATATTATTGATTTGTGTATTCTTTTATTTTCATGCACCGAGCGTGCTATTAATGAATGCGTATTAAGTTTTGTATTTTGCTTTACACTTTATGAGGCACTAGAGTCGATGTAGGGTCGTTTTATGTTCTTGGGCACGTTATTCATGTGGTCGCTGGTGCGATCCCTCACACCACCAACATCTCTTGAAAAATCGAACGTATCATCTTTCAAACTTTATGCCGCAAATACATCAACGATACATACATTTGGTAACAAAAGCCTGATTCTAAATATTGGTCTAGTTTGGAAATTTGTAATTGCAATCGATCGCTGTATTCTCTGTGCTGATTTCCTTTCACATTCAGGCTTAATGGTCGACATTAAGAATAAAAAACTTATCGATCCAGGTACTTTATTAAGCGTCAAAGCCAAGTCAATTTCTATACCATTATACGGTGTTACTGCAGTCAAGTCCGACGCATTTTCTTCGGAAATTTTAAATTTAATTTCCGAATTTAAATCGATAACGCATAAAACAACGACGTTAAATACAATCAAACATAACGTCACACATTGCATCGAAGCGAAAGTTCGCCGTTTAAGTACCGAGAAGATGCAAATTGTGAAAGATGAAAATAAAGGTTGGCTTAGTCAAGGTGTTTGTAGATCTTCCAAAAGCAATTGGGCTAGCCGACTTCACATCGCTAAGAAAAAAGATGGAAACTGGCGACTTTGTGGCGACTATCGCACTTTAAACGAAAAAACGAAGCCCGATCGCTATCCAATTCCGTTTGTAACCGATTTCACCCATCAGCTCGAAGCATGCGAATACTTTTCCAAACTCGATCTTATTACAGCTTATCATCAGGTACAAGTCGAGAAATTGAAAAAACCGCAATCTGTACACCGTTTGGATTGTTCGAATTCCCTAGTATGACCTTTGGTCTACGGAATGCGGCTCAAACATTCCAACGGATAATAAAATCCATATTTCGCGACTTTCCTTTTGTTTTTCCATACATTGATGATCTTTTAATCGCATCATGATGATCATTTAAAGCATTTAAAAACAGTTTTTTAAAGACTTAGCGGCGCAGGTTTAGTTGTCAACCTCAACAAATGCTTCTTCGCAGTCAAAGAAATAATTTTTCTAGGATTTGGCATTTCAGCAAAGGGAATTTCTCCGGATAATTCTCGCGTCACAGCGATTACAAGCTTTCCTATGCCATCTACGTCCAAAGGTCTACAGCGTTTCCTAGGCATGATCAATTACTACTGCCTAAGGCGGCGCACGATCTTATACGACTTCCTAAAAGGTCTCAAGAAAAAGGACAACGCACCACTAGCCTGGAACGACGAATCTATCAAATCTTTCGAAACGTGTAAATTAGGCCTTGACGAAGCGACACAAGTAGCGTTTCCCTCTGTAAACGCGAAACTCGCTATAATGGTTGACGCCTCCACGGCAGCAATCGGCGCAGTATTACAGCAATTTTCCTCAGTTGGTTGGCAGCCATTATGTTTCTTTCTCGAAAGCTTAACGACGCCGAAACTCGATACAGTACGTACAAACAAGAGCTTCTGGCGGCGGATGCACTGAACAAAACCTGGATCAGTAGATTCGGAATTTCTTCGGTTATAGTCACTGAAAGAGGCGGGCAGTTTGAGTCTGCTCTTGGTATGCAACACAAGCGAACAACAGCGTACAACCCAGCTTGTAATGGTATGATCGAACGCTGGCATCGGAGCTTGAAAAGCGTAATCATGTGTAGCGCTGAATCGCAATAGACTAAATCCCTCTCTCTAATACTGCTTGGACTTAGGACAGCATATCGGGAATATTTTAAAAGCACGTCAGCAGAATTAGTCTATGGCGAAAATATCAGACTCCCCTGCGACTTTATTCAGCCCAAAATCGATTCATCCCAATCTGAATTCGTGATACAGCTCCGAAAACAGATTAAAACTTTGCAACCAGCGTCAGCGTCAAACCACAAAAAGAATCAGATTTTTGTTTTTAAGGACTTAGCAACCTGCGAGAACGTGTTGGTTCGCACAGACGTAGTTCGAGCTCCCCTTTAACCGCCGTACGAGGTACCCTTTCGAGTAATTAAGCGAAACGATAAGTATTTCACATTACTCATTAAAGGCGTAGAATCTACTATTTCTATAAATCGCTTGAAGCCCTGCTTTACCGAAACAATCAACGAGCCACCGTCTGGTTTGTCGTCGGGGTTGCCATCTCTTTTGGGTTGCGCGCCATCTAAATCGAATACCAGAGAAGCGAAAACATATAACGTTCGCTACAAGTCAGATTATTTACCAAGATATTAAATCACGATCACATTGAACAGTTAACAAACCTAATCGTTTAAAGTAGTGTGGCGACACCATTCGTTCCATCCTTAAGCAATGGGTTAATTGACATGGTTTGTACGACGACATAACTTACGTTTGTTGTTCTTAATTCATATTACATTCCAGCGTGTGTTACGCTCTTCATTATTTCGACAGTCGAATGTCGAAAAACGAGTTTTCAATATCGGCGAGTGATTGTGAGTTTCAAATAGTTCTTTGTATCGTTCTCGACGTTCACTAGGAATGGGATAGTGTGGCGACACCATTCGTTCCATCCTTAAGCAATAGGTTAATTGACATGGTTTGTACGACGACATAACTTACGTTTGTTGTTCTTAATTCATATTACATTCCAGCGTGTGTTACGCTCTTCATTGTTTCGACAGTCGAATGTCGAAAAACGAGTTGTCAATATCGGCGAGTGATTGTGAGGAAATGACTAACAGATCACTTTACTTCTGTAATTCAACTTCCGAGACGGATGACAAAGTTTTATCTCCTATTTTTGTCCGCATGTAAAAAATCACAAAAAATCAGTTGTTATAAAGTACATAAAGTTTAATTGTTCAAAGTTAATTCCTCTAAATAGATTTTCGATGTTATTAGTTTTAATATTTGACGATTGATTATATTTTTTACCAAATAAAAGTTAACCTGAAAACTAAAACCTGTAACATAAATTCTCATTTGGAAGTGCCTATTTTTGGAATCCCACTTGGTAGTTGCTACAGTCCATCAATTCTGCGTCGGATGGGTGATAGGTTTCTACTCGTGGAGGATTTTGTTCTACTTGTGAGTAGGCTATAGTTGAAATGCTCGGTGGTTGTGCGGTTGTGGTCTCGATTCTATGTTCGGTGGGTTGCCGGTAGTGGCTGGTACTTGTGAGTAGGTAATCATTGAAACGCTTGGTGATTTTGTTGTAGTGGTCTTTCCAGATTCCAGAGTCTGTAGGATGTCGGCGGTGGTTGGTGATTTCATGGTACGCAGGTCCTCACATGATTTCTATTTTTTTTTCCGGTGCGTCGGTCGGTGAAGCGACTTTTATAGTCGTCCCTGCTCGGGCGCCAATTTTGTAACGTAGTTGCTCGGTTGACGCTCGCCTGTCACCCAGGGTTCGTTCTTCTCCTTACTTCCATGTTACAAATTTATTAAATACAGTTTTTCGGGTTTTGTTTCTTTTCGTTTTTATTTTCCATAGGTTTCAACTTAATATTAATAACACAAATACTGGTGAATACTTACTATAACTTAACATAATTATGATAAAGAGAGGGGTTGGTAGCTGTAGTGCACAAGGAAGCACACGGGGCGCAGAGCGCAATGCAGTTCTGGGTAATGCAGGTGCAGGTAAACTATGTGCGTGTGGTTAAGCCTAGGTAGGTAGAGTGGTGGTCCACGCTGTACTTGCGAGGTCCTCAATTACCGCTAGTGTGCGCCATTTTGATGCCACAAAACTCGAGGGATCTAGCATGGATAAGGACAGAGTTTAAATCCAGCCTGTAGCGTTAAAGTATGAGATCAAGTCGATGACCCTGTAAACTGAGAGCTCTTGTTGTGCGGTATACCCAACTAAGCAGCATGACTAGCCACAGGCCAGTGGCCAGTGCTGATAGCCACAACTCTGGCAACATCCTTCCGTGTTCTGGATAGTAGCTCGGTGGTTTTCTTTTTGCTGCAGGATGGCCATATCGATCTTGATATGGCGCAGTTCGACAGACTGCTCCACCTGAGCTGTGACTTAGTATAAAAAAGGAGAGAATTTGTTCATTGACTGAGCTCATTGGACAGCTAACCTTCTCCATAGAGCCAGTGTCCATAGCGACGCCCATCTTAGCCAATTCGCCCGCCCTCTAATTACCCTCTGTATTACTGTGCCACGGCACCCATACTATGGTGATGTCTAGGAGTTGACTGATCGAGGCCAATTCTTTTTGGCACTGTTGAACTAGTTTCGAGTTTATTGTTGTCGCATAAATCACCCTTATGGCAGATTGGCTATCATTCTTAATATATATATATATATATAATCTTGTTGAATTCATCTCCTCCGCCCTTTCAGCCATAGAGAGTGGCAACGAAGTCGACGTTGTTGCAACTGACTTCAGTAAGGCTTTTGATAAGATATCTCATCAACTAATCCTCTTTAAATTGTCTTCCCTTGGCTTTGAACCCATATTGTTAAAATGGATATCTTCATATCTGGAAAACCGTCTTTATAGTGTTCGCTTCAGGTCCGTCTTATCGTCCACATTTTTGGCAACCTCAGGGGTCCCACAAGGCAGCCATCTAGGCCCCCTTCTTTTCATTTTGACTATAAATGATCTCGATAGCGTCATCAAACATTCCGCCATCTCAATTTACGCTGACGATACCAAGTTCTTCAAACCCATTTCTTCCCCACAAGACTCCTATCTCCTTCAACAAGACCTAGATAATTTTTCCACATGGTGCCTAAAAAATAGCTTGGATCTCAATATCTCCAAATGCCAATCTATTACCCTATCACGTAAGTGCAACAAGCCCCCTCCCAGACATTACCTTCTCCACGGTCAACCCATATCCCGCGTGCAATCTTTTCAAGACCTCGGCATATTGTGCGACTCGGAACTAAACTTCCGTTCTCATATTGGTGAAATAATTCTCAAAGCCAACTCATCACTTGGCTTCGTCAAACGGTGGTCCAAAGAATTTTCCAACCTTTACGTGACCAGATCCCTCTACATTACATTTGTCCGTCCCTTCCTCGAGTACGCTAGTCAAGCGTGGTCGCCATATCATCAAGTTCATGTGTCTAGAATCGAGAGTATCCAACGTCGATTTCTCCGTTTTGCTCTTCGAGGGCTACCTTGGGACAATCAAATTATACTGCCTCCCTACCAAGACCGCCTCAACCTCATAAGCTTGAAAACCCTAGAAGAACGCAGAGACATAGCTGACATTCTTTTCATACATCGTTTCCTCTCAGGCTCCGTCGATTGCGCGTCTATACACAATTCAATTTTCTTTAATACTAACCCCCGTAATCTACGTTGCCCGCCTCTCTTCTATCTACCGACACACCGCACTATGTACGGCTCCAACGAACCAATCTCCCATATGCTGCGTAAGGTTAACTTAAACCTTAACGTTTTCGATTTTAACCGCAGCACTCCCTGCCTTAAACTTGATCTCCTCAGCCATCCCCCTAGCTTTATATGTTAGCTATAAGTCTAAGTTTTTAGTCTTAGTTTTAAGTCTTAGTTTTAAGTTCTCAATCATGTTAGCACTAGGTTTTAGCTTGTAATAAGCCGAATAAATGGTGGCAATTGCCCCCACCAAAATTAAAAAATCAACACAAATACCAACCCTTTCGATTTGTGCGTTTATGCACCTTAATGCTCTACAGGCCTCCCTAATTGCTAGAATCTCTGCCTAAAAAATTCTAGCCGAATCGGGTAGCTTTAATGACCTTGACAGATTTAGATCATCCGAGAAGATACCTGCACCGACTCCGTCCTTCATCTTGGATCCGTCAGTGAATATTGTTGCGCCATATTGCCTCGCTACTGTCCCATCCGTCCAGTTTTCTCTGGTAGGAAACTGAACGCTGAACGAGCAGTTGAAGTTAAATTTAGTGATGCAGTAATTATTAGATGATGGCATCATTCCTTCAGGTACTGTCTGCAGTATATTGCAGTGTCCGTAGGGTCTAGTAGCAAACCACCCAGACTCTCTAAGTCATACTGCTCTGCACGTAGGAACATACTTGATAAATATGTCAGGAGGTAATAGGTACAAGATGGTGTTAAGGGCCTCGGTCGGGCAAGATCGTAGAGCTCCTGTAATGCCTACTGCTGCTGATCGCTGTTATCTGCTGAGTTTTGTGACGTTATACTACTTCTTCATCGCTGGCCACCAAACCAGCGATCAATAGGTAAGAATTGGCCGTACAACAGCTGTGTACAGCCAAAGAGCAATCTTTGGTTGAAGACCCCATTTCCTTACGATGGTTTTGCTGCTGGCATATAGGGCCATGCTATATGCAGCCTACTGCATAAAGCGTAAATTATCGCAGCAATATTAGTAGCGTTACATCCAAGTGCAAAAGTGTAAGTAAATTACTGGCCCTGATGGAACACGACAGCGAGGCGGGCCAAGCCTACGCTGGAAGGATGGCGTAGACCAGGAAACCCATAGTTTAGGGATGCCAAACTGGATGACGGTCAGCCATCAGCAGAGTAGGGCGAATAACACAGAATGCTTCAGAAATGCATGTGGCCGAAACTATCTCTGACTGTTGGAAGTGCGATCAAAACTCCATGTGGTGGCCGCCGGTAATTTTCCTCCAAATACAGAAAAGGCTATGCACCCTTCGCGTGCGGGGCAGATTTAAGAACATAAGCTTCATAAACGTTCACGCACCTACAGAGGATACTAATGACAATGGACAACGAGTCATAGAGATGGCAGCAAGCAATAATTTGGTCGTTGCGAGTACAAGGTTTGCGCGTAAAAATATCCACAAGCCATCTGGGTATCTCCTGATGGAGCCACTCGCTACCAGATAGACCACGTGTTGATACACCGCCTCCACAACCCGAATTTGATGACTGACGGTATGAACGTACCGAGGTGCCAACTTCGACTCGGATCACTATCTTGTTGGTATGGTGCTCCGAGCGTGGATTGCCTCATCAAGAAAGACAGCATCCGCCAATCAGATTCGAGTCAACACGGCTGCCCTTCGCAACGAAGAGACCAGAAACAACTACGGACAAGCGATAGGACTCGCCCTAAATCCAGGAAGAGTAAGTCCTGGGGCTGAGATGCCCCAGTGCTGACTCCATCTTGATCTTAGGCAGTAGTCGTAGAGATCGGAACGACTGGTTCGATGACGAATGTAAGCTAGCGACTGAACGTAAGAATGTTGCGTACCGAGCAATGCAACAATATCATAGAACGCGGGCACGGGAAGATAAATATAAAGAGCTCAGAAGAAGAAACAGTTCACCGACGGCTGCCCTTCGCAACGAAGAGACCAGAAACAACTACGGACAAGCGATAGGACTCGCCCTAAATCCAGGAAGAGTAAGTCCTGGGGCTGAGATGCCCCAGTGCTGACTCCATCTTGATCTTAGGCAGTAGTCGTAGAGATCGGAACGACTGGTTCGATGACGAATGTAAGCTAGCGACTGAACGTAAGAATGTTGCGTACCGAGCAATGCAACAATATCATAGAACGCGGGCACGGGAAGATAAATATAAAGAGCTCAGAAAAAGAAACAGTTCACCTGCGAAAGAAAGCAGCTTGGGAGAAGAATCTCGTCCAGGAACTAGAACAGTGTCAGGAACAAATTTCCCACAAACAAATTGGCCCACACTAAAAAGGGATTTTATATCATTTTTTTTCATAGCTTAAAATTTATAAATAAAGACACTTGAATTATCATATATAAAAATCTTTTGTATTCCATATAAACTGCAGTCGGCGTATTTTAATACGCTCTCAGCAAATGCGCTCCGCTAAAGCGAAGAACAAAAAATTAATGACTCGAAACTCACCACAGCGAGTAAGTCCCGCCCACCACGGCGAAAAACTACTACAAATAAAGTTCAGCAGGCAAATCTACACCAAGATGACCAACACACCCACACAGCTGGAGAACATCGATCGCTCTCCCCGCCGAACGAACACTGTGGGGTTAATGAACTATGCGACAAAACAAGTAGAAATCTGCAAAAACAACAACAAGAACGCAAGAGGCTCAGCAATATATGAGCATACAAATAACACACAATAAATGCAAGCCAACAAACAACAACACAATTAAGAGGCCCGGCAGAACATGAGTGCACAAACAATGCAAACCGACAAAACAACAACAAAACTAGAGATTCGTCGACGCATGAGCATTCGCATTATATAAAACAAGGAAACAAGAAATGCACACGCAACAACAACAATATAGGAGTAGAAATAAATCACATGCAAAGACAACAGTACAAAATACCGTTAAACAATAACGGACACAACGGGATTCTGGACAAATCGTGGGAACGAAGTAAACTTAGGGTTCTCACGGTTCCTACGATTTCCGAACCGATTCAAATCGTATAAAAGGTAGCAGAAACCATGAAAGCAATCTCTTCCTTTTTGGACTACAGACCAACAAAGACTAACTCCTCTGAAACGTGATTTGCGAAGTATCCTCTTTACTAGTTAAGAGACTTGGACGCACAGATTCCGCTGAAACGTGATTTGCGAAGTAACCTCTTCACTGGTTCAGACACTTCGACGCACAGATTCCGCTGAAACGTGATTTGCGAAGTATCCTCTTCATTGGTTCAGACACTTGGACGCACAGACTCCGCTGAAACGTGATCTGCGAAGTATCCTCTTCACTGGTTCAGGCACTTGGACGCACAGACTACGCTGAAACGTCATTTGCGAAGTATCCTCTTCACTGGTTCAGACACTTGGACACCTAGACTCCTTGGAACGGCATATAGCCAAGTACCCTTTTTTTTTTTTTTATAAGAATACCTAATTTATCAACTTAGACCTAAGTCATATTAAACCTAATTTTACCACAAACATCCAATTTTTAAGGACACGAATAAAGAATTAATAAACCCCTGAAACAAATAAATTTTATTGTAACGCCCTTTTACCGAAGAACCCTGGTCACGCTGAGGATACCCCGGCTGGGAAAAACCTCGTTACAACAGTACAGAGAGCGAGGACCGTACCAGGCGCGGAAGTTCTACCAAAGAGTCCGCGGTATAACGCAATATACACCGCGTTCCACATACTGCAAAGACAGAGAGGGTAATCTGATCGCCGATCTCAAAGGCATCTTAGAGCTATGGGAAGAGCACTTTCATGAGTTGCGAAATGGCCAGTTAACTGAGGAATTGGCGGCTCCACCAATGACCGAAGACCTCACTATGCTGCCGCCACCAAGCATAGCCGAAGTTGGCAGAGCGATAAATCGACTCAAAAATAATAAGGCCCGGGATCTGATGGTATCCCAGAGGAACTGATTTAAGCAGAAGGCCACGCAATACACCAAGCAATTCATGAACTAATAGTGCAAGAATGGGAGGAAGAAACGATGCCAGAAGACTGGCGAATAGGCATCCTGTGCTCCATACATAAGTAAAGAGATATCCCAACCTGCAGCAATTATTAGGTATAAAGTTGTGGCGTGGCTTCTTCCCAGGCAAATCAACTACTGATCAGATTAACACCCTTAGGCAGGTGTTGGAAAAATGTCTAGAGTTTAAAAAAACTCACTACACCATATTTTTATAGACTTTAAATCCGCCTATGATAGCATAGCCAGAGTAGAACTTTTTAAAGCCATGAGAGAATTCGGCAGGTAGGTTGACCATGACCAATGACCATTCAACATCTATAACGGGCTCCGACAAGGGGATGGATTGGCCTGCGTCCTCTTCAACCTGGCGTTGGAGAAAGTGATCGGAGACTCTGACGTAACGGCGAGAGTAACAATCCTCTATAAGTCCATTCAGATACTGGCTTACGCAGACGATATTGACATCGTTGGTAGAAACCGAGGAGCTGTACAGTAAGCTTTCAACCAGATCGAGCAGATGGCACGAAATCTGGGGCTGCAAATAAATGAGAGAGGTGGCCACGTCTGCGAGTAGAAGATCCAACATTGGTCCCTCAATTCAAATAGTGGAGCTCGAATTCGAAGTAGTCAACTGTAGCAGCCGATAACAGCATGGAACCAGAAAGACGAGCACCGTTGCTTAAAGCCAACAAAGCCTACTATAGTCTGTCAAGACTCTTCAAATCCAGGAATTTAACCATAACATCCAAGCTGCTGGATAAGACAATGGTCATACCAGTACTTACATATGGATCCGAGACTTGGGTGCTTAGCAAAAAGCATTCTGACCTCTTAGCCGCGTTCGAGAGAAAAGTGTTACGGAGAATTGTTGGCCCCGTATGTGAGGAAGGACGATTCCGAAGACTTTATAATGATGAGGTCTTCGAGCGCTAACGCGATGTCGACATCGTGAAGAAAATTAAGCTCGGTAGGCTCCGGTGGGCAGGCACCTAGCTCGCATGAGCGAAGAGAATCCTGCTCGGAAAGTCCTTTGCGGTAGGATTTATGGAACACTACAGCGAGGCTTAGGGATGCCAAACTGGATTACATCGGCTCGAAATCGGGACCGGTGGAGAGACTTTTTGCGGGAGGCCAGGACCGGACCCCGGTTGTAGAGCCAAATATGATGATGAAACTGGATGACATCGGCTCGAATCGGGACCGGTGGAGAGACTTTTTGCGGGAGGCCAGGACCGGACCCCGGTTGTAGAGCCAAATATGATGATGATGATGTAGCCTACTGAGCAGAGCGCAAAGCATCACAACAATGTCAGTAGTGTTACATCAAATTGCAAAAATTTTAATACCATTACTTACGCATGGTGTAGCTCACTGAACAAAGTGGAAATCATCACAGCAATATTCGTTAAGGTACACTTTCTGGTAGTTCGCAAGGAACGCTGGTGAGCCGAAGCTGACCTTACGACAATTCCTACTTGTGTAGAGGTGTCGTATGAGGAGGGAGAGGAGAATTTACTACTAGTGCAGAAGTTTCTTCCTCATTTGTTCGGATTCTTCCTGCCCGTTTTACCTGCCCTTGTGTATTAATACGCTGGGAATTTTAATGCGTTATTGCCGTTCTGCATTGCTTATATTTTGTGCAGCTGCAGTGTTCTGGTACTTCGGGAGTTTATCGGGTGTTCAGGAGTTACTTCTAGGCAGTTGATCTTAATGTAATCATTTTCGTATACTTTTAGGTGGTTAATCCAAATGTAATACTTTTGATGCGTTATCATTTTCGCATGTGTATTTACAGGGTTTTTAATCTTGATAGTTATGTTGTAATAACAATGTTTTTCGTGTTGCATAATTTCTAATTCTGGTATATTTTTAGGTGTGTGACTAAGGCGATTTAATCAACTTCGTTACATCGCATTTTCATTTATGATCTCCTATTCGCTACTTCTAATACAATCCATTCTTTCGCTGATGACACGCTTTCTTCACGCCCCTCTACATTGTAAGTGGAACTTGAATAACAACGTATGTTAAAAACGGTTAAGACCTTTACAGCATAACAAGGTGGTAGTACATAATAAAGTTGAATTTAACGCTTCCAAAACCCAATGCTGTCTTCTGCGTAATTTAAACCCCAAAACATTATCCATTAATGGATCTTGTATCAAAGAAACCAAAAAATCGCAATTTTCGGTATGTGCGCCAACAACAAGTTTCGTTGGAACGACTAAGATGTACTTCACTCCCTTTGATCTGGCCAGTATTTACAAGCCATATATTCGCCCTAAACTTGAATACAACTGTATTGTCTGGGCAGGTGCAGGAGCCCCAAGACCACATTACATCTACTAAGCAGAATTCAGAACCACGCGTTGAAACCTATTGGCGATGTAAATATCACGAAAACATTCGAATCGCTTGAACATCGTAGGAATGTTTCCTGCTTGTCACTGTTTTATCGCTTTTTCCACAAGCGGTGTTCAAAAGAAATATCTAGATGCATCCCGCGCATCCTCGAATCCATCGGTAATACCCGTGCTTCAACTCAAGCCCAAGGTTCTACCATTAGGCCTATTTTCAGACGTACTAACCAATTCAGGGGTTCCTTCCTTAGCCGCACAATAAATGTGTGGAATGAATTGCCCGACTCTGTGTTTTCACATTTGTATGTACTGGACTCTGCAGTCATCTAAGATATACGTGCATCTCATATATTCATCTCCCTAATTTTTCTTAACGCCCACGCTGTGCATATGAGTGCAAAGCGCTTGATCGTGTGAACATTATAAAAAAATGAACGGGTGGCCCCAATACGACTTTCTTTAGTCTTCAGTAAATGGATATTGTTTTTCTTAAATTTCTTTTGCACTTAACAGATTTCTCAGAAGTTCTATACTCTTTGCGATATATGCAAACATTTGAAAAACTGTCCAAGTAAACTGCTACGCCCGGTTTACTGATTTCCGCCAAAATCAACTGGGACCTCCCATTTTACGTAAAAGGCTTAAATATGAATTTTCATCTCCATCAATTCAGCTATTTGGGCTGTAGAGGGGACACAGAGATTTTATTGTTGCTTTTTATGTAGGAGATATGGAAATGGTTAAATCTGCAAAAATCCCGAGTTCGAAAATGTTCATTACTATGTAAAAGACAGTAAAAAATGCCCATCCTTCTCGCATGTACTCCAAGGAGACTGTACCTTGTTACAATACCTAAAAGTGTGGCTGGCTGCAGTCCGTTATACGAATAATTTAATGTCAGTTGTCATACAATTAAAACTAGCTGAAGTGCCCGGCGTTGCTCGTGGCTTTATTACTCTCCCATCGATCCTATTCATCACTTCTCCTCTCCTTCTCCCAATCCCCATTCCATCACTCCATCACCCCCATAAAAATCCATAGCCTCCAACATATAACCCCACCGCCCATTTTCTATTCACTGACCCCCAGCGACCACAACCCTAACGATTCCGTCCCCTTCGAACACCCACCACACCGATTACCAACCAATAAACCCGTCAATACCCGTAGCTTACAAGATTAACCCCATAACCTATTTCCTCCCCTACCAGCCCCCTCCCTAACAATCATCAACATCCCCCATCATCAACAGCCCCCGTCAAAAACACACAACACCCAGTTACACAACATTCAATCAATCAATTTGTTTAAGCGCACGGTACTACTCAAATGTCAACAACGAAATCGACAAACAAATACAAAAATGGGAATACAGCGCCACCTATCAGAATTCAACATAATTATAAACACTTCAATAATCATAGCCAACCCACTTCTATTCTATATGAACAAATATTAATAAATGTAGTTTTCCGTAAATATATCGAATCCGCCGCCACTTAGCGGGTCCAGAATTTGTCAGCAAAGTTATTTTTATTTAAAAAATGTATTTTGTGACGAAATACGAAAAATTGAAATATCACGACTAAAGCGTCACCTATCGGAATTAAAGAGAAACCTTCCTGCAGACTAAACTAACATATTGTCCAAGTTTGGTGTCAATCGGTCCAGCGGTTCTCAAGTTTTAGACTGCCGTGCTCGGAACGAACATTTTCATATATTAATATTGTTGCTCCCGTTATGGTTTGTGTCTCTATTAAAAGATCCCATAATGGTTTTTGCCTCTTTTAAAAGCTCCCGTTAAAGTTTTATGATTTGGGTCTCTGTTAAAATTTACAGGATATAGACGAAAATAATACACATATCGATTCTTTTTAGGGATATCAGTGTTCTAGTGCGAATCCAGATTATGCCAAACTTGTTTTGCTATATTACATATGGTAGAATACATCCACTTCTCATTTGTTGTTTCCGCCTCTATTCCAAACATTAAATTAGCACTTAAGTTAATACTCAATCGCTGTCACCTCAACTTAATAAACGCTGCAGTAGTTCGGGATGCGAACGGATACGCTCAACCTAAGTTTGTCACAGAAGACCCTAGCACCTACTTTACTATTAAGCTTGGATACGTCCGTGAAGAATATCATTGCCTATATTTCTTGTAACGAGCCATCACTCCATTGCTCTCTGGAGAGGTAGATGGCCTGTCCGGGCCACTTATTAGAGGATAAAACCGATAATGTATAGTCTAAATTTGTTGTGAATATATAACCACTTTGTTTTATATTCACTTTGTTTTTCTTTTGTATCGCACACTCATGGAAAAAGGTAAAATCATTTTTCTGTTTCAAATGAGTAGTTTTTGTCAGCTCTCGTGAAATAGAAATCAAAACTGCGTTAACTTTGTACAGGTTATGGGACCAGTGAAATTAAAAAGAGATTTACCTAAATTGTGAATTTTCATTGGAGAAAAACAATAGAAAACAGTAATCGAAACTGTGAGCATTCGTTGCAAAATTAAGCATTCGTTGTATCATGATATATTGGTAGAAATTAACGAAAACCAGGACGGCTTTATGCCTGAAACACAAACACGCTTCAGCCTCGGTTTCGCTGCGTTACGATGCAGCCGCTTTGAATGTGCTTTGAATGACTTTTCTCTATATGGCATTTCTCATGAGAGTTCTGTCACAGATCTCTGCTTTGAGCTGTCAGGCAAAGCATATGTTCAGCACTTTTGAACTAGAGCTTCCGTTTGTAGCTTCGTTACGTAACATTACGTTTTTTCTTTACGATTGCCAAACGAAACGTTGAAGCTGAAGCGACATTGTGTTAGGAAGCATTGAAATCGTATGGCTGAACTCGTAAACGTCAGGCGAAGCCGAAGCTGAAGCGCTTGAAAAATTGCGTTGAAGCGAAAATTTCCATAATTGGACTTGTGCCACCCAGAATTTTTTAGAATATTAAAAATTATTCGATTGTGTAATGATATAAGCGAACACTACCATTTTCATTAGATAGCGAAAAATGAAACCAATCTCACGGACTTCTGGTGCTGGCTGTCAAGCGATGAAGACGTGGATCCGCTCTGATTTGGATTGCTGCACAATTTTCATAAATATAGTTCTTATTTTATTAAGTATCATTTTTTTATATTAATAATCTTACAATAAAAACTGTTTCAGTACACAACAGATTGCACTTAAACATCGAAAGAAGACTCGTAAAAGAGAAAGATGCCGACAAATTGAGCACCGCATATTCGCCATTGTAAAACAGCGATCGAAATATGGGAAATTTTTCACAATCTTTATGAAGATCGTGGGTGGTTGCGCAAGGCTGATTTATTACGACAACTCACATCAATTTATCTCTACCAATTCGAAAATATGCAAAGCTACATCGGTCAAATTACTTTAACGGCGAGCAAATTAATGGCAATCTGCTTTAAAATTGATGATGGATGGATGTCGGGCATTTTGTTGCGCGGTTTGACTGATGACCACAGAATACAGTTTCAAAGGAAGTGCAACAAAAGTCAACGCCTATTGCATAAAAACGAAAATACTTGACATGAAATTCGACAAAGGTATAAAAAACAATAATAACGCGTTTTTTAGCAAAAAAGTGCTCGGTTGAAATAAAAATAAGTTTCCAAAGGCATTCAAATGTTGCGGCGGCAAAAATCATAAAAGTGCGGACTGTACCGTAAAGAAAAAACCGAGCAACGGTGAAAATTTGAGGAAGTCATTCACGTCATGTTTCTTGATTGGCAACAGTGAAGCCTCGAATAATATGACGTCAAATAAAATTTTATAAAATAAAGTTGCGAAATCAACTACCAAATCAATTAAAGCGACAAATAATTTAAAAGTGGCAGTGAAGAGCACTGGTAAAGTTAACATTTTATTGAACAACGATGAAATCGAAGTTAACCAGATAATGAAATTTATAAATTCATAAACGAAATGCCGAGTTGTATGTTGTCAAGAGCTGATTTGAATTCGCGAAGAAAATCGGGTACTATTTTTATAAAATTTGTATGGGTGACCCCGGAGCCCAATCAGTTCCAAATTTTTATAAAAAGTGTTGTTCATCCGAGTTACACATGCATATAAAATTTGAAGAAAATCGGGTCCCCGACCCCGCTCCCCGGGCCCGATCACTTCTAATTTTTTTTTAAAAAGTGTTGTCCATCGGAGATGGACATGCGTATAAAATTTGAAGAAAATCGGGAATATTTTGTAAAATATTCGTATGGGAGCCCCCCGAAAGTATTGTTCTGGGTGATACACATGTTTGCAAAGTTTGAATAAAATCGGGCTTTAGAAAATGGGTATAAAATTGATAAGAAGATTGTACCCACCAGCCAGGCAGCCGCGGGCTCGCGAGGTTAATATAGAGAATTTAAAAATTTAAATTGTTCATGTAAATTCTCCAACAACCAAAATTATACTGAAAATCAAAAACAAACGCGAAGCACTGCAACCCAACAACAAAACAACCACAATCGTAAAGCAAGCAGCGCTGCTTACAGCACATCAGCTCATCAGCGCACACAGAACACAGTCATTATAGTATGATATGATATATATATGCCGCTATATGGAAACAAATTTGTATGGGAGCCCTCCGATGCCGCAGCCTGATCACCGACCAAATTTTAATAGAAAGTATTGTCATGGGAAATACGCATGTGTGCAAAGTTTGAATAAAATCGGACCTTAGGAAGTGTGTTAAAAATTGATTACAAAATTCTTCCCACCAGTCAGACAGCCAGCCACGGGGACGCGAGGTTAATATAGAGAATTTAAAAATGGTTTAAATCGAATTTACGTATTTTTGGTTCAAAGTTTATGATGCATATTCCTGATGAAAAACGAATGAAATTGGATCGTAAATCAAAACAAATGATATTTTTTTGATTCGATAGTAATACAAAAGGCTACTATCGTTGTTATGACCAAAACACGCTAAAATTAGTGATCAGCAGAGATGTCATTTTTCATGAAAGACATGAGCCAATAGTTGACCAAATTGATGTCAAAAAAAATGCTGATCAAGTGAGGGAAAAAGAAGTATCAAAAGAAATCAATTGAAGAGCTTGTCGACCTTCGCAAAGAAAAGAAAACTCTAAAAGCAAAATGGGTTTTTGTAACGAAATGGGACGAAGAAGGCGAAATTACGAGACATAAATCTCGTTTTGTGGCCAAAGGTTGCAGTCAGATATTTGGAATTGACTACCACGAGACATATTCACCTATCGTACGTTATTCATCAATACGATATTTAATGGCACTCGCGGTTCAACGGAATCTGAAAATTGATCAAAAAGATGTGGTCACAGCATTTTTACAGGGCGATCTGTGAGAGGAAATATATATCGATCAACCAGAAGGTTTCAACGACGGAACCAAACACGTTTGCAAATTGAAGAAAGCAATTTATGGCCTAAAACAAGTTGGTCGACAATGGAATCGAAAATTGGATTTAGTTGTACGAAATTTTGGTTTGTCAAAATCGAAAATGGATCCATGCATTTATTTTGACAAAAACTTAACGTTGATAGTTGCTATTTACGTTGACGAATTTTTGATTTTCTGGAATGATGCATCCATATTACGTAATTTAAAGGATGTATTGAGAACATCATTCAAAATAAAGGATTAAGGAACTGCAAAAACATGTTTGAATATAAATATTTATCAAATTAATGAAAAAATTGAACTCGATCAAGAAATGTATATATTGAACATTTTGCAACACTTTAATATGGAGGATTGTCGACCTGTATCTACTCCGAGCCATCAAAACCATAAATTATCAATTTACAAAATGACAAACGATTGACAGAAAGTCAGAAAAGGAAGAAAAATTCGGAAAAATTCCATACCAAGAAGCAGATTCAATTCAAATTACGGTTTGGCTCACTAGAAAGCAGTAAAAAGATTTATGCGATATTTAAAAAGGACCGTCAAAAAGAAATTAACAATTGAAATTGAAACATACCTTAAATGTCAACTTCATCATTGGCGAATTAAAATGTCAAGACCTTCGATTTTCCCTCTCTTTTTCCGATCTGAGCAACCAAGGATGTCAAATAAGTAAAAAAGTCCGAACAGGATTTCTATGTTACTTTAGCAAATGGACAGCGAATGAAAATAGTCGGAATCGGAACCGCAGTATTGCCATCGCACCTAAGAAATATTGGGAAGGATATTAAATTATTTAGCACACTGTATATTCAGAATCTTAAAGAAAACCTCATTTCGGTAAGCAAAGCGACATGTCACAACTTAAAAGTCGTATTTGAGGGTGATCACGCAAAATTACATACCAAGACTGACACGTTGTTGATCATAGCTGTTCAAAGACATGAACTATATATCGTTTCTGGAAATCATAGAGCCCTTATAACAAATGGAAATAATAATTCGCTGAGGCTGTGGCATCGAAAGATTGGTCATCTCAACAAAACCTCATTGAAACTACTTCCGTCAACAGAAATGGTGACTGGGCTTGCCATAGAAGTTCAGATCCGATGAAAGCAGTTGTATTTCGTGCATTTGTGCTAAACAATCGACCAAACCGTTTGGTGTGTTTGAAAACAAGAAGACGAATACGAGATTGGAGTTAATACACTCGGATTTGTGTGGTCCCATGTACCCCCAATCGTTGAGCAAAGCACTATATTTTATCACATTCATTGACGATTATTCACGACGCATGTTTGTATACTTCATGCAAAAAATAAAACAACCCATAAAATTTTTCGTGTAAATTCTCTAATATAGTGTGTACATATAGTGCAGTTTGAATTTTTAAAATTTTTGTTAGTGAGCCCCCAGATCCCGGGACCATTTCACTTCCAAATTTTTACAAAAAGTGTTGTCCATCGGAGATACACATGCATATAAAATTTGAAGAAAATCGGGTAAATTTTGTAAACAATTTGTATGGGTGCCCTCCGACACCGAGGCCCGATCGCTCAAAATTTTTTACAAAAAGTGTGTCCATCGGAAATACACATGTGTATAAAATTTGAAGAAAATCGGGTACTTTTTTCATAAAATTTGTATGGGTAAAGTCTTCAAGGCATTCGCAGAAAAACAAACAGGGGAATCAATCAAATCGCTAAGAACTGATAACGGGGCGGAGTTTACAAATTCAAAATTCAAAGAATTCTTAGAACAAAATGGAATAGACCATGCATTTTCTGCACCACACACGCAACAACAAAATGGTATAGCAGAAAGGGCCAATCGGACCCTACTAGAAATGGCGAGATGTTTGAAGCTGGAAAGCTGTGTGCACAGCAGCTTTTATCCGCAATAGATGTCCAACTCCAAATTATCCCTAATTACTCCAGAAGAATTGTGGACGGGCAGGAAACCGGACGTGTCATCTTTGAAGTGCATGAGGACAAGGCCATATGCACTGGACACAGGGAGCAACCTCGGGAAATTCGAGTCAAAAAGTAATGTGCATTTAGTTGTGGGATATAGCAATGAACATGGCACATACAGACTCTGGAAGCGTGGAACGCGCATGATCATCAGGAGCTAGGAGCTTTATCCCGCTAGACAGTAAAATTGCCGAAAGCGAAGATCCGAAACATCTACTGCCTAACCAAACTACCGGAAAGGGCAGCTTAGAGGAATCAAATAATGGAGATACTGACAAGACATTAGTGGAATCTAGTGTACAAGTACCAGGTAATAACGAAGAAGTTTACATTCATCACAATCATCACCGTCTATGTCGATGTCCTTCTTTTGGCCACAAACGATTCTTAAGACTACTCAATGGTTCATATTGCACTATCGAAGGAGTTCGATATTCACGATTTAGGTGAACCAAAGTTATGCGTAGGCCTTTAAATCACGATGGACAACAAAGATCCGCGTAAGATAAATGGGATACATTAACAGTCGTTCTCTCACAACATCTTGAAGATCCAAGGCGCCAACATTGGACCAGAGCATTTTATGTTATAAGATACCTCATTAGAACTAAAGAAGCAAACATCGTTTATCGAAAAACTAATAAAAAACTCCAAGCTTTTTCGGACTCTAATTAGACCGCCGATACCAACGACAGGAAATCACAATCTGGCTTTGTCTTTCTTTATGCCGGCGGAGCGATTAACTGGGGATCTCGAAAACAGAAAATAGTGGCTACATCCAGTACAGAGGCCGAATACATCACATTATCATCGGTGGCGAAGGATGCAGTATACTTCCGTAACATCTTGCTTGGGCTTAGACTACAGGATGGACACATTGACATATTCTGTGACAACCAAAGCGCAAAACACAAATGACCAGTCAAACCAAGGAAGAACTAAATATATTGATGTCCGGTATCATTATATTCGAGATGCAGTGGCTGAACAAATTGTTAAAATCAACTTCCTCAAGTATGAGGATATGATAGCTGACGCATTCACAAAACAACTACCGTCAACAACACATTACAAACATTTCACCGACATGGGTACGAAATTCCAAGGTTTAACGTAAAATTAGTAATATAACATGAATTATTTTGAACCCGAACTTATACAAAGATTGGTTAATTTTCCTTTAACAAGCGGATGGTTGACAAATATGAATTTGAACAGGGGTTTTGGTATAATCATTGACAACATACCTTAAATGTCAACTTCATCCATTTCAAATTGAAATGTTAAGACCTTCTGTTTTCCCTCTCTTTTTCCGATCTGAGCAGCTAAGGAAGTCAAATAAAGTAATCTTTTTTTAAATTCTCTATATTAACTTCACTTGCCCGTGGCTGGCTGGCACACCAAATCTTGTGATCAATTTTTAACCCACTTCCTAAAGACCGATTTTATTTTTGCACACATATGTATCTCTCATGACAACACTTTTTATTAAAATTTAGGGCACCTCGGGCCGCGGGGTCGGGGGGCTCCCATACAAATATTTTACAAAAAGTACCCGATTTTCTTCAAATTTTATACGCATGTGTACCTCCGTTGGGCTACACTTTTTGTAAATATTTGGGAGCGATCGGGCCCCGGGGTCGGGGGGCACCCATACAAATTTTATAAAAAAATACCTGATTTTCTTCAAATTTTATACACATTTGTATATCCAATGGAAAACACTTTTTGTAAAAATTTGGAAGTGATCGGGCCCCGGGGTCGGGGGCACCCATACAAATTTTTTAAAAAGAAGTACCCGATTTTCTACAAATTTTATACATATGTTTAAATCCGATGGACAACACTTTTTGTAAATATTTGGGTGCGATCGGGCCCCGGGGTCGGGGGTCACCCTTACAAATTTTATAAAAAAAATACCGGATTTTCTTCAAATTTTATGCACATGTGTATATCCGATGGACACCACTGTTTGTAAATATTTGGTAGTGATCTTCTGATATTCTTAAAACTGCATACGCTAGTGTATCTCTGACGGACAACACTTTTTGTAAAAATTTTGGCGTGATCGGGCCTCGGTGACGAAAGGCCCCATTAAAATTTGTAAAAATTTACCCGATTTTCTTTAAATTTTATACACTCATGTTTAATCCTATGGACAACGTTTTCTGTAAAAGTTTTGAAGTGAGTGGCCCGAGGCCGAGGGGCTTCCATATAAATTTTTAAAAATCAGCCCGATTTTCTTTAAATTTTATAGACATGTGTATCTCCGATGGAAACACTTTTTGTAAAAATTTTGGAGTGATCAGGACTTTATGTATCAATTAGAGAATTAACACGAAAAATTTTAATTTTTACGGGTTGTTTTTTATATTTTTATAAATCGCTCGTTTTTACCAACACAAAAGGGAAGGAAACAAGAGTTACATGGATTCTGCAATGCTGACTGGGCATCAGATTTTGATAAATGACGTTCATGTACAGGCTATGTTTACAAAATGTCAAATGGAGCAATTACATGGAATAGCAAAAGGCAATCAACGATTGCATTATCTAGTACTGAAGCCGAACATATGGCTATGTCATCGGCTATTCAAGAAGCTATATGGTTGAAACAATTGGCTGGTGAACTAAATGGAAATAAGACATCATCAATCAAATTATTTTGTGATAACCAGGGTGCAATAAATTTGGCCACAAACGTTAGATTTCGACCACGATCAAAACACTACGACATCAGGTATCATTATTTGCGTGAACGAATCGAAGATGGAACGGTGTAGATAACTTATGTATTGACAGATGAAATGGTGGCAGATAATTTGACCAAAGCTGTAAATGGACCAAAGCATCATTATTGTTCTGAGAAGATGTGATTGTGTTGATGATATAACTAAACTGTGTTTTATATTCACTTTGTTTTTCTTATTGTTTTTCTTTTGTATCACACACTCATAGAAAAATGTAAAATCATTTTTCCTTTTCAAATAAATTAGTTTTTGTTCAACTGTCGGGAATTGTTAATTGTCGAGTGTCCTGTTTAAATACCATTCCACTGTCCTGTTTCTGACAGCCTCGCAGTCGTAATGGCCGCTCTCTGCCTACCATATATGTCTAATGGAGTTCAGTGCAGGATCACCTCTAGGACACTTGTTGGTGTAGTCCTAAGCACTCCAATAATGTGCAGACAGGCTATCCTTTGTACCTCCGGCTTACCCCGTACAAAAGTATTGGCCTTAGTACTGTAGTGTATCTGCCTGTGTACCAGCTTTGGTTTTAACATCCATCTCCGATAGCGCCTTTACACGCGTTTGTTTACTCTCTCTAAAATATTTGGTTTCCAACTTTGTTTACTATCAATGATTCTGCACACAATCTTCGCCTCATCGGTGAAACCTAGCCTAGTACCGAACTATTGGAACTTTATATTTCTTTGTAAGGAGACCAGTTTTGTCTTAACCGGGTGTACTCCTATCCACAGCCTCTCGTCAATTTTGCGACGATTGAGAGGGTATTCTGCATAACCTCCGTAGTCGTTACTAGGAACTTACTTGAGACAGCTGTTGCTACATCATCAGCATAAGCAATCCATTGATTACTACGACTTAGAGTAGAGGGAACAGAACGTATCTCTGCGGCGGTCCTCTTGTTACATGCTTTTTTGTCTTGGCCGGGTGTACTCCTATCCAAAGCCTCTCGTCAATTTTGCGATGATTGAGAGAGCATTCTGCATAACCTCCATAGTCGTTACTAGGAACTTACCTGAACGTATCTCTGCGACGGTCCTCTTGTTAAATGCTTTCTAATGGTGGATCCACCCAGTTTGCCTTTAACAATGCCTAAGATGTTTAATAGCATATGATTGATTAGCTTGCATACTGGGTGGTCAACCCGCAGAAGAGCCAAGCCATTCATTATGGCCGCTGTATTGACGTTATTGAAGTCACCTTCAATGTCGAGGAATGCTATAAGTAAGTGCTCTTTCGAATGTTGTGATTTTTCAATCGTATGCACGAGTGTATTAAGGGCTGTATCTTCAGATTACCTTTGCAGTATGCGTGATGAGATTGTGCCCATCTGCTGCGATACACAATGTTTCTTATGTAAACATCTAATAATTTTTCCAGAGTTTTCAAAAGAAAGGTGGATAGAATTATTGGTCTTAGGTAATTTGGGTTGCCGTGTGAGCTTTTACTTACTTTTGGAATAAGAACTACCTTGTCGTCGTTCTAATTCCTAGGATTGTATAAAGTGGGTTTCTAAGAAAGCTCCAGAGTTTCCTTGCTTAAAGCTGTCCATGATCCATCTGGTTTTATTAAGTAACTGGGATTGATATGATTGGTGGAAAGAATCTTTCGGGTAGTCTCTGAGACTTCTTCCGTTTTGTTACAGAACTGTCTCCAAGAGTTCTTCTGTACCTTTATTTACTCTCTTTTATAGAGTTTGAGGTACTCCTTATAGGAGTCCCAGACTCGAGCATTCCTAGTGCTCTTTACCTCATTAAAGTCTCTTCTGCTAACTTTTTAGTACTCCCGTAATCCAGAGAACCACCGTACTAATGTTATAATATCCAATAACTTTACTGCAAAAACTCTTATCCCATTCATCGCTCAATCGATCACGTCCATACCTCTTTTTGTAACCCAAAGTAAACTCGTTTGCGTGAAGGCGAAGGCGGAACTGTTTCTATGACCGACATTTATTGCATAATAATATGTGGTATCACCTCGGTGACCCACAATAGCAGCAGAATGTTGGTATTAATTGATTTCGGTGACCCTCGCTGAATTATAGTGTCACATTACTTTGTGGTAATTAGTGCACTTGGTGAATTATGTCATTGTTGTTCTTGAACTTAATATTAACAAAACAATTATTTCATTATTACATACACAATATCACATAAACATTTTTTGTATGAAATCGTGAGTTCTTCGAATAGTGTCAAGAAAAATAATATAAAATTTAGTTTAAAACACCAGCTCCATTTGTTATGGATGGGAATATATCAGAAAATTTCAAAAAATTCAAACAAAGGTTTAAAATATTCTTGCTTGCCAGCGAAAGTTACTCCTAAGAAAAAAAAAACGATTTTGCTTATTATTATTGGTGAAGAAGCGGTCGAAGTATATAATACTTTTGCCGTAACCAAAAACCTGAAAGCCACGTTGCATGAGGTGTTAACGGAGTGTGAGACGTATTGTAATCCTAAGAAAGATGAAGTAACTTGTCATGGAAAGCCTCGCCGTTCAGATCCGGCCTTAAATTGTAGATCCCTTCCATTTTTGTCCAAAAACACACATGCACAACACAAATGGTCGCGAGAGGCTCGGTCTTGGACCGCAACGGTCTGTCGCGCTGAATATTATTATACTAACAATAACTCTAATTTATTTAATGAAGAACAGAGATTAAGCTATGGCGGAGAGTACTGTGAATGGAGTTTTTCATGTCTTGAACCAGGACATTGTCCAGCGAAAGGGAAATTATGTGTTAGGTGTAAAAACCCTGATCATACTAGCATTGCATAAAGAACAAAAAATATCGCGAATGTTTCAGTCAATGGGGTCTTCTCTAATAAATCAGTTGATTGTGATTCAAGTAGTGAAGACATTTTTTTTGTGTGTTCTTCAGAAAAAAAGAGATTGCATTCAAGTTAGATACCGAAGCTGAAATAAATGCGATTCCGTTTAAATAATTAACTAGCAATTAAATTGAGATAGTAGAAAAAGGTTAGGGAGTTTTACATGGTTATGATGGAAACAAAATTTTCCCGATGGGTTCTGTCAAACTTAATTGCAGGGTGAAAAATAAAATTTATGTTTCTGATTTCTATGTGGTGAAAGAAGATAAAACGCCTTTGCTTGGAATATAAAGATGTGTTCAAACGCAATTGATTAAAAGTATCAGTTCTATCAAACACTCCGAGAAATAATTAGTAATTGATAATATAATTTTACAGGAATATTTAAATTTCCTACGAAATGTAAACTCAAAGAATACCTCTTCCCATACTAGAATCTCACATACGTTTTCTCCCAATCGCCGCGGTGCTAGGTCGAATTGTCGCACATCAGCACGCGCGTTGACATTAACTTGCGCATAAAATAAAGTGCTATTGTTTAAACAATGGCTCGCGCGGTCACTAGATCCACAAGTGCAAAGTGCAGTGTGTGGTTTGCCTGTACCCCATCCTCAACAGCGTAGCTAAAGAACTTAGTGAAACATAATTGTCGTATGTTTTGCATGCGGCAGTTTGATGATCTAATTCTTTAGCAATTAGAATAACGGATTATGAATGTTTGTTTCTTCTGTTGATTTAACTCATTTTGTCGTAAAGGCATAACACTGGCGACAATTTGTGTTAATAATCCATTTTGAGACATCCACTTCTCTCAATTCAGTTAAAAGAAGCGGTAAGTTGTGTTTTGTGTGTTCGTTTTTTGTAGTTATGTTTGATTTCAGATTGGATCTCAGCTACATACGTGGGCTGAGAACGACTTCTTTTGCAGTGTTTTATTATGTACATGTCCATATGCCAGCAGTTCCGGCACTGAGTGAAACCCATGTATTTGAAAATTCTGATGCATCGGAATTTAATCTTCCTGGGTATAGCTTGATGCCATTATTTTTCTCTCGACGCGGACTCGCAATCTATGTACGGAGTGATGTTGCGTTTCAGCTTTTGCCTCAATTTACCATAAGTTCCAATCCAGAATTAAGTTTGATTTGGCTCAAAGTTAAGGTACAAGTGCGCAACATCTACTACTGTTTCCTTTACAGAAGTCCCCACTTAGACAGTGTTTCAACTCAGAGCGAGTTTAATACACTGTCTGATCAATCTTTAGAATTGACACAAATTATCGTCAAAATTAAATCGTTATTTCAGGCGATTTCAATGTACACAATTCTGGCTGGCTTCGCCATTCCGGCCAGACAACAACCGAAGGAAGGTGTGTTGCGTTATTCGCTGAGTTTAATAACCGTACTCAGCTTGTAAATGAGCCTACACGAATACCTGACATTGCAAATCATTCCGCAAACACCCTTGACTTGTTCCTTACCTCTAGTCCTGATAATTACTCCGTCAATGTATTATCGCCTCCAGGCTCGTCAGACCATTGTGTAGTATCAGCTAATTTCTCGTTAATAAACCACGTAGTTAGTGAAAAACTCCCAAAAAAATAGTATGGCAATACGAGAAATTCAATTGGGATGGCCTTTACAACTTCTTTGTGAGAATTAACTGGTCGCTATTGTTTCGCGATAGACACGTGGATGCCGCCGCTGATGCAATCACAAACTTCATCCTTACTGGTATTAGAGAATTTATCCGTTCCAGAAATAAGTCTGTTAAACCAAAGTAAGATGGATGGTATGGATGGTATGACTCAAGCTGTAAAGAGGCTTCTAGGTTAGAAAGGTATGCTTTCGGTTTTATATAGCAAACCCTACAGAGGAAAATCGAACAAATTTTAAACGAGCCAGAAATGATTGCAATGCCCATCTTCGGCGAGTCAAATTCGCCTACGACCAAAAATTGAGGCAAAAAATACTGCAAAGGTAGTACAAATATTTGGTCATTCGTGAAAAGAATCAGAAATGCAGCGTCGTCGTCGATTCCAACGCTCATTTATAACGACATTCCAGTTGTCAGCTCTATAGACAAGGCCAATCTGTTTGCAGCGCATTTCGCAGCTAGCTCCACGCTTTAAGATTGTTCATTGCTGCCTCCTGCACCTCAGAGTATTGAACACTCTATGGGACAGATATTCATTCGTACTCGTGCAGCTGCTAGAGTTTTAAACGATCTCAACACTCACAAATCCGCTGGGCCAGATGATATTTCCCCATTAGTTCTGAAGAGGTGTTCTTCCAAGCTGGCATTACCATTGCGTAAGCGTTACCATCTATTATATTCTACTGTACTCTTCCGTATAAGTTGGAACACAGCCTTTGTCCAGCCCATACCCAAAAAAGGCGAGCCGTCGTCTCCTTCTTCGTACCGACCCATAGCACTTATATCCATTCTTTCCAAGGTCATGGAAATGCTGATCAATTATCAGCTTAAGAAATATTACGAAACCAACGAAATCCTTAGTGACCGGCAGTATGGATTTTTTGCGCAACGTTCTACTGGTTTTTTTATGGTATATCTCACCGAATGGTGGAACCTGTCTTTGCATCAATTTGGAGAAAGCAAAGCTGTTGCACTCGGTATTTCTAAGGCATTTGACAGAGTTTGGCATCAAGCTCTTTTGTCCAATATAGAGTCGATGAAAAACTGCTTAATTAGATTAGAAGCTATATTTTGAACCGCTCAATTCAAGTTGATTTTGGACGGTTTCAAGTCTAAAGTTCATTACTTAAATGCTGGCGTTCCCCAGGGCTCTTTTTTGTCCCCGACTCTCTTCCTCATTTTTATTAATGATCTCTTATCTGTGACTTCTAATCCAATTCACTCTTTTGCCGACGTCAGCACTCACAGCTGCTCATATAAGTTTGAGGAACGGCCCTCCACTTCTCATGTGGAACTTAAACAACTACGTATGTTGAGCACGTTAAATTCTGACTTTGACAGCAAAATACAATGGGGAGAAATCAATCAAGTAGAATTTAACGCTTCTAAAACCCAATGCTGTCTCCTGTCGTCTAAGCGTATCCTAACTTCCATGCC
Organism: Nephrocerus scutellatus; assembly: GCA_947095585.1. NCBI lineage: Eukaryota > Metazoa > Arthropoda > Insecta > Diptera > Pipunculidae > Nephrocerus > Nephrocerus scutellatus. Next base: position 45,247,815 of record OX352761.1, read on the forward strand.
ATTATCCATGAATGGCACTTGCATCGAGGAAACTGAAAATCTCGCAATTCTCGGTATGTGCGTTAACGACAAGCTTCGTTGAAATGACCAGATATTTACCGTCGCCAAAAATGCTGCGAAATGTTTAGGTTTTTAAACCCGGTGCAAGAAATATTTCACTCCCTCTGATCTGGCTACTATATAAAGGGCTTTTATTCGCCCTAAACTTGAGTACAATTCCAATATCTGGTCTGGTGCACCTAAAACTACTCTGCATCAGCTAGATAGAATACAAAACCGCGCGATAAAACTTAACGGTGACGCAAATATAGCGAAATAAATAGATTCGCTTGAACACCGCAGTAAGGTGTTCTGCTTTTCAATAGAAATAGCCATCTGCATGCCAACTCTCCTTGAATTCAACCGAAATACTCGTGGCGCTCTAAATGCTCATCAGTTTTCCCTCAAGCCCATCTTCGGACGTACAGTTAAGTTCAGGGATTCGTTCTTCAGCCGTACAACACCTATGTGGAATGCTCTGCCAAGCTCTGTCTTCCCACATCAATATGATCCACAGACATTCAAAACACAAGCTCATAGACATCTCCTCTTTTCTCCTCCTTTTCCTTAAAAACCATAATGTGCCAAGCATATAGTAATGAAGACAAGTAGTCCGTTTGATTTGGGAGTTTATTTCGAACTGAAAACTTAGAAGTATATTATTTAACAATAATAATAAGGTTCTTATCTTACATTGGGAACCAAACAACAATAGTCTACTTGCTACGTGACAGAATGTGCCGATCATGCAAAATGATGCTGGGCGACAATCTGTCCGCATGGAATTATGCTTGCTATGTATGCTACGTTACCGAATGTGCCGATCATGCAAAATGATGCTGGGCGACAAGTCTGTGCGCATGGGATTATGAATTTTATTTTTATATTAATAATATAATTATAATATATACACAACTTATTTTAAACAACACTTCACTGAATTATATTATGTTAACTGAACTTGATAATTGTTGAATAGAACTGAGCTCGAACCAAAGTTGACGCGGCACTGAACTGAACTGCTCTTGATGACTTCTTGATGGAATGAAAAAAAATTCGTGTATTAAAATACGGCTTATATACTATTTGTGAGCTTTTGGACTTTGATCTTGTCCTTGAATTTACGAATTAAACATGTTGATCTCTTAGATCGCAAAATATGATAATGGTTATTCATGTTAGAACATGCGCAATTGGACATCTGGTTGTGCTTGAATTTAGAAGACGTAAACATGTTTACTTCTTAGATCTGAATTAGAGATAAGGATTCAAAATGCGTCAATCTTATATTGTCTTACAAGTTTTTAATTGGGTTCTTTAATTGAGAAAAGCCAAGTTATTGGTTTATGATCCGTTTCGACCATGAATTTTCGTCCGAAAAGATATGGTCTGAAATATTTGGTTGGCCAGATAATTGCTAATAATTCTTTTTGGTATTTCTAAGGCATTTGACAGAGTTTGGCATCAAGCTCTTTTGTCCAATATAGAGTCGATGAAAAACTGCTTAATTAGATTAGAAGCTATATTTTGAACCGCTCAATTCAAGTTGATTTTGGACGGTTTCAAGTCTAAAGTTCATTACTTAAATGCTGGCGTTCCCCAGGGCTCTTTTTTGTCCCCGACTCTCTTCCTCATTTTTATTAATGATCTCTTATCTGTGACTTCTAATCCAATTCACTCTTTTGCCGACGTCAGCACTCACAGCTGCTCATATAAGTTTGAGGAACGGCCCTCCACTTCTCATGTGGAACTTAAACAACTACGTATGTTGAGCACGTTAAATTCTGACTTTGACAGCAAAATACAATGGGGAAAAATCAATCAAGTAGAATTTAACGCTTCTAAAACCCAATGCTGTCTCCTGTCGTCTAAGCGTATCCTAACTTCCATGCCATTATCCATGAATGGCACTTGCATCGAGGAAACTGAAAATCTCGCAATTCTCGGTATGTGCGTTAACGACAAGCTTCGTTGAAATGACCAGATATTTACCGTCGCCAAAAATGCTGCGAAATGTTTAGGTTTTTAAACCCGGTGCAAGAAATATTTCACTCCCTCTGATCTGGCTACTATATAAAGGGCTTTTATTCGCCCTAAACTTGAGTACAATTCCAATATCTGGTCTGGTGCACCTAAAACTACTCTGCATCAGCTAGATAGAATACAAAACCGCGCGATAAAACTTAACGGTGACGCAAATATAGCGAAATCAATAGATTCGCTTGAACACCGCAGTAACGTGTTCTGCTTTTCAATAGAAATAGCCATCTGCATGCCACCTCTCCTTGAATTCAACCGAAATACTCGTGGCGCTCTAAATGCTCATCAGTTTTCCCTCAAGCCCATCTTCGGACGTACAGTTAAGTTCAGGGATTCGTTCTTCAGCCGTACAACACCTATGTGGAATGCTCTGCCAAGCTCTGTCTTCCCACATCAATATGATCCACAGACATTCAAAACACAAGCTCATAGACATCTCCTCTTTTCTCCTCCTTTTCCTTAAAAACCATAATGTGCCAAGCATATAGTAATGAAGACAAGTAGTCCGTTTGATTTGGGAGTTTATTTCGAACTGAAAACTTAGAAGTATATTATTTAACAATAATAATAAGGTTCTTATCTTACATTGGGAACCAAACAACAATAGTCTACTTGCTACGTGACAGAATGTGCCGATCATGCAAAATGATGCTGGGCGACAATCTGTCCGCATGGAATTATGCTTGCTATGTATGCTACGTTACCGAATGTGCCGATCATGCAAAATGATGCTGGGCGACAAGTCTGTGTGCGTGGGATTATGAATTTTATTTTTATATTAATAATATAATTATAATATATACACAACTTATTTTAAACAACACTTCACTGAATTATATTATGTTAACTGAACTTGATAATTGTTGAATAGAACTGAGCTCGAACCAAAGTTGACGCGGCACTGAACTGAACTGCTCTTGATGACTTCTTGATGGAATGAAAAAAAATTCGTGTATTAAAATACGGCTTATATACTATTTGTGAGCTTTTGGACTTTGATCTTGTCCTTGAATTTACGAATTAAACATGTTGATCTCTTAGATCGCAAAATATGATAATGGTTATTCATGTTAGAACATGCGCAATTGGACATCTGGTTGTGCTTGAATTTAGAAGACGTAAACATGTTTACTTCTTAGATCTGAATTAGAGATAAGGATTCAAAATGCGTCAATCTTATATTGTCTTACAAGTTTTTAATTGGGTTCTTTAATTGAGAAAAGCCAAGTTATTGGTTTATGATCCGTTTCGACCATGAATTTTCGTCCGAAAAGATATGGTCTGAAATATTTGGTTGGCCAGATAATTGCTAATAATTCTTTTTGGTATTTCTAAGGCATTTGAAAGAGTTTGGCATCAAGGTCTTTTGTCCAATATAGAGTCGATAAAAAACTGCTTAATTAGATTAGAAGCTATATTTTGAACCGCTCATTTCAAGTTGATTTTGGACGGTTTCAAGTCTAAAGTTCATTACTTAAATGCTGGCGTTCCCCAGGGCTCTGTTTTTTTCCCGACTCTCTTCCTCATTTTTATTAATGATCTCTTATCTGTGACATCTAATCCAATTCACTCTTTCGCCGATGACAGCACTCTCAGCTTCTCATATAAGTTTGAGAAACGTCCCACTACTTCTCATGCTGAACTCAAACAACAACGTATGTTAAGTACGTTAAATTCTGACCTTGGCAGCATAATACAATGGGGAGAAATCAATCGAGTAAAATTTAACGCTTCCAAAAACCAATGTTGTCTCCTGTCCTCTAAGCGAATCCTAAATTCCATTATCCATGAATGGCACTTGCATCGAGGAAACTGAAAATCTCGCAATTCTCGGTATGTGCGTTAACGACAAGCTTCGTTGAAATGACCAGATATTTACCGTCGCCAAAAATGCTGCGAAATGTTTAGGTTTTTTAACCCGGTGCAAGAAATATTTCACTCCCTCTGATCTGGCTACTATATAAAGGGCTTTTATTCGCCCTAAACTTGAGTACAATTGCCATATCTGGTCTGGTGCACCTAAAACTACTCTGCATCAGCTAGATAGAATACAAAACCGCGCGATAAAACTTATCGGTGACGCAAATATAGCGAAATCAATAGATTCGCTTGAACACTGCAGGAACGTGTTCTGCTTTTCAATAGAAATAGCCATCTGCATGCCACCTCTCCTTGAATTCAACCGAAATACTCGTGGCGCTCTAAATGCTCATCAGTTTTCCCTCAAGCCCATCTTCGGACGTACAGTTAAGTTCAGGGATTCGTTCTTCAGCCGTACAACACCTATGTGGAATGCTCTGCCAAGCTCTGTCTTTCCACATCAATATTATCCACAGACATTCAAAACACAAGCTCATAGACATCTCCTCTTTTCTCCTTCTTTTCTTTAAAACCCATAATGTGCCAAGCATATAGTAATGAAGACAAGTAGTCCGTTTGATTTAGGAGTTTATTTCGAACTGAAAACTTAGAAGTATATTACTTAAAAATAATACAAAGGTTCTTTTCTTACATTGGGAACCAAACAACAATAGTCTACTTGCTACGTGACAGAATGTGCCGATCATGCAAAATGATGTTGGCGACAATCTGTCCGCATGGAATTATGCTTGCTATATTTGGTTGACCAGATAATTGCTAATAATTATTTTTCTATTGTGCTGTGATTAATTTCATGTTCATTAAATGTACGGCTAGCATAACATATTGGATGATTATCTTGCGAAAGTACTGCGCCTAACGCATAGTTACTAACATCTGTTGTAAGAGTAAATTTCTTAGTAAAGTCAGGATATACTAATATTGGATCGTGAGTTAATAGTTTTTTAAGTGTGTGTTTCTTGATATCATATGTCTGAAATGTTTATTTTTGCATCCTTTTTTAGAAATAATGTCATTGGTTTCGCTATCAATGAATAATCTTTAATAAATTTCCTATAGTAACCAGTGAGTCCTAGGAATTGTTTAATTTGTTTTACAGTTTTTGGAATGGGAAATTTTGTCACGCATTCGATTTTTTTAGGGTTTGGTTTTATACCGTCTTGTGTTACTATATGACCAAGGAATTCTGTTTCCTTTTTTAAGAATTCTAATTTGTCTAATTGAATCTTTAAATTAGCATTTTTTAAACTATTGAAAATTAAATTAATAGAATTTATATGTTCTTGTAACGACGTTCAAAAGATGATAATGTCATCCAGATATGCTAAACAGATCTTATTAATATGATCCTTAAGGATATTATTCATAAGTCTTTGAAATGTCGCTGGGGCTGTCTTCAGTCCAAATGGCATTCGTAAGAATTCATAGTGTCCTCCTTCTACATTAAAGGCGGTCTTGTGAACATCCTTTTCCTAAATTTCTATTTGATGAAATCCCTTAACTAACTCAAGGGTTGTGAAATACTGGCATCTGCCCAGTTTATCTAATATTTCATCAATATTTGGCAGAGGGTACTTGTCGTCTATTGTAACTCCATTTAGTTTACGATAGTCTATGACAAGCCTCCACTTTGTTTACCGCTTGCGTCGACCTTCTTCGGTACGATCCAAACAGGAGCGGAATAAGGCGAATAACTCGGTCTTATTATTTTATTTTCGAGGAGTTCGTGAATCTGTTGTTTGACTTCATCTTTATGTATATATGGGTACCTATATGATTTCACTTTTAATGGTACATTATCGATTGTACGAATTTCATGCTTTATTGCATTTGTAAAAGTAAGGGTTGAACCTTCTTGATAAAAGATATCTGAGTATCGATTTATTATTTTTGATAATTTTTGTTTTTCTTCTAAGTTTAAGTGTTGAGTTCGTAATTGTTTCATAAGTGGTATATTTTCAAGTTCATCTATTACACAAAAGTTTTCATTAGTTACTTGTTCGATTTCGTTAGGTCTAATTTTAATAGGGCCTAAGCATTTTACATTGGTTTGAATTTCAATCTTATGATTTTCAACATTGTAAATTCCTTCAATAACTTCACCTTCCAAGAACATCTTCGTCTTGAGATAGGCTAAACCTTTTTGTTGGTTTACTAATAAGTGTATAGTATGCTGTTTTGAATTTTGGAACAAGATTTGTATTGCTTGGCCATTTATTTCTAATAGATTTTTTTATAATCTAATTTAGCGTTAAATCATTTCAGTATGTCATTGCCAATTAAACCATCATATTTATTATGGAATGCACAAACCAAAAAGTCAATTTTTTGCTCAGAAATGCCAAATTCTTTGAAAAGAGGAACTGATTCTCTTTCGGTTATATTTATTTTATGCTGTAATGTTTTAACTTGAGTTTTATTTATTGATACTTTCCATTTAGGGTTACAAAGACCTGGATTAATGATTGAATTTGTTGCTCCAGTGTCAATAATGAATTTTAGTGGATTTTTATTAGATTTAATTTTTACGTATGGTAAGTCACCTCCGAGGCTCGTGAGTGAAAATTTTCGCTTGTTTCACATTGATTCACATCCATAGGTTCAACCGTTTGATTTTGTTGAACATTTGGTAAATTATCTTGAATGTCGCCTGAAAATCTATTGTAGTTATGTTGTCTACTGTGATATCTATAGTTATTGTTAGATTGTCTATATCTGTTCTGATTTTGATTATATCTATTGTTATTAAATTGTAAATTTGTATTTTGGTTTTGATCATACCTATGGTCATTAAATTGTCTGTTGCTATTCTGATTTTGTTCATATCTATGGTTCCTAAATTGTTCGTTTCTATTTTGGTTTTGTTCATACTTATTATTATTAAATTGTTCGTTTCTGCGTTATTTTGTTCATACCTGTTATTATTAAATTGTATATTTCTATTTTGATTTTGTTCGTATTTGTTATTATTAAATTGTCTGTTTATATTCTGATATCCTTGTTGGTTAGAGAATTGGTTATTGTATCTATTGCTGTTATAGTTACGCGTTCGTCTATTTGCTTCGTTATAAGATTGGTCGGGGTTTGAATGGTCTGCGTAACCTCCTTGACTTAATATGTCGATTGCAGATTCAAGACTTTCGGGATTTCTACAAGTTAAAATAGTTTTCATAGTTTCGGGTATTTTATTTTTGAAAACGGTTAATGCTGTGCGTATATTATTTAATGCACATTGGTTTGCCATTTCACCTGGACCAGAAATTAGTAAAGTTTTATTATTTAATTTTCTTAATTTGTCTTTTATTTCATTGTAAAAGCCTAATACATTATTTTTGGAAGTTACGCCTCTTAGCTCATCGTAGAGTTCTTGCTGAGCTACGTCTTTCACTAAAGTTATTTTGTAAAACAACTTTAATATCACTCCATGCAGTGGCTTGTGTATTTATTTCTATTACTTCTCTGGCTCTTTTAATTAGTTTACTTTTAATTATGTCGGAAAATAAATATTTATTTATTTTTTATTTTTTCTTTATTTTCTTGTAATGTTATTCGTTTATTAATCTTCTTTATTTTCTTGTATTATTATTTGTTTATTAATTTTTATTTTATTTCAGATAGTGTTTTTTTTTAAAAAAAAAAATTTTCATAAAATAAAATTATGAAATATTTTTTATAAGTTGTGTTAAGTATTTGTTCATAAAATTAAGTTATGAAGTTTTACAATTTTATTTCACTTTTGTAGGAATTTGTTGTTTAAGATTTTTCTTAAAATCAAAGAATACCTTTTGTTTTGGTGGTGCACTTATAAACTTTAAAAAAAAGTATGTCTTTAATTGACTAAGCGCATCCTACCGACTGCGCCAATTTTTTTTTTATATTAATGAAATATATTTTTAAAAAATAAAATATATTTACATAAAAATGTTCGTTTACAAAAGTAATTTTTTATTATATACACAACTTATTTTAAACAACACTTCACTGAATTATATTATGTTAACTAAACTTGACGCGGCACTGAACTGAACTGCTCTTGATGACTTCTTCATGGAATGAAAAGTAATTCGTGTATTTGCATACGGCTTATATTCTATTTGTGAGCTTTTGGCCTTTGATCTTGTCCTTGAATTTATTTATTTATTGGACATCTGGTTGTCCTTGAATTTAGAAGACGTAAACATGTTTACTTCTTAGATCTGAATTAGAGATAAGGATTCAAAATGCGTCAATCTTATATTGTCCATTAGGACTGCGCGTATGAATAATATTATGATTACATAGTTATTCATATTATTTGGTATGTATGTGGTGTGGGATCCACTGCTTTAACAATTATGCTTGCTATGCTATGTTAGAATCCGGTTATAACACCCCCACCCTTTGATACAACCGTCTCGGGTGTTTGTCTTTTATTTAAAATTAATTCGATTTTTGTAGTTATATGTTGTTTAGTTCCTTTCGCTTTACAATAGGAATATAGTACGATACATGCTATAGTTATTGTTATTAATGCAATGTTAATTATAATTGTTAAATAATTATTTTTGTTTGACTTATCTATATTCTAAATAATTTATTTTCTGTCTGTTTTGAATGTTATCTAAAATTAAAATTAAAATTTTTTTTTGTCATATTAACAATTGTATTGAGAGTATAGGTTCATTATAAAAATTTTCCAGTTTATTGGTAAACTAAGAGTGTTCAATTTGAATTTTACAATCTGAATATTTAATTAAGTTATGGCCTTTGACAGTGATTTCTTGGTTGACTTAGTTTTGAAAAATTGTTTGAACATCTGAATTTTTCATTGCGATCAATCCAAGTTCAAGTTCTTCAACAATTAATAGTAAAATTACAATAGTTATTTCCTTTAATCAAATTTCTAATACAATTGCTGCTGTGTAATTTAAGATTTTTTTGTTTACATTATTTGTATACTCAAAAACTTTTTGTTCTGAAGTAATTATTCGATTACTTTCATTTAACAACAGGAATAGAAATCGTAAAAAGAATTGTTTGCCTATTAATGAGTACACTGCTTCTAATATACGGCAATATCTCAATTGAAATATTATACTTCTGTATTTCTTCGTTTGTTAGGATACTTGTATTTGTACTTGCTCATACTTCCAACCTACTTAGTAGAATGTTGTCCTTAATCTTCTCCACTTGTTTATTCAAAGTAGAGATATCAACTAGTATCTTCAAGGCATATTTCATTTCGTTTGTTATGGTATTGATGTTAATGGATTCTGTGGTTATAATTGTTAAAAGTTCGCGTAATTTGATCTGCTGCTCGTTTTTGTGGTTTTTTATTTTATCCACCGATGTTATAAGATCATTGTTTATTTTTAGTTGTTTGTTATTTGCTTAGAATTTTGATCCAGATTATTTAGGTGTGCATATATCTCTTCCGCATCTTCATTATCCATAACACCGGCCAAAAAGTTCAGTGAATTTCCCCAAAGGTTAATGAGTCCTCTCTTCTGTCGTCTTGGTATAATTGTGTTTATATTTTCTCGTAGCTGATAAAGTTCTCTCTGCAGCAATTCTAAATGTACATTGCCTGTATGTATTCAGTTGTAAAGTTTTTATATTAGATTCAATTACGTTGGTTTTCTTAACGTATTCTTCCAGGTTAATTACGCGAATGAATCTGACGTAGTTATCCACGATGAGTTTTTCTTCTAATTTCTGTATTATATAACCGTTAGTTGTGTATATTGGCGTTATTTCCAATCTTTGGGCCACCGACTAGGCAATTAGGACCATTATTATGCCTTTATTATTCACTGAAGTCTTCAAAATTCTTAAGCTTTTGTTACCCGAAAAGTATTTTACGTATAGTAGACTACTATAGTACCTTTATCGAATAACACTCTTTTCATTATGTCTAACAGATTACTGTTGTTAGTTACGTAAACAATGTTTTGCACTTTTTTATGAATAATTTTTTGAGTTATTTTTTCCTTGTTTCCATAATAAATGTATAGTTGAATTTTGTAAATGTTGATTGGTTTTTCGATAATAGGAATATGGTTCTGACTATCTTCTGCTGCTGAGTGAGTTGTTGCCGCTGTTGAAAGTTGATCATTGTTGTCATTAGTAGTATGCTTTTCTATTTGGTTTCCATAATTAATACATTTTTCGAATTCGCGACTTATGTCATTACATTCATCATGTATTTTGCCAATAGTAAGCTCTTTTTCATTATTATTTTCTATTTTATTTTGCGTAGGCAATCTGCTTATTGCGTCCGCTGCACTATTGTGTTTCCCTTTTACGTATTCGATAGTGTAATCAAACTCATTCAATTTTATTTTCCATGTCTGTAGTTTCGAGTTTGGTTCTTTCAATGAGTCTAACCAAACTAGTGGTCTGTGATCTGTTTTTATCACAAATGTTCTCCCGAACAAATAGGGTCGAAAATACTTTGTAGATACCACAATAGCTAGTAACTCCTTTTCTATCGTTGAGTACCGCGTTTCATGATCATTTAAAGTTCTGCTGTAGTATGATATGACATGATTACTTTGCATTAGAATTCCGCCAATTGCGTAGTTGGAGGCATCAGTCGCTAAAACGAATTGTTTGCTAAAGTCTGGATACTGTAATACTGGTTCAGTGGTTAGGTAGATCTTTAGTTTGTTGAACGCATTTACATAGTCTTTGTCTTTTAGATTTATTTTTGCATTTATCTTTAGGTATTTAATTATCGGATTTGCGATTCGTGAGTAATCTTGTAGTAACTGGCTATCCCGAGGAAGGTTCTTATTTCTTTCTGTGTTGTTGGTAATTTAATTGCTTGGATTGCTGATACTTTGCTAGGGTTTGGTTTTATTCCGTCTTCAGAGATGATATGGCCCAAAAACTCGGTGTCTTTCTTCATAAATTCGCATTTTTGAAGTTGAATCTTTAGGTTCGAATCATATAGCCTCTGTAGTATTATTTTAACGAATTAATGTGATATTATAGACTTGTAGAAAAGACTAATACGTCATCCAAGTATACTACGCATATTTTGTTTATGAACTCGTATAGTACCTTATTTATCATTCGCTGAAAGGTCGCCGGAGCGTTTTTTAAGCCAAAAGGCATCCGGGTGAATTCATAGTGGCCAGTTGCCGTGGTAAAGGCAGTTTTTTTGCTGATCTCTTTTATCCATTTAAATCTGGTGAAAGCCTTTGGCCAGATCCAGCTTTGAAAAATAAACGCACTTCCCCAGTTTGTCAAAAATATCTTCTACATTGGGTATAGGAAACCCTTCTTTGAATTTCGGGGTACATATAATAGAAGTTTATTGTAGATAGGTATATCATCTTTGGTTGAGATTCTGTGTTTTACCTCACTTGTTAACGTGAGATCATCATTGTCTTTGTAAAATACACTTTTATTTTGATTAATGAGTTTATGTAGCAATATCCTTTCTTCAGAGTTAAGGTTATCGTCTCTTATGAATTCTAAAATGTTCCATTTCTTGACTTCATTATTGAACATTTCGACTATGTTTTCCTTATATGCTTTCCGATCATAGATTTCTTCGTCGGGGTTAAGGAATATTTTAATATGCGCATTGTCTGTGCTTAAGACACGGTTCTTATAGTCTATCTTGGCATTAAGATCACATAGAATATTATTTGCTATTAATCTGTCAAATCTATCGTGGTATTTGTATTCTAAGAAGTCACGTAATGGTCAACCAAGTTAAATTCTCGAAATATTGGAAAGCGACAAATTATATCTACTTGAGATGTTTTATTAAGAGCGCGTAAGCTAATATTTACTTCACTTTTCCATTTGTTCTGACTAAACCCAGGATTTATTATGCTATGTTCTGCTCCTTCCAGAGAAAAAATAGTGTAAAATTAAACAGAATCTTACTATTTCACAGGTTATTATTTTTCAACACGGTGGACCATGTTAAGAATTTAACATGATACTTATTTTTCACAGGATTGTTAATTTCATATTTTACCAGGAGATACTGGTAATTCAACATGAACAACCTCTTTAGTATAACACTGTATATGTACTCCTAAATTAACTTTGGTTACATGTCTAAATAACATTTGAAAATTGCTAAATTAACAATGGCCAATGTCAATGCAACTCTTTTAAGCATGTAGAAATAACATTCGACACCGTTTCAAATAACATTATCACTGTTAAATTAAAACTGTTTCCCATGTTAAAAGAACATCTGACACCAGCTAAATTAACATGGACCAATGTGAATGCAATACTTTTTACCATGTAAAAAAACATTCGACACCTAATATCAACAACTGTAGAATTTACAACGTTGACCGAGCTGAATCTGCAAGTAAAATCTGTTTGTTTGAAATAATAAATCATTTTAAATTTAAAATTGTTTAAATATATATTTATTTGTTAATCATTTTTTAAATGAAGGATATGTACATAATCATAGAAGATATAAATAAAAATTAATGTAGTACGAAAAAATTAAATTTAAAATCAATTCATAAGATTTTACAAATATTATTTTTAGAAATGTACAATGGTAAAGAAGTTATACTAAATAATTTTTAAACGAACTGCCTTTTTTCATAACAAAGTATATGAACGTGAAGGGGTTGTGAACGGATTTCATTTATATTTAAAAAAGTGTGAATAAGTGAATTTTCTCCAATAAGATATGCTTGAAGATGTGAATAATAGGAGGTTAATAGATTCTGTACTTTGTCTGGGAACAGCTCAGCAAAATCTATTTCAATCTCCCACAATTATAAAAAAAATATATAGGTATTGATTTGATCTATATATTATATAAGAAAATATTACCAATGTATGGCCCAGAGAATCAACTAAAATATTTTGGTTTTTGTTATTTAAAATATCGTCTCACCTCATTCTGGAGGTGTCTTTCCATTTTTTGGTTATTTGATCCCAGGGCTGGGTATTGTGTAAAAGCCATGTCTTATTTGCTATATCCTCTTGGGCTTTTTTAGAAATTACTTTCTTAGTAGAATAACACAAAATATATATTAAAACATACTTGCAACAAATGGTTCAATTTTGTTGGTAGTAGCCCTCGCACTGTTTGTTGCAAGTTTTTTCCTTAATTTTCTCTGGGAATTTGTAGCCTTATCGTATAGTTTTCCCGTGGGATTTTTGCGATTCCCTTTTAGCACTGCAATAAAATCTCTGAGCAACAAAAGACATTAATGAGTTAAACAAAACATTCATTATTTATATACTTAATTCTTTCTTACCGGATCTTCTGATGGAAAATTGGATATTATTTCTTCGGAGAATGTAATGCTCATAGGCATTGATTGGTCGATAAAGTGGTTTGTTATAATCTTAATTAAATAATCCCGGTGCACATCTGATAACTCTGAATGGTCCTTGTATTGCGCGATTAAATCCTGGCCTCTTCGAGTTGCTTTTAATATTGTATCTAAGCTTTCCCCTGGTGCTATTATCGGCGAATTTTGTTGGGAATTCAGCCACTTCCTACAATTTGAGCTTGACGTTGAAAGCGTGTCAGCCTGAAAATAATAAAATGTTTAATGTTTTTAAAACTAATACCTGTTTAACGCGCAGTATTCACCTCATTTTGTCGCCAGTGGTAAATTCTTTCCTTGAATTTTACCCGTGTGCCAAGCATTGAAACGGGAAAGAGCTCATTAATGTCTGCATCTTTGATTAAATGTAGGCTTTCTTCATCCATTTCACAATCTGATTAAAATTGTTAAATTAATTGATTTTATTATATTTATACATTACCAAGCAATCTTTTATAGACTTCTTCACCGAACTGTAATTTTTCACATATAATTTCTTTTAGCTCATCTTTTTTCTCCTTATCTAAACTAAATAAATCTTTGATGCTGAACCACCTTCGGATTCACTTATTTAAAAAATTTTCAATTCCAATGGGATATTCCATATTAATTCACTTCACAATATTCACAATATAAAATTTAAATTAACATCTACTCTTAAGCCGTGTGACAGAATGATGACGATTGAATGATTGCAAGCTGAAGCGTCATGTAAAAGTTTTTAACACGAAAACCTCTTCGCTTCAACTCGATAACGGTTAAAATTGACAGTTTAGACTGTTTTAGTATAAAAAAGATCCATTATTTTGTGGAAACTACAGATATAGTCTGTTGAAATAAAAAGACATCGTGTATTCTTTACGCTTGCTTCAGGTTACCACGCATATCTAACACATTTTAACATTTTAATCGTGTTGAATTTACATTTTATACTGCTAGTTTAACAAATTAATTACACGGTCATGTTATTTCAACTCTGCACTTCATTTTAAAAAAATCATGTCAAATTTTGGATTTGTTGTTGTTTTGTGTAGAAAAATCTATCATGTATATTTAACATGAGACATGTTAACTTTTTACATTGAAAAATTCTCTGGGTGATGAGTCTATTAGAAATCGCATGGTCTTAAGTGGGTTGCTTATTCTTATATAGTTATTTCTGAAAGGATTTTGATTGGATTGTCGCGTTTGCGCACTGTAATTGTTATAATTTCTTGATTGTCGAGTTTGAGTCTTGTGAGTCCTGTCTTTGATTTTAGAAAGTATTTTTCATATTTCCGTTTGATTTGTTAAATCTACCTCCTCCATTAACTTCTCTATTTTTTGTATTGCCTTCTATTTGCCTATTAGGTTGGTTCCGAAATCCATAGTTTGCGTTACCCTGATTATCTTTAGAGGTAAAATTTCCTCTGTGGCTTGATCTATAAAATTTGTCAAAAGATTTGTTTCTATTAGGCTGTCCGGTAGGACCGAAGTGTTGATGTTTTACTTCTAATATTATCTTAAATGCTTCGTTTAACTTTTTTGGATTACGTAAAAGAATGATTGTTCGGGTTGGTTCAGGAAGATTATCTATAAAACATTCAAGAGCAATGCGGTTGTTTGAATCGAATAATTCTCGATCATGTTCGTTATTGAGCAACTGTGTATTATTTATTCTACCTAAATAATTGTTTAAGCTATTATAAAAATCTTCTATCGTCGTTGTAACGCGAGCTGTTCTAATTTTATCTAGAAGTACATTTGTAGCTAATCTTTCTCCAAAATTAGATTTTAATTTTTCCTTAATTTCACTCCATGTGTCTAGTCTTCCCTGTCTATGAAGTGTTCTTCGTGCTTTACCTGTTATTTTATCTTTAATATAACCTGTAAAAATGGCTCTATTCGTTTCATTAAATGTTAATATCGTCGGCGCGATGGCATCGATTCTTTCAAAAAACTCGAGTAAATTATTATCTTCCCCACTGAATTTAGGGAGGCGAGCAATAAAGTCTAATATAATTTTGAATTTTTCGGGCATTGATAGTTCCTCCATTTATTTAATAACTTATATATTTTTTTATGACTTTATTAAATGGCTTACGGTGGTTCAGTTTAATTGATGCTCCTGGATGTTAGTGATGCTTAAGCTAGAGTTTCAACTATTTTATTTTGAGTCCAAATGGTTATTCCTTTTTTCTCACTATATTTATTTGAATTTGCACTGCACTGGTTCTACGTAATATTTTGTAAACTTTTTAACGCTTGAAACTGTAAAAATTAGAATCAAACTTTTTAACACTTGAAACTGTTAAAAAATGTGGGATCAAACTTTTAACGCTTGAAACTGTAAAAATAAGAATCAAACTTTTTAATGCTTGAAGAACAATCAGAGATAAAAAAAAATTTTACTTCTTTTTATTCTCTTGGCCGTTTGTTTTTCGACTGCGCCAGTAATGAAGACAAGTAGTCCGTTTGATTTGGGAGTTTATTTCGAACTGAAAACTTAGAAGTATATTACTTAAAAATAATACAAAGGTTCTTATCTTACGTTGGGAACCAAACAACAATAGTCTACTTGCTACGTGACAAAATGTGCCGATCATGCAAAATAATGCCGGGCGACAATCTGTCCACATGGAATTATGCTTGCTATGTTACGTGACCGAATGTGCCGATCATGCAAAATGATGCTGGGCGACAAGCCTGTGCGCGTGGGATTATGCTTGCTATGCTATGTTAGAAGCCACTTATGACAATATAATAATAATAATATTCGGCGTGACAGACCATTGCGGTCCAAGGTCTAACTTCTCGCAACCATTCTTGTTGAGCATGTATATTTTTGCACACAAATGGAAGGGACCAATTTAAGGCCGGATCCGAACGGCGAATTGAGAAGCTTTCCATAACAAGTTATTACTCTCGGAACGTTTGTCACCCATTCGCGGGAGGTGGGACCCCGTGAAAAATACTTTTGGTGTTACTGGGATTCGAACCACGAACCCCCTGCTCAGTAGCCATGCTCATTTCCACTGAGCCACAGCGCCCACGGTGCCAAGCATATAGCCGAGCATTATAAGGGTGCGAACGCCTTTAAGCGTGCGCGAATTATTAAATTAAAAAAAAGAACCTGCAAAAAGGCTTTGTCTTGATCCAAGAGATCTAAGCAAAGCATTAAAACCGCAACAACAACAGCACCGGAACTATTTAAGAGATATGTATATCAATATTTTGGACAATTACGCGGAACATGCGTCTATATGAATTATCTTTTCGTCTATGGAAAAGACGGCAATTAGCATGATCAACATCTAAAAAACGTGTTTGAAAAGCTCGTGCTCGCTCAGTGCATGCTCACTTCAGTGAAATATCGACGGCATATTTTTACCGAAAATGGCATAAGTGCGCTGATAGGATAAAATCAGTTTTGGAAATAAAGCCTCGAACAAACAAAAAAGAACTATAACGTTTCCTTGGCTTAATAAATTATCTTAGAAGTTTTGTTACAAATCTTTCCGAAATTTCGGAAAATTTACGACTTTTATTAAAGAAAAACACAGATTTGATTTGGTTGGCCCAGCTAACACTTTCAATTAAAAAATAAAAAAAGAGATAATTTTACAGTGCGATGCTTCCAAAGGTGGTTTATGATGTTGCCTTTTGCTCGCCGATGGCCCAGTAAGTTTTGCTTCTAGAGCACTCAACGAGTCTGAAATAAATTGAAAAAGAACTGCTGGCCATTACCTTTGCACAACTACATATATGGTCGTGCAGGGACCGTTCAAACAGATCACAAACCCTTGGTTACAATTTGTTCCAAAGACTTGGACAAAATTGATTGCACACGTCTTCAAAGAAATAAACTTAAAGTGGATTTAGCCTTTAGCCGTGCATGAAAAAATGAGCGTGCCGACTATAGTTAAATTGTGGTTAGCCAGAAGAGATTGACACTACGAGAATGTTATAGTTAAATTAAAATTGTGGTTAGCCTGAAGTGATTGACACTAAGAGAATGTTATAGGTTTTTTATATCTGCAGGGGAAATGTAATCTATTGCTTTATGGTAACATTGAAAAACATACTAACTCTCGTCTGGCTGACCACAATTTATATTTAACATGCGTCCTGTTCATTTTTTCTTGAACGGCTCAAATGTAAATCAAGCATTTTGCACGAAGGTCATTTGGGAATAAACAAAACCAAACTACGCGCAAAGTCCTTATTGTATTAAAAAATATAAACAGTAAAATTAAAAATTTTATAAATAGTTTTATGGCGGGAGACGATCAAATAAACACAGCCAAGCCCGTTTATGTTAAATTTTTAATCATTAAATATGAATAGTAAATGTTACCACCAATCAATATAATACGCAAA
Organism: Nephrocerus scutellatus; assembly: GCA_947095585.1. Taxonomy (NCBI): domain Eukaryota; kingdom Metazoa; phylum Arthropoda; class Insecta; order Diptera; family Pipunculidae; genus Nephrocerus; species Nephrocerus scutellatus. The sequence goes on from OX352761.1 coordinate 45,265,445, forward strand.
ATGTATCCATAAAAGAATATGAAAAGTAACTATTATGAATTAAGTTTTAATTTGTATCGAGTTAAGAAAGTGCGCATCGATTGTGTTTTTATTGTTTCTGTAGTGCGTTCGTTGAAAAGTGCGCGGCGGTGTTTAACGTTGTTCTGGGGACTGTTCATTATTTTCAGCGACAGTCCAGATCTTGATGTAGTTGGTGTCGGATGTTCGTTCGTCGTGGCGTTTCTCCACCGGACTCTCATTAGGATTATTTTAGATTAAGATATTTTATTTAACATTAAAGTATTATACAATTTTGACTTAAAACTAAACTTATAACTATTATTATTAAGTTTCGGCTCAACAATAGGGGACCGACGTATTTACATTGTCTTTTTTTTTGTATTGCTTATTATTAAACAATATTATTTACTACTTAATCTACTACATGTTTATATTTAAAGTAATTTAATTTTAAACGATAAATTTTAAAATAAAATAAAAATGGAAGAAAAAATATAAAAGGGGGTATAAACAGGGCGATCTTCAGCCTCTGTAATGTTGATTGTTGGCCTTCTCGTAGATGGAGGCGTCTTGATTATTAAGGATGTCGTTGTATCTAGCATCTGTGAATCCTCTGATGTTTATGTAGCGGTGGCTTGGCGCGGTTTCCTCGATTCTCAGTCGTTGCATCTCCGGACTTGGATGTGTTTCTAACCCATCAACGAATTTCTTTGCCATTTGGAACAAGTGGTCGGTTATTGGCAGGAGACCTGCCGCGTCATAAAGTCTTGCAGTCGACACAAACTTATAGCTGTTTGGCACCCTCCAGAGTCCTGTACAGATCCAAAGTACCTTCATTTCAAATAGGGAGATCTTCTTCATCGTTGTTGGTGAGACGGTGAACCATATGGGATAGCCATAGGTTATCACTTGCCTGATGAGCTGCTTGTAGATGAGCAGCCTGGTGTTGTTGGACAGTCCGTTTCGTCTTCTTAGTAGCGGGTGCACCAAATGAAGAGCGTAGTTCGCTTTTTCAATGTTTTATCATTGTGAGAGTTAAACTTGAGCCTCTCAGTAAAGTTGATTCCCAGGTACTTAGTCTCTGACTTGGTGTTTATCGTGTTATCCAGAAGGGTGATTTTTAAGGCTCTGCACCGGCTTGCGATTATTCTTATCCTTGTTTCGGTTGCTGGCACTCGGAAGCAGATGAGTTCCGATTTGTTGGCGTTAATCTTCAGTCCCGACTTCAGGTAGTACTCCCAAAGATTTCGGAAACATGCTACTGTACTGTTTTCAACGTTCATTCCTCGAGTGACATTGCTGTGAAGTTTCAGCAGAGGGTGCATCGTAGAGTGCACCCGAATTGAAAGGAAGGAATAAGGCCTCTTTCCGAACAAAACGTATTGATCTTTTTACGGATCAAAGACTCGAATACTTTACTGATACAACACAGTAAAGCTATTGGACGGTAACCAGTTACGCTTGAGCGGTCAGTTTTCTTGGGTACTGGTACTACTTTGGCCACCTTCCAGTTGTCTGGAAAGTAACCATTGTTAAGGCAATTGTTGAAAATGATGGTTAACATCAAGATTGCTATACCCGGTAACTTTTTAAGCAAAAAGTTAGAAATCCCGTCCGATGCCCGATGATTTTTTTGAGTTTCCACTCATTATTAAATCACTGACAATAGCTGTTTTGGTAAACATTTCAACGTCTACGGGCGCTCTAGCGGGGTTTTCTTCACTAAACCGCACTACAGGATTACTTGCAGAAGTGGCGTCTTCCACAAGACTTTCCACCTTTTCCAAAAAATCTGGAAAATGCGTTGGTGGTCGGTCCGTAAAGCTCCTTTCAAAGGCTTCGGATTTTTCAACAGGACTGGAAGCTACTTGATTTTCAAACGTTATACTCTCTGAAATGGAAATACGCTTTCCGACTAGAGAGTTCAGCTTCTTAAAAGCATCAGGACCTGGTTTGATGTTCTGGAGTCGTTTGGTCAGGTCATCTTCCTGGTACCTCCGCAGTGCTTGACGAAACATGTTCACTGTAAACGCAGTTGCGAAAGCACAGACTGGTATTCGTCGTTGACTGTATAAAGAGTCCTGTTAAAAATCCTCTGCAGGCGCTTCCTCAGCCGTTGCTTGTGAGCGTATATTGCCTGTATATGCCCAGGCAGGTGTTGGAAGCGATCCCTGCTGGTGCGTTTTGTTTTCTGCCGATCGATGGCTGTGTTTACCGCAATCTCGAAATTTCTGATAACATCATCAATTTCATTATTCTCCAGATTTCTGCAGTCCTCTGGCATTGTTAAATCAGCTTCAACTTCAGATCTAAGCCGGTTCCAGTTTACTTTCCTGAAGTTGATGTGTAGTTCAGATGTTGGTGTGTCTTTCAGAATTCGCTGATTCAACCTCACTCGAAGCTCTATGGCCATATGATCCGAGTCGCTATCGTGCGCCAAACAGAAATAATTTCTTAATTCTGGAAGGATATTAATAAAATTTGTAGTTGCCAAAAAGAAATCCAGAGTTGAAAGGTTTGCTCCGAATAACCTTTCAGTGTCGTCGAAGATGTTAGATTTTTCAGTAGATGGGGCCGTTTTTAAAGCCTGCTTCTTCACTGGTTTACTGCTTTCTTGGATGGTTGGTGGTGGTTTGTTGATTGTAGCTGGCTTGCTAGCAGTCCCCATAGCAGCTACACTAGTAAAGCTAACTCCTTTCACTATCGCTTTTGCAGCAGACATCTGGGCGAATTTATGCTTCTCCTTCTTCTTTTGGGCAGTTATAACTTTTTCCGCCATCTTCTCCTTATATTTGGGATATCCTCGATAGTTTGCAGGATGTCCATTTTTTTGGCAATTTGTGCAGAAGACGTTGTCGTCTTTCTTGTTGTCTGCGTTTCTCGGGCATTGGCCAGGTAAATGTTCGTCTTTGCACTTGACACATCTATATTTCATGTCGCAATTGCTTGTCCAAACTTTTGGCAATTTTTGCATTGGGTAATGCCTGCTGGTTTTAGATTTTCCCAATGCACCAGCTGGTTCATCAGGAGCGTTTTTGAGCATACTGCTGCTTTATCGCAGTTCTTCTCAAGCTCTACAATGAAATAGTTAAATTTCCTGTCGTTCCTCTGTGATTTGAAGGGTTTGACCTCCACTACAGGGACACCCTCTGCCGTCAACGCTTCCTTGACATCCTCAGTGTCAAAGGAGTGGTGAATACCTTTAAGGACCAACAATTCTTTCCTGTCCTCCTTAGCGGTATAGGTGTTGAATTCAGTCTTTCCCGACTGTAGGAAAGACCGAATTCGCTGGTGGCCGTCTTTGTTCATGGCCGTAACGACCGATTTGCTGCTATTGATGTTGCGAATTCTGCAACTAATATTGGCACTCTTCGTGAACTTTGTGAGTTCAGCGACGTTCAGTCTGAAACAGATTATTGGTGGGATAGCAAATGGTTTGGTTGCTGGTCCAGTACTTTGCGTAGTTATGTTTCCTGGAGCGGTTGGTTGTGATGACTGCACCGTTTTACGTTGCACCTCTTTTGGTTCTGTTGTTTTCTCCACAACAATTGGTTTTGGCGCAATCCTGGCTACTGAAGGCGGAGATGAAGTTGGTGGTAATGAAGGTCTGGAACTTGCAGACAATCTTCTTCTTTTTGCCTTTACTGTCATGGTTTCGGGAGATGAACGATCCTTGAGACTATCTTCGTCGCTAAAATTATCCTCTCCGCCGCTGCTGGCTTCGGACGCTTCAGTATCCGATTCCTCGACAACGCTTATGGTTTCCTCCTCTGAAGTCGCTGAATCGCACAGCTGGTTCACTTCATCCAGCCTTCGGTACAACGACAAGAGGAAATCCCCACCACGGTTGGTGACTTGTTCCTTAATCAAGAACAAGACCTCATTGACTTTTTCCTTCCTTTTAGATTTGTTCCCCATTTTATAGGGCTGATTGAAAGGAAAACCTTTTCTGAAAATAAATTCTAATAACTGGAAAAGAAAAGTATTTCTGAAATTAAAAAATAATTAGTGAAATAATATTAAATAAAAAAGTAGCAGGTAGCGAAATGCTCGCTTTTGGTTTTGTGTTTTTTTTTAATCGTTAGCAGGGAGCTGGACGATATGATATGATGCGTGATCTACGTGTGCTCGTGTTGAGCGCTCGATGATGACTGGACTCTCATTAGGCTTTGGAGCTTCTTCAATCGGCTGGTCGTTTATGGGCCAAAAATGCTGCTTTCAATCGATCGATGGAAATTTTTCTTGTCTGGTTGCGAATCTTAACCCTGAAATATTTTTCATATCATTGCATGACCTCGTATGGCCCATCTTAAGGTGGCTGTAACGGACTTTTCACCGTATCGTTCCGCACAAAGACATAAGTGCAATTCGTCAGCTGTTTTTGTACGAAGAATTTCGACAGATGATTCGCAGGTTGTGGTCGAATCTTATTCATCATTCGTCTAAGACTTTTCAGGAACTCCGCCTCGTTATCGGATTCTGGAATCTCGTGAAAAAATTCCCCTGGTAACCTCAATGACATTCCGCATACCAATTCTGATAGCGTCGCTTTAATATCTTCTTTGAATGTTGATCTCAATCCTTGTAAAATTGTGGGAAGTACGTCTATCCAGTCGTTGGTTTGGTAACTCTTGATTGCGCTTTTGAGAGTTCTATGCCATCTCTCGATCATGACATTCGACTGGGAGTGATACGGCGTCATTTTAAGATGATTAATTCCCAAGCGTCTCGTTAACTGTCGAAAAACATCGGATTCGAACTGTCGGCCTAAGTCCGTGGTGATTCGCGATATGGTGCCAAATTGTGATACCCAGTTCGAAATAAACTTTCGAGCGATCGTATAAGCTGTTATGTCGGATATCGGATAAGTCTCTGGCCATCGCGTATAACAATCGATGCACGTTAAAATGTAACGTTTTCCTAAACTTACTGGTAACGGATTAACGATATCCATATCGACATGTTGAATTCGACTATCCGGAACGATGAAATCGGAATCTTCGCTCGCTGACACGCTAGAAAAGCCCGCACGAAGTTGTTACAACCTGTATTCATTTTAGGCCAATAGAATTTTTGCCGTAATAATTTGTTTGTTGCTCTAACACCTGCATGTGCGAAACCCTGAAGTCGGGTTAGTATTAGAGTTCTAAACTTTTTAGGTACGAACGGTCTGATTAATTCGTAGGTCGGCTCACAGCACAGTCTTTCGTTTGGTCCTCGAATGACAAAATATTTAAGAATATGATTGCAATAAATACTTGCCAATAAAGTTTTTAATTCGGGATCGTCTTTTAGCTCCTCTGCCATCTCGTTGAAATCGATAATATGATTACTATTGATTAGCTCGATTCGAGACAGTAGATCCGCTACTGCGTTATCTTTGTCAGCGATGTGCAAAATTTGTGTGATGAATTACCCGATGTAATCGATGTGTCGGACCTGTCGCGGTGACACCTTCTCGAGTTTTTGTTTAAACATGAAGATCAAATTTTTTTTTTAGATTAAGATATTTTATTAAACATTTAGATATTTAACAATTTTGACTTAAAAACTAAACTTATAACTATTATTATTAAGTGTCGGCTCAACAATAGGGGCCCGACGTATTTACATTGTCTTTTTTTTTTGTATTGCTTATTATTAAACAATATTATTTACTACTTAATCTACTACATGTTTATATTTAAAGTAATTTAATTTTAAACGATAAATTTTAAAATAAAATAAAAATGGAAGAAAAAATATAAAAGGGGGTATAAACAGGGCGATCTTCAGCCTCTGTAATGTTGATTGTTGGCCTTCTCGTAGATGGAGGCGTCTTGATTATTAAGGATGTCGTTGTATCTAGCATCTGTGAATCCTCTGATGTTTATGTAGCGGTGGCTTGGCGCGGTTTCCTCGATTCTCAGTCGTTGCATCTCCGGACTTGGATGTGTTTCTAACCCATCAACGAATTTCTTTGCCATTTGGAACAAGTGGTCGGTTATTGGCAGGAGACCTGCCGCGTCATAAAGTCTTGCAGTCGACACAAACTTATAGCTGTTTGGCACCCTTCAGAGTCCTGTACAGATCCAAAGTACCTTCATTTCAAATAGGGAGATCTTCTTCATCGTTGTTGGTGAGACGGTGAACCATATGGGATAGCCATAGGTTATCACTTGCCTGATGAGCTGCTTGTAGATGAGCAGCCTGGTGTTGTTGGACAGTCCGTTTCGTCTTCTTAGTAGCGGGTGCACCAAATGAAGAGCGTAGTTCGCTTTTTTCAATGTTTTATCATTATGAGAGTTAAACTTGAGCCTCTCAGTAAAGTTGATTCCCAGGTACTTAGTCTCTGACTTGGTGTTTATCGTGTTATCCAGAAGGGTGATTTTTAAGGCTCTGCACCGGCTTGCGGTTTTTCTTATCCTTGTTTCGGTTGCTGGCACTCGGAAGCAGATGAGTTCCGATTTGTTGGCGTTGATCTTCAGTCCCCACTTCAGGTAGTACTCCCAAAGATTTCGGAGGTGTTCCTCCACTCTTCGGGCAGCTATCTCAGGAGAGAGAGAAACGGCATACGTGATGGAGTCATCCGCGTAAAGCATGCTGCTTGTTCCGGCTGTATTGGTGGGTTGATCCGCCGTGTAGATGTTGAAAAGGACTGGGCCAAGTGTGGAACCTTGAGGAACTCCGGCTTTAATCCCTTTCCTAGTGGATGAGTCGCCAAAAATCTGTACAAAAAATACCCTGTGAAAGAGAAAATTTTTAATTATTTTTACAATATAATTGGGGAAGCAAAATCTAATAAGTTTGAACAGTAGCCCGTTGATCCATACACTATCGAAGGCTTTTTCGATGTCTAGCAAACATGCTACTGTACTGTTTTTAACGTTCTTTCCTCGAGTGACATTGCTGTGAAGTTTCAGCAGAGGGTGCATCGTAGAGTGCACCCGAATTGAAAGGAAGGAATAAGGCCTCTTTCCGAACAAAACGTATTGATCTTTTTACGGATCAAAGACTCGAATACTTTACTGATACAACACAGTAAAGCTATTGGACGGTAACCAGTTACGCTTGAGCGGTCAGTTTTCTTGGGTACTGGTACTACTTTGGCCACCTTCCAGTTGTCTGGAAAGTAACCATTGTTAAGGCAATTGTTGAAAATGATGGTTAACATCAAGATTGCTATACCCGGTAACTTTTTAAGCAAAAAGTTAGAAATCCCGTCCGATGCCCGATGATTTTTTTGAGTTTCCACTCATTATTAAATCACTGACAATAGCTGTTTTGGTAAACATTTCAACGTCTACGGGCGCTCTAGCGGGGTTTTCTTCACTAAACCGCACTACAGGATTACTTGCAGAAGTGGCGTCTTCCACAAGACTTTCCACCTCTTCCAAAAAATCTGGAAAATGCGTTGGTGGTCGGTCCGTAAAGCTCCTTTCAAAGGCTTCGGATTTTTCAACAGGACTGGAAGCTACTTGATCTCCAAACGTGATACTCTCTGAAATGGAAATACGCTTTCCGACCAGAGAGTTCAGCTTCTTAAAAGCATCAGGACCTGGTTTGATGTTCTGGAGTCGTTTGGTCAGGTCATCTTCCTGGTACCTCCGCAGTGCTTGACGAAACATGTTCACTGTAAACGCAGTTGCGAAAGTACAGACTGGTATTCGTCGTTGACTGTATAAAGAGTCCTGTTAAAAATCCTCTGCAGGCGCTTCCTCAGCCGTTGCTTGTGAGCATATATTGCCTGTATATGCCCAGGCAGGTGTTGGAAGCGATCCCTGCTGGTGCGTTTTGTTTTCTGCCGATCGATGGCTGTGTTTACCGCAATCTCGAAATTTCTGATAGCATCATCAATTTCGTTATTCTCCAGATTTCTGCAGTCCTCTGGCATTGTTAAATCAGCTTCAACTTCAGATCTAAGCCGGTTCCAGTTTACTTTCCTGAAGTTCATGTGTAGTTCAGATGTTGGTGTGTCTTTCAGAATTCGCTGATTCAACCTCACTCGAAGCTCTATGGCCATATGATCCGAGTCGCTATCGTGCGCCAAACAGAAATAATTTATTAATTCTGGAAGGATATTAATAAAATTTGTAGTTGCCAAAAAGAAATCCAGAGTTGACGGTGTCCGAGGGAACGTCTTCCGGGGCTGTGAAACTACAGCCATGGTATGCTGATGAGGATTTGAATCCAGCCAATCTGCAATAGCCTTTCCTTGAATATTGCACACTTCATCTTGCCATCGGGTGTGCCTAGCGTTAAAATCCCCGCCAACCACACAGTATGTGTGCCTAGAGGAGATGCCGCAGACAGTTTGCAGATCCCGTTGGATGTCTTCCCTCGTTGCGTTACAGTGATTGTACACAGATATCACCAGCAAGGTCTCAACCTCGTTGACTTTGATGCTGACAGCTGTTGCTTCCATGCTACGCAACCCACTGATTTGCACCTTCTCGCCTGCCATTGTGTCCTTGATAAGGACCGCCGTCCCAGAGCGTCCACTGCTTTTGTCGACCCTGTGGATATTGTATCCGTCTGGACTGAAAGGGTTTCTCCCTGTAAGGTGTGTTTCCTGTAAAAGAAGAATGTCGGGTTTATTAGTTTTAATAAATAATTTAAGTGTGATACGCCTTGCTAAAGAATAAATGGAGCTCACATTATCTGAGAATATACTTATCCTGCTTATTGTGAACATAATTCACAAATAAGTCGATCCAAAACAGTTGTTTTGGACCTGTCATCAAGGCTGCCATAATTAGCAGGCACGACTTTTCTTGCCCTCTGCAAAATTGTGAAAAGGTTTGCTCCGAATAACCTTTCAGTGTCGTCGAAGATGTTAGATTTTTCAGTAGATGGGGCCGTTTTTAAAGCCTGCTTCTTCACTGGTTTACTGCTTTCTTGGATGGTTGGTGGTGGTTTGTTGATTGTAGCTGGCTTGCTAGCAGTCCCCATAGCAGCTACACTAGCAAAGCTAACTCCTTTCACTATCGCTTTTTCAGCAGACTTCTAAGCGAATTTATGCTTCTCCTTCTTCTTTTGGGCAGTTATAACTTTTTTCGCCATCTTCTCCTTATATTTGGGATATCCTCGATAGTTTGCAGGATGTCCATTTTTTTGGCAATTTGTGCAGAAGACGTTGTCGTCTTTCTTGTTGTCTGCGTTTCTCGGGCATTGGCCAGGTAAATGTTCGTCTTTGCACTTGACACATCTATATTTCATGTCGCAATTGCTTGTCCAAACTTTTGGCAATTTTTGCATTGGGTAATGCCTGCTGGTTTTAGCTTTTCCCAATGCACCAGCTGGTTCATCAGGAGCGTTTTTGAGCATACTGCTGCTTTATCGCAGTTCTTCTCAAGCTCTACAATGAAATGGTTAAATTTCCTGTCGTTCCTCTGTGATTTGAAGGGTTTGACCTCCACTACAGGGACACCCTCTGCCGTCAACCCTTCCTTGACATCCTCAGTGTCAATGGAGTGGTGAATACCTTTAAGGACCAACAATTCTTTCCTGTCCTCCTTAGCGGTATAGGTGTTGAATTCAGTCTTTCCCGACTGTAGGAAAGACCGAATTCGCTGGTGGCCGTCTTTATTCATGGCCGTAACGACCGATTTGCTGCTATTGATGTTGCGAATTCTGCAACTAAAATTGGAACTCTTCGTGAACTTTGTGAGTTCAGCGACGTTCAGTCTGAAACAGATTATTGGTGGGATAGCAAATGGTTTGGTTGCTGGTCCAGTACTCTGCGTAGTTATGTTTCCTGGAGCGGTTGGTTGTGATGACTGCACCGTTTTACGTTGCACCTCTTTTGGTTCTGTTGTTTTCTCCACAACAATTGGTTTTGGCGCAATCCTGGCTACTGAAGGCGGAGATGAAGTTGGTGGGAATGAAGGTCTGGAACTAGCAGACAATCTTCTTCTTTTTGCCTTTACTGTCATGGTTTCGGGAGATGCACGATCCTTGCGACTATCTTCGTCGCTAAAATTATCCTCTCTGCCGCTGCTGGCTTCGGACGCTTCAGTATCCGATTCCTCGACAACGCTTATGGTTTCCTCCTCTGTCGCTGAATCGCACAGCTGGTTCACTTCTTCCAGCCTTCGGTACAACGACAAGAGGAAATCCCCACCATGGTTGGTGACTTGTTCCTTAATCAAGAACAAGACCTCATTGACTTTTTCCTTCCTTTTAGATTTTTTCCCCAATTTATAGGGCTGATTGAAAGGAAAACCTTTTCTGAAAATAAATTCTAATAACTGGAAAAGAAAAGTATTTCTGAAATTAAAAAATAATTAGTGAAATTTTATTAAATAAAAAAGTAGCAGGTAGCGAATTGCTCGCTTTTGGTTTTGGTTTTTTTTTTTAATCGGTAGCAGGTAGCTGGACGGTATGATATGATGCGTGATCTGCGTGTGCTTGTGTTGAGCGCTCGATGATGACTGGACTCTCATTAGGCTTTGGAGCTTCTTCAATCGGCTGGTCGTTTATGGGCAAAAATGCTGCTTTCAATCGATCGATGGAAATTTTTCTTGTCTGGTTGCGAATCTTGACCATGAAATATTTTTCATATCATTGCATGACCTCATATGGCCCATCTTAAGGTGGCTGTAACGGACCTTTCACCGTATCGTTCCACACAAAGACATAAGTGCAATTCGTCAGCTGTTTTTGTACGAAGAATTTCGACAGATGATTCGCAGGTTGTGGTCGAATCTTATTCATCATTCGTCTAAGACTTTTCAGGAACTCCGCCTCGTTATCGGATTCTGGAATCTCGTGAAAAAATTCCCCTGGTAACCTCAATGACATTCCGTATACCAATTCTGATGGCCTCGCATTAATATCTTCTTTGAATGTTGATCTCAATCCTTGTAAAATTGTGGGAAGTACGTCTATCCAGTCGTTGGTTTGGTAACTCTTGATTGCGCTTTTGAGAGTTCTATGCCATCTCTCGATCATGACATTCGACTGGGAGTGATACGGCGTCATTTTAAGATGATTAATGCCCAAGCGTCTCGTTAACTGTCGAAAAACATCGGATTCGAATTGTCGGCCTAAGTCCGTGGTGATTCGCGATATGGTGCCAAATCGTGATACCCAGTTCGAAATAAACTTTCGAGCGATCGTATAAGCTGTTATGTCGGATATCGGATAAGCCTCTGGCCATCGCGCATAACAATCGATGCACGTTAAAATGTAACGTTTTCCTAAACTTACTGGTAACGGATCAACGATATCCATATTGACATGTTGAAATCGACTATCCGGAACGATGAAATCGGAATCTTCGCTCGCTGACACGCTAGAAAAGCCCGCACGAAGTTGTTACAACCTGTATTCATTTTAGGCCAATAGAATTTTTGCCGTAATAATTTGTTTGTTGCTCTAACACCTGCATGTGCGAAACCATGAAGTCGGGTTAGTATACGGGTCCTAAACTTTTTAGGTACGAACGGTCTGATTAATTCGTAGGTCGGCTCACAGCACAGTCTTTCGTTTGATCCTCGAATGACAAAATATTTAAGAATATGATTGCAATAAATACTTGCCAATAAAGTTTTTAATTCGGGATCGTCTTTTAGCTCCTCTGCCATCTCGTTGAAATCGATAATATGATTACTATTGATTAGCTCGATTCGAGACAGTAGATCCGCTACTGCGTTATCTTTGCCAGCGATGTGCAAAATTTGTGTGATGAATTACCCGATGTAATCGATGTGTCGGACCTGTCGCGGTGACACCTTCTCGAGTTTTTGTTTAAACATGAAGATCAAATTTTTTTTTTAGATTAAGATATTTTATTAAACATTTAGATATTTAACAATTTTGACTTAAAAACTAAACTTATAACTATTATTATTAAGTGTCGGCTCAACAATAGGGGCCCGACGTATTTACATTGTCTTTTTTTTTTGTATTGCTTATTATTAAACAATATTATTTACTACTTAATCTACTACATGTTTATATTTAAAGTAATTTAATTTTAAACGATAAATTTTAAAATAAAATAAAAATGGAAGAAAAAATATAAAAGGGGGTATAAACAGGGCGATCTTCAGCCTCTGTAATGTTGATTGTTGGCCTTCTCGTAGATGGAGGCGTCTTGATTATTAAGGATGTCGTTGTATCTAGCATCTGTGAATCCTCTGATGTTTATGTAGCGGTGGCTTGGCGCGGTTTCCTCGATTCTCAGTCGTTGCATCTCCGGACTTGGATGTGTTTCTAACCCATCAACGAGTTTCTTTGCCATTTGGAACAAGTGGTCGGTTATTGGCAGGAGACCTGCCGCGTCATAAATTCTTGCAGTCGACACAAACTTATAGCTGTTTGGCACCCTCCAGAGTCCTGTACAGATCCAAAGTACCTTCATTTCAAATAGGGAGATCTTCTTCATCGTTGTTGGTGAGACGGTGAACCATATGGGATAGCCATATCACTTGCCTGATGAGCTGCTTGTAGATGAGCAGCCTGGTGTTGTTGGACAGTCCGTTTCGTCTTCTTAGTAGCGGGTGCACCAAATGAAGAGCGTAGTTCGCTTTTTTCAATGTTTTATCATTGTGAGAGTTAAACTTGAGCCTCTCAGTAAAGTTGATTCCCAGGTACTTAGTCTCTGACTTGGTGTTTATCGTGCTATCCATAAGGGTGATTTTAAGGCTCTGCACCGGCTTGCGATTTTTCTTATCCTTGTTTCGGTTGCTGGCACTCGGAAGCAGATGAGTTCCGGTTTGTTGGCGTTGATCTTCAGTCCCCACTTCAGGTAGTACTTCCAAAGATTTCGGAGGTGTTCCTCCACTCTTCGGGCAGCTATCTCAGGAGAGAGAGAAACGGCATACGTGATGGAGTCATCCGCGTAAAGCATGCTGCTTGTTCCGGCTGTATTGGTGGGTTGATCCGCCGTGTAGATGTTGAAAAGGACTGGGCCAAGTGTGGAACCTTGAGGAACTCCGGCTTTAATCCCTTTCCTAGTGGATGAGTCGCCAAAAATCTGTACAAAAAATACCCTGTGAAATAAAGTCTTTTTCGATGTCTAGCAAACATGCTACTGTACTGTTTTTAACGTTCTTTCCTCGAGTGACATTGCTGTGAAGTTTCAGCAGAGGGTGCATCGTAGAGTGCACCCGAATTGAAAGGAAGGAATAAGGCCTCTTTCCGAACAAAACGTATTGATCTTTTTACGGATCAAAGACTCGAATACTTTACTGATACAACACAGTAAAGCTATTGGACGGTAACCAGTTACGCTTGAGCGGTCAGTTTTCTTGGGTACTGGTACTACTTTGGCCACCTTCCAGTTGTCTGGAAAGTAACCATTGTTAAGGCAATTGTTGAAAATGATGGTTAACATCAAGATTGCTATACCCGGTAACTTTTTAAGCAAAAAGTTAGAAATCCCGTCCGATGCCCGATGATTTTTTTGAGTTTCCACTCATTATTAAATCACTGACAATAGCTGTTTTGGTAAACATTTCAACGTCTACGGGCGCTCTAGCGGGGTTTTCTTCACTAAACCGCACTACAGGATTACTTGCAGAAGTGGCGTCTTCCACAAGACTTTCCACCTTTTCCAAAAAATCTGGAAAATGCGTTGGTGGTCGGTCCGTAAAGCTCCTTTCAAAGGCTTCGGATTTTTCAACAGGACTGGAAGCTACTTGATTTTCAAACGTTATACTCTCTGAAATGGAAATACGCTTTCCGACTAGAGAGTTCAGCTTCTTAAAAGCATCAGGACCTGGTTTGATGTTCTGGAGTCGTTTGGTCAGGTCATCTTCCTGGTACCTCCGCAGTGCTTGACGAAACATGTTCACTGTAAACGCAGTTGCGAAAGCACAGACTGGTATTCGTCGTTGACTGTATAAAGAGTCCTGTTAAAAATCCTCTGCAGGCGCTTCCTCAGCCGTTGCTTGTGAGCGTATATTGCCTGTATATGCCCAGGCAGGTGTTGGAAGCGATCCCTGCTGGTGCGTTTTGTTTTCTGCCGATCGATGGCTGTGTTTACCGCAATCTCGAAATTTCTGATAACATCATCAATTTCATTATTCTCCAGATTTCTGCAGTCCTCTGGCATTGTTAAATCAGCTTCAACTTCAGATCTAAGCCGGTTCCAGTTTACTTTCCTGAAGTTGATGTGTAGTTCAGATGTTGGTGTGTCTTTCAGAATTCGCTGATTCAACCTCACTCGAAGCTCTATGGCCATATGATCCGAGTCGCTATCGTGCGCCAAACAGAAATAATTTCTTAATTCTGGAAGGATATTAATAAAATTTGTAGTTGCCAAAAAGAAATCCAGAGTTGAAAGGTTTGCTCCGAATAACCTTTCAGTGTCGTCGAAGATGTTAGATTTTTCAGTAGATGGGGCCGTTTTTAAAGCCTGCTTCTTCACTGGTTTACTGCTTTCTTGGATGGTTGGTGGTGGTTTGTTGATTGTAGCTGGCTTGCTAGCAGTCCCCATAGCAGCTACACTAGTAAAGCTAACTCCTTTCACTATCGCTTTTGCAGCAGACATCTGGGCGAATTTATGCTTCTCCTTCTTCTTTTGGGCAGTTATAACTTTTTCCGCCATCTTCTCCTTATATTTGGGATATCCTCGATAGTTTGCAGGATGTCCATTTTTTTGGCAATTTGTGCAGAAGACGTTGTCGTCTTTCTTGTTGTCTGCGTTTCTCGGGCATTGGCCAGGTAAATGTTCGTCTTTGCACTTGACACATCTATATTTCATGTCGCAATTGCTTGTCCAAACTTTTGGCAATTTTTGCATTGGGTAATGCCTGCTGGTTTTAGATTTTCCCAATGCACCAGCTGGTTCATCAGGAGCGTTTTTGAGCATACTGCTGCTTTATCGCAGTTCTTCTCAAGCTCTACAATGAAATAGTTAAATTTCCTGTCGTTCCTCTGTGATTTGAAGGGTTTGACCTCCACTACAGGGACACCCTCTGCCGTCAACGCTTCCTTGACATCCTCAGTGTCAAAGGAGTGGTGAATACCTTTAAGGACCAACAATTCTTTCCTGTCCTCCTTAGCGGTATAGGTGTTGAATTCAGTCTTTCCCGACTGTAGGAAAGACCGAATTCGCTGGTGGCCGTCTTTGTTCATGGCCGTAACGACCGATTTGCTGCTATTGATGTTGCGAATTCTGCAACTAATATTGGCACTCTTCGTGAACTTTGTGAGTTCAGCGACGTTCAGTCTGAAACAGATTATTGGTGGGATAGCAAATGGTTTGGTTGCTGGTCCAGTACTTTGCGTAGTTATGTTTCCTGGAGCGGTTGGTTGTGATGACTGCACCGTTTTACGTTGCACCTCTTTTGGTTCTGTTGTTTTCTCCACAACAATTGGTTTTGGCGCAATCCTGGCTACTGAAGGCGGAGATGAAGTTGGTGGTAATGAAGGTCTGGAACTTGCAGACAATCTTCTTCTTTTTGCCTTTACTGTCATGGTTTCGGGAGATGAACGATCCTTGCGACTATCTTCGTCGCTAAAATTATCCTCTCCGCCGCTGCTGGCTTCGGACGCTTCAGTATCCGATTCCTCGACAACGCTTATGGTTTCCTCCTCTGAAGTCGCTGAATCGCACAGCTGGTTCACTTCATCCAGCCTTCGGTACAACGACAAGAGGAAATCCCCACCACGGTTGGTGACTTGTTCCTTAATCAAGAACAAGACCTCATTGACTTTTTCCTTCCTTTTAGATTTGTTCCCCATTTTATAGGGCTGATTGAAAGGAAAACCTTTTCTGAAAATAAATTCTAATAACTGGAAAAGAAAAGTATTTCTGAAATTAAAAAATAATTAGTGAAATAATATTAAATAAAAAAGTAGCAGGTAGCGAAATGCTCGCTTTTGGTTTTGTGTTTTTTTTTTAATCGTTAGCAGGGAGGTGGACGATATGATATGATGCGTGATCTGCGTGTGCTCGTGTTGAGCGCTCGATGATGACTGGACTCTCATTAGGCTTTGGAGCTTCTTCAATCGGCTGGTCGTTTATGGGCAAAAATGCTGCTTTCAATCGATCGATGGAAATTTTTCTTGTCTGGTTGCGAATCTTGACCTTGAAATATTTTTCATATCATTGCATGACCTCGTATGGCCCATCTTAAGGTGGCTGTAACGGACTTTTCACCGTATCGTTCCGCACAAAGACATAAGTGCAATTCGTCAGCTGTTTTTGTACGAAGAATTTCGACAGATGATTCGCAGGTTGTGGTCGAATCTTATTCATCATTCGTCTAAGACTTTTCAGGAACTCCGCCTCGTTATCGGATTCTGGAATCTCGTGAAAAAATTCCCCTGGTAACCTCAATGACATTCCGCATACCAATTCTGATAGCGTCGCTTTAATATCTTCTTTGAATGTTGATCTCAATCCTTGTAAAATTGTGGGAAGTACGTCTATCCAGTCGTTGGTTTGGTAACTCTTGATTGCGCTTTTGAGAGTTCTATGCCATCTCTCGATCATGACATTCGACTGGGAGTGATACGGCGTCATTTTAAGATGATTAATTCCCAAGCATCTCGTTAACTGTCGAAAAACATCGGATTCGAACTGTCGGCCTAAGTCCGTGGTGATTCGCGATATGGTGCCAAATCGTGATACCCAGTTTGAAATAAACTTTCGAGCGATCGTATAAGCTGTTATGTCGGATATCGGATAAGCCTCTGGCCATCGCGTATAACAATCGATGCACGTTAAAATGTAACGTTTTCCTAAACTTACTGGTAACGGATCAACGATATCCATATTGACATGTTGAAATCGACTATCCGGAACGATGAAATCGGAATCTTCGCTCGCTGACACGCTAGAAAAGCCCGCACGAAGTTGTTACAACCTGTATTCATTTTAGGCCAATAGAATTTTTGCCGTGATAATTTGTTTGTTGCTCTAACACCTGCATGTGCGAAACCATGAAGTCGGGTTAGTATTAGAGTCCTTAACTTTTTAGGTACGAACGGTCTGATTAATTCGTAGGTCGGCTCACAGCACAGTCTTTCGTTTGATCCTCGAATGACAAAATATTTAAGAATATGATTGCAATAAATACTTGCCAATAAAGTTTTTAATTCGGAATCGTCTTTTAGCTCCTCTGCCATCTCGTTGAAATCGATAATATGATTACTATTGATTAGCTCGATTCGAGACAGTAGATCCGCTACTGCGTTATCTTTGCCAGCGATGTGCAAAATTTGTGTGATGAATTACCCGATGTAATCGATGTGTCGGACCTGTCGCGGTGACACCTTCTCGAGTTTTTGTTTAAACATGAAGATCAAATTTTTTTTTTTTAGATTAAGATATTTTATTAAACATTTAGATATTAAACAATTTTGACTTAAAAACTAAACTTATAACTATTATTATTAAGTGTCGGCTCAACAATAGGGGCCCGACGTATTTACATTGTCTTTTTTTTGTATTGCTTATTATTAAACAATATTTTTTACTACTTAATCTACTACATGTTTGTTTTGAAAGCAATTTAATTTTAAACGATAAATTTTAAAATAAAATAAAAATGAAGAATAATATTAAAGGGGGTATAAGCAGGGCGATCTTCAGCCTCTGTAATGTTGATTGCTGGCCTTCTCGTAGAAGGAGACGTCTTGATTATTAAAGATGTCGTCAAATCTAGCATCTGTGAATCCTCTGATGTTTATATAGCGGTGGCATGGCTCGATTTCTTCGATTCTCAGTCCTTGCATCTCCGGTCTTGGATGTGTTTCCAACCCATCAACGAATTTCTTTGCCATTCGGAACAAGTGGTTGGTTATGGGCAGCAGACCTGCCGCGTCGTAAAGCATTGCACTCGAGACAAATTTGTTACTATTTGGCACCCTCCAGAGTCCTGTACATATTCTCAATACCTTTCTTTCGAATAGGGAGATCTTCTTCATCGCTGTTGGTGACACCGTGAACCATATGGTATAGCCATAGGTTATCACTGGCCTGATGAGCTGCTTGTAGATGAGCAGCCTGGTGTTGTTAGACAGTCCGTTTCGCCTTCGTAGAAGCGGGTGCACCAAATGAAGGGCGTAATTAGCCTTTTTCAACGTTTTATCGTTGTGGGCATTAAACTTGAGCCTCTCGGTGAAGTTTATTCCCAGGTACTTTGACTCTGATTGGGTTTTTATAACTGTGTTGTCTGGAAGGGTGATTTTTAATCCTCTGCACCGGCTCACAAAGTTTTTTCTCCCTGTTCTTGTCCCTGGCACTCGGAAGCAGATGAGTTCCGTTTTGTTTGTATTTATCTTCAACCCCCACTTGAGGTAGTAGTCCCAAAGATTTCGGAGGTGTTCCTCCACTCTTCGGGCAGCTATCTCAGGAGAGAGAGAAACGGCATACGTGATGGAGTCATCCGCGTAAAGCATGCTGCTTGTTGCGGCTGTATTGGTGGGTTGATCCGCCGTGTAGATGTTGAAAAGGACTGGGCCAAGTCTGGAACCTTGAGGAACTCCGGCTTTAATCCCTTTCCTAGTGGATGAGTCGCCAAAAATCTGTACAAAAAATACCCTGTGAAAGAGAAAATTTTTAATTATTTTTACAATATAATTGGGGAAGCCAAATCTAAAAAGTTTGAACAGTAGCCCGTTGATCCATACACTATCGAAGGCTTTTTCGATGTCTAGCAAACATGCTACTGTACTGTTTTTAACGTTCATTCCTCGAGTGACATTGCTGTGAAGTTTCAGCAGAGGGTGCATCGTAGAGTGCACCCGAATTGAAAGGAAGGAATAAGGCCTCTTTCCGAACAAAACGTATTGATCTTTTTACGGATCAAAGACTCGAATACTTTACTGATACAACACAGTAAAGCTATTGGACGGTAACCAGTTACGCTTGAGCGGTCAGTTTTCTTGGGTACTGGTACTACTTTGGCCACCTTCCAGTTGTCTGGAAAGTAACCATTGTTAAGGCAATTGTTGAAAATGATGGTTAACATCAAGATTGCCATACCCGGTAACTTTTTAAGCAAAAAGTTAGAAATCCCGTCCGATGCCCGATGATTTTTTTGAGTTTCCACTCATTATTAAATCACTGACAATAGCTGTTTTGGTAAACATTTCAACGTCTACGGGCGCTCTAGCGGGGTTTTCTTCACTAAACCGCACTACAGGATTACTTGCAGAAGGGGCGTCTTCCACAAGACTTTCCACCTCTTCCAAAAAATCTGGAAGATGCAATGGTGGTCGGTCCGTAAAGCTCCTTTCAAAATGGCAGGCAAAGGCTTCGGATTTTTCAACAGGACTGGAAGCTACTTGATCTCCAAACGTGATACTCTCTGAAATGGAAATACGCTTTCCGACCAGAGAGTTCAGCTTCTTAAAAGCATCAGGACCTGGTTTGATGTTCTGGAGTCGTTTGTTCAGGTCATCTTCCTGGTACCTCCGCAGTGCTTGACGAAACATGTTCACTGTAAACGCAGTTGCGAAAGTACAGACTGGTATTCGTCGTTGACTGTATTAAGAGTCCTGTTAAAAATCCTCTGCAGGCGCTTCCTCAGCCGTTGCTTGTGAGCATATATTGCCTGTATATGCCCAGGCAGGTGTTGGAAGCGATCCCTGCTGGTGCGTATTGTTTTCTGCCCATCGAAGGCTGTGTTTACCGCAGTCTCGAAATTTCTAATAGCATCATCAATTTCGTTATTCTCCAGATTTCTGCAGTCCTCTGGCATTGTTAAATCAGCTTCAACTTCAGATCTAAGCCGGTTCCAGTTTATTTTCCTGAAGTTGATGTGTAGTTCAGATGTTGGTGTGTCTTTCAGAATTCGCTGATTCAACCTCACTCGAAGCTCTATGGAATTCGCTGATTCAACCTCACTCGAAGCTCTATGGCCATATGATCCGAGTCGCTATCGTGCGCCAAACAGAAATAAATTCTTAATTCTGGAAGGGTATTAATAAAATTTGTAGTTGCCAAAAAGAAATCCAGAGTTGACGGTGTCCGAGGGAACGTCTTCCGGGGCTGTGAAACTACAGCCATGGTATGCTGATGAGGATTTGAATCCAGCCAATCTGCAATAGCCTTTCCTTGTATATTGCACACTTCAACTTGCCATCGGGTGTGCCTAGCGTTAAAATCCCCGCCAACCACACAGTATGTGTGCCTAGAGGAGATGCCGCGGACAGTTTGCATATCCCGTTGGATGTCTTCCCTCGTTGCGTTACAGTGATTGTACACAGATATCACCAGCAAGGTCTCAACCTTGTTGACTTTGATGCTGACAGCTGTTGCTTCAATGCTACGCAACCCACTGATTTGCACCTTCTCGCCTGCCATAGTGTCCTTGATAAGGACCGCCGTCCCAGAGCGTCCACTGCTTTTGTCGACCCTGTGGATATTGTATCCGTCTGGACTGAACGGGTTTCTCCCTCTAAGGTTTGTTTCCTGTAAAAGAAGAATGTCGGGTTTATTAGTTTTAATAAATAATTTAAGAGCTCACATTATATGAGAATATACTTATCCTGCTTATTGTGAACATAATTCACAAATAAGTCGACCCAAAACAGTTGTTTGGACCTGTCATCAAGGCTGCTATAATTAGCAGGCACGACTTTTCTTGCCCTCTGCAAAATTGTGAAAAGGTTTGCTCCGAATAACCTTTCAGTGTCGTCGAAGATGTTAGATTTTTCAGTAGATGGGGCCGTTTTTAAAGCCTGCTTCTTCACTGGTTTACTGCTTTCTTGGATGGTTGGTGGTGGTTTGTTGATTGTAGCTGGCTTGCTAGCAGTCCCCAAAGCAGCTACACTAGCAAAGCTAACTATTTGGTTTCGGATGTGCAAGTAATGTTGCATTTCTTAAGTCGCTCTTGCAATTTTCGAATGCGATTATTGACTCGTCGGACCATATAATCTCGGTCTTGTCGTTCTTTTTGTTGCCAACTATCAGTTTTTGAAGCGTCATTTGGTTCTTGACAACATGTGATATATATCTTTTATAAAAGTTTATAATGGCCAAAAATCTGTTTAATCTGTTTAATCTGTTTGTGAAGTTGTCAATGGCTTGTACTTTTTCAGACAGTGGTTTAATGCCGTTTGGCATTTCGCTGTGTTGATGCATAAACAATAGTCGGATAATCGCTGAAGTACTACATTGAAGTGACATCTATGCTCCGCCGGTGTTTTCGAAGCAATAAAAATATCGTGTAAGTACGAGAAACCGAACTTTAGTCCTCACAAAACTTCGTATATAAATCTTTGAAACGTCTGGCGTGCGTTTCATAACCCAAAATTCATGTAAACATATTCGTATAATCCGAAGGGTGTTATGATAGCCGTCTTCGGAATGTCCTTTGGCTCGATCGGAATTCGTTGATAGGCGCGTTGTAGGTCAAGCACCGTACCTTCGAGAAAATGCGTAAAATCCTGTATAAAACTTATAGGATAGTTATCGGGTATTGTTCGTGAGTTCAGTGCTCTGTACTCTCCGCAAGCTCTGAATTCGCCGTCTTTTTCGGAACCAAATGCAGAGGGTTTGACCAATTGCTTTTCGAAGGACGAACTATTCTCTGGGTCAATAGAAATTGAAATTTCTCTTGTGCTGCCTTAAGTTTTTCAGGTGATAATTTTCGTGCTTTGGCGCTGACCGGCTTACCTGTCGTAGTGATGTGGTGAGTCGTCATAAAAACTTTGCCTCGCTTGGTATTTGTAAATACAGTTACGTCACGGAATTCGTGTAATAAATCTGCAAACACGGAATTAATATCGAATGTTTTCAAAGTTTGCTCACCTGTCACTTGTTAAACTGTCTTGACTGACAATTTGGTCATGTTGTCGATTAACTGACCGTTTTTGATGTCCACCAAGAGTTCTAAATGGCGTAAAAAATCAGATCCGATGATTGATGAATTAACATCTGCTATGATGAAGTTCCATGTGAAACTTCTGCTCAGACCCAATGACAGAGTCTGGTGTTTGGTACCGAATATTTTAATTTCGCTACCATTAGCTGCGAATAATTTTGTGGGTGCTGGTCGTTTATGTCGTTCGCTTATGGTAGGCGGAAGCACTGAGACGTCAGCGCCCGTGTCTACTAGAAATTTTAATTTTGTTAAATTATCGATATAGATGAGTCGTGCTTTGTATGGTCGGCGTCGCCTTTACTAGGCGACTGACCTATTAGTGTTTTGGAAGCGTTAGATGATTGTCTTTTCTTTTAGAACAAGGCCCCCGACATCTGTTTTGTCTCCGTATACTCGGTAATACCAACAAATCTCGTCATGGCTAAATGTTCATGACTGCCTTCTTGATTGCTGGCGATTTCGCGATCGATCTCGTGGCTTGTTTCGTTGTTGCCGATTATGTAAATCCAAAATATCGATTAGTTTTTCGAGACTGCTTACTTATGTCAATTTTTAACTTGGGTCACCGCCTCCGATGTTGATGCGCCTTCGTTGACCATAAAAACAGTGGATGAAAAAGAGTCGTCCATGATACGATCTACTAATGTTGCCATCGTTTTAAGTGGTACGTTCCAGCCAAATTGTTCGAAGAAAATCTTCACCAACTTTCGCGCCAGCCAGTTTCGATAACTCGTTCAATAGGTGAGAAGGTTTTCGATCACTCCGTTTGGCACCTGATAAGAGTTTTCGCATTTTATGTTGTTCGGAGACACTATATTCCTCCAAAACACATTTTTAAAATTGTCATACTTATCTCTAGCCGGCGGATTTAAAACAGCATCCGATACCTGTTCTTATACATGGCTTTCGATACCGCCTGCGATAATGTTAAATTTAGTAACATCGTTCGACACTTGGCATGTTTCAAACTGTGCCTCAACTTGGGCAAACCAAATCTCCGGGCGTGGCACTTTAATAGCCACGCGTGCGATTTCACCAGTGGTTGGTTTGTGGTCGTCGTTTTTTTCGTCGTCTCCGGCCATATCGTTTATTAAATAGACTAAGTTGACGAAAAAGAAAATTCAAAGAACCACTCTAAGCCTTTGAGGATTGAAAGCAGATTAAATAACCACAAATGCTTAGAGTGGTTCTTTGAATTTTTAATTATTTTTTAAGATTTCAGATTTTAATTAACAACATTTATATTCAATGTGCAGGAAAATTCAAAATCATTCAAAATAATTCCATTTCAGCAAGAGTAAAAATTTGTTCTTCCAGTAATTTACAGAATCATTTTTTATTTTAAGGTGAATAATTAATAAAACGTCCAATAATAATATTCAGCCTTGTAGATGTCTATACTGCGAATAAAATGAATTTTTTTATGTATACTTTTTTTTATTAAATTATTATAAAATTAATATAATATTACATCCATAATTTAGTTGAGGCAATAATTAGTTGCTGTTGTATCTTGGCAATTTTCTAAGCCGTTCCATTTCAGCGAGAGCATCGTCATTACAAATTTGTCCTTCAATCATTCCATTAGGTGCAATCTCTTCAATTTCAATGTACATGTACTGATGTACATCGACTTAAAGGTACAAATTTTTATATTTTGGTCCTAAATTAACTACTTCTGATTCAATTGTGCAGCCTTGAAGTTTATACACTGTCACTGCATAACATGGTACAAATGGAAGCATACGTCTTTCAATAGGTCCATATCCAAAGTTGCCGTCAAAAGTGTAATGGGAGAATTTTTGTTTTTTGAATTGACCCAAAATAAAGGATGGACTATTGATACAAGTCACCCTACATGCTATATGCGTTCGTTAAGAATTGCACTGCATGGCAACATAAGTAACTGTTGCGTTTTAAGCTCTATTACATGCACCGGCATTGGCATAATTAGGTCATTGTCTTAGTGCAACAAAATTTTTGTTCAAGAATTTTAAAATACTCTTTTCGATTGGCCACAGAAATCGTATGATTTCCAAATAATGTTAACAACATATAGCTCGTATGCCACGTACGCTTACATACACCAGCGTTATGTCAACTGCTTAGTGCACAAACTTTTGGTCAAGAATTTTTAAAAAACTCTTTTTGATTGGTCGCAGAAATCGTATGATTTCTTGCTAACGTTAAAACCTTAGCGTCATCTACCAACACCTATACATACCGACGCAAAAACCAGCGCTGTTGCGATATGCGAGCAAAATCTTCTCTATAGAAAGCCCAACTGTTCCGATCGTACACAGAAACATGCTTAGATTTATCCCAAACGTATTTGTATTAGTAATCAACAAGAGCAAAATCCATATAACATTTTTCTGTTTCCCACTACAACATCTTACGTTTCTCGCTCTTTGCGACTACTTATTTTTTGTACACTGTATTCACATTCCAAAAACACAGACGCGTTTGGGATTGGTTTACAGCATTAGTATGCATACAGTTGGGCTTTTTAAAGAGAAGGTTTTGCATGCGAGACGAACCAGACAAGAAAATGGATTATTAAGTTTTTGTCTACAGCACAGTAAAGACGCATAGTCGGATCGCATAAAAACGAGTTGTTCAAATTCAAGGCTGTTAGCCTGTACTTTATCTATCTATATATATAAAAGCGAATGTTTATGTGTATGTTTGTATTTGGAAAATGTAGTTTTCCTTGTATATGATCTTCATATAAAGAATATTCGAACAAGTGTACATTTTTTGCCTGTATAAGTGTCGATTCTATAGTTTTCTGGATTGGTGAGTTGGTTAGTTATTGGGGTGTAAGTGGGCGGGAGGTCAGTGGGCGGGGGTCAGTTGGATGGGGCAGCCGTGAAACGCGGGTGTAAGTGGGCGTGGCGTCAGTGGGCGGGTAGCAAAGCGCCCGGGAACAGCTAGTATTTTATATTTTGCCAAAAACTTGAGTCATCGGTCTTCCAGGCTTGATAATATTCTTTTAACAAAATCGCGTAAAAACGAAAGAAAAGGCCAGGCAACTGTCCAACGACCAGCCGCGGAATTTCCGAAAATATAAAACGCGCAGCTCTCTGTCGCTATTCTGAGCGCCTCCGCTGACCAAAATTTAATAAAATATTGTCGTTCCGTAATAATAGTTCTGAAGGTGTTGCACGTGAACTTTTTTTTTTATCAGCAGTAAAATTGCGGTATAAACCGGAGTGGGTGTTCGACTAAATCCTGCAAATTTAGTGATTTTGGTGCCGGCAATGCAATGATAAAGCTTTATTGAAACGGCTAGAGGTCACCATTTCAGTGGACCAGCGCTATTCCCTTTTAATTCCACACTTGTAATTTTATTGTTTCCCCCCTCGTCGAAAAGAAAGGTGAGTAAAATTTATGATTATTATGTTAATTCGTTGGCGACAATTTTCAATAATTTCGCGGTGAACCAATAGAATCAAAACGACGACGACATCGACAGATGGCATTTTCTCTGCCGACGCGTATCAGTGACAAAAATCTGAAATAGAGACGGCAAGTACTAAGTACAGTCAATTTGAACGAGTTAATTGCCCACAGTAACTTTCGCAAAAGCTGAACTGTCCAGTTTGTTCTCGAACTAACGGTTTGGACATTTTACTAAAATTAGTTTGGTAGTCATCATCTGGCGAGTATCGTGAAATTCAAAAAAAGATCACTAGTTTTGGCGATAAAGAATTCGGGTAGCAGAGCTTTTCAAGAAAAAAAAAAAAACAAAGTCAACATGCTGTCCAACAGGGTCACTATAGGAAAATATTCTGCCTAATAAACTATGCTACTGCATCACATTTATTAGGCAGTATTACATTTAATAGTAAAAATTCTCGATGCATACGATACGATACGAGCAAAAAAAAAAGGGAACTTTTAAATATTAATTAGTGTAGTTTCTCATGGTACACCCTTTACCCCCGATAGTCTTGATTTCGAAAATTATTATGATGAAGTTTGTCAGGGTAACCCCCCCTGTATATCCGATGTTTGATTTCGCGGCGCTCCAGCTAGGACTATGGAGGGTTTTTTTTCGTTATTTAAACTAACCACCCTCTTACAGCCTAGGTCTTCACCGTCATCGACAGCGCTGCCGACGTCTTGGAGAATGTTAACCAAGTAAGTGTTGTTATATTTTGTTTGGTTTTTTTTCCTATCAAAAAAAAAAAATAAAAATACAAACACGCCATTTGATTTGTTAATAGCTAGACCCATACTTAATATGGTACAGTTTTGCTCGTAATCGAGTATACTCGGTGTTAAAGTTCTGTTATTTAGTTATTGGCTCCACCCTTGGAACCGATTGAAGGTTATGTGTATTTGGGTGATATTGCGTGACGTGATTTCTTTTGGTTATAATAAGATATGTAATTTCTTGCGCGAGAACCCACGGATAATAATATAGATGGATTTGTTTTTTTGTTTAAATTCTCGAAAGATTTTTGAATTATAAATATATATTTACGATTGATTAATTCTTATAGATTACTTTGGTTAGTTCTAGAAAGAATTATTTAAAAATAGATATTAATACGCCCTAATTAATTCTGTTAGATTACTTTGTTTAGTTTTTGAAAGATTTATATAATATGTAAATACATATACGCTTAATTAATTCGGTTTAATTAGTATTACCTTGCTTAATTCCATAATATATATAGATGTTAAAGTTTGGATCGATTTTGTTTGTTTAAATCAATTAATTAGATTGATCGCATATCTCTAGTTCATGCATACCTATTATATACGTATACCACTGGGTTAATGAACTCGAATTACTTTTATAAGAACATAAGATATATCATTATTAATGACATTTGAATAAACCCTATTATAAGTCTAGAATGAACTTTTGGTGAGTTTTCTTTTGACCTCTCTCTTCCAGCATAGATGATTCCAGTATCGGTGGTGGGGTTTTAGCCCCTATAGGGGGCCCAATTATATCAGGATCCAATGGCAGGGTGGGTGTAGACAAGGGGCGGGATATCACCTGTCGGCGTGAACGCAGCTCCAACCCACACCCAAGCATTCAGCTTTAGTCGTATTTCGAATTTTATTAGACCTTTTCTTTTACACGGTCTTATATTGGTTTAGCTTCTTAGGTTTTTTTTGAGTATGCAGCACGCGAAAATATTTATGATGATGAAGAAGAATGAGTCTACCAAATCCCACCCCGGTTGCCGACGAGCATGGCCGAAATTATCGCTCGCGCCCCGGTTGATCTCAGACTTCCCAGGGGTATTTGCTTGACATCAGGTCAGCAACCCCTAGTCCTTTAAGGTCGTTCACTCTACAAGGTGGCGATTCATCGATTCGTATTACATAAATGACGCCCAACGTAGGGCCCGAAGAGAGGTTAGTTTTTCTGATTTTTTTTGAGTCCCGCACATTTCTTTTAGTGGAGTGTTTACCACGTTGGCGATCATTGCATAGATTGGCGATTCGAATCAAGGAGACTATTCAGTCCATTACAAAAGTTAATTCAATAAGTCTTATGATGTGGTTCCAACATTATTGTCGAACTCGATTTCTACACTTCAAATGTCTTGAGCATAAATCTGACCATGTCTCATATCAGGCCATATAGTATTAACTATTTTACCCATTTAATAATCCATGTAATATATCATAATTTCAGCTAAGCATTAATCGTAAACCTATATATAATGTAATTCCTTTTGGAACTCCACCAGTCTTATTAATTTGCTGTGGTATAATATCTTGAAGAGGGCGTTTTATATTTCGTGCATCCTGTTCTACTAAACGATCTTATTCTACTACGACATATTTTGTGATAGTTGAATCTACTGAATTAATAACTGACTCATTATATTTTTTTACTAATACATTTTTTGGTAACATTAGTTAGGCTCGTCCCTGTGTGAATTTATTTTCTTTTTTAAATGTTGATTGTTTTGTAACTAATAATCTATATTGTTCAATAGTAAGACTCCCCTCACGTTAATTATCTCACAATTTCAGTTAATTCACAAAAACTAAATTTTTTGAATAAATGAACAGAACCTTCAAAATCATCAGGCTGTTGAAAAATTGGGAAACCAAGAACAGGTGAAAGTTGCATAAGAACTTCAAACAATACAATAGTGAGATCCCCAAATAATAGCTCATTATTTTTAATTTCTTCTAGACGGAAATTTATATGCACTAACATTTCATAAGGAATCATAGACACTTCATCAATAATCAAAAACCGAACATTTGCCTATTGTCGCCCTTATGTTTAAAGATATATCCCAGTAAGTTTGTGATAACCAGGCATTTTATGGGTTTTTTGTATTGGAAGTTTTAATAAAGAATGCAGCAACACCAGTTGGAGCAGCAATTTTAACGAAAATTTCATAAGTATCAATAATTCTATAGCCACGTTGAATTTCTTTAGTTATTAATTTTAAAGTAAAAGTTTTACCAGTAGTAGCACTTCCTGTAACGAAAAGTAGTATTGGAACTGGATTTTCATTATTAACTTCTCGTAAAATTTGTCGTTTAATATGGTCATTAAGCGACTGTTACTGTACATTAAGTCGTTGAACATTCATTTCAAAAACCTTATCAGATATTTGTACTGGAGGAATATTTTCAGGAAGCTCTGCAATCATATCTTGATCGATTTCATTTATATTTTTGTCACTAATTGTGGTCATATGTTCTAAAGCAGCATATAATTCGTCAAAAAAGTATCGAAAAGATCTTAAAGAATTAGGGCGTGATTCTAATTCTGTTTTCCTAGTGTCAAATGCAGATCTAACAGATTCGTAATTTAAAACAAGATTTGATTCTTGTCTAAAAGGTATATGACATACTACTTGGTTATATAAATAAGAATCAAGATTCGTACGTACAGAAAATTTAGGAGTTTTTACTATAGCTGCTCTTTTACGATTACGCATTCTACTTTTACGTTGATCTTTTAGAATGATAATTTGAACAAGTTTGTTGTTCATCATCATTTAAATCATACGCGTCGTCATCTAGTCGTGATCATCACTTCGAATATTTCGAGTATATATAGGTTCGTACAGCATAGCAAATAAAAATAATGTCCTATTCTCTAACTCGTTATGTCGGTTTTTATAGCTGCCAAAAATTGTCTGGCAATATTAATTATCTTGTTAGAAATTTGAATTACATTATATCGTTTTTCGGGAACACGAGTATTGAGAAAAACACTTTTACGGGAGCTTTGTTTAAATTTAAGATGACATAAACCAAATGCACACTCACATGCTAAAACTTGTCGTCTACATAACATACAAATTTTAAATCATAACATACAAAATGTATCTGTTTAGTCTCTACGAATATTTGAAATAGCATTACGAAGAGTTTTGTCAAGCGTTAAGGGTACGTATTTTGCAATAAAATAAGCAATAGCCAAAGTTTCACCGCAATACTGGATATCCATATTCCCATTCCAAAGGCGAAGCAAAACTGAGTTATAATTGTTTATCCATTCCTCACCCCGTCGTCTTTCCAATATAGTTACATATTGTCCCACCATTGGCCAGTAATTTATTTGAGTTGGGGTCATTAATTTTTCAATTCAATCTTCGGAGAAAACCAAATCTACAGTATTCTGCAAGTTTATGGCAATATTTAACTAATTTATGAAAAGCTTCATCTGCATTTGAATCAGGCAATCGACAAGAAATAATTGAATTTAGTAAAGACACAGTTTCAGGATTATGGAAAATTTTGCACCCAAATAACCATATAAAGGTGAGGAGAACTGTTAAAGTAGATAATAATACCCTACAGTCACCATCAATCATATAAAAATATGTAATTGTGCGATCCAATTTACAAATAACCAAATAACATTGCATCATCCTTATTATGACTCAAAATATTTTTAAACGCATATCATATACAATACGTATATCTTTAATTCAAAGTCGTTCATAATTACGCATATCATATATTTAACAAAGAGTCGCGCTATCTTGTTTACTTCTTAAATTCAAGGACACGATCAAGGTCCGCCACATGTCGAATTGCGCACATCTTTACTATTTAATATCCCAAGACAAGAAACATGTTCTAACATTAATGCTTTCTTATCTCAATTCTCGATCTAAGAAATCAACATGTTTACTTCCTAAATTCAAGGTCAAGATCAAAGTCCAAAAGCTAATACAGAAATTGGATCACACAAAAAGTATATAAGATAACTTTCATGCAGAACCAATTTATTATTCATTAATCCGTTATTCTATTAGCATTCATTGTTATTAGCAGTCATCGTTAATTTGTAGAACTTAACACTTTAAAAACACTTGTAATATTTGAATAATATTTTAATAAAGATCTTTTTTAAAATATATAAAGTTTTATTGAAAACATAATTGGCGCAGCTGGTAGGGTGCGCTTGATCAACTAAGATTTAATTTTATTAAAAAGTTTAAAAGTGCTCCGAAATAAAAAAAGTAAAAACTATAAGTTTTGGCAGAAGGACACCTTTTATATTTATTTACTAGTGAAAAATAAGTGCTAAAATTCTACCAAGCTCTACAAAATTAATTGTATTATTCGCAAATTAAAAGTGCAGAAAATTCCACGAAAATTAATTTCATTACATATTTGCAAATTAAATTAAAATTCTTTGCATTAGTGCCGGACATGAGCAAAGAAGATGCTCTATGGTCTCTTCCTCCTCCTCGTCCATGCAACCTCTGCAGAAGTCATTATATTCGACACCCATCCTTCGCGCGTGTTTCCCTAGAATGTAGTGTCCTGTCATTATCCCTACAACCGTTCTTAGTTCACGTCTTTGTAGGGAAATAAGCGCATTTGAGCGATTCATGTCCAGCTTCGGCCAGACCTGTCTTGAAATATTGCAAGTGTCGGTGTTTTCCCACCTTACATTTGTTATTGTTTCTGCCTCTTTCCGAAGCTCAAATTTCAGTGTCGCGATAGGACTCCCCACCTCCGCCCTTTTTCTAGCTAACTCGTCCGCCCTGCAGTTCCCCTCGACATCCGTGTGGCCCGGGACCCATATCATCCTTATATTGAACTGCTCACTCAGTTTTTCACGGATGGCTCTAAGCTAGAAGGTAAAGTGGGAGCAGGAGTCTTCTGTGACAAGCTGAAAGTAAGCATCTCTGTCCGTCTACCTGATCGCTGCAGCGTATACCAGTCTGAGGTGATAGCGATTGAAGAGGTAATAAGCTGGCTGAAGCATAATGTATTATCCTCAAAGAAGATTAACATTTATGTGGACAGTCAGGCGGCCATAAAATCGTTGGAGGCTTACCCCATACAGTAGTATTGGTCTCACTACCGACGTATAAAGCCAGTGTACCAACTTTGGTTTCAAACCAAATTTTTTGCCAATGGCATTCTTGCACGAGTATAAAGCAAAATTTGCTTTATTAACACTTTTTATTATATTAGGTTTCCAGTTCAGTTTCCTGTCCAAGATTGTCCCCAGAAATCTTGCTTTATCAGAAGCCATTTAGTGTTGGAGGATCAACTCTCAGTCTTTCCAGGGCTTTCAAAAGAAAGGATGATAGAGCTATATGTCTCAGGTCTATTGGGTAGCCTTGTGAGCTTTTACCCGCCTTCGGTATAAAAACTACCTTGACTTCCTTCCAAGTCCCAGGAATGTACGTCAGCTTTATACACCCTGTGAAAATTGCCTCTTACCATGGGAGTATCCACTCCGAGTGGTATGAGCAGTTCCAACGATTCCTCAATCGAGATCGTACATGAACCATCCGGTTTTTTTAAAATAACTTGGAGTGGTTTTTGTCATAGAGAGAATCTTTCGTAGACGAGAGGTCTCCGAGGCCCCTTCCATCTTATCACAGAAGAGCCTCCAAGACTCCTCTGTGCCTTTCTCCATTCCCTCTTATAGTTTCTGAGATGTTCCTTGTAGGATTCCCAGTCCAGAGCCAGTCCCGTTCTTTTGGTCTTATTGAATGCTTTCCTGCTTGCCTTCTGATAGGCAGCAGGCAGCATCAAAGAAGCGATTCATGGCACCTGTTACAGTGTCTACCAAGGTATCTATCGCCTCTATAGTGACTGGTGGCTTTGGAGACACCGGTAGTAGTTCCCTAGCATATCCCTATAGATACCCCAGTTTGCCCTTTTCTTATTTCTAAAGGACTCACGAAGGGCAGGTTTGATATCTAGCTTGAAGATTAAATATCGATGGTCTGAGAATGTTCTTTTCAACCTTCCATTCTCTAACCTTATACGCTATAAAGACTGATACGAGAGTTACATCGAGTACTTCTCGCCTATTCTTTATTATGAAAGTGGGCTCTTGCCCAATATTACAAAAAACCAGATTTGTATTTAATAAGTATTCAAAAAATGACTCACCTCTCTCATTTACGTCGGTGCTGCCCCATATTGTGTGATAAGCATTTGCATCACATCCTAGGATCGCCCCAATTTTCCTTTTCTCTGCATCAGAGATGAGCTACTCCAGTTTTTTTTGGTGGAGTCTGCTTTTCCCGGTCCATGTGTGCAGAAACCAGCCAGAATTTTTAATTTCAGACTTCAATTCTGGCCGCAGTTATGTCACTATATTGTGATAAAAGGAATATATTCAGGTTAGTTTTACCCAGAATACAAGATCTAATCTTCTCTGACTGACTAGAGTATAGGACTTTATACCCTTTAAGTCCGAGCCCACAGATCCTAGCTTCATTTATCCATGGATCTTGTATTAGGACGAGATCTTCCCCCGTTTCTGCTAATCTAAGTAGAAGAGCTGCCGAAGCAGTTTTGGTTTGGTGAAGGTTTATTTGAATTATGTTTGGCATATTTATACCTACCTTCGCCCCATCGTTAGCATTCATGCTACTTCAGTCTCCGAGGATCCGCCGGCACATTCCGTCTCGTTCCCCTTTGACTCTATCACCGTCTAGTTGACAGTGCTTTCTTCAATGGAGTCCGAATGGGGAGGTCCCGGATTCTCTTTAAGAACCTTTAGGAAAATGGAGTTTAGCGCGTTGAACAACGATTTCCATTTTCTCGGCGTGATGCACCCATCCTCTTTACTATTGTCAACGACGGCTAGCATCAGCCCGTGCTCTTTGACGATATCACTAAACGATTTCATCTTGTGCATCTTAAGAGCCACCGGTGGAGTCTCCGCTTGTACCTCAGCTCGTTTGCTGCTTCCGGCTTCAACCTCTTCCTGAGACCTTTGCCTTTTCGGCCCTACGTCCTTGGCAGTTCACTTCGCCCACGCTACGGACTCCTTTTGTTTTTTTTCGTTAGCTGCTCCTCAGGGATACCAGCCAACTTTTCTAAGACTTTAAAAGCCACTTGACGCTTGCGTGACCCGTTATCGGCTTCACTTTTGCTGGTGGTCCCTGGCCTATGGGCCTTAGGATCCAATACTACCTTGGTTTTAGCGGCCGGGACCCCACCTTAACCGTTAGAGCCACTTGCTACGCCTGTTTCCAGCTTTTGGTGAGTGCTGGTCTAGTTTTGTTTCGGCATTTGGTGAGTGCCGGTCTCGGTTTTAAGAGAAAATTTTTTGGTGTGCATCATTTTGAATCCCACGAGTGTCGGAGAAAGGGTGGTCCACCCGCGCGGAGATCCGCATACGCAGGTAAGGTAGGATACATCTAGAGGTTACCAGGTATCTAGATGGCTCCGATTGAGACTGGGCTATTTATGGGCACCAAGCCTGGTCGATCCTCGGCTCGGGTCGCATTACACCTTGATCCGGCCCATTTGCAGTCATTTAGCGTGACCCGCTCCGCACCAAGGTTTTGAAACTAACAAACTCACAACCTCTGTCCGAAGCTAAAGGTGAGCCTAGGAGCAACACACTCCAGTCACGGTCAGAGGACCCGGAGGCGACAACAATTGCGAAGCACCCTAATTACCTTACTTCTTCTACTTTTAAAATAAAAACAACTTATCTCTTTTTACAAAATTAAAATTTAATTTTATAAATACTTTATAAAATGGCATTGAAAATTCAACAAAATAAAGTGGTCTTAGATCCCATTAAATATGTAAACTCCCTTCCTTCCTATGGCGGAAACATAGATAATTTATTAACATTCACAAATCTAGTAGATAGAATATATCCCTTACTAGCAACCTACTATGACCTTTCTCAATATTTAATTTCGGATATTATAAAAAGTAAACTAATCAGAAAAGCTAGAGAGATATTAGAGATCAACACACAAGCCATTGCTTGGGGTGAAATTAAAGTAGTTTTACAAAATAATTTTGCCGAAAGACGTAGCGTAGAACAACTTTTTGATGAATTGAGAGGTGTTACCTTTAAAAATAATGTTTTAGGTTTTTTCAACAAAATCAAAGATAAATTACGAAAACTAAACAATAAAACTCTATTAGAAACTGGACCAGGTAAAACAGCGAACGATTGTGCATTAAACAATATACGCACTGCACTAGACATAAAATACCTGAACCACTGAAAACAATTCTAATTTGTCGAAATCCAGAAAACTTAGAATCAGCAATAGACAAAGATCTGTCTGAGATTTTCCTATTGTTGTTAAGTGGCCATTAAATGGACCATGTCCTGTCATGTACCAGACAAGGGATCTCAGTGTTTGTCGGTTTAGCTTGATTGCTTTGTTTATATTTTTGATGTTGTATTTGAGAAGCTTTTTGGTTTGTTTTATCGTAGTTGATGATTCCCATTCAGCCTCGATGGCGTTGTTTGCCCACTCTTTTATCTTATTTTTCAGGTGGCTCTTGCTGAAAGCAATGCTTGGCTCGGGGCCAGTGAAGGTCTCCTCCGCGCGTGCTCTTGCGCAGAGGTCTGCTGTCTCGTTCCCATAAATGCCTGAATGGCCTGGGGACCACATCAGGTTGACCTTGTTGGTTTTTGCCAGTTCGTTTAGGTGGCAGTAGCAGCTCCACGTTGTTTTTGAATTGAAAACCGGGCCTTTTAGCGCCAGTAAAGCGGCCTGACTATCGGAGATCATATAGATTTTGGTTCTTCTATATTTTCTTTTTATGCATTCTAGTGTGCAGGCTTCTAATGTTGTTGTTTCTGCCTGGAAAACGGTTGGGGATTTTCCTAAGGGTATTCGTAATTTCAGTCTGTGTCCGAATACCCCTGCCCCTGTTCCTGAGTTCATTTTGGATCCATCTGTGTACCAGATAGATGCATGATTGGGGAGGTTATTTATGATATTTTCAACTTGATTACGGTCCGGTACTTTTACTGAGAAGTTCCTTTGAAAATTAGTTGTTTTTATGATTGAGTCTGATTGGAGGACGAATTCGCTTCCCAAATTGATTTTTGCGATGATGCTTGTATGTCCTGGTCTATTGACTTTGAGTTGGTTGGTTACCTTGAGTGAAATGGCTCTTGCTCCCGCTTCACTTCTGATGTGTAAGTGAAGAGGTGTGAGACCTAGTAATTTTTCTAGTGCTGCTCTTGGGCAAGTCTTGATGGCTCCTGTTGCATTAAGACATATTAATCTTTGAATTTTACTGAGTTTTAAGCTTCTCTGTTTTTGGCCACCATATCAGGGCTGCGTAAGTGAGCCTGGGCTTGAAAATGCTGTGGTATAGCCATAGAGTAAGAGGGTTTGCTCCCCACGTTTTACTGAACATGCGTTGGCAAGTGAAGTAAGCTTTGTTAGCTTTGTTGGTGATGTATGATATGTGGGAGTTCTATGTTAGTTTTTCGTCAAACATTACCCCCAGGTATTTTGGTTCAGGCATTATTTGGAGTATTTTACCTTGGAATCTTAGGGTGGGAAAAGTGGTTCTCCTTCTTTTTGTGAAAACGTTGCATACGATTTTATCTGGGTTGACACTTAGGTCTACCTCCCGGCACCATTCGTTTAGTATTTTGAGAGCTAATTTGCCTCGAACCAATAGGACTAGATCATCCGCATAGCCAATATTTGTGATAAGATTGTTCTTAAGCCTGTCGAGCAACTGATCCATCACCAGTAGCCACAAGAGTGGTGATAAAACGCCTTGTGGGCAGCCTCTTGTTGTCGCTATTGTGATGGTTTCGTCACCAAATAAGACCCGAATTTTCCTACCCCTTAGCATGCACATGACCCAACCTATGATAGAGGAATCTATTCTCCTTGTTCTAACTTGTGCTTGAATTACTTCGAAGTTAGTGTTGTCGAAAGCGCCTTGGATGTCGATGAAGGCGCATAGTAAAATTTCTTTGCTTCGGAGTGTATCTTCGATTTCAGTGGTCAGCTCGTGGAGTGCTGTTTTTGTTGATTTCCCAGCTTGATATGCGTGTTGGCTGTTGTTAAGTGGATTTGATTGGAGTATATTAGATCTTATGTAGTGACCTAAGATTTTTTCCATGGATTTGAGAATAAATGATGTAAGGCTGTTAGGCCTGTAGGACCTTGTATCCTCGGGGGATTTCTTCCCTACCTTTGGTAAGAAAATCACTCGTACATCTCTCCAGCACCTTGGTACATATTCTAGGCTATAGCAGGATTTATAGAATTTTACGAGTAGAGATTCTAATAGGTGCAAGCCGCGTTGTAGGAGTATCGGGTATATTCCGTCTCCTCCTGGGGATTTGTATGGGCCGAATTTAGTATTCGACAGTTGGGGAAATTACTTTTTATTAGGCAGTCAAGAGTTTCTCTAGTCTGTTGGATGTCAATTCACCGTTTGGGTTTTTGACTGATCCGAGTGGATTTTTATGGTCTATATACTAATTAACAATACGATAATTATAGACCTGATCAATATCAAAATATGAAAAAACAATTTAATAATTACAGATATGACAGTTATAATAAATATAGACAAGCAAATTATATTCAATTAACAAGTGAAATTCAAAACAATTTACCAAATACCGAACAACAACAAACTGTTGAGCCAATGGACATAAATAAATGTGAAACAAGCGAAAATTTTCGCTTACGAGCCTCGGAGGAGATTTACCATATGTAAAAATTAAATCTAATAAAAATCCATTGAAATTTATTATCGATACTGGAGCAACAAACTCTATTATAAACCCTGGCCTTTGTAACCCTAAATGGAGAGTACCAATAAATAAAACTCAAATTAAAACATTACAAAAAGCCTTGTCCAAGTGACTGACACCGCGACCTAAAAGATCTATTGTATCAATAGGGCATTAATTATCTTATAGACATACAACTTTCCTAATAAAAGATAATATGTCCATAGTAGCAGAGTTTTTCAACTACGCTGTTGAGCATATTTCCTTATGGAATATGCGTTTCCTTAACCAAATAAGTGCTGGGCAATCGCAGAGAACATGTTCGGATGACTCCTCATCCTCCGCACAGAATCTACATTCTGTCTCAGAGCCCACACCCATTTTGCTAAGATGATATCTTAGGCCACAGTGGCCAGTTAGAAAACTCACTAGTTTCCTAATGCTACCTTTATCTAAATGCAGGATTTCTTTATATGATAGGGTCTGATCAGTTGTTTGGATTGCCTTAGCCCCGGGGTATTAACCCAATGAGCCAGGCGAAGTTTGCCCTCCCAACAGTTTATCACCTTTGTGGCGGCACACCAATTGACGCTACAAAATGGTTCAGGTGCTATGAATGCAGTTTCCGAACCGGCCCTAGCTAGTTCATCTGCGGCTTCGTTGCCTGCGATACCTCGATGTCCTGGTACCCAACCGAGATTAACCCTGTTGTGGCTGGCCAGAGATTGCAATGTATCGTAGCAGCTTTTGACTGTTAATGAGTCCATTGACTTGGACGACAGAGCTTTGAGTTCTGCCTGGCTATCTGAATAGATATATATTCTAACGCCTTTAACGCCTTTACTAAGAGTTCAGCTTGGAAGACCGTTGGACTCTCTCCCATTGGTATCGAGACCTTTGTATTTGGTCCGTAGACACCGGCACCAACTCCAGATTCCATCTTTGATCCATCAGTGAACCAAACCAGACCATTAGCGTCTAGAGTCGGAGCACCATTAGACCAGCTTGCGCGGTCTGAGATCTCTACCTCAAATACCCTTCCGAAACAGTACTCCCTG
The DNA here is from genome assembly GCA_947095585.1 of Nephrocerus scutellatus. Lineage (NCBI taxonomy): Eukaryota > Metazoa > Arthropoda > Insecta > Diptera > Pipunculidae > Nephrocerus > Nephrocerus scutellatus. The sequence goes on from OX352761.1 coordinate 45,303,232, forward strand.
ACCATAACGTCCGGGATTGTGCAGAACATGTCTCTTTCCGGAATTGAGTTGAGAATTCTCAGGTGTCCCACAAGGTCGCCTGGTTTAAAGTTATATTCTAGTTGCAGCTTTATAGCGCATCTAGCGGCCGTCTTCCTAATGAAGATTTGAAGGGGCGAAAGACCTACGTAAGCTTCTAATGCTGTCGTTGGGCAGGTACGCATAGCACCTGTAATACCTAGACAGGCAATTATTTGGAGCTTCTGAAGCTCGTTTGCCATTGTCCGCTCTAGTACCTTGGGCCACCATACTATGGCCGCATACGTGATTATGGGTCTCACCATCGTCGTGTAAATCCAATGTATCATCTTAGGATTGAGGCCACAAGTACTGCCGTAAAGTCTTCTGCAGGCCCATAGGGCCCTTGTAGCTCGTTTAGTAGCAGACTTGATATGAGCAATTCCAGTTAAGTCTTTTATCAAGGATAACACGGGTATTTGACCTCGCGGGAGTACATTAGAGTGGTGCCTTCAATGGTGATTGGATTTAAGTCAATCAACCTTCTTTTAGTGAAAGGCACTAAAACCGTTTTGGAAGGATTGATGGATAACCCTTCCCTGCTACACCAGTCTAAAACTTTTAAAAGCGCAAATTGCATGACAGCAGAAATAGCCGTGCAGTGTTTGTCTCTAATAATAATCGCTAGGTCATGAGGAAGAAGTAATATCTCGACTCTCGAGCATAGCCCTAATCCATAGATTGGTCGAGGTTTCGACACCCTTGTTACTAATAGCTCTCTCTATAGAGTCATAGCCAGTGTTATCGAAGGCGCCTTCAATGTCTAGGAATGCACACAAAGCAACCTTCTTGGATCGAAACGTTCCTTCTATCTTTTTAACCAGATAGTGGAAGGCACCTTCTGTGCTTTTGCCTTTTCTGTATGCAAACTGACTTGAGTGCAAAGGAGCAGACACCTCTAATCTGCTTCTAATATGAACATCAATGAGTCTCTCCATGATTTTCAGGACAAACGATGTTAGACTGATTGGTCTGTATGATTTAGGCCTATTGCCAGGTTTGGGGATAAAAATCACGTTTACCTGTCTCCAGACAAAAGGGATATATCCCCAGTTGTAGGTAGCTCTAAATAATAAAATTAAACTTGCAAGGATGGCATCGATCGCCTTCTGTAAAAGAGCAGGAAAGATGCTATCCCCCCCAGGGGCATTGAATTGTTTGAAGGAGCCTACTGCCCATCTAACCTTATCTGGGGTGAAGATCTTACCAGATAAACTATTAGTTCTACTAGCGATACTAACACTTCGGTCAAGCGTGTTCGAATTTGTGTGTGGTACACTGTTGTACGAGCCGGGGAAATGAACATGCAGAAGTGTTCTCAGTGTATCCTCACGGTCCGTCGTGTAGGTGCCATCAGTCTTTTTCAACAGACCCACACTATTTGTCTGATCCCTAACAAGTGCTGTGTGGATTCGTGCAGCTGCTGGCATTTCAGCGATATTCTCGCAACACTTCCTCCACGTGGCCCGCTTAGATCGTCTTAATTCAGAGTTATACTCTGTGAGGGCGGACTTATATTCGTCCCAACTCTTCGTGCGTTTAGCAGAGTTGAAGAGCTTTCCAACTTTCCTCCTAAGTTTGGCCAGTATGTCATTCAACCAAGGAACTTTGCGTTTACAAAGGTTAGTTTTGACGACTCAACTGCCATGATAGGAAGTAAGCAGTAAATCATTTACTTGGTAAGCTGCCTCGTCTAGTATCTCTATGTAGTCAATAGGTGAGACAAGCAAATCTAATTTTGAGAGGACTAGTCCTCGATAAAGATTCCAGTCCGTTAACTTAGGATCATATCTGGGAGAGGCATGTTCTAACGCACCTGGAATGTCAAACCTGATGTGTTGATGGTCTGACAGCGAGGCCTCATCGTGCCAATGCCAATTAACAATAGAATTTGAGATAAATGGACTCGCGAGTGTGAGATCTAGTACCTCTTCGCGAATCGCATTTACGAAGGTTGGTTTAGAGCCCTTGTTTACAATATCTACATTATTGGTAATAAGATAATCTAAAAGTCACTCACCCCTTTCGATTGATACCGCTGCTGCCCCATACCTCATGTCGTGCGTTGGCATCACATCCTATAATGAATTGGATGTTCCGAGCTTTGCAGTGCGTAATCAGATCTTGCACCTCTTTTGGCGGAATGTTATGTTCATCGCCGGGGAAGTATGCTGAAACACATACTATATTATGTTTCCCCCTCTCGGTCGGAACCTCCACTAGAACGGCAACAAGGTCTTTTGTTATAAATTCTGGAATGGGAAGAAAGTTAATATTAGATCTGATAAGACAGGCACTGGCACTGCCTCCCACTCCCACTGAATTTTACTATCAACTTACCTTTCCCGTCCTTTAGACCATTCACCTGTCCGCTAATAGCCCATTGCTCCTGTTTGAGGCCAAGTGCTATGTTCTTCTCGACGAATCTTTTGCTAAGTGTAGCGGACGCCCCCTTAGCATGATGCAGATTCGCCTATAGCACCTTTATGGTGCTCATCCTTCCTCCTTCTGAGAAAGGGCCTGCCGAATTAGAACCGCTTTCTTGGGGTCCTTACCCCTGCGGCAGGCAGTCTGGCTCGGTTGACCCGTTGGTCTACTATTGCCTAACTTACTTTTTGGAGCAAGTGCAGCTCTTGCTGCGTTTTTTCCATTTCTGGAAAGATTTGATCCAGATGACTTGGTAGCCTTGCTGGACGATAGAGCTGGTCGTACTACCAGTTTAGAAGTTACGGTTCCGGACCCGCTGTTGTCAACCTGCCCGGAAGAGCTGGTGACCGAAGAGGCAGCACTTTTGTACCGCGGGCGCTGGGTCGGAGCCACTCAGACTAGCTGGCTCAGTGGTATTTCGAGTGGAGCTGTCTGTATTTTGGGGTGCTTAGGTCAGATGCTGAGTTCTTATCGGTGCTCTTAAGAATCAGCTTAATCTGACCAAAGCGGTACCCTATAACGCCTTTGTAGGCGATAAGCCTAGTCATGGAGGCGTAATCCACCGCCATTACGAGATGAAGGAGCGCACCTTCCTTCTTTCTCTGTACCACCTTCCATGAAATGGCATTTAAACCTTCTTTCTGGGCCTCTATTGTGGCCAGAACCTTTTCTGAAGGGAGCTCAATACTTTGTGGAAAGAGCCTACGGACGATATGTGTCTTCGGGAAAGATCCCTCTTCCACTAACATCACGTCCAGTCCACTCTTGGCTCTTATTTTGTCGAAATTAAAGCGCATCCACCCGGCAGTAGAACTGTCTTGACAGATGAAGATCATCCATCCCGATTTCGGGGATAAAAATCACGTTTACCTGTCTCCAGACAAAAGGGATATATCCCCAATTGTAGCTAGCTCTAAATAATAAAATTAAACTTGCAAGGATGGCATCGATCGCCTTCTGTAAAAGAGCAGGAAAGATGCTATCCCCCCCAGGGGCTTTGAATTGTTTGAAGGAGCCTACTGCCCATCTAACCTTATCTGGGGTGAATATCTTACCAGATAAACTATTAGTTCTACTAGCGATACTAACACTTCGGTCAAGCGTGTTCGAATTTGTGTGTGGTACACTGTTGTACGAGCCGGGGAAATGAACATGCAGAAGTGTTCTCAGTGTATCCTCACGGTCCGTCGTGTAGGTGCCATCAGTCTTTTTCAACAGACCCACACTATTTGTCTGATCTCTAACAAGTGCTGTGTGGATTCGTGCAGCTGCTGGCATTTCAGCGATATTCTCGCAACACTTCCTCCACGTGGCCCGCTTAGATCGTCTTAATTCAGAGTTTTACTCTGTGAGGGCGGACTTATATTCGTCCCAACTCTTCGTGCGTTTAGCAGAGTTGAAGAGCTTTCCAACTTTCCTCCTAAGTTTGGCCAGTATGTCATTCAACCAAGGAACTTTGCGTTTACAAAGGTTAGTTTTGACGACTCAACTGCCATGATAGGAAGTAAGCAGTAAATCATTTACTTGGTAAGCTGCCTCGTCTAGTATCTCTATGTAGTCAATAGGTGAGACAAGCAAATCTAATTTTGAGAGGACTAGTCCTCGATAAAGATTCCAGTCCGTTAACTTAGGATCATATCTGGGAGAGGCATGTTCTAACGCACCTGGAATGTCAAACCTGATGTGTTGATGGTCTGACAGCGAGGCCTCATCGTGCCAATGCCAATTAACAATAGAATTTGAGATAAATGGACTCGCGAGTGTGAGATCTAGTACCTCTTCGCGAATCGCATTTACGAAGGTTGGTTTAGAGCCCTTGTTTACAATATCTACATTATTGGTAATAAGATAATCTAAAAGTCACTCACCCCTTTCGATTGATACCGCTGCTGCCCCATACCTCATGTTGTGCGTTGGCATCACATCCTATAATGAATTGGATGTTCCGAGCTTTGCAGTGCGTAATCAGATCCTGCACCTCTTTTGGCGGAATGTTATGTTCATCGCCGGGGAAGTATGCTGAAGCACATACTATATTATGTTTCCCCCTCTCGGTCGGAACCTCCACTAGAACGGCAACAAGGTCTTTTGTTATAAATTCTGGAATGGGAAGAAAGTTAATATTAGATCTGATAAGACAGGCACTGGCACTGCCTCCCACTCCCACTGAATTTTACTATCAACTTACCTTTCCCGTCCTTTAGACCATTCACCTGTCCGCTAATAGCCCATTGCTCCTGTTTGAGGCCAAGTGCTATGTTCTTCTCGACGAATGTTTTGCTAAGTGTAGCGGACGCCCCCTTAGCATGATGCAGATTCGCCTATAGCACCTTTATGGTGCTCATCCTTCCTCCTTCTGAGAAAGGGCCTGCCGAATTAGAACCGCTTTCTTGGGGTCCTTACCCCTGCGGCAGGCAGTCTGGCTCGGTTGACCCGTTGGTCTACTATTGCCTAACTTACTTTTTGGAGCAAGTGCAGCTCTTGCTGCGTTTTTTCCATTTCTGGAAAGATTTGATCCAGATGACTTGGTAGCCTTGCTGGACGATAGAGCTGGTCGTACTACCAGTTTAGAAGTTACGGTTCCGGACCCGCTGTTGTCAACCTGCCCGGAAGTGCTGGTGACCGAAGAGGCAGCACTTTTGTACCGCGGGCGCTGGGTCGGAGCCACTCAGACTAGCTGGCTCAGTGGTATTTCGAGTGGAGCTGTCTGTATTTTGGGGTGCTTAGGTCAGATGCTGAGTTCTTATCGGTGCTCTTAAGAATCAGCTTAATCTGACCAAAGCGGTACCCTATAACGCCTTTGTAGGCGATAAGCCTAGTCATGGAGGCGTCATCCACCGCCATTACGAGATGAAGGAGCGCACCTTCCTTCTTTCTCTGTACCACCTTCCATGAAATGGCATTTAAACCTTCTTTCTGGGCCTCGATTGTGGCCAGAACCTTTTCTGAAGGGAGCTCAATACTTTGTGGAAAGAGCCTACGGACGATATGTGTCTTCGGCCAAACGCCGCAGCCGATCATCTCAATCGAGATGTCGATAACCGCTTCTTGAAGGTGAGCAATTTGCTCCTTTGTCAGCGGTTTCTTCGACAGGTCGATCGGGACAACCCCCAGTCTGACAGCACTGGTCACTTGACTAAAAGTGGGGATGTCAGGTGAGGGCCCTGCTCTGGCCTTTTTGGCGGCCGATGTGGGTGGTGTCTGGTCTTCTGACCTGACGCGTTTAACAACGCTCTTAATGGGAGGCGCTGCTTTGGCAAAAACAAGAGTACTGTCTCTGTCTTTCCCTATGCGTAAAGCATGTCTTTTTTCCCTCAAAGTTAGCTTGACATAAGCCTGTTGTTGGATCTGCATTCCCCCTAATGCGATCCAAACCGAGGAACAACCGGATTTCTCCGAAATTACGCTAATGGTGTCGACAACTTCGGATGTGTCAGACTCGGATGTATTCGAATCCACACCCTTGTTGCCAACATCTAAAAGTGAAGTTGTGGTCAACACGGGGTTGACCTTCGAGAGCTCATCCCCCACCGACAAAACAACGGTCTGCCTATGAGCAGGATCCGCGTTTGAAGTCAACACTTGATTGACCGTCGGAAGGGAATCAGTTCCTGGCGAGTTTTCGAGTGGCACAGAAGCACATCTCGAAGTTGGTGTCACCACTGGGATGACTGTCAGGGGCATAGAGGCCTCTGACACTACAACGGGCCGCTCTAACGCAGGTACCGAGGTTGATGCGATTGGAGATGCATCGGTCTCATAAGTATTTTTTGGATAATCTATAATTCCCACGAGTATCCGGGAAAGTATGTCACCCATGGTAGAGCCCGGTATACCATGAGAAGACCGGTTAAAATCGGAGGTTGCCAGGTATCCGAAGTCCCGTGCTAGCGACCAACAACTCATGGCCATGCATCCCTCGGCGCACGTGTTTCACCACTGGATTTAGGATTTTTTAGTCTGTCGAGGTTTACTCCTCTACTAAATTTATTGAGGATAGGGTTGCCCCGTTGCCCCACACCCTCCTCCTTTACGTGTTTCCCACACGACGGAAACAAGGCGGAGTTAACATTACAACATAATATAAATGTAACCGAAAGAGTATCAGTTCCTCTTTTTAAAGAATTTGGTGATTTAAAGCAAAAAATTTACTTTTTAGTTTGTGCATTCCACAATAAATACGATGGTATTATTGGTAACGACATACTAAAACGATTTAACGCTAAAATAGATTATAAGGAAAATCTATTCGAAATCAATGGACAAACTATACAAATGTCAAAGATCAAACAAACATACTAATTGTACAGTATCAACAACAAATCAACAGAAAGGACTAGTTTACCTCAAGAAGCAGAAGTTCTTGAAAAACGAAGTAATTTTTGACGAAGGAATTTACAATGTTGAAAATCATAAGATTGAAGTTCAAACGAATGTAATATGCCAAAGTCCAATTGAATTAAAACCAAATGAAATTGAAGAAGTTAATACAAAAAACTTCTGTAAAATAGATGAAATAAATAATAAATCAATAACGGAACAAATAAGAACTCAACACCTTAACTCAGAAGAAAAACGTAAATTACTTAAAAAAATAAATCAATATTCAAACATTTTCTATCAAGAAAATTCAAATCCCTCATTTACGAATGCAATCAATCATGAAATACGTACTATTGATAATGCACCATTAAATGTAAAATCATACAGATATCCTTACATACATAAATAAGAAGTCAAAACCCAGATCCAAGAACTCTTTGAAAACAAAATAATAAGCCCGAGCCATTCGCCTTATTCAGCCCCTATGTGGATTGTACCAAAAAAGGTCGACGCCAGTGGAAAACAAAAGTGGAGGCTTGTCATAGATTATCGTAAACTTAATGAAGTTACAATAGACGACAAGTACCCTTTGCCAAATATTGATGATATATTAGATAAATTGGGCAGATGCCAATATTTCATAACCCTTGATTTAGCAAACGGATTTCATCAAATAGAAATTGAGGAAAAAGATATTCATAAAACAGCTTTTAACGTAGAAGGACATTATGAATTCTTACGAATGCCATTTGGACTGAAGAGAGCCCCAGCGACATTTCAAAGACTTATGAACAATATCTTAAAATATTATATCAATAAGATTTGTTTAGATTATCTGGACTACATTATTATATTTTCTACTTCATTGCAAGAAAATATTAGTTCAATTAATTTAATATTTAACTGTTTAAGGAAAGCAAATTAAAAAATTCAACTACATAAATTAGAGTTTCTAAAGAAAGAAAGATAATTTCTTCATATAGTGACACAAAACGGTATAAAACCAAATCCAAAAAAAATTGAATGTGTAAACAAATTCCCAATACCCAGAACTACAATACAAATCAAACAATTCTTAGGACTCACTGGTTATTACAGAAAATTCATTTAAGACTATTCATTAATAGCAAAACCAACGACACTATTCCTATAAAAGAATACTAAAATAGATATTTGTAGCAGTTGTTTTAATTTCAACTGTTATGAAATTTAAGTTTCGAGTAAGGACCACGTTAGGAGGTGTGAAAGAGAAGGAGAACTGTGTCGGAACGTCCAGCAAACCGTACGGAACCGCACAGAACAATTAATGTTAATTCAAGGTTCTCTCTACTAGTCCAGCAGACCGTACGTAGTAGCGAGTATGAGGATGGAATTTATCTAGTGGTCCAGCAAACCGTACGCACTAGAGGGAGAGGATAGGAAGATCTAGAGGAACTATTTAAGCAAATTAAGAAGAATATTTATAATATTGATAGAAAAAAGGTGTCTATTATTAGTTATAAGTTCGGCTTCAACTCTCGGCTCGCACGCCGTTTGCTGCTTCTTGTATAGTGCTCGGAAGAGCTTTTACAAATTAAAATAAGCTTTCGCTCAGAGGGAGCGAATATGCAAAATTACATGTTTGAGTGATTTTTAATCTCGACTTACATTGAGGCTTATGCTCAGAGGAAGCGAACAAGTAAATACACAGCAAAATGTAATTGAGTGACTACATTGTAATGCTTTCACTCAGAGGGAGCGAACAGGCAATATGAAATTTACATGATTTGAGTGTTTTTCTATTGTTTGCTCAGAAGGAGCAAACAAGGCAACTAAATTAAATTACAGGGCGTTTTGATTTTGTTTTTTTTTTTTGGCAATTGATTTTTAATTAAAATTATTCTCGGCTTACAATCTCCCTTTCTGACTACGAAGACGTCTCGGCGAGAAGTCAGTTCGAGGTCGCTTCTTTGGTCGTCCTCTGCGCCTGATTGGGTTGATTGGTTTTGACTTGGTCGTATTAACATCGCCCTTGGATTTGAATGGTGTTAGAGCTGATGAATGATAGGTTCCAAGCGGGACATCTAATGCTTCAGGACTTGCAACTGCATAGGTAGTTTCTCCAAGTTTCTGCGTTATAACATATGGTCCATCGCGTTTCGGAATGAATTTTTTTGTTCTGTTCTTGTCTGTGCAGCTTAAAACGTGTGTTGTGACCAATACTGCATCACCGTCTACGTATGTTGGTCCTTCTTGTCGGCGTTTATTTGCGTATTAAAGTAAATTTTGCTTTTTCTGTTCTTGATTTTCGTTGGTTGCCTCGAGAACATTTGCAAATCTTTTGAGGTAAGGCTTGATCTCAGGTACGAAATTGCAATTTTCGATAACACCACTCAGATCGTGTAGAATGTGAATCGGTGCTCTCATCTCTCGCCCAAAAGTCAAATAGGATGCCGTACAACCAGTAGTAGAGCAAACAGTGGTATTTATGGCGAAACGCACTGAAGGCAAAAATTTTGACCAGGTGTTGTGCTCGTTGCCCACCAAAATATCTAGTTGGGTTTTTAAATCACGGTTCTTTCGTTCGACCCTATTTGCTCGCGGGTGGTATACTGGAGTTAACGTCTGTTGTATACCAAGACTTGTAGTTAAATACTTCATTATACTGGATATAAATTGCGGACCGTTGTCGCTTATGACGCGTCGGGGAATCCCGTAGCGAAGAAAAATTTCGTTGAGAAGTGTAACTGCACATCGATCGGCTGTAGCTTCAATAGGGTGTTCATTTGGGACCTCCCCCTGGACCAAAACTGCTCCGATTGCGTAACCGCTGGCGTCGTTTTTTAGAAAATACAGTTTTGCTGGGCCTGCTTGTTGAAGTATTGGGGCTGTCACCAATAACTCTTTCGATTTATTAAAAGCATTCTTTTGTTGGTGGTCTGGCAGGTACTCATACTCATCGGGGTGTAATGTTACGTCAGCTAAATTAATCGGCCATCTATGTGGTGGAGCAAATAGATTTTCATTAAGCTGGTTTTCGTTGTTGTTGTGTGTTAGGAACACGTTCTGTATGTTCTTCTTTTTCCTTTGGTTAGGACTATTGACACGAAGAGGAAGACTATTCCTAAATAAATTATACATGTCGCTCGTCGTAAAATTTTCTTCTTGTTCTTCGTTTGACATATTACAAACGTTTTCAACCTGGTTTGCATTCGCTACGTAAACTGGTGTTGCAGCGATTGGTGAAATGGGTTTGAAGTTAAGTTTGAACGGAGGAGTCATATTAACGACTGTGTCTTCTGTACCGTTTTCAATAAAGGGGAAACATTTATTTGGCTGATCAATAAAGTGCCATGTGTCCTGAGCAAGATTCATCACTATTCCTGCTCTACCTAAGAAATCAATTCCAAGCAAGGTTTTGTCGTTCTTGGTTTCTGGAAATACAGTGATATCGATGATTTTTGACCGGTTTCCCAGTATGATTCTTGTTGATGTTCTTAGCACGTCTCTAACCTGTTTTACACCATCTGCCAAAATGACATCAGCTTGCACTTTTATAAATTCATGTCCAGTCTCCTTTAGAGTAACATATAGCTCTTTACTAGCGATGCTTGTTTTAGTTTCGGTATCCATATATGCATTGAATACGTAACCTTTCACCGATATTTTTACAGTAGGAATCGAGCCATTGGAGACTGTGTCGACAGCGTTCAACGTTTCTCTGGTTTGTTTCGCTTGAGTCACAGATGATCCTTTGCAGCGAGGACAGTTTCTGCGATAATAACCCTGCATGCCGCAACCAAAACAAACAAGTGAAGTTGTAACAGTTTCTTCTTTTTGGTTTTCTGTTCTTTCACCAAAATTCTTTTGTTTTTTTCGACAATCTTTTTCAATGTGGCCTTTATTTCTACAGAAACTGCACCTTACGAGAATTTCTGTTTTTTCAGCATCGTTTTTCTGGACGTAAAGTCGGTCAAATTCTCTTGTGAGCGTCACAAGTTCAGAAAATGTCTTAAATTGTTCCCTTTTTACGTGTTTCTTGGAATTTTCGTGAAGAAGTGAGTAAATCATATCTAAGCAAGAAACTGTAGCCAGCTTAGATTCGGGAAGTTCAGCAAACAGAGCGCGTTTTCCGCTTATAAATACTTCTGCAGCTTCTCCTTTCTTTTGTTTCGTTGCAAAGATTGCTTCGTATATGATATGTGGTTGTCTTCTTGGAGCAAATGTTTCACGTAGAAGCTCCACTGCCTTACTCCATGTCACTACTTCCGCCTATATCCCTTGCCACCAGACAGCTGCGAAGTCTTCTAGCAACATAGGAAGTTCATGAAGAGCATCTTCGTCAGATATTCGCTTGACTTTCTTGAAAATTTCCACGTTTGTTAAAAATTTATTTAATTTGTTGGCATAGAATTGCCCAGAGAATCGCTCCGTGCATTCGCATAATCCAGGAGAATTTTCCTTTACATTAAGCAAAGCGATGATCTGGTCTTGCGTTAGTTGAATCGCGCTGCTTTTTGTCGGAGAATTTTGTCGTCTTGGCATCTTGGTTGTGGATTTTTATTTTTCTTTCTTTCGAGCCTCTCACGTTCGTGCGCCAATTGTAGCAGTTGTTTTAATTTCAACTGTTATGAAATTTAATTTTCGAGTAAGGACCACGTTAGGAGGTGTGAAAGAGAAGGAGAACTGTGTCGGAACGTCCCAGAACAATTCATATTAATTCAAGGTTCTCTCTACTAGTCCAGCAGACCGTACGTAGTAGCGAGTATGAGGATGGAATTTATCTAGTGGTCCAGCAAACCGTACGCACTAGAGGAAGAGGATAGGAAGATCTAGAGGAACTATTTAAGCAAATTAAGAAGAATATTTTTAATATTGATAGAAAAAATGTGTCTTTTATTAGTTATAAGTTCGGCTTCAACTCTCGGCTCGCACGCCGTTTGCTGCTTCTTTTATAGTGCTCGGAAGAGCTTTTACAAATTAAAATAAGCTTTCGCTCAGAGGGAGCGAATATGCAAAATTACATGTTTGAGTGATTTTTTAATCTCGACTTACATTGAGGCTTATGCTCAGAGGGAGCGAACAAGTAAATACACAGCAAAATGTAATTGAGTGACTACATTGTAAAGCTGCCTCGTCTAGTATCTCTATGTAGTCAATAGGTGAGATAAGCAAATCTAATTTTGAGAGGACTAGTCCTCGATAAAGATTCCAGTCCGTTAACTTAGGATTATATCTGGGAGAGGCATGTTCTAACGCACCTGGAATGTCAAACCTGATGTGTTGATGGTCTGACAGCGAGGCCTCATCGTGCCAATGCCAATTAACAATAGAATTTGAGATAAATGGACTCGCGAGTGTGAGATCTAGTACCTCTTCGCGAATCGCATTTACGAAGGTTGGTTTAGAGCCCTTGTTTACAATATCTACATTATTGGTAATAAGATAATCTAAAAGTCACTCACCCCTTTCGATTGATACCGCTGCTGCCCCATACCTCATGTCGTGCGTTGGCATCACATCCTATAATGAATTGGATGTTCCGAGCTTTGCAGTGCGTAATCAGATCTTGCACCTCTTTTGGCGGAATGTTATCTCCATCGCCGGGGAAGTATGCTGAAGCACATACTATATTATGTTTCCCCCTCTCGGTCGGAACCTCCACTAGAACGGCAACAAGGTCTTTTGTTATAAATTCTGGAATGGGAAGAAAGTCTCAAAGTTAATATTAGATCTGATAAGACAGGCACTGGCACTGCCTCCCACTCCCACTGAATTTTACTATCAACTTACCTTTCCCGTCCTTTAGACCATTCACCTGTCCGCTAATAGCCCATTGCTCCTGTTTGAGGCCAAGTGCTATGTTCTTCTCGACGAATCTTTTGCTAAGTGTAGCGGACGCCCCCTAAGCATGATGCAGATTCGCCTATAGCACCTTTATGGTGCTCATCCTTCCTCCTTCTGAGAAAGGGCCTGCCGAATTAGAACCGCTTTCTTGGGGTCCTTACCCCTGCGGCAGGCAGTCTGGCTCGGTTGACCCGTTGGTCTACTATTGCCTAACTTACTTTTTGGAGCAAGTGCAGCTCTTGCTGCGTTTTTTCCATTTCTGGAAAGATTTGATCCAGATGACTTGGTAGCCTTGCTGGACGATAGAGCTGGTCGTACTACCAGTTTAGAAGTTACGGTTCCGGACCCGCTGTTGTCAACCTGCCCGGAAGAGCTGGTGACCGAAGAGGCAGCATTTTTGTCCCGCGGGCGCTGGGTCGGAGCCACTCAGACTAGCTGGCTCAGTGGTATTTCGAGTGGAGCTGTCTGTATTTTGGGGTGCTTAGGTCAGATGCTGAGTTCTTATCGGTGCTCTTAAGAATCAGCTTAATCTGACCAAAGCGGTACCCTATAACGCCTTTGTAGGCGATAAGCCTAGTCATGGAGGCGTCATCCACCGCCATTACGAGATGAAGGAGCGCACCTTCCTTCTTTCTCTGTACCACCTTCCATGAAATGGCATTTAAACCTTCTTTCTGGGCCTCGATTGTGGCCAGAACCTTTTCTGAAGGGAGCTCAATACTTTGTGGAAAGAACCTACGGACGATATGTGTCTTCGGGAAAGATCCCTCTTCCACTAACATCACGTCCAGTCCACTCTTGGCTCTTATTTTGTCGAAATTAAAGCGCATCCACCCGGCAGTAGAACTGTCTTGACAGATGAAGATCATCCATCCTTATTTCGGATACGATCCAGTGAAACGCGGCCAAACGCCGCAGCCGATCATCTCTATCGAGATGTCGATAACCGCTTCTTGAAGGTGAGCAATTTGCTCCTTTGTCAGCGGTTTCTTCGACAGGTCGATCGGGACAACCCCCAGTCTGACAGCACTGGTCACTTGACTAAAAGTGGGGATGTCAGGTGAGGGCCCTGCTCTGGCCTTTTTGGCGGCCAATGTGGGTGGTGTCTGGTCTTCTGACCTGACGCGTTTAACAACGCTCTTAATGGGAGGCGCTGCTTTGGCAAAAACAAGAGTACTGTCTCTGTCTTTCCCTATGCGTAAAGCATGTCTTTTTTCCCTCAAAGTTAGCTTGACATAAGCCTGTTGTTGGATCTGCATTCCCCCTAATGCGATCCAAACCGTGGAACAGCCGGATTTCTCCGAAATTACGCTAATGGTGTCGACAACTTCGGATGTGTCAGACTCGGATGTATTCGAATCCACACCCTTGTTGCCAACATCTAAAAGTGAAGTTGTGGTCAACACGGGGTTGACCTTCGAGAGCTCATCCCCCACCGACAAAACAACGGTCTGCCTATGAGCAGGATCCGCGTTTGAAGTCAACACTTGATTGACCGTCGGAAGGGAATCAGTTCCTGGCGAGTTTTCGAGTGGCACAGAAGCACATCTCGAAGTTGGTGTCACCACTGGGATGACTGTCAGGGGCATAGAGGCCTCTGACACTACAACGGGCCGCTCTAACGCAGGTACCGAGGTTGATGCGATTGGAGATGCATCGGTCTCATAAGTATTTTTTGGATAATCTATAATTCCCACGAGTATCCGGGAAAGTATGTCACCCATGGTAGAGCCCGGTGTACCATGAGAAGACCGGTTAAAATCGGAGGTTGCCAGGTATCCGAAGTCCCGTGCTAGCGACCAACAACTCATGGCCATGCATCCCTCGGCGCACGTGTCTCACCACTGGATTTAGGATTTTTTAGTCTGTCGAGGTTTACTCCTCTACTAAATTTATTGAGGATAGGGTTGCCCCGTTGCCCCACACCCTCCTCCTTTACGTGTTTCCCACACGACGGAAACAAGGCGGAGTTAACATTACAACATAATATAAATGTAACCGAAAGAGTATCAGTTCCTCTTTTTAAAGAATTTGGTGATTTAAAGCAAAAAATTTACTTTTTAGTTTGTGCATTCCACAATAAATACGATGGTATTATTGGTAACGACATACTAAAACGATTTAACGCTAAAATAGATTATAAGGAAAATCTATTCGAAATCAATGGACAAACTATACAAATGTCAAAGATCAAACAAACATACTAATTGTACAGTATCAACAACAAATCAACAGAAAGGACTAGTTTACCTCAAGAAGCAGAAGTTCTTGAAAAACGAAGTAATTTTTGACGAAGCAATTTACAATGTTGAAAATCATAAGATTGAAGTTCAAACGAATGTAATATGCCAAAGTCCAATTGAATTAAAACCAAATGAAATTGAAGAAGTTAATACAAAAAACTTCTGTAAAATAGATGAAATAAATAATAAATCAATAACGGAACAAATAAGAACTCAACTCCTTAACTCAGAAGAAAAACGTAAATTACTTAAAAAAATAAATCAATATTCAAACATTTTCTATCAAGAAAATTCAAATCCCTAATTTACGAATGCAATCAATCATGAAATACGTACTATTGATAATGCACCATTAAATGTAAAATCATACAGATATCCTTACATACATAAATAAGAAGTCAAAACCCAGATCCAAGAACTCTTTGAAAACAAAATAATAAGCCCGAGCCATTCGCCTTATTCAGCCCCTATGTGGATTGTACCAAAAAAGGTCGACGCCAGTGGAAAACAAAAGTGGAGGCTTGTCATAGATTATCGTAAACTTAATGAAGTTACAATAGACGACAAGTACCCTTTGCCAAATATTGATGATATATTAGATAAATTGGGCAGATGCCAATATTTCATAACCCTTGATTTAGCAAACGGATTTCATCAAATAGAAATTGAGGAAAAAGATATTCATAAAACAGCTTTTAACGTAGAAGGACATTATGAATTCTTACGAATGCCATTTGGACTGAAGAGAGCCCCAGCGACATTTCAAAGACTTATGAACAATATCTTAAAATATTATATCAATAAGATTTGTTTAGATTATCTGGACTACATTATTATATTTTCTACTTCATTGCAAGAAAATATTAGTTCAATTAATTTAATATTTAACTGTTTAAGGAAAGCAAATTAAAAAATTCAACTACATAAATTAGAGTTTCTAAAGAAAGAAAGATAATTTCTTCATATAGTGACACAAAACGGTATAAAACCAAATCCAAAAAAAATTGAATGTGTAAACAAATTCCCAATACCCAGAACTACAATACAAATCAAACAATTCTTAGGACTCACTGGTTATTACAGAAAATTTATTTAAGACTATACATTAATAGCAAAACCAACGACACTATTCCTATAAAAGAATACTAAAATAGATATTTGTAGCAGTTGTTTTAATTTCAACTGTTATGAAATTTAAGTTTCGAGTAAGGACCACGTTAGGAGGTGTGAAAGAGAAGGAGAACTGTGTCGGAACGTCCAGCAAACCGTACGGAACCGCACAGAACAATTAATGTTAATTCAAGGTTCTCTCTACTAGTCCAGCAGACCGTACGTAGTAGCGAGTATGAGGATGGAATTTATCTAGTGGTCCAGCAAACCGTACGCACTAGAGGGAGAGGATAGGAAGATCTAGAGGAACTATTTAAGCAAATTAAGAAGAACATTTATAATATTGATAGAAAAAAGGTGTCTTTTATTAGTTAAGTTCGGCTTCAACTCTCGGCTCGCACGCCGTTTGCTGCTTCTTGTATAGAGCTTTTACAAATTAAAATAAGCTTTCGCTCAGAGGGAGCGAATATACAAAATTACATGTTTGAGTGATTTTTTAATCTCGACTTACATTGAGGCTTATGCTCAGAGGAAGCGAACAAGTAAATACACAGCAAAATGTAATTGAGTGACTACATTGTAATGCTTTCACTCAGAGGGAGCGAACAGGCAATATGAAATTTACATGATTTGAGTGTTTTTCTATTGTTTGCTCAGAAGGAGCAAACAAGGCAACTAAATTAAATTACAGGGCGTTTTGATTTTGTTTTTTTTTTTTGGCAATTGATTTTTAATTAAAATTATTCTCGGCTTACAATCTCCCTTTCTGACTACGAAGACGTCTCGGCGAGAAGTCAGTTCGAGGTCGCTTCTTTGGTCGTCCTCTGCGCCTGATTGGGTTTATTGGTTTTGACTTGGTCGTATTAACTTCAACTGTTATGAAATTTAATTTTCGAGTAAGGACCACGTTAGGAGGTGTGAAAGAGAAGGAGAACTGTGTCGGAACGTCCCAGAACAATTCATATTAATTCAAGGTTCTCTCTACTAGTCCAGCAGACCGTACGTAGTAGCGAGTATGAGGATGGAATTTATCTAGTGGTCCAGCAAACCGTACGCACTAGAGGAAGAGGATAGGAAGATCTAGAGGAACTATTTAAGCAAATTAAGAAGAATATTTTTAATATTGATAGAAAAAATGTGTCTTTTATTAGTTATAAGTTCGGCTTCAACTCTCGGCTCGCACGCCGTTTGCTGCTTCTTTTATAGTGCTCGGAAGAGCTTTTACAAATTAAAATAAGCTTTCGCTCAGAGGGAGCGAATATGCAAAATTACATGTTTGAGTGATTTTTTAATCTCGACTTACATTGAGGCTTATGCTCAGAGGGAGCGAACAAGTAAATACACAGCAAAATGTAATTGAGTGACTACATTGTAAAGCTGCCTCGTCTAGTATCTCTATGTAGTCAATAGGTGAGACAAGCAAATCTAATTTTGAGAGGACTAGTCCTCGATAAAGATTCCAGTCCGTTAACTTAGGATCATATCTGGGAGAGGCATGTTCTAACGCACCTGGAATGTCAAACCTGATGTGTTGATGGTCTGACAGCGAGGCCTCATCGTGCCAATGCCAATTAACAATAGAATTTGAGATAAATGGACTCGCGAGTGTGAGATCTAGTACCTCTTCGCGAATCGCATTTACGAAGGTTGGTTTAGAGCCCTTGTTTACAATATCTACATTATTGGTAATAAGATAATCTAAAAGTCACTCACCCCTTTCGATTGATACCGCTGCTGCCCCATACCTCATGTCGTGCGTTGGCATCACATCCTATAATGAATTGGATGTTCCGAGCTTTGCAGTGCGTAATCAGATCTTGCACCTCTTTTGGCGGAATGTTATCTCCATCGCCGGGGAAGTATGCTGAAGCACATACTATATTATGTTTCCCCCTCTCGGTCGGAACCTCCACTAGAACGGCAACAAGGTCTTTTGTTATAAATTCTGGAATGGGAAGAAAGTCTCAAAGTTAATATTAGATCTGATAAGACAGGCACTGGCACTGCCTCCCACTCCCACTGAATTTTACTATCAACTTACCTTTCCCGTCCTTTAGACCATTCACCTGTCCGCTAATAGCCCATTGCTCCTGTTTGAGGCCAAGTGCTATGTTCTTCTCGACGAATCTTTTGCTAAGTGTAGCGGACGCCCCCTAAGCATGATGCAGATTCGCCTATAGCACCTTTATGGTGCTCATCCTTCCTCCTTCTGAGAAAGGGCCTGCCGAATTAGAACCGCTTTCTTGGGGTCCTTACCCCTGCGGCAGGCAGTCTGGCTCGGTTGACCCGTTGGTCTACTATTGCCTAACTTACTTTTTGGAGCAAGTGCAGCTCTTGCTGCGTTTTTTCCATTTCTGGAAAGATTTGATCCAGATGACTTGGTAGCCTTGCTGGACGATAGAGCTGGTCGTACTACCAGTTTAGAAGTTACGGTTCCGGACCCGCTGTTGTCAACCTGCCCGGAAGAGCTGGTGACCGAAGAGGCAGCATTTTTGTCCCGCGGGCGCTGGGTCGGAGCCACTCAGACTAGCTGGCTCAGTGGTATTTCGAGTGGAGCTGTCTGTATTTTGGGGTGCTTAGGTCAGATGCTGAGTTCTTATCGGTGCTCTTAAGAATCAGCTTAATCTGACCAAAGCGGTACCCTATAACGCCTTTGTAGGCGATAAGCCTAGTCATGGAGGCGTCATCCACCGCCATTACGAGATGAAGGAGCGCACCTTCCTTCTTTCTCTGTACCACCTTCCATGAAATGGCATTTAAACCTTCTTTCTGGGCCTCGATTGTGGCCAGAACCTTTTCTGAAGGGAGCTCAATACTTTGTGGAAAGAACCTACGGACGATATGTGTCTTCGGGAAAGATCCCTCTTCCACTAACATCACGTCCAGTCCACTCTTGGCTCTTATTTTGTCGAAATTAAAGCGCATCCACCCGGCAGTAGAACTGTCTTGACAGATGAAGATCATCCATCCTTATTTCGGATACGATCCAGTGAAACGCGGCCAAACGCCGCAGCCGATCATCTCTATCGAGATGTCGATAACCGCTTCTTGAAGGTGAGCAATTTGCTCCTTTGTCAGCGGTTTCTTCGACAGGTCGATCGGGACAACCCCCAGTCTGACAGCACTGGTCACTTGACTAAAAGTGGGGATGTCAGGTGAGGGCCCTGCTCTGGCCTTTTTGGCGGCCAATGTGGGTGGTGTCTGGTCTTCTGACCTGACGCGTTTAACAACGCTCTTAATGGGAGGCGCTGCTTTGGCAAAAACAAGAGTACTGTCTCTGTCTTTCCCTATGCGTAAAGCATGTCTTTTTTCCCTCAAAGTTAGCTTGACATAAGCCTGTTGTTGGATCTGCATTCCCCCTAATGCGATCCAAACCGTGGAACAGCCGGATTTCTCCGAAATTACGCTAATGGTGTCGACAACTTCGGATGTGTCAGACTCGGATGTATTCGAATCCACACCCTTGTTGCCAACATCTAAAAGTGAAGTTGTGGTCAACACGGGGTTGACCTTCGAGAGCTCATCCCCCACCGACAAAACAACGGTCTGCCTATGAGCAGGATCCGCGTTTGAAGTCAACACTTGATTGACCGTCGGAAGGGAATCAGTTCCTGGCGAGTTTTCGAGTGGCACAGAAGCACATCTCGAAGTTGGTGTCACCACTGGGATGACTGTCAGGGGCATAGAGGCCTCTGACACTACAACGGGCCGCTCTAACGCAGGTACCGAGGTTGATGCGATTGGAGATGCATCGGTCTCATAAGTATTTTTTGGATAATCTATAATTCCCACGAGTATCCGGGAAAGTATGTCACCCATGGTAGAGCCCGGTATACCATGAGAAGACCGGTTAAAATCGGAGGTTGCCAGGTATCCGAAGTCCCGTGCTAGCGACCAACAACTCATGGCCATGCATCCCTCGGCGCACGTGTCTCACCACTGGATTTAGGATTTTTTAGTCTGTCGAGGTTTACTCCTCTACTAAATTTATTGAGGATAGGGTTGCCCCGTTGCCCCACACCCTCCTCCTTTACGTGTTTCCCACACGACGGAAACAAGGCGGAGTTAACATTACAACATAATATAAATGTAACCGAAAGAGTATCAGTTCCTCTTTTTAAAGAATTTGGTGATTTAAAGCAAAAAATTTACTTTTTAGTTTGTGCATTCCACAATAAATACGATGGTATTATTGGTAACGACATACTAAAACGATTTAACGCTAAAATAGATTATAAGGAAAATCTATTCGAAATCAATGGACAAACTATACAAATGTCAAAGATCAAACAAACATACTAATTGTACAGTATCAACAACAAATCAACAGAAAGGACTAGTTTACCTCAAGAAGCAGAAGTTCTTGAAAAACGAAGTAATTTTTGACGAAGCAATTTACAATGTTGAAAATCATAAGATTGAAGTTCAAACGAATGTAATATGCCAAAGTCCAATTGAATTAAAACCAAATGAAATTGAAGAAGTTAATACAAAAAACTTCTGTAAAATAGATGAAATAAATAATAAATCAATAACGGAACAAATAAGAACTCAACTCCTTAACTCAGAAGAAAAACGTAAATTACTTAAAAAAATAAATCAATATTCAAACATTTTCTATCAAGAAAATTCAAATCCCTAATTTACGAATGCAATCAATCATGAAATACGTACTATTGATAATGCACCATTAAATGTAAAATCATACAGATATCCTTACATACATAAATAAGAAGTCAAAACCCAGATCCAAGAACTCTTTGAAAACAAAATAATAAGCCCGAGCCATTCGCCTTATTCAGCCCCTATGTGGATTGTACCAAAAAAGGTCGACGCCAGTGGAAAACAAAAGTGGAGGCTTGTCATAGATTATCGTAAACTTAATGAAGTTACAATAGACGACAAGTACCCTTTGCCAAATATTGATGATATATTAGATAAATTGGGCAGATGCCAATATTTCATAACCCTTGATTTAGCAAACGGATTTCATCAAATAGAAATTGAGGAAAAAGATATTCATAAAACAGCTTTTAACGTAGAAGGACATTATGAATTCTTACGAATGCCATTTGGACTGAAGAGAGCCCCAGCGACATTTCAAAGACTTATGAACAATATCTTAAAATATTATATCAATAAGATTTGTTTAGATTATCTGGACTACATTATTATATTTTCTACTTCATTGCAAGAAAATATTAGTTCAATTAATTTAATATTTAACTGTTTAAGGAAAGCAAATTAAAAAATTCAACTACATAAATTAGAGTTTCTAAAGAAAGAAAGATAATTTCTTCATATAGTGACACAAAACGGTATAAAACCAAATCCAAAAAAAATTGAATGTGTAAACAAATTCCCAATACCCAGAACTACAATACAAATCAAACAATTCTTAGGACTCACTGGTTATTACAGAAAATTCATTTAAGACTATACATTAATAGCAAAACCAACGACACTATTCCTATAAAAGAATACTAAAATAGATATTTGTAGCAGTTGTTTTAATTTCAACTGTTATGAAATTTAAGTTTCGAGTAAGGACCACGTTAGGAGGTGTGAAAGAGAAGGAGAACTGTGTCGGAACGTCCAGCAAACCGTACGGAACCGCACAGAACAATTAATGTTAATTCAAGGTTCTCTCTACTAGTCCAGCAGACCGTACGTAGTAGCGAGTATGAGGATGGAATTTATCTAGTGGTCCAGCAAACCATACGCACTAGAGGGAGAGGATAGGAAGATCTAGAGGAACTATTTAAGCAAATTAAGAAGAACATTTATAATATTGATAGAAAAAAGGTGTCTTTTATTAGTTAAGTTCGGCTTCAACTCTCGGCTCGCACGCCGTTTGCTGCTTCTTGTATAGAGCTTTTACAAATTAAAATAAGCTTTCGCTCAGAGGGAGCGAATATACAAAATTACATGTTTGAGTGATTTTTTAATCTCGACTTACATTGAGGCTTATGCTCAGAGGAAGCGAACAAGTAAATACACAGCAAAATGTAATTGAGTGACTACATTGTAATGCTTTCACTCAGAGGGAGCGAACAGGCAATATGAAATTTACATGATTTGAGTGTTTTTCTATTGTTTGCTCAGAAGGAGCAAACAAGGCAACTAAATTAAATTACAGGGCGTTTTGATTTTTTTTTTTTTTTTGGCAATTGATTTTTAATTAAAATTATTCTCGGCTTACAATCTCCCTTTCTGACTACGAAGACGTCTCGGCGAGAAGTCAGTTCGAGGTCGCTTCTTTGGTCGTCCTCTGCGCCTGATTGGGTTGATTGGTTTTGACTTGGTCGTATTAACATCGCCCTTGGATTTGAATGGTGTTAGAGCTGATGAATGATAGGTTCCAAGCGGGACATCTAATGCTTCAGGACTTGCAACTGCATAGGTAGTTTCTCCAAGTTTCTGCGTTATAACATATGGTCCATCGCGTTTCGGAATGAATTTTTTTGTTCTGTTCTTGTCTGTGCAGCTTAAAACGTGTGTTGTGACCAATACTGCATCACCGTCTACGTATGTTGGTCCTTCTTGTCGGCGTTTATTTGCGTATTAAAGTAAATTTTGCTTTTTCTGTTCTTGATTTTCGTTGGTTGCCTCGAGAACATTTGCAAATCTTTTGAGGTAAGGCTTGATCTCAGGTACGAAATTGCAATTTTCGATAACACCACTCAAATCGTGTAGAATGTGAATCGGTGCTCTCATCTCTCGCCCAAAAGTCAAATAGGATGCCGTACAACCAGTAGTAGAGCAAACAGTGGTATTTATGGCGAAACGCACTGAAGGCAAATAGAAATTGAGGAAAAAGATATTCATAAAACAGCTTTTAACGTAGAAGGACATTATGAATTCTTACGAATGCCATTTGGACTGAAGAGAGCCCCAGCGACATTTCAAAGACTTATGAACAATATCTTAAAATATTATATCAATAAGATTTGTTTAGATTATCTGGACTACATTATTATATTTTCTACTTCATTGCAAGAAAATATTAGTTCAATTAATTTAATATTTAACTGTTTAAGGAAAGCAAATTAAAAAATTCAACTACATAAATTAGAGTTTCTAAAGAAAGAAAGATAATTTCTTCATATAGTGACACAAAACGGTATAAAACCAAATCCAAAAAAAATTGAATGTGTAAACAAATTCCCAATACCCAGAACTACAATACAAATCAAACAATTCTTGGGACTCACTGGTTATTACAGAAAATTCATTTAAGACTATTCATTAATAGCAAAACCAACGACACTATTCCTATAAAAGAATACTAAAATAGATATTTGTAGCAGTTGTTTTAATTTCAACTGTTATGAAATTTAAGTTTCGAGTAAGGACCACGTTAGGAGGTGTGAAAGAGAAGGAGAACTGTGTCGGAACGTCCAGCAAACCGTACGGAACCGCACAGAACAATTAATGTTAATTCAAGGTTCTCTCTACTAGTCCAGCAGACCGTACGTAGTAGCGAGTATGAGGATGGAATTTATCTAGTGGTCCAGCAAACCGTACGCACTAGAGGGAGAGGATAGGAAGATCTAGAGGAACTATTTAAGCAAATTAAGAAGAATATTTATAATATTGATAGAAAAAAGGTGTCTATTATTAGTTATAAGTTCGGCTTCAACTCTCGGCTCGCACGCCGTTTGCTGCTTCTTGTATAGTGCTCGGAAGAGCTTTTACAAATTAAAATAAGCTTTCGCTCAGAGGGAGCGAATATGCAAAATTACATGTTTGAGTGATTTTTAATCTCGACTTACATTGAGGCTTATGCTCAGAGGAAGCGAACAAGTAAATACACAGCAAAATGTAATTGAGTGACTACATTGTAATGCTTTCACTCAGAGGGAGCGAACAGGCAATATGAAATTTACATGATTTGAGTGTTTTTCTATTGTTTGCTCAGAAGGAGCAAACAAGGCAACTAAATTAAATTACAGGGCGTTTTGATTTTGTTTTTTTTTTTTGGCAATTGATTTTTAATTAAAATTATTCTCGGCTTACAATCTCCCTTTCTGACTACGAAGACGTCTCGGCGAGAAGTCAGTTCGAGGTCGCTTCTTTGGTCGTCCTCTGCGCCTGATTGGGTTGATTGGTTTTGACTTGGTCGTATTAACATCGCCCTTGGATTTGAATGGTGTTAGAGCTGATGAATGATAGGTTCCAAGCGGGACATCTAATGCTTCAGGACTTGCAACTGCATAGGTAGTTTCTCCAAGTTTATGCGTTATAACATATGGTCCATCGCGTTTCGGAATGAATTTTTTTGTTCTGTTCTTGTCTGTGCAGCTTAAAACGTGTGTTGTGACCAATACTGCATCACCGTCTACGTATGTTGGTCCTTCTTGTAGGCGTTTATTTGCGTATTAAAGTTAATTTTGCTTTTTCTGTTCTTGATTTTCGTTGGTTGCCTCGAGAACATTTGCAAATGTTTTGAGGTATGGCTTGATCTCAGGTACGAAATTGCAATTTTCGATAACACCACTCAGATCGTGTAGAATGTGAATCGGTGCTCTCATCTCTCGCCCAAAAGTCAAATAGGATGCCGTACAACCAGTAGTAGAGCAAACAGTGGTATTTATGGCGAAACGCACTGAAGGCAAAAATCTTTACCAGGTGTTGTGCTCGTTGCCCACCAAAATAGCTAGTTGGGTTTTTAAATCACGGTTCTTTCGTTCGACCCTATTTGCTCGCGGGTGGTATACTGGAGTTAACGTCTGTTGTATACCAAGACTTGTAGTTAAATACTTCATTATACTGGATATAAATTGCGGACCGTTGTCGCTTATGACGCGTCGGGGAATCCCGTAGCGAAGAAAAATTTCGTTGAGAAGTGTAACTGCACATCGATCGGCTGTAGCTTCAATAGGGTGTTCATTTGGGACCTCCCCCTGGATCAAAACTGCTCCGATTGCGTAACCGCTGGCGTCGTTTTTTAGAAAATACAGTTTTGCTGGGCCTGCTTGTTGAAGTATTGGGGCTGTCACCAATAACTCTTTCGATTTATTAAAAGCATTCTTTTGTTGGTGGTCTGGCAGGTACTCATACTCATCGGGGTGTAATGTTACGTCAGCTAAATTAATCGGCCATCTATGTGGTGGAGCAAATAGATTTTCATTAAGCTGGTTTTCGTTGTTGTTGTGTGTTAGGAACACGTTCTGTATGTTCTTCTTTTTCCTTTGGTTAGGACTATTGACACGAAGAGGAAGACTATTCCTAAATAAATTATACATGTCGCTCGTCGTAAAATTTTCTTCTTGTTCTTCGTTTGACATATTACAAACGTTTTCAACCTGGTTTGCGTTCGCTACGTAAACTGGTGTTGCAGCGATTGGTGAAATGGGTTTGAAGTTAAGTTTGAACGGAGGAGTCATATTAACGACTGTGTCTTCTGTACCGTTTTCAATAAAGGGAAAACATTTATTTGGCTGATCAATAAAGTGCCATGTGTCCTGAGCAAGATTCATCACTATTCCTGCTCTACCTAAGAAATCAATTCCAAGCAAGGTTTTGTCGTTCTTGGTTTCTGGAAATACAGTGACATCGATGATTTTTGACCGGTTTCCCAGTATGATTCTTGTTGATGTTCTTAGCACGTCTCTAACATGTTTTACACCATCTGCCAAAATTACATCAGCTTGCACTTTTATAAATTCATGTCCAGTCTCCTTTAGAGTAACATATAGCTCTTTACTAGCGATGCTTGTTTTAGCTGCGGTATCCATACGCATTGAATACGCAACCTTTCACCGATATTTTTACAGTAGGAATCGAGCCATTGGAGACTGTGTCGACAGCGTTAAACGTTTCTCTGGTTTGTTTCGCTTGAGTCACAGATGATCCTTTGCAGCGAGGACAGTTTCTGCGATAATAACCCTGCATGCCGCAACCAAAACAAACAAGTGAAGTTGTAACAGTTTCTTCTTTTTGGTTTTCTGTTCTTTCACCAAAATTCTTTGATTTTTTTCGACAATCTTTTTCAATGTGGCCTTTATTTCTACAGAAACTGCACCTTACGAGAATTTCTGTTTTTTCAGCATCGTTTTTCTGGACGTAAAGTCGGTCAAATTCTGTTGTGAGCGTCACAAGTTCAGAAAATGTCTTAAATTGTTCCCTTTTTACGTGTTTCTTGGTATTTTCGTGAAGAAGTGAGTAAATCATATCTAAGCAAAAAAAACTGTAGCCAGCTTAGGTTCGGGAAGTTCAGCAAGCAGAGCGCTTATAAATGCTGCTGCAGCTTCTCCTTTCTTTTGTTTCACGTAGAAGCTCCACTGCCTTACTCCATGTCACTGCTTCCGCCTGTATCCCTTGCCACCAGACAGCTGCGAAGTCTTCTAGCAACATAGGAAGTTCATGAAGAGCATCTTCGTCAGAAATTCGCTTGACTTTCTTGAAAATTTCCACGTTTGTTAAAAATTTATTTAATTTGTTGGCATCGAATTGCCCAGAGAATCGCTCCGTGCATTCGCATAATCCAGGAGAATTTTCCTTTACATTAAGCAAAGCGATGATCTGGTCTTGCGTTAGTTGAATCGCGCTGCTTATTGTCGGAGAATTTTGTCGTCTTGGCATCTTGGTTGTGGATTTTTATTTTTCTTTCTTTCGAGCCTCTCACGTTCGTGCGCCAATTGTAGCAGTTGTTTTAATTTCAACTGTTATGAAATTTAATTTTCGAGTAAGGACCACGTTAGGAGGTGTGAAAGAGAAGGAGAACTGTGTCGGAACGTCCAGCAAACCATACGGAACCGCACAGAACAATTCATATTAATTCAAGGTTCTCTCTACTAGTCCAGCAGACCGTACGTAGTAGCGAGTATGAGGATGGAATTTATCTAGTGGTCCAGCAAACCGTACGCACTAGAGGAAGAGGATAGGAAGATCTAGAGGAACTATTTAAGCAAATTAAGAAGAATATTTTTAATATTGATAGAAAAAATGTGTCTTTTATTAGTTATAAGTTCGGCTTCAACTCTCGGCTCGCACGCCGTTTGCTGCTTCTTTTATAGTGCTCGGAAGAGCTTTTACAAATTAAAATAAGCTTTCGCTCAGAGGGAGCGAATATGCAAAATTACATGTTTGAGTGAATTTTTAATCTCGACCTACATTGAGGCTTATGCTCAGAGGGAGCGAACTAGTAAATACACACCAAAATGTAATTGAGTGACTACATTGTAATGCTTTAGCTCAGAGGGAGCGAACAGGCAATATGAAATTTACATGGTTTGAGTGTTTTTCTAAATTAAATTACAGGGCGTTTTCATTTTGATTTTTTTTGGCAATTGATTTTTAATTAAAATTATTCTCGGCTTACATATTTTAAATATAAAATATCAAGAAAATTTTAATACATTAAAAAAATTATTAACAAATGATCCAATATTAAGTTATCCTGATTTTATTAAAAAAACTACCCTTACAACAGATGCTAGTAATTATACATTAGGCGCAATACTTTCTCAAAACAATCATCCAATTTGTTACGCTAGCAGAACATTAAATGAACATGAAATAAATTATAGTACTATTGAAAAAGAACTATTAGCAATTGTATGGTCAACAAAATATTTCAGACCCTACCTTTTAGGTCGTAAATTTACAATCGAAACAGATCTAAACCCATAACTTGGCTTTTTTCAATCAAAGAACCAAATTCCAAACTTGTAAGATGGAGATTAAAAATATCAATATTTGATTATGATATCGTTTATAAAAAAAAAAACCCATAAAAATTAAAAATTTTCATCTAAATTCTCTAATCGCAGAAATTGATATGGGAGCCCCTCGATCCTGGGCCATTTTATTTTTATTGTAGGAGAAAATCATCGAAACAGACATTTGACATCAGATGTTAAAATTGAAAATGCTCAGATCATTTTATTCTGAGCACGTAGAGCACGCTCATACTCTGAGCAAATAAGAAACACGAGCAGTTATCTTGAGAACTCTTTGACTGCTCTGAACTAATTTATGAAAACGCGAAATGACAGAATATTGTGAAAACTTGTTGTTCTATCTGTAAGTTGATATCGACAACAAAAAAAACGGCATCAATAAAAATACAATTCAGTAAATAAAAAATGTAAGTTGAATTAAGCATAAAACATTTATGTCTCGTTTCATTTGCTGGGTTCATTTGTGCGTGAGCTAAGATTTCTCTCTCTCTCTCCACCACCAAAACCATGCAGCGCAGCCGACTGCGCAGCACACACCGCACACAGTCCATAAAGGGCGACGAATATCTGATGCCAGTATAAATATTTAAAAAATGTATAAGGGCCTTGCGGCCGAACCCGGGTCCCGATCACTACCAAATTTTCGAAAAAGTATTGTTTATTGGGTATACACATGTGTGTAAAATTTGAAGAAAATCGGGTAAATTTTTTAAAATTTTTGTTTGGGAGCCCCCCGACCCCGCAGCCCGAGGGGCCTCAAAATTTAATAGAAAGTGTTGTCTCCGGAAATACACATGTGTGCAAATAAATCGGGCCATGGGAAGTGGGTTAAAAATTGATCGCAAGAATCCACGACAGACGACCGACGACCGACCGACCGACGACCGACCGACGACCGACCCACGGGCAAGTGAAGTTAATATAGAGAATTTAAAAAAGGAACAAAAAATAAAAACGCAGACGCCCTTTCTAAAATAGAAATAAATCTTACGGAAAGAAATGAAGAAAACAAATCAGATACATTTCCACTCAGTACATCTCCTTTAAATATATTGAAAACACAAATAGCAATTCTTAGAACAAATTCCGGATCATTACGAATAAAACAATTAAAGATTTTTAACAAAAATAGAAAAATTATTTACAGGAAATCCCTAGACGAAGAAACAGCATTAATACTCCCAAAAACACACTTCAACTAAGCTGGTTTTCGTTGTTGTTGTGTGTTAAGAACACGTTCTGTATGTTCTTCTTTTTCCTTTGGTTAGGAGTATTGACACGAAGAGGAAGACTATTCCTAAATAAATTATACATGTCGCTCGTCGTAAAATTTTCTTCTTGTTCTTCGTTTGACATATTACAAACGTTTTCAACCTGGTTTGCATTCGCTACGTAAACTGGTGTTGCAGCGATTGGTGAAATGGGTTTGAAGTTAAGTTTGAACGGAGGAGTCATATTAACGACTGTGTCTTCTGTACCGTTTTCAATAAAGGGAAAACATTTATTTGGCTGATCAATAAAGTGCCATGTGTCCTGAGCAAGATTCATCACTATTCCTGCTCTACCTAAGAAATCAATTCCAAGCAAGGTTTTGTCGTTCTTGGTTTCTGGAAATACAGTGACATCGATGATTTTTGACCGGTTTCCCAGTATGATTCTTGTTGATGTTCTTAGCACGTCTCTAACATGTTTTACACCATCTGCCAAAATTACATCAGCTTGCACTTTTATAAATTCATGTCCAGTCTCATTTAGATTAACATATAGCTCTTTACTAGCGATGCTTGTTTTAGCTGCGGTATCCATACGCATTGAATACGCAACCTTTCACCGATATTTTTACAGTAGGAATCGAGCCATTGGAGACTGTGTCGACAGCGTTAAACGTTTCTCTGGTTTGTTTCGCTTGAGTCACAGATGATCCTTTGCAGCGAGGACAGTTTCTGCGATAATAACCCTGCATGCCGCAACCAAAACAAACAAGTGAAGTTGTAACAGTTTCTTCTTTTTGGTTTTCTGTTCTTTCACCAAAATTCTTTGATTTTTTTCGACAATCTTTTTCAATGTGGCCTTTATTTCTACAGAAACTGCACCTTACGAGAATTTCTGTTTTTTCAGCATCGTTTTTCTGGACGTAAAGTCGGTCAAAATCTGTTGTGAGCGTCACAAGTTCAGAAAATGTCTTAAATTGTTCCCTTTTTACGTGTTTCTTGGTATTTTCGTGAAGAAGTGAGTAAATCATATCTAAGCAAAAAAAACTGTAGCCAGCTTAGGTTCGGGAAGTTCAGCAAGCAGAGCGCTTATAAATGCTGCTGCAGCTTCTCCTTTCTTTTGTTTCACGTAGAAGCTCCACTGCCTTACTCCATGTCACTGCTTCCGCCTGTATCCCTTGCCACCAGACAGCTGCGAAGTCTTCTAGCAACATAGGAAGTTCATGAAGAGCATCTTCGTCAGAAATTCGCTTGACTTTCTTGAAAATTTCCACGTTTGTTAAAAATTTATTTAATTTGTTGGCATCGAATTGCCCAGAGAATCGCTCCGTGCATTCGCATAATCCAGGAGAATTTTCCTTTACATTAAGCAAAGCGATGATCTGGTCTTGCGTTAGTTGAATCGCGCTGCTTATTGTCGGAGAATTTTGTCGTCTTGGCATCTTGGTTGTGGATTTTTATTTTTCTTTCTTTCGAGCCTCTCACGTTCGTGCGCCAATTGTAGCAGTTGTTTTAATTTCAACTGTTATGAAATTTAATTTTCGAGTAAGGACCACGTTAGGAGGTGTGAAAGAGAAGGAGAACTGTGTCGGAACGTCCAGCAAACCATACGGAACCGCACAGAACAATTCATATTAATTCAAGGTTCTCTCTACTAGTCCAGCAGACCGTACGTAGTAGCGAGTATGAGGATGGAATTTATCTAGTGGTCCAGCAAACCGTACGCACTAGAGGAAGAGGATAGGAAGATCTAGAGGAACTATTTAAGCAAATTAAGAAGAATATTTTTAATATTGATAGAAAAAATGTGTCTTTTATTAGTTATAAGTTCGGCTTCAACTCTCGGCTCGCACGCCGTTTGCTGCTTCTTTTATAGTGCTCGGAAGAGCTTTTACAAATTAAAATAAGCTTTCGCTCAGAGGGAGCGAATATGCAAAATTACATGTTTGAGTGATTTTTTAATCTCGACTTACATTGAGGCTTATGCTCAGAGGGAGCGAACAAGTAAATACACAGCAAAATGTAATTGAGTGACTACATTGTAATGCTTTAGCTCAGAGGGAGCGAACAGGCAATATGAAATTTACATGATTTGAGTGTTTTTCTATTGTTTGCTCAGAAGGAGCAAACAAGGCAACTAAATTAAACTACAGGGCGTTTTGATTTTGTTTTTTTTTTGGCAATTGATTTTTAATTAAAATTATTCTCGGCTTACAATCTCCCCCTCTGACTACGAAGACGTCTCGGCGAGAAGTCAGTTCGAGGTCGCTTCTTTGGTCGTCCTCTGCGCCTGATTGGGTTGATTGGTTTTGACTTGGTCGTATTAACATCGCCCTTGGATTTGAATGGTGTTAGAGCTGATGAATGATAGGTTCCAAGCGGGACATCTAATGCTTCAGGACTTGCAACTGCATAGGTAGTTTCTCCAAGTTTCTGCGTTATAACATATGGTCCATCGCGTTTCGGAATGAATTTTTTTGTTCTGTTCTTGTCTGTGCAGCTTAAAACGTGTGTTGTGACCAATACTGCATCACCGTCTACGTATGTTGGTCCTTCTTGTAGGCGTTTATTTGCGTATTAAAGTTAATTTTGCTTTTTCTGTTCTTGATTTTCGTTGGTTGCCTCGAGAACATTTGCAAATGTTTTGAGGTATGGCTTGATCTCAGGTACGAAATTGCAATTTTCGATAACACCACTCAGATCGTGTAGAATGTGAATCGGTGCTCTCATCTCTCGCCCAAAAGTCAAATAGGATGCCGTACAACCAGTAGTAGAGCAAACAGTGGTATTTATGGCGAAACGCACTGAAGGCAAAAATCTTTACCAGGTGTTGTGCTCGTTGCCCACCAAAATAGCTAGTTGGGTTTTTAAATCACGGTTCTTTCGTTCGACCCTATTTGCTCGCGGGTGGTATACTGGAGTTAACGTCTGTTGTATACCAAGACTTGTAGTTAAATACTTCATTATACTGGATATAAATTGCGGACCGTTGTCGCTTATGACGCGTCGGGGAATCCCGTAGCGAAGAAAAATTTCGTTGAGAAGTGTAACTGCACATCGATCGGCTGTAGCTTCAATAGGGTGTTCATTTGGGACCTCCCCCTGGACCAAAACTGCTCCGATTGCGTAACCGCTGGCGTCGTTTTTTAGAAAATACAGTTTTGCTGGGCCTGCTTGTTGAAGTATTGGGGCTGTCACCAATAACTCTTTCGATTTATTAAAAGCATTCTTTTGTTGGTGGTCTGGCAGGTACTCATACTCATCGGGGTGTAATGTTACGTCAGCTAAATTAATCGGCCATCTATGTGGTGGAGCAAATAGATTTTCATTAAGCTGGTTTTCGTTGTTGTTGTGTGTTAGGAACACGTTCTGTATGTTCTTCTTTTTCCTTTGGTTAGGACTATTGACACGAAGAGGAAGACTATTCCTAAATAAATTATACATGTCGCTCGTCGTAAAATTTTCTTCTTGTTCTTCGTTTGACATATCACAAACGTTTTCAACCTGGTTTGCATTCGCTACGTAAACTGGTGTTGCAGCGATTGGTGAAATGGGTTTGAAGTTAAGTTTGAACGGAGGAGTCATATTAACGACTGTGTCTTCTGTACCGTTTTCAATAAAGGGAAAACATTTATTTGGCTGATCAATAAAGTGCCATGTGTCCTGAGCAAGATTCATCACTATTCCTGCTCTACCTAAGAAATCAAGCAAGGTTTTGTCGTTCTTGGTTTCTGGAAATACAGTGATATCGATGATTTTTGACCGGTTTCCCAATATGATTCTTGTTGATGTTCTTAGCACGTCTCTAACATGTTTTACACCATCTGCCAAAATGACATCAGCTTGCACTTTTATAAATTCATGTCCAGTCTCCTTTAGAGTAACATATAGCTCTTTACTAGCGATGCTTGTTTTAGCTGCGGTATCCATATATGCATTGAATACGCAACCTTTCACCGATATTTTTACAGTAGGAATCGAGCCATTGGAGACTGTGTCGACAGCGTTAAACGTTTCTCTGGTTTGTTTCGCTTGAGTCACAGATGATCCTTTGCAGCGAAGACAGTTTCTGCGATAATAACCCTGCATGCCGCAACCAAAACAAACAAGTGAAGTTGTAACAGTTTCTTCTTTTTGGTTTTCTGTCTTTCACCAAAATTCTTTGATTTTTTTCGACAATCTTTTTCAATGTGGCCTTTATTTCTACAGAAACTGCACCTTACGAGAATTTCTGTTTTTTCAGCATCGTTTTTCTGGACGTAAAGTCGGTCAAATTCTGTTGTGAGCGTCACAAGTTCAGAAAATGTCTTAAATTGTTCCCTTTTTACGTGTTTCTTGGTATTTTCGTGAAGAAGTGAGTAAATCATATCTAAGCAAGAAACTGTAGCCAGCTTAGGTTCGGGAAGTTCAGCAAACAGAGCGCTTATAAATGCTTCTGCAGCTTCTCCTTTCTTTTGTTTCACGTAGAAGCTCCACTGCCTTACTCCATGTCACTGCTTCCGCCTGTATCCCTTGCCACCAGACAGCTGCGAAGTCTTCTAGCAACATAGGAAGTTCATGAAGAGCATCTTCGTCAGAAATTCGCTTGACTTTCTTGAAAATTTCCACGTTTGTTAAAAATTTATTTAATTTGTTGGCATCGAATTGCCCAGAGAATCGCTCCGTGCATTCGCATAATCCAGGAGAATTTTCCTTTACATTAAGCAAAGCGATGATCTGGTCTTGCGTTAGTTGAATCGGGCTGCTTATTGTCGGAGAATTTTGTCGTCTCGGCATCTTGGTTGTGGATTTTTATTTTTCTTTCTTTCCAGCCTCTCACGTTGGTGCGCCAATTGTAGCAGTTGTTTTAATTTCAACTGTTATGAAATTTAAGTTTCGAGTAAGGACCACGTTAGGAGGTGTGAAAGAGAAGGAGAACTGTGTCGGAACGTCCAGCAAACCGTACGGAACCGCACAGAACAATTAATGTTAATTCAAGGTTCTCTCTACTAGTCCAGCAGACCGTAAGTAGTAGCGAGTATGAGGATGGAATTTATCTAGTGGTCCAGCAAACCGTACGCACTAGAGGAAGAGGATAGGAAGATCTAGAGGAACTATTTAAGCAAATTAAGAAGAATATTTTTAATATTGATAGAAAAAATGTGTCTTTTATTAGTTATAAGTTTGGCTTCAACTCTCGGCTTGCTGCTTCTTTTATAGTGCTCGGAAGAGCTTTTACAAATTAAAATAAGCTTTCGCTCAGAGGGAGCGAATATGCAAAATTACATGTTTGAGTGAATTTTTAATCTCGACCTACATTGAGGCTTATGCTCAGAGGGAGCGAACTAGTAAATACACAGCAAAATGTAATTGAGTGACTACATTGTAATGCTTTAGCTCAGAGGGAGCGAACAGGCAATATGAAATTTACATGGTTTGAGTGTTTTTCTAAATTAAATTACAGGGCGTTTTCATTTTGATTTTTTTTGGCAATTGATTTTTAATTAAAATTATTCTCGGCTTACATATTTTAAATATAAAATATCAAGAAAATTTTAATACATTAAAAAAATTATTAACAAATGATCCAATATTAAGTTATCCTGATTTTATTAAAAAAACTACCCTTACAACAGATGCTAGTAATTATACATTAGGCGCAATACTTTCTCAAAACAATCATCCAATTTGTTACGCTAGCAGAACATTAAATGAACATGAAATAAATTATAGTACTATTGAAAAAGAACTATTAGCAATTGTATGGTCAACAAAATATTTCAGACCCTACCTTTTAGGTCGTAAATTTACAATCGAAACAGATCTAAACCCATAACTTGGCTTTTTTCAATCAAAGAACCAAATTCCAAACTTGTAAGATGGAGATTAAAAATATCAATATTTGATTATGATATCGTTTATAAAAAAAAACAACCCATAAAAATTAAAAATTTTCATCTAAATTCTCTAATCGCAGAAATTGATATGGGAGCCCCTCGATCCTGGGCCATTTTATTTTTATTGTAGGAGAAAATCATCGAAACAGACATTTGACATCAGATGTTAAAATTGAAAATGCTCAGATCATTTTATTCTGAGCACGTAGAGCACGCTCATACTCTGAGCAAATAAGAAACACGAGCAGTTATCTTGAGAACTCTTTGACTGCTCTGAACTAATTTATGAAAACGCGAAATGACAGAATATTGTGAAAACTTGTTGTTCTATCTGTAAGTTGATATCGACAACAAAAAAAACGGCATCAATAAAAATACAATTCAGTAAATAAAAAATGTAAGTTGAATTAAGCATAAAACATTTATGTCTCGTTTCATTTGCTGGGTTCATTTGTGCGTGAGCTAAGATTTCTCTCTCTCTCTCCACCACCAAAACCATGCAGCGCAGCCGACTGCGCAGCACACACCGCACACAGTCCATAAAGGGCGA
Organism: Nephrocerus scutellatus; assembly: GCA_947095585.1. Lineage (NCBI taxonomy): Eukaryota > Metazoa > Arthropoda > Insecta > Diptera > Pipunculidae > Nephrocerus > Nephrocerus scutellatus. The sequence goes on from OX352761.1 coordinate 45,338,542, forward strand.
CGAATATCTGATGCCAGTATAAATATTTAAAAAATGTATAAGGGCCTTGCGGCCGAACCCGGGTCCCGATCACTACCACATTTTCGAAAAAGTATTGTTTATTGGGTATACACATGTGTGTAAAATTTGAAGAAAATCGGGTAAATTTTTTAAAATTTTTGTTTGGGAGCCCCCCGACCCCGCAGCCCGAGGGGCCTCAAAATTTAATAGAAAGTGTTGTCTCCGGAAATACACATGTGTGCAAATAAATCGGGCCATGGGAAGTGGGTTAAAAATTGATCGCAAGAATCCACGACAGACGACCGACGACCGACCGACCGACGACCGACCCACGGGCAAGTGAAGGTAATATAGAGAATTTAAAAAAGGAATTAAAAATAAAAACGCAGACGCCCTTTCTAAAATAGAAATAAATCTTACGGAAAGAAATGAAGAAAACAAATCAGATACATTTCCACTCAGTACATCTCCTTTAAATATATTGAAAACACAAATAGCAATTCTTAGAACAAATTCCGGATCATTACGAATAAAACAATTAAAGATTTTTAACAAAAATAGAAAAATTATTTACAGGAAATCCCTAGACGAAGAAACAGCATTAATACTCCCAAAAACACACTTCAACTAAGCTGGTTTTCGTTGTTGTTGTGTGTTAAGAACACGTTCTGTATGTTCTTCTTTTTCCTTTGGTTAGGAGTATTGACACGAAGAGGAAGACTATTCCTAAATAAATTATACATGTCGCTCGTCGTAAAATTTTCTTCTTGTTCTTCGTTTGACATATTACAAACGTTTTCAACCTGGTTTGCATTCGCTACGTAAACTGGTGTTGCAGCGATTGGTGAAATGGGTGTGAAGTTAAGTTTGAACGGAGGAGTCATATTAACGACTGTGTCTTCTGTACCGTTTTCAATAAAGGGAAAACATTTATTTGGCTGATCAATAAAGTGCCATGTGTCCTGAGCAAGATTCATCACTATTCCTGCTCTACCTAAGAAATCAATTCCAAGCAAGGTTTTGTCGTTCTTGGTTTCTGGAAATACAGTGACATCGATGATTTTTGACCGGTTTCCCAGTATGATTCTTGTTGATGTTCTTAGCACGTCTCTAACATGTTTTACACCATCTGCCAAAATTACATCAGCTTGCACTTTTATAAATTCATGTCCAGTCTCCTTTAGAGTAACATATAGCTCTTTACTAGCGATGCTTGTTTTAGCTGCGGTATCCATACGCATTGAATACGCAACCTTTCACCGATATTTTTACAGTAGGAATCGAGCCATTGGAGACTGTGTCGACAGCGTTAAACGTTTCTCTGGTTTGTTTCGCTTGAGTCACAGATGATCCTTTGCAGCGAGGACAGTTTCTGCGATAATAACCCTGCATGCCGCAACCAAAACAAACAAGTGAAGTTGTAACAGTTTCTTCTTTTTGGTTTTCTGTTCTTTCACCAAAATTCTTTGATTTTTTTCGACAATCTTTTTCAATGTGGCCTTTATTTCTACAGAAACTGCACCTTACGAGAATTTCTGTTTTTTCAGCATCGTTTTTCTGGACGTAAAGTCGGTCAAATTCTGTTGTGAGCGTCACAAGTTCAGAAAATGTCTTAAATTGTTCCCTTTTTACGTGTTTCTTGGTATTTTCGTGAAGAAGTGAGTAAATCATATCTAAGCAAAAAAACTGTAGCCAGCTTAGGTTCGGGAAGTTCAGCAAGCAGAGCGCTTATAAATGCTGCTGCAGCTTCTCCTTTCTTTTGTTTCACGTAGAAGCTCCACTGCCTTACTCCATGTCACTGCTTCCGCCTGTATCCCTTGCCACCAGACAGCTGCGAAGTCTTCTAGCAACATAGGAAGTTCATGAAGAGCATCTTCGTCAGAAATTCGCTTGACTTTCTTGAAAATTTCCACGTTTGTTAAAAATTTATTTAATTTGTTGGCATCGAATTGCCCAGAGAATCGCTCCGTGCATTCGCATAATCCAGGAGAATTTTCCTTTACATTAAGCAAAGCGATGATCTGGTCTTGCGTTAGTTGAATCGGGCTGCTTATTGTCGGAGAATTTTGTCGTCTCGGCATCTTGGTTGTGGATTTTTATTTTTCTTTCTTTCCAGCCTCTCACGTTGGTGCGCCAATTGTAGCAGTTGTTTTAATTTCAACTGTTATGAAATTTAAGTTTCGAGTAAGGACCACGTTAGGAGGTGTGAAAGAGAAGGAGAACTGTGTCGGAACGTCCAGCAAACCGTACGGAACCGCACAGAACAATTAATGTTAATTCAAGGTTCTCTCTACTAGTCCAGCAGACCGTAAGTAGTAGCGAGTATGAGGATGGAATTTATCTAGTGGTCCAGCAAACCGTACGCACTAGAGGAAGAGGATAGGAAGATCTAGAGGAACTATTTAAGCAAATTAAGAAGAATATTTTTAATATTGATAGAAAAAATGTGTCTTTTATTAGTTATAAGTTTGGCTTCAACTCTCGGCTTGCTGCTTCTTTTATAGTGCTCGGAAGAGCTTTTACAAATTAAAATAAGCTTTCGCTCAGAGGGAGCGAATATGCAAAATTACATGTTTGAGTGAATTTTTAATCTCGACCTACATTGAGGCTTATGCTCAGAGGGAGCAAACTAGTAAATACACAGCAAAATGTAATTGAGTGACTACATTGTAATGCTTTAGCTCAGAGGGAGCGAACAGGCAATATGAAATTTACATGGTTTGAGTGTTTTTCTAAATTAAATTACAGGGCGTTTTCATTTTGATTTTTTTTTGGCAATTGATTTTTAATTAAAATTATTCTCGGCTTACATATTTTAAATATAAAATATCAAGAAAATTTTAATACATTAAAAAAATTATTAACAAATAATCCAATATTAAGTTATCCTGATTTTATTAAAAAAAACTACCCTTACAACAGATGCTAGTAATTATACATTAGGCGCAATACTTTCTCAAAACAATCATCCAATTTGTTACGCTAGCAGAACATTAAATGAACATGAAATAAATTATAGTACTATTGAAAAAGAACTATTAGCAATTGTATGGTCAACAAAATATTTCAGACCCTACCTTTTAGGTCGTAAATTTACAATCGAAACAGATCTAAACCCATAACTTGGCTTTTTTCAATCAAAGAACCAAATTCCAAACTTGTAAGATGGAGATTAAAAATATCAATATTTGATTATGATATCGTTTATAAAAAAAAACAACCCATAAAAATTAAAATTTTTCATCTAAATTCTCTAATCGCAGAAATTGATATGGGAGCCCCTCGATCCTGGGCCATTTTATTTTTATTGTAGGAGAAAATCATCGAAACAGACATTTGACATCAGATGTTAAAATTGAAAATGCTCAGATCATTTTATTCTGAGCACGTAGAGCACGCTCATACTCTGAGCAAATAAGAAACACGAGCAGTTATCTTGAGAACTCTTTGACTGCTCTGAACTAATTTATGAAAACGCGAAATGACAGAATATTGTGAAAACTTGTTGTTCTATCTGTAAGTTGATATCGACAACAAAAAAAACGACATCAATAAAAATACAATTCAGTAAATAAAAAATGTAAGTTGAATTAAGCATAAAACATTTATGTCTCGTTTCATTTGCTGGGTTCATTTGTGCGTGAGCTAAGATTTCTCTCTCTCTCTCCACCACCAAAACCATGCAGCGCAGCCGACTGCGCAGCACACACCGCACACAGTCCATAAAGGGCGACGAATATCTGATGCCAGTATAAATATTTAAAAAATGTATAAGGGCCTTGCGGCCGAACCCGGGACCCGATCACTACCAAATTTTCGAAAAAGTATTGTTTATTGGGTATACACATGTGTGTAAAATTTGAAGAAAATCGGGTAAATTTTTTAAAATTTTTGTTTGGGAGCCCCCCGACCCCGCAGCCCGAGGGGCCTCAAAATTTAATAGAAAGTGTTGTCTCCGGAAATACACATGTGTGCAAATAAAATCGGGCCATGGGAAGTGGGTTAAAAATTGATCGCAAGAATCCACGACAGACGACCGACGACCGACCGACCGACGACCGACCCACGGGCAAGTGAAGTTAATATAGAGAATTTAAAAAAGGAACAAAAAATAAAAACGCAGACGCCCTTTCTAAAATAGAAATAAATCTTACAGAAAGAAATGAAGAAAACAAATCAGATACATTTCCACTCAGTACATCTCCTTTAAATATATTGAAAACACAAATAGCAATTTTTAGAACAAATTCCGGATCATTACGAATAAAACAATTAAAGATTTTTAACAAAAATAGAAAAATTATTTACATGAAATCCCTAGACGAAGAAACAGCATTAATACTCCCAAAAACACACTTCAACCCCAAAACTTTAAACTGTGTCTATATCGATAGCGAAGAATTTATTAAAATATTAGAAGACGTTTATAAAAAACATTTCGCAGAACAAAAACAATTAAAAATTATTAAAACTAATAAATTTCTAAAAGATATAACAGACAAAGAAGAACTAGTTGAAATCATTAAAAATGAACATCTCAGAAATAATCAGAGGAATAATAGAAGTATATAAAGAACTAATCTTAAAATTTTATCATCCAAAATTTAATATTAGAAAAACCCAATTTATCAATAATGCGAAATATGTTATACGGAAAAATACGAACGAAATCAAATTAAAAATAAATATCAACTCACAGAAACCCCTTCATCACCTAACAAAATTATTCGTGCAGATTTGTTTTATTCACTCGAAAAACAACTCTTTGTCACGTTCATAAACAAATTTAGTAAATTTGCTCAAGCAATAAAAATCACAGCAAGAACATGGACAGAATTTAAAAGAACTGGTGAAAAACGGTGATGATGACGCGATTACAGACAGTCATGTCCTTAGCGTCTCGCATCACAACTCCTATCTTATGCGTCCACGTCGCGTCACTTGAAACTCTGCCAAATCAAGTGAACGATTTCGGTACCCAATCCGATTTGTATTGTCTTGGGTCGGGGCTAAATAAGAAGGTGGACTTGCCTTGGTCGGTAGCGCTTCATGACGACCTATGTTGCGGTTGGCCAATCACCACTCAACTGAATTAATTGATTTTTGAAACTAATACAAGCCTCGGATACGTATCGAATTTATCAACATTGACCTTTGGCCCACGGAAAAGGACACGTTTTGGAACTTGGAACATTCGCACGCTCGTCAAGACAACAACGCTTGCTCAATTAACAAAGGAATTTCGTAAATACCATCTAGAGATTCTTGGTCTTAGTGAGGTGAGATGGCCTCGAGTAGGGGAAAAACGAACATCCACCGGCGAGTTTCTAATTTTTTCGGGTAAGCCTGCAGGAGAACACCATGCCAATGGAGAGGGATTTCTACTCCATTGAGAGAAGATCGTTACAGGACTGGCGAGCAATATCCGATAGAATTATTATTGCAAGATTTAAATCTGCTGTTCGACAGGTCGTGTTTGTTCAAGTTTACGCACCAACGGAACAAGCCACCTCTGAAGAAAAAGACTAGTTTTACTTGCGTCTAAACAATTCATTAGATCAACTACGGAAGAGTGACATCGTTATTTTGATGGGTGACCTTAACGCAAAGGTAGGCAGCGACAACAGTGATTGGGAACATGTCATGGGAAAACACGGTCTTGGTTCTATGAATAACAACGGCAAAAGGTTTGCTGATATATGTTCTGATCGCAACCTAATCATTGGAGGCACAATTTTTCCCCACAAAAACATCCACAAAGCCACCTGGACCTCTCCTGATCACATGTACAACAACCAGATTGATCACATCGCTATAAGCCGCAAGTGGCGATCATCTTTGCTGGACGTTAGAACCCGAAGAGCCGCCGACGTCTACAGCGACCACCACCTTGTGGTTGGCAGTGTGCGGTTGAAGCTCGCGGTCCACTCAGTCACACGAAGTCAAATAACGAGAAAGCCAGCTGTAGCTGCACTGAAAGACCCAGATGTGAAACTGCAATATGTATCCCGCGTACAACAGTCTCTCTCTGAGATACAGCCCCAAACCCTAGAGTTTAAATGGGAGAAAACAGTAAATGCGTATACGGAAGCAGCCCCATCCGTTTTAGGCTATGCCGACAAAACTAGAAAAGAATGGATATCAGATAGCACATGGAACACCATTCGTGAACGCCAATCCATCAAAGCAGAGTTAAACGCGGCCTTGGGTGCCGAGCGAAGCGCATCAGCGCGGAAGTATAGGGATCTGGACCGACAAGTTGGCCGTTCAGCTAGGAACGACAAACGAGCATGGCTAAGCGACATCTCAACACAAGCACAGCTAGCCGCTGATAGCAGGCAATATAGCACAGTCTACCAACTCGCTCGTAAGCTCGCCAACAAGAAACACCACATCAACTACCCTGTTAAGTCAATAGATGGCTCTTTGATCCTTATGGAGGAACCCGCTGGACAGAGCATTTTAGGAATGTTTTGAATTGTACTTCTCCAGGCACGTCCATCAACCCACATATGCACTACTTAACATCAGCGTCGCTACCCCTTCGTTGGATGAGATAAGGACAACAATTCGTTCACCGCAATCAGGTAAAGCAGCAGGCAACGACAATATCTACGCAGAACTCCTCCAAGCCGACGTCGAGTTAACTACGCAGGATTTCGCCCAAACCGTTCTTGTAGAGATCAAATTAACACCCTGCGTATAATTATTGAGCAATCAGTTGAGTATCGCTCTCCTCTGTACATAGTTTTTGTAGATTTTAAACGCGCTTTTGATAGCGTAGGCCGAAACATGACGCGGCAGATTTTGTCTAGTTATGGTGTTCCGGAAAAAATCATCAACATCATTAAGGAGCTGTACCGCGACTCAACATGCCGCGTCATTCATAACGGTCATCTTGGCTCACCTTTCAACATCTACTCGGGAGTCAAGCAAGGCTGCACCCTCTCACCACTGCTTTTTACAATTGTTATCGACTGGGTGATGAAAATAGTAACCCGTACTTCATCGGGTTTGCCATGGAATGTTTTTCACCACCTGGAAGACCTAGACTATGCCGATGATATCTGTCTCCTATCACAATCGCTAGGTGACATGGAGCGAAAATTAAACTCACTAGAACTCCACGCTAACAAAGCGGGTTTAAAAATTAACGTCTCAAAAACAAAACTACTTCGCATTAACGCTAGTGGAACATGTGATCTCTCGATTGAAAACAAGGCGCGACACTCTTATAGTATTCTAAATAATATTGTATGGCTGCGAAACGTGAAAAGTCACAGAGTTAATTGCCTCCAAGTTTTCGTCCACAAGTGCTTAAGGATGATACTGAGAATAAGATGGCCAGACATTATCACCAATCAAGACTTTCGGATAGTAACACAGCAGGAAGCAATCGCGCTCACCATCAGACGACGAAAATGGAGCTAGATTGGCAACACTTTGAGAAAGCCAGCGGACGACATTACAAAACTAGCGCTCGACTGGAATCCACAAGGAAGCCGTCGAGTTGGCCGTCCTAGCAAGACATGGAAAATGACAATAGAAGAGGAAGCAAGATCCCAGGGGACCGAGTGGCGTCTCTTGAAACCTCAGGCGTTAAATCGAGTTCGTTGGCGGACGTTTGTAGAAGCTCATGCTCCCCCGCGGAGTTAAGGAAAAAAAGAAGAAGATACTTATATTAATTGCTGCGATTAGACCTATAAACAACCTAATTGTAGGTAACGAGCTAGGATTTAAAGCTCTCCCGCTAAAAAAAATTTTACAAAATGAAAATATAGAAACCCATTTTACTTCAAATTATAATCAAACATCCAATTCAGATGTAGAATGCTTACATAACACCAGTTCAGTAAAACGTGGGGAGCAAACCCGCAAGTTACTCTATGGCTATACCAAAGCATTATCAGGTACAGGCTCACTTACGTAGCCCTGATATGGTGGCCAAAAACAGAGCAGTGGAAAACACGCTCAAAGCTCAGTAAAATTCAAAGACTAATATGTCTTAATGCAACAGGAGCCATCAAGACTTGCAAAACAGCAGCACTAGAAATACTACTAGGACTCACTCCTCTTCACTTACACATAAAAAGCGAAGCGGGTGCAAGAGCCATTTCACTCAAGGTAACTAACCAACTCAAAGTCAACAGACTAGGACATACAAGCATCATCGCCAATTTGGGAAGCGAATTTGTTCTCCAATCAGATTCAATGATAAAAACAACTAATTTCGAAAGAAACTTCTCAATAAGAGTACCAGATCGTAATCAAGTTGAAATTATCATAAACAACCTCCCCAGTCATCTGGTACACAGATGGATTCAAAACAAAATCAGGAACAGCGGCAAGGGTATTCGGAACCAGACTCAAATTACGTATACCCCTAGAAAATCCCCAACCGTTTTCCAGGCAGAAACAACGGTATTAGAAGCCTGCACACTAGAATGTCTAAAAAGAAAATACGGAAGAACCGAGATCTATATGATCTCCGACAGTCAGGCCACTCTGCTAGCGCTAAAAGGCCCGGTATTCAATTCAAAAACAACGTAAAGCTGCTACTGCCACCTAAATGAGCTGGTAAAAACTAACAAGGTCAACCTGATGTGGTCTCCAGGCCATTCCGGCATTTATGGGAACTAGACAGTTGTCCTCTGCGCAAGAGCAGGCGCGGAAGAGACCTTCACTTGCCCCGAGCCAAGCATTGCCTTCAGCAAAAGCCACCTGAAAAATAAGATAAAAGAGTGGGCAAACAACGCCATCGAGGCTGAATGGGAATCATCAACTACGATGAAACAAACCAAAAGGGTTCTCAAATACAACATTAAAAATATAAACAAAGCAATCAAACTAAACCGACAAACACTGAGATCCCTTGTCTGGTACATGACGGGACATGGTCCATTTAAGGGCCATTATTCATCATCGAGCGCTCTACACGAGCACACGCAGATCACGCATCATATCGTCCAGCTACCTACTACCGATTATAAAAAAAAAAAAAACAAAATCAAAAGCGAGCATTTTGCTACCTGCCACTTTTTTATTTCACTAATTATTTTTTAATTTCAGAAATATTTCTTTCCAGTTATTAGCAAATTATTTTCAGAAAAGGTTTTCCTTTCGATCAGCCCTATAAAAAGGGAAAAAAGCAAAAAGGAAGGAAAAAGTCAACGAGGTCTTATCCTTAATGAAGCAACAAGTCAACAACCATGGTGGGGATTTCCTCTTGTCGTTGTACCAAAGGCGGGATGAAGTGAACCAGCTGTGCGATTCAGCGACTTCAGACAAAGAAAACATGAGCGTTGTCGAGGAATCGGATACTGTAGCGTCCGAACCCAGCAGCAGCGGAGAGGATAATTCTAGCGACGAAGATAGTCGCAAGGAACGATCATCTCCCGAAACCATGCCAGTAAAGGCAAAAAGAAGAAGATGGTCTGCAAGTTCCAGACCTTCATCACCACCAACTTCCATCACCATCACTCTGCCTGCAGTAGCCAATGATGTCAGGATTGCGCCAAAATTGTTGTGGAGAAAACAACAAAACCAAAAGAGGTGCAACGTAAAACTTTGCAGGCATCACAACCAACCGCTTCAGGAAACATAACCACACAGGGTAGTGGACCGACATCAAAACCATTTGCTATGCCACCAATAGTTTGCTTCAGACTGAACGTGGCTGAACTCTCAAAGTTCACGAAGAGTGCCATGAACAAAGACGGCCACCAGGCATCATAACCAACCGCTCCAGGAAACATAACCACACAGGGTAGTGGACCAATATCAAAACCATTTGCTATGCCACCAATAGTTTGCTTCAGACTGAACGTCGCTGAACTCTCAAAGTTCAAGAAGAGTGCCATGAACAAAGACGGCCACCTACAGTCGGGAAAGACTGAATTCAACACCTTTACCGCTAAGGAGGACAGGAAAGAATTGTTGGTCCTTAAAGGTATTCACCACTCTTTTGACACTGAGGATGTCAAGGAAGCGTTGACGGCAGAGGGTGTCCCTGTAGTGGAGGTCAAACCCTTCAAATCGCAGAGGAACGACAGGAAATTTAACCATTTCATTGTCGAACTTGAAAAGAACTGCGATAAGGCAGCAGTATGCTCAAAAACCCTCCTGATGAACCAGCTGGTGCATTGGGAAAAGCTAAAACCAGCAGGCATTACCCAATGAAAAAATTGCGAAAAGTTTGGACATGTCGCAAGCAATTGCGGCATGAAGTATAGATGTGTCAAGTGCAAAGACGAACATTAACCTGGCCAATGCCCGAGAAACGCAGACAACAAGAAAAACGACAACGTCTTCTGCACAAATTGCCAAAAAACTGGACATCCTGCAAATTATCGAGGATGTCCTAAATATAAAGAAAAAATGGCGGAAAAAGTAAAAACCGCCCAAAAGAAGATGGAGCAGCATAAGTTCGCCCAGAAATCTGCTGCAAAAGCTATAGTTAAAGGAGTTAGCTTTGCTAGTATAGCTGCTATGGGGACTGCTAGCAAGCCAACAACAATCAAAAACCACCACCAACCATCCAAACAAGCAAAAAACCAGTAAGTAAGCAAGCTCCAAAACTGGCACCATCTACTGGAAAGTCTAACATATTCGATGATACGGAAAGGCTATTTGGAGCAGACCTTTTCACAATTTTTCAGAAAGCAAGAGAAGTCGTGCCTGCTAATTATAGCAGTCTTGATGACAGGTCCAAAACAACCGTTTAGGTCGACTTATTTGTGAATTATGATAACAATAAGCAGTATAAGTATATTCTCATATAATGTGATCTCTATTTATTCGTTAGCTAGGCGTATCACACTAAAAAATTTTATTAAAACTAATAAACCTGACATTCTTCTTTTACAGGAAACTTATCTCACAGTGAGAAACCCATTCAGTCCAGACGGATACAACATCCACAGGGTCGACAAAAGCAGTGATTGTTCTGGGACGGCGGTCCTTATCAGGAACACAATGGCAGACAAAAAGGTGCAAATCAGTGGTTTGCGTAGCATGGAAGCTTTCAGCAACAAAGTCAACGAGGTTGAGACCTTATTGGTAATATCAGTGTACAATCACTGTAATGCAAAGAGGGAAAACATTCAACGTGATCTGCAAACTGTCTGCGGCATCTCCTCTGGGCACACATACTGTGTGGTTGGAGGGGATTTTGACGCTAGGCACACCCGATGGCAAGATGAAGTGTGCAATAATCAAGGAAAGGCCATGGCTTGGCTGGATTCAAATCCTCAACAGCATACCATGGTTGTTGTTGCACAGCCCCGGAAGACATATCCTTGGACACCATCCACGCTGGATTTCTTCTTGGCAACGACAAATTTCGTCAACATTCTGCCGAAATTAAGGAATTATTCCTGTTTTGCACATGATAGTGATTTGGATCATTTAGCCATAGAGCTTCGAGTGAGGTTGAATCAGCGAATTCAGCAAGTTACCCCAACACCTGAACTACACATCAACTTCACGAAAATAAACTGGAACCGTTTTAGATCAGAAGTCGAAGCTGGACTTGTGAAGGGAGCATACCAGCGCTAACATAGTATTCAAGGTTAGATCGATTAATTATTCATATAGTCCCGAGTCATTGCATTCCTCATAATGCCATCTGCATATGAACCGCAATTAAAATATTACAGCATAAACACTCAACGAGTGAATAAACAAAAAAGAGTCTTATTACTTTGTCAGCACACTTCATGACTGAGCATGACAGCATACAAAGTAGTGAGAGTACGGTCGGCGGTCGTTAGCCTATGACAACAAACAAAATGCATAGAAAGCATTATAGGCGAGCGAGCGCTGATCATAAAAAAAGTAAATAACGTTCGGTCACTTACCCGTGCTGTGCATGGCGTTGACCTGACATGCAATAAAATTTTAAACAAAATAGGTCACTTGCCTGTGCTGGTAAATATGTTACATCAGCAATATATAGGCAAGCGACCTGAAGCAATTAAGAATGTTCGACATATTGGTATACAATAATGCCAAAATGCTGACCAGCACTAATCGATCTAACTAGTATACATGTGTATACTTTTATATGTATTCTTATTAAATTGTGTAGTATGTTTTAAGTCTTTGAATACCTATAAATAAGCAACAAGAATCAAATAAAACTTACTTCTAATTAGAACGTAAAAGCAATACCACCGGTGTTTTCTTAGGCTTGCGAGCCTTAAACTCTAAAGGCATTAGCAGGAACCTCTCTATTTGGAATCCCACCTTGAGTGCAGAAAACTGCCCCAAAGGTCCAAGTCTCTGGCGTAATAGCCTTGACTAGTGGAAACCCGTACCATACATCAAGGACTTTATGGCGACTTACCATTAACTTGCCCTAAACAGCTTCATACCATTAAAAAGCACATACCTTTACATGGCGATCCTGCCAGGCCAACCCGGAATCTTGGAATCTTCGAGTATAACCAGATCCTGCCAACCTAATAATATCCTGCCAGTCTAATCAGATTCTGCCGAAATTATCCTGTCAATCAACTACAACAGCTGCAAAAAGAACCTACAGTATCAAGATTATTGCCGTGAAAAAGAAGAGAATAACCAATGTCCAGTGAGGAGCAGCTAGCCATCGCAGCCGAATACATCAGAAAAGCTGACTTCTAAATAACTACATCCAGCCAGTATTCAAATTCCATTGCCGAAATCACAGCATAAAACTAAAACATGGACAACGAAAACGACAGCGGAAGGGAAACTGACGAATTCGATTATGAAGACGTCTTTCGCCGATACACAGAAAGCAAGATAAATGAAGTAAATGCCGAGGTGGATCGATTCCCACACCTAGTAGGAATCTTCGCAGCCATCGACAATTGGAATCCAAGTGAGAACTGACTTTAGCATTACTGCCAGTTTTTTTCACCAACACCTCACATAACGACAACGAAAAAAAAATTAAAATGAAGATAAACAACAACGCATGGAGAATGGCCGCCCGAGGACAACCTAATTTGCTAAGGACAACAAGAATCCACCTACTAGAGAAGAACCTACTACTTGAGTATACAGCACTCAAGGCTTATGCACCAATATTATTAAATGAGTGGCGTAAAGAAGGCAATCAAACTTTATCGAACAAAAGATGTATGACGCCCATATTTGATGCTACAGAATATGGACTATCAATACTACCAAGCCTTATACAACAATTGATGCCAAAAATCAACATAATGAATTCAATATCTGCCAATTCTTCAGTTACTGGATCAGATGATATTGGCGAAGTTTCTATAATACAACAGCCAGATACAAATATAAGTCAAATATCCTCGACATCAAGAGCAGTGGACGGTTCACAAATACAGCAAACGACAAAAACAATCAATGCAGAAAGGTTGTTAAAAATTGCAGAAATGGAAATCGCGTTATAATTATTAATATTTATCCTTGTATATAATTTTAACTTTTTATCAATTAAATTTTTTTAAATACCAAACAATAATTGGTTACTTAATTTCATCAATAAATTGAGAACACATATTTTTGTATTCGTATTAATTATTATATTATCTTTTAAAATGAAATACTTTAAACACCTTTACAAAATTAAAATAAACTTATAAAATTTTTATAATGACTTCAAAAACGTAAAAACAAAACAAAAACCTAAGTCTAGACCGTGACGAATTACTTATAAAACTCAAAACGACTGACAACTTTACGACATTAATTCCACTACCAAATATACACCGTACAAACTATTTTTCATAAATTAAACAGAATTCGAAGAAACAGTCGCGTTTTCATATAACTACCATGGACATTATATAATTGAGCTTATAAAATATAACAGTTTCGAGGACGAAGAATACAAAAAAAAAATATATATATTGATATAATCCTGGGATCCAACAAAGTTTTGGCATACATCTCAATAAAGAGTTGCACACTCATAAGAAGGAACAAGGATGGCACTACAGCCCGAGCGGCATAATTTTCGATTTGTTGTCAAGGGACGTGCATCACATCTGCGGACCATTAATAAATTACACATTACAAACGAAGAAATGAAGTAATCCAAGGAAAGCACTACAACTTAAGCGGCAGAATTTGGCAAAATACTGTTAAGGGATGTGCAAAAACTCTGCGGATCAAGATGAAATAAGAATATATATATTACTAAAAATGAATTAAAGAAACTTGCAGGTGGCCGCCAAGAATGCAATGAATGAAAAAGATTTAAGAGAGTAATGTAAATGTGCAACAAATAAATGAAAATATATATATATATATAATTATATTACCGATCCTCATAAAAATAAAAAAAAAAAATTTGCTCAACGATTACATAAAACACAATAAAACGGACGATACGAATTATAAAGAAAAAATACTTTTGGACAGAAGTGCAAAACGATGTGACGACATTCGTAAAGCATTGCCAAAGCAATAATCACATGCAGCCTAAAAACAACCCCTGACTATTACATCTACAGCCGAATCAGGTTTTAAAAAATTATATCTAGACTTAGTAGGACCTTTAGAAGAATAACTCAAAGTATATACTGACAATACAAGACGAACTAATATTCTATTCTATATTTCTACATGGCAGAACATAATAGCCTATTTTTTTTTGTGTACCATTTGCTAAAGCCATTTTACATATATTTAACGTTAATAAACGTATAAAAATAATCTTAATCCACAAATTGTAGATAAATTATATATAAAAAAAATAATATATATAGAAGCATAATAAGTAATAATAAATAAAAACAAAAAACATAGACAATAATGAATACAAACAAAGTAAGTAAAAATAGAATTTAAGTTAAAAGTCTAAATAACTAAGAAAATTAGAATTGGCCTATTAAGAACAAGTTAACATAGTATAAGGAAAACATATCACTTAAGAAAAGTATAATTTAAGGAAATATCTATACAACATAGTTAAAAAAAAAAAATATATATATATATATAAGAAAAATATATATAATTCCATACAAATGCATTGAAAATAAAAAAAAATAAAAAAGTAGATAATTTAATTTCTACTCTTACAACATAGTTTTAAAAAGTTTCAACAAATTCATTAACGATTTAAACTTAGAACCAGAAATAAGATTTAAAAATTAATCTCTAGACTTACAATTATTACTACAATTACAATTATAATTAAGATTGAATGAATGTATTAAACAAAAAATAAATATATATATTAAACTAAAATTTAACAATAAGATATTAATATACCTACCTATGTACTTCTCCAAATTAACGTAACCTTTTTACGACCAAAACAAAAATTTATTTCAAAGAAATTGTAAAACAAAAAAAACCAAAAATCTCCCACCTGGAAAATCAGAAAATGATACACGAGTGGCGCCTAAAAAGAAGAAATCACGATGTGTCATGATTTCTCCTTTTTCCCCCAAGTGGTTTAGAAGAGTGGTGTGAAGGGAGCATACCAGCGCTAACATAGTATTCAAGGTTAGATGAATTAATTATTCATATAGTCCCGAGTCATTGCATTCCTCATAATGCCATCTGCATATGAACCGCATTTAAAATATTACAGCATAAACACTCAACGAGTGAATAAACAAAAAAGAGTCTTATTACTTTGTCAGCACACTTCATGACTGAGCATGACAGCATACAAAGTAGTGAGAGTACGATCGGCGGTCGTTAGCCTATGACAACAAACAAAATGCATAGAAAGCATTATAGGCGAGCGAGCGCTGATCATAAAAAAAGTAAATAACGTTCGGTCACTTACCCGTGCTGTGCATGGCGTTGACCTAACATGCAATAAAATTATAAACAAAATAGGTCACTTGCCTGTGCTGGTAAATATGTTACATCAGCAATATATAGGCAAGCGACCTGAAGCAATTAAGAATGTTCGGCATATTGGTATACAATAATGCCAAAATGCTGACCAGCACTAATCGATCTAACTAGTATACATGTGTATACTTTTATATGTATTCTTATTAAATTGTGTAGTATGTTTTAAGTATTTGAACACCTATAAATAAGCAACAAGAATCAAATAAAACTTACTTCTAATTAGAACGTAAAAGCAATACCACCGGTGTTTTCTTAGGCTTGCGAGCCTTAAACTCTAAAGGCATTAGCAGGAACCTCTCTATTTGGAATCCCACCTTGAGTGCAGGAAACTGCCCCAAAGGTCCAAGTCTCTGGCGTAATAGCCTTGACTAGTGGAAACCCATACGAGACATCAAGGACATCATGGCGACTTACCATTAACTTGCCCTAAACAGCTTCATACCATTAAACAGCACATACCTTTATAGACTTGCAATTCCAGCGGCATGTAGAAATCTGGAGAATAGTGAAATTGATGATGCTATCAGAAATTTCGAGACTTCAGTGAACACAGTAATAGATCGGCAGAAAACTGTTCGCTCTAGCAGGGATCGTTTTCAACATCTACTTGAGAATATTCAGGCAATATATGCTCACAAGCTAAGGCTAAGAAAACGCCTTCAGAGGAGCTTCAACAGGACTCTAAACACTGTTAATGACGAATATCAGTCTGTATATTCGCAACTGCATTGTACAGAAATCATTCTTCGTCAAGCTGTGCGAAGTTACCAGGAAGATGAACTGACCAAACGACTTCAGAACATGAAACCAGGCTCGGAAAACGTATTTCTATTCCAGAAAGTATCACGTTTGGAGAGCAAGTAGCATCCAGTCCTGTTGAAAAAGCCAAAGGCTTTGCCTGTCATTTCGAAGGGAGCTTTACAGACCGACCACCAACTCATCTTCCAGAATTCGTAGAGAAGGTCGAAAGTCTTGTGGAAGACACCACTTCCCCAAGAAATTTTGAAGTGCAGTTCAGCGAAGACAATCCCGCAAACGCACCCGTAGACGTGGATATGTTTACCGGGACAGCTATTGTCAGTGATTTAATTATGAGTGGAAACTCTAAAAAATCATCGGGCACTGACGGGATTTCAAATTTTCTGCTTAAAAAGCTGCCGGGTTTGGCAATTTTGATGTTAACCATCATATTCAACAATTGCCTCAACAATGGATACTTTCCAGACAACTGGAAGATAGCCAGTACCGAAAAAAACCGACCGCCCCATAGCTTTACTGTGTTGTATCAGTAAAGTATTGGAGTCTTTGATCCGTAAAAAGATCAATGCGTATTGCTCGGAAAGAAATCTAATTCCTTCCTTTCAGTTCGGCTTTCGAGAAAAGCACTCTACGCTGCACCCTCTGATGAAGCTTCACAGTAACGTAGTAAGCACAGTAACGTAGTAAAAACACAGTAAGCCTTCGATAGCGTCTGGACACTCGGGCTTCTGTACAAACCTTTTAGATTTGGTTTCCCCAATTATATTGTGAAAATAATTAAAAATTTTCTTTTTAACAGAGTCTTTTTTGTTCAGGTGTATGGGAGCCCATTGACAAGGAAAAGGATTAAAGCCGGAGTTCACCAAGGCTCCAGACTTGGACCAGTCCTAATTAGCATCTTCACGGCGGATCAACCCACCAATACAGCCGGAACAAGGACCATGCTTTTCGCGGATGACTCAATCACGAATCCCGTTTCCCGCTATAAACACCAAGTCAGAGACTAAGTACCTGGGAATGAACTTTACTGAGAGGCTCAAGTTTAACTCGCACATCGATAAAACAATGAAGAAAGCGAACTACGCTCTTTATTTGGTGCACCCGCTACTAAGAAGACGAATAGGACTGTCCAACAACACCAGGCAGCTCATCTACAAGCAACTCATCAGGCCAGTGATAACCTATGGCTATCCCATATGGTTCACCGTCCCTATTTGAAAGGAAGGTACTTAGGATCTGTACAGGACTCTGGCTATAAGTTTGTGTCGTCTACAAGACTTTACGACCCGGCAGGTCTGCTGCCAATAACCGACCACTTGTTCCAAATGGCAAAGAAATTCGTTGATGGGTTGGAAACACATCCAAGTCCGGAGATGCAAGGATTGAGAATCGAGGAAATCGAGCCAAGCCACCGCTATATAAACATCAGAGGATTCACAGATGCTAGAAGAAGGCTGAAGATCGCCCTGTTTATACCCCCTCTTATATTTTTATTTTATTTTAAAATTTATTGTTTAAAATTAAATTGCTTTAAATATAACATGTAGTAGATTAAGTAATCGAAAATATTGTTTAATTATAAGCAATACAAAATAAATTAAAACAATGTAAATACGCCAGACCCCTGTTGTTGAGCCGACACTTATAAATAATAGTTATAAGTTTAGTTTTAAGTCAAAATTGTATATTACTTAAATGTTTAATAAAATATCTTAATCTTAATCTTTAGATTGAGCCATTGGGCTGATGGCTCACTCTCACTTATACGGAAATAAATTTTGTTTTTGTTTCATTTATAAATTATCATTAGTTACCTTCACTTTATTCTTACATACTAGAGCTGTGTCGTTCGTGATTGAACCGTTCGTACTGAACGGAACAGAAAAGTGAACCAAAAGAGCGGTACACCTCATTCGAAATGAACGAAAGAGCAGTGATCCAAAATATGACAATGAGCCAATACATTTTTCTGAACTTAATGTTAAGTTCTTCTTTATTCTTTTTGACATGCTCTCTCCACTTGAGCTTGGCATCGAGGGTCATGCCGATATATTTTGCTTTGTTTGCATATGGCACCGGTCGTGAGTTAATTTCTATCGGTAGATGAGCCTTTTGATATGTTAATATGCGTGGATTTCGTCTCATTAAGCTTGATTCTCCAGCGCTTAGTCCAGTTACAAACCGCATTGGTAATCTTCTAAAGTTTGCTCGTTGCATCAGCGCCATTACTTCCAATCGCCATGATTGCTGTGTAATCTGCAAAAGTGACTATGGTTCCTTCATTTGTTGTTGCAATATCCCTTGTATATAATAAATACAGGATTGGTCCTAAGATACTCCCCTGAGGGACACCGGCAGAGATTTTCTTTAGTTCGGAGTATTCATCCTCATATTTCACAAGAAAATGTCTATTGGATAAATAAGATCTTTGTATGGCATAGAATTTCCTCCGCAGATCTCTATGAAGCTTGAATTCCAGTCCACTATGCCAAACTTTATCGAATGCTTAGGCGACTTCCAGAAATATGCTGGAGCATACTTTTTTACGTTCTAGCGTTCTTTCAATAATGTTCGTGATTCTATGCACCTGTTCAATTGTGGAGTGCTTTTCTCTAAATCCAAATTGAGTGGAGGAATTAGTTGTCGCTCCTCAATTATTGGTTTAAGTCCTTTTAATAATAATTTTTCAAAAAGTTTTGACATAATTAGCAGCAATGAAATTGGCCTGTATGATTTTTTATCGTTAGGTGGTTTATCAGGTTTTGCTATCATGATTACTTCTGCTACTTTTCATTGCCATGGAACATATTTTTACCGAAAGCTTGCATTGATTATGTGTAATAGCTTACGAAATCCTTTATCTGGCCATAATTATTTGGCAAGTAATCAAGTCATACCCTGGGGCTTTTCAAATTCTCTATATTAACTTCGCGTGCCCGTGGCTGGCTGGCTGGCTCCACATCTGCAGGGGTTCATTGCAGAATCTTGTGATCAATTTTTAACACACTTACTAAAGTCGGATTTTATTTAAACACACCTGTGTATTTCCCATGTCAATACATTCTATTAAAATTTGGAGCACCTCGGGTCGCGGGGTGGGGGGTTCCAACACAAAATTTTACACGCATGTGTATCTTTGATGGACAACACTTGGGGGGCACCCATACAAATTTTATAAAAAAAGTACCCGATTTTCTTCAAATTGTATACGCATGCGTATCTATGATAGACAACACTTTTGTAAAAATTTCCGAGTTCGTGGGGCCCCATAAAAAATTTTCAAAAAAATTAACCCGATTTTCTTCAAATTTTATACACCTCTGTATCTCCGATAGACCAAATTTTTTGTAAAGTTTTTGGAGTGAACGGGCCCTGAGGCCCAAGGAGTGCCCATATAAATTTTTTAAAAATTAGCTCGATTTTCTTCAAATTTTTAACACATGTGTATCACTGATGGACATAACTTTTCGTAAATTTGTTGTAGTGATAGAGCCCTGAGACCCGTGTGGTGTCCATGTAATTTTTTTAAAAATTAGCCCGATTTTCTTCAAATTTTAACACATACCCATCTCCTATTAGAGAATTTACATGAAAATTTTTATTGGTTGTTTTTTTACTTCTTCTTTTAATTCAAGCTTGTGGATTGGCATTATATTTTCATTGGCCGTTTGTCTTGGTAGCGGTTGGAAGGTATCCTCGAGATACTTTGCAACCAGATCAGCCTTCTCTTTAGGACCTCTTGCCCAGGTTCCATCTTCCTTTTTAAGTGGAGGCACTTGTATTTTGGGACTTTTGAGTCCCTTCGTCGCCTTCCACAGCGAATAATCAGAATTTTTTTCATTGGTTAGGCTAACTAGATATCTGTTGATTGATGCATTTTTAATTTCTTTAAGAAGAGATTTGAGACTGTTACCTAAATTGTTAAGAATTGTTTTGTTCTCCGGTGTTCTTGTTATTTGCCAGGTTTTACGTGCCCGTCGTTTTTCTCTTACCATCTCTCTAACTTCCATTGGGTAGGATATGTTAAGCTTCTTCTTATTTTGTATAATGGGGGTACTTGCCAAAGCAGCATAATAAATTGTTTCATTGAGTTGTTCTAATTCATCTTCCAACTGGTGAGAATTTCTTATCGGTACCTGAAGATTGATTGTTCCTTCCATTACTTCACGAAAGAGATCCCAGTTTGTTTTTGAATTTGTTAATCTGGGTGCACTCTCCCTTTGAATTACCGTTTCACTGACTGTCATAATAACCGGGATATGATCCGATACTAGAGAATTATTGTCTTCAATGTGAATGTAGTTTTGGGATATACCTCTTGCTACATAAAAGTCTATTAGGTCAGGTATCTTCGTTCCGTCATTGGGCCAGTACGTTGGGGAACCACCAGAGTAAAATTCACATTTTGATGTCTGCCCTGCTTGAAGCAACTCTTTACCCTTTGACGTCGTAAGTCTAGATCCAGATTTAAATAGTTTAAGGTAGTCCTCTCTTTTCAAGTTATGCCGGGGAGGGCAATATATTGCAGAGACACTAAGCTGTCTGTGTTTAATTTGAATCCTTACAGTAGTGACTTGCATTGTTTCTTCTTCGATATTTGATTCTAAATTGTGTTTAATATTTTCTTTTATTAGCAATGCCGAACCACCTCTTGCTCTTTCCGCTGGATGAATGGATATAAGTTATAACCCCGTATTTTAACAAACGAAAATTTAACTAAATGGCTTTCAGATATTAAGAAAATGTCGATTTTTTCTGAATTTTAAAATATTTTTATTTCTGGAATATGTTGCATAATCCCATTCGCATTCCAGGTTGCTATTTTGAAAGTTGTGTTCTTACTTAACATTTTTTGTTAGATTGCGTTATGGAGTTGCATTTTCTTCAACTGATCAAGTATCATGTTGTTCAGATTACTTTGGTCATCTAGCCGCTTTGTAATAGCTGCAATGCTGTTCATAATGCTTTCCATAATTTGGTTATTTTCGAAGCCCATATGTTTGGTTGAACCCGAGCCTTTCACTACCTGGGCAAATGATCTTCTTTGCCCTGAGTTGCTTGGTTGTGGGTTTTGATCCCTCTGATTTAATATTTGAACCCTTCGATTTTCGAGAATTTGCGGTTGATTTCATGATTTATCTCTTAATTTTTGTAGTTGCTTAGCAGCCTCACAGCCTCGATAATGAGCCGGATGTTGGCCCTTGCAATTTGTACACTTGGCTGGCACATCTATCCCTATTGTACATGCCTGGGTAATATGATTACCTGAGCATGTTACACATTTTGGATCCCGGCCGCAATACCTTTGGGTGTGATTAAATGCCTGACGTTTCGTGCATTGGGGTTTGCGTGTTGTGGTTCTCCTCATTGGTTCGATTTTCACCTTCATGTGAAGGATTCCTTTTAATCCATAAATGTTTTGAACATTCTCTTTGTTGTCAAATACCAGCATAAAAAGAGGGAGTCCCCTTTTACTGATGGTTTGGTTTTTTTCCTGGTTTTCTGTTCTCTATTTTTTAACAATATTCACAGCATCTAGAATTTTAAGACCTTTATTTTGTAAGTCTTCCATTATTTCTTTGCTTGAGCAAGTGTGATGCAAACCTCTTGACATGACTTTTATAGGTCAGGCCTTTTTGTTCTCATAAGTAAACCACTGATACTTTTCAGTATTCAATTTCATAGATAAGGTTCTATAAGAATCTGAGTCCAGAGTATTAATTTTCCAAACGTCATTGTTTAGCGCTGTTACCTTATAATCTTTGTCAGTAACCGAATTCATCAGCGACTGAATTTCTGGGTAACCCCTATGCTGAAGGCTGCGTTCAGATCATGAAGAGCAGACTCACATGATTTACCTCGCTGATAGGCGTGTTGATTCACATTTAAGTGATTTCTTTTGAGTACATTCGACCTAATACCAAACAAGTTTTCAACACCTTTCAGCACAAATGATGAACGATTCATCATTAGGTTTTTTCGATAACAGTATGGTCAACAGTTTAAGAGAGAAAAAGGCCATTGCAATAGTTAATTAGGGAATTGAAATAAGAGGGAGGGAGGGGTATGAAGGAGCTGTCGGTAAAAGATTGTTTGAAAAAGGTAGCAAAAAAGGTGGCAATGGTATGTCGATCGGTTGATGATGTACCTATTTTTGTAAGAGATATACGGAGGGAAGCCGTCAGACTTTCTTTTATAGTTGAGGAATTGAAAAAAAGACTTAGGTTCGTTTATTAGTTTGGCTTGCGTGTTATTAAGATAGCACTGGTAGAGAGAGTTATAACACTGAGTAAATTGCAAGTAGGTACCGAGATAGTTAGAATAGGCAGAAAAAGAATAAGTACGAAGGTAAGTTGCCGATAACTTGTTTCTCTTATTTCTTAAGGAGCGAAGTCTTCGATTATACCATAAAAAGTTGAGATGGCATCATTTAAAAATAGATTGTCAAACCCAAATTAAGACCTGCTAAGATAGTCATTAATTTTGCGGATATTAGCTTTATGAAAGTAGTAAGAAGAGTGTGTCACTATGGGATGAGGTGACTGGAAAAAAGAAAGAAGAAGAGGAGGTGAAAATTATCAAAAGTCGATAGAGATAGGGGACAAAGCGAGACAGAGAAGTTAATGGGATCAGTTGTGAAGGTAAGGTCTAATTGCCTACCCATGTAGTTAGGGACTTGGCATAGACTTTAGTCTGTAAGCCGATCTACAAAGAGACCTCCCTTAGTTGAGTTGGGATTTGAAGTGATGAAAATAGATTCATCGTCTGATGGAGTCCAGTGCAGTTGAGACAATTTAAGTCGCCTAAAATAAGGATGTCGGCAAGGGAGTCAGATAAGTCGATTATTTGGGCAATGGTGTCGATAGCAAATTGGTAGGATTCGATAGGTTGGTCCGGTTGAATGTAACAACACATATCGTCCAGGGACCTACGGAGAGTGTTATTTTTATTGAAACGAAATCGAGTTTAGAGGACGAAGAAATAGCGATGAGAGATGAGTTAAGGTCGTTGTGGATGGCTAGCAAGACGCCTCGACATGGAGAGTCTATCGTAGCGAGGCTAAGATCGTCATCTGGTTCTGGTTCTTTATGTCCGGGATTGGACTGATTTCAGTCAGAGCATATATATTGAATATCGAAATATCGAATGGGAGGGCATGAGATTGGCGCAGAGCATCATGAATTTTCGAGCGTAGACCTCTTACGTTCTGGTAGTAGAAGATAATAGGAGAGTTGTGATGAGGTGTAAGGGAGGGTGGTTGAAGTGGTAAATTAGGGACGAAAAAATTTGCTTTGGTCAACATGGCTCCGTTGGAGGTGTGAGATTCTTTTAGAATGAACATAGTTATTTCATCATTTCTGTTATTCATCGTGAATAGACAAGTTATTTATGGAGCTATGATGACTTTTTTTTTATAATGTACACACGCTTAGCACAGCGTGCGCATTAGGAAGTTAGGGAGAGGAAAAGATGAGATGTCTATTCACGCGTGACTTTATGACTTTGTATGTTAATTTCTCCTGAAATTTCCTTAAGGCTGGAGTGTGTTCCGGAGAGTTCGGCGTTGGTGTCATTGGGTTTAAAGGCTAGTTCATTGATGATTTCGGATAGATGAGTCAAGCGAGAGATAAGGCGTCGATCCATGATGAGTGGGTGGAATAGGACGAGGTACTCATTTAGAGGTAATCACATTGTGTGTTCAATTTGTTGGTAGCTTTTACGACCAATTCCAATTTATCTTGTGAAGCTGTGTGAGTTGTGTCATTTTTGCTAGATAAGGTGAGGTTGGTGGTGGTGCTTTTTTAAAAGCACGGCTAATCATTTTGAGCTTCTTCCCAATAGAGTGGAATTTTGACAAGTATAAATATCTATTGGAGTGAACGGTTGAATTAAGGTCATCGAAGTTTTTCAAAAGGTAGTAGTATTTGGCAAGTTGGTGTAGGATTTTTGTGTAATTATCAATTGATAATTTAATGGCTCTAAAAACGTCTGAGAGAGAGTCGAGACTTTCTTGAATTCGTCGCAGTAGAACCGGAAATTGTCAGTAAGGTCTTTTAGGTATAGTATAGATCTTTTTCTCAGACCTACACAAAGTGCATGGAAGGACTTGCCGCAGATTCCCATAAAATTCACCACTTTTCGTGATCGTCTTTGATTTTACATACCTCGTTTCTGCATACCATAGTTGAGTTGTGGTGAATTACATTAATATAAGGTCACGAAAATATTCAGCGTGTGGCGCGTGTTAAGGGTGGACATTTTTTTCGACTTCTTTAAGGTCTTTTTAACCAACTTTCACACGACCTAGAGAACTGAAATTTTGTGAGTGTCTAAGTCCCAAACAGCATTTTTTATATTTTGTGTGTGACGTGTGTCGCGTTTTGCATGTGGCGCGTGTTGGAAATTTCCTTTTTCTTGTTTTTTGAGGTATGTTTTAACCACTTTTCGGACGACCTAGATGGGTGAAATTTTGTGAGTAGCTCAATTTCGGGAGCCGATTTTTATATCCCGCGAGTGACGCGTGTGGCGCGTGCGATGCGTGGAAAAAAGAAAATACTTTAAAAAAGGCCCGATCTCAAAAACAAATATTTTTTGGCCATTATTAACAAATAATAAAGGACTGTGTGGCGTTTGTCGATGTATACATAAATGTACCCAAAAACGAAGTTTCTATGGGGTTATTCGTTTTAAAAACGGTTTTAATTAAAAAGTTATTTTTATTCAAATAATTATTTTAGTTTTAATTTTTTTTTCAAGACACATAAAATTAAATTTAATTGTTTTATATTTAAAATACTTACAGATTGTTGCGATGCTGGAAGTACTCCCACATAATTAAGTGGATAATTGTTTATTGCTCTTCGTCTTCCTCCATCTAAATTTCCAAGAGATTCAGCGAACTCCAATTCATCGCCGAAGCTAAATCCTAAAAAATTTAAAAATATATATTTAAGTGCATTCTTGAAACTGCTGTTTTAAAACTGCTCTTAATGCTAATGGCAGAAACTTTGTTTAAGACTTTTTTTTTAGAAGAAACACTAGCCTTTGTAACTACGTTTATATAAAGTTAATATCTTATTCGAGTCTTTAGATATCCAACTTTTATGCTTGTTCCAGTTTTCTTGCCCATGCTAATTTTTGATTTTGAGGTAAATTTTCTCCAGAAAATGTGTACTAAACAAAACGTTTTATTACTTTTTTCTTATGAGCTTCTTATGAAATAATTACATACAAGTTTGCGGAAAATCCCATTGATTATATGATACTGCAACAGGTAAAATTTTTAAAAAAGTTTTTTTTTGTTTTAACCATCAAAGGCTATGAATAAAAAATGATTTTCTGTTAAATTTGATTTGATGAATTTAAAAATATTTTTATTTCTGGAATATGTTGCATAATCCCATTCGCATTCCAGGTTGCTATTTTGAAAGTTGTGTTCTTACTTAACATTTTTTGTTAGATTGCGTTATGGGAGTTGCATTTTCTTCAACTGATCAAGTATCATGTTGTTCAGATTACTTTGGTCATCTAGCCGCTTTGTAATAGCTGCAATGCTGTTCATAATGCTTTCCATAATTTGGTTATTTTCGGAGCCCATATGTTTGGTTGAACCCGAGCCTTTCACTACCTGGGCAAATGATCTTCTTTGCCCTGAGTTGCTTGGTTGTGGGTTTTGATCCCTCTGATTTAATATTTGAAACCTTCGATTTTCGAGAATTTGCGGTTAATTTCTTGATTTATCTCTTAATTTTTGTAGTTGCTTAGCAACCTCACAGCCTCGATAATGAGCCGGATGTTGGCCCTTGCAATTTGTACACTTGGCTGGCACATCTCTCCCTATTGTACATGCCTGGGTAATATTACCTGAGCATGTTACACATCTTGGATCCCGGCCGCAATATCTTTGGGTGTGATTAAATGTCTGACGTTTCATGCATTGGGGTTTGCGTGTTGTGGTTCTGGTGGTGGTGGTGGTGGAACATTCTCTTTGTTGTCAAATACCAGCATAAAAAGAGGGAGTCCCCTTTTACTGATGGTTTGGTTTTTTTTTCCTGGTTTTCTGTTCTCTATTTTTTTAACAATATTAACAGAATCTAGAATTTTAAGACCTTTATTTTGTAAGTCTTCCATTATTTCTTTGCTTGAGCAAGTGTGATGCAAACCTCTTGACATGACTTTTATAGGTCAGGCCTTTTTGTTCTCATAAGTAAACCACAGATACTTTTCAGTATTCAATTTCATAGATAAGGTTCTATAAGAATCTGAGTCCAGAGTATTAATTTTTCAAACGTCATTGTTTAGCGCTGTTACCTTATAATCTTTGTCAGTAACCGAATTCATCAGCGACTGAATTTCTGGGTAACCCCTATGGTGAAGGCTGCGTTCAGATCATGAAGAGCAGACTCACATAATTTACCTCGCTGATAGGCGTGTTGATTCACATTTAAGTGATTTCTTTTGAGTACATTCGACCTAATACCAAACAAGCGTTCAACACCTTTCAGCACAAATGATGGACGATTCATCATTAGGTTTTTTCGATAACAGTATGGTCAACAGTTTAAGAGAGAAAAAGGCCATTGCAATAGTTAATTAGGTAATTGAAATAAGAGGGTGGGGAGGGGTATGAAAGAGCTGTCGGTAAAGGATTGTTTGAAAAAGGTAGCAAAAAAGGTGGCAATGGTATGTGGATCGGTTGATGATGTACCTATTTTGTTAACAGATATATGGAGGGAAGCCGTCAGACTTTCTTTTATAGTTGACGACTTGAAAAAAAGACTTAGGTTCGTTTATTAGTTTGGCTTGCGCGTTATTAAGATAGCGCTGGTAGAGAGAGTTACAAAACTGGGTAAATTGCAAGTAGGTACCGAGATAGTTAGAACAGGCAGAACAAGAATAAGTACGAAGGTAAGCTGCCGATAACTTGTTTCTCTTATTTCTTAAGGAGCGAAGTCTTCGATTATGCCATAAACATATGAGATGGCATCATTTAAAAATAGATTGTCAAACCCAAATTAAGACCTGCTAAGATAGTCATTAATTTTGCGGATATTAGCTTTATGAAAGTCGTAAGAAGAGAGAACTATGGGATGAGGTGACTGGAAAAAAGAAAGAAAGAATGTTTTAACCAATTTTTGGACGACCTAGATGGGTGAAATTTTGTGAGTAGCTCAATTTCGGGAGCCGATTTTGATATCCCGCGAGTGACGCGTGTGGCGCGGATGCGTGGAAAAAAGAAAATACTTTAAAAAAGGCCCGATCTCAAAAACAAATATTTTTTGGCCATTATTACCAAATAATAAAGGACTGTGTGGCGTTTGTCGATGTATACATAAATGTACCCAAAAACGAAGTTTCTATGGGGTTATTCGTTTTAAAAACGGTTTTAATTAAAAAGTTATTTTTATTCAAATAATTATTTTAGTTTTAATTTTTTTTTCAAGACACATAAAATTAAATTTAATTGTTTTATATTTAAAATACTTACAGATTGTTGCGATGCTGGAAGTACTCCTACATAATTAAGTGGATAATTGTTTATTGCTCTTCGTCTTCCTCCATCTAAATTTCCAAGAGATTCAGCGAACCCCAATTCATCGCCGAAGCTAAATCCTAAAAAATTTAAAAATATATATTTAAGTGCATTCTTGAAACTGCTGGTTTAAAACTGCTCTTAATGCTAATGGCAGAAACTTTGTTTAAGACTTTATTTTTAGAAGAAACACTAGCCTTTGTAACTACGTTTATATAAAGTTAATATCTTATTCGAGTCTTTAGATATCCAACTTTTATGCCTGTTCCAGTTTTCTTGCCCATGCTAATTTTTGATTTTGAGGTAAATTTTCTCCAGAAAATGTGTACTAAACAAAACGTTTTATTACTTTTTTCTTATGAGCTTCTTATGAAATAATTACATACAAGTTTGCGGAAAATCCCATAGATTATATGATACTGCAACAGGTAAAATTTTTAAAAAAGTTTTTTTTTGTTTTAACCATCAAAGGCTATGAATAAAAAATGATTTTGTGTTAAATTTGATTTGATGAATTTAAAAATATTTTTATTTCTGGAATATGTTGCATAATCCCATTCGCATTCCAGGTTGCTATTTTGAAAGTTGTGTTCTTACTTAACATTTTTTGTTAGATTGCGTTATGGGAGTTGCATTTTCTTCAACTGATCAAGTATCATGTTGTTCAGATTACTTTGGTCATCTAGCCGCTTTGTAATAGCTGCAATGCTGTTCATAATGCTTTCCATAATTTGGTTATTTTCGGAGCCCATATGTTTGGTTGAACCCGAGCCTTTCACTACCTGGGCAAATGATCTTCTTTGCCCTGAGTTGCTTGGTTGTGGGTTTTGATCCCTCTGATTTAATATATGAAACCTTCGATTTTCGAGAATTTGCGGTTAGTTTCTTGATTTATCTCTTAATTTTTGTAGTTGCTTAGCAACCTCACAGCCTCGATAATGAGCCGGATGTTGGCCCTTGCAATTTGTACACTTGGCAGGCACATCTCTCCCTATTGTACATGCCTGGGTAATATGATTACCTGAGCATGTTACACATCTTGGATCCCGGCCGCAATAACTTTGGGTGTGATTAAATGCCTGACGTTTCGTGCATTGGGGTTTGCGTGTTGTGGTTCTCCTCATTGGTTCGATTTTCACCTTCATGTGAAGGATTCCTTTTAATCCATAAATGTTTTGAACATTCTCTTTGTTGTCAAATACCAGCATAAAAAGAGGGAGTACCCTTTTACTGATGGTTTGGTTTTTTTTTCCTGGTTTTCTGTTCTCTATTTTTTAACAATATTCACAGCATCTAGAATTTTAAGACCTTTATTTTGTAAGTCTTCCATTATTTCTTTGCTTGAGCAAGTGTGATGCAAACCTCTTGACATGACTTTTATAGGTCAGGCCTTTTTGTTCTCATAAGTAAACCACAGATACTTTTCAGTATTCAATTTCATAGATAAGGTTCTATAAGAATCTGAGTCCAGAGTATTAATTTTCCAAACGTCATTGTTTAGCGCTGTTACCTTATAATCTTTGTCAGTAACCGAATTCATCAGCGACTGAATTTCTGGGTAACCCCTATGGTGAAGGCTGCGTTCAGATCATGAAGAGCAGACTCACATAATTTACCTCGCTGATAGGCGTGTTGATTCACATTTAAGTGATTTCTTTTGAGTACATTCGACCTAATACCAAACAAGCGTTCAACACCTTTCAGCACAAATGATGGACGATTCATCATTAGGTTTTTTCGATAACAGTATGGTCAACAGTTTAAGAGAGAAAAAGGCCATGGCAATAGTTAATTAGGTAATTGAAATAAGAGGGAGGGGAGGGGTATGAAAGAGCTGTCGGTAAAGGATTGTTTGAAAAAGGTAGCAAAAAAGGTGGCAATGGTATGTGGATCGGTTGATGATGTACCTATTTTGTTAACAGGTATATGGAGGGAAGCCGTCAGACTTTCTTTTATAGTTGACGACTTGAAAAAAAGACTTAGGTTCGTTTATTAGTTTGGCTTGCGCGTTATTAAGATAGCGCTGGTAGAGAGAGTTATAAAACTGGGTAAATTGCAAGTAGGTACCGAGATAGTTAGAACAGGTAGAACAAGAATAAGTACGAAGGTAAGCTGCCGATAACTTGTTTCTCTTATTTCTTAAGGAGCGAAGTCTTCGATTATACCATAAAAAGTTGAGATGGCATCATTTAAAAATAGATTGTCAAACCCAAATTAAGACCTGCTAAGATAGTCATTAATTTTGCGGATATTAGCTTTATGAAAGTCGTAAGAAGAGAGAACTATGGGATGAGGTGACTGGAAAAAAGAAAGAAGAAGAGGAGGTGAAAATTATCAATAGTCGATAGAGATAGGGGACAAAGCGAGACAGAGAAGTTAATGGGATCAGGTGTGAAGGTAAGGTCTAATTGCCTACCCATGTAGTTAGGGACGCCACTAACTTGGCATAGACTTTAGTCTGTAAGCCGATCTACAAAGAGACCTCCCTTAGTTGAGTTGGGATTTGAAGTGATGAAAATAGATTCATCGTCTGATGGAGTCCAGTGCAGTTGAGACAATTGAAGTCGCCGAAAATAAGGATGTCGGCAAGGGAGTCAGATAAGTCGATTATTTGGGCAATGGTGTCGATAGCAAATTGGTAGGATTCGATAGGTTGGTCCGGTTGAATGTAACAACACATAACGTCCAGGGACCTACGGAGAGTGTTATTTTTATTAAAACGAAATCGAGTTTAGAGGACGAAGAAATAGCGATGAGAGATGAGTTAAGTTCGTTGTGGATGGCTAGCAAGACGCCTCGACATGGAGAGTCTATCGTAGCGCGGGTAAGATCGTCATCTCGAAAAACACTAAATATAGGAGGAAATAACTCCTGGTTCTTTATGTCCGGGATTAGACTGATTTCAGTCAGTGCATATATATTGAATATCGAAATATCGAATGGGAGGGCATGAGATTGGCGCAGAGCATCATAAATTTTCGAGCGTAGGCCTCTTACGTTCTGGTAGTAGAAGATAATAGGAAAGTTATGATGAGGTGTAAGGGAGGGTGGTTGAAGTGGTAAATTAGGGACGAAAAAATTTGCTTTGGTCAACATGGCTCCGTTGGAGGTGTGAGATTCTTTTAGAATGAACATAGTTATTTCATCATTTCTGTTATTCATCATGAATAGACAAGTTATTTATGGAGCTATGATGACTTTTTTTTATAATGTACACACGCTAAAGGGATTTGCACCCTTATAGTGCTTAGCACAGCGTGCGCATTAGGAAGTTAGGGAGAGGAAAAGATGAGATGTCTATTCACGCGTGACTTTATGACTTAGTATGTTAATTTCTCCTGAAATTTCCTTAAGGCTGGTGTGTGTTCCGGAGAGTTCGGCGTTGGTGTCATTGGATTTAAAGGCTAGTTCATTGATGATTTCGGATAGATGAGTCAAGCGAGAGATAAGGCGTCGATCCATGATGAGTGGGTGGAACGGGACGAGGTACTCATCTAGAGGTAATCACATTTTGTGTTCAATTTGTTGGTAGCTTTTACGACCAATTCCAATTTGTCTTGTGAAGCTGTGTGGGTTGTGTCATTTTTGCTGGATAAGGTGAGGTTGGTGGTGGTGCTTTTTTAAAAGCACGGCTAATAATTTTGAGCTTCTTCTCAATAGAGTGGAATTTTGACAAGTATAAATCACTATTGGAGTGAACGGTTGAATTAAGGTCATCGAAGTTTTTCAAAAGGTAGTAGTATTTGGCAAGTTGGTGCAGGATTTTTGTGTAATTATCCATTGATAATTTAATGGCTCTAAAAACGTCTGAGAGAGAGTCGAGACTTTCTTGAATTCGTCGCAGTAGAACCGGAAATTGTCAGTAAGGTCTTTTAGGTATAGTATAGATCTTTTTCGCCGAAAATAAGGATGTCGGCAAGGGAGTCAGATAAGTCGATTATTTGGGCAATGGTGTCGATAGCAAATTGGTAGGATTCGATAGGTTGGTCCGGTTGAATGTAACAACACATAACGTCCAGGGACCTACGGAGAGTGTTATTTTTATTAAAACGAAATCGAGTTTAGAGGACGAAGAAATAGCGATGAGAGATGAGTTAAGTTCGTTGTGGATGGCTAGCAAGACGCCTCGACATGGAGAGTCTATCGTAGCGCGGGTAAGATCGTCATCTCGAAAAACACTAAATATAGGAGGAAATAACTCCTGGTTCTTTATGTCCGGGATTAGACTGATTTCAGTCAGTGCATATATATTGAATATCGAAATATCGAATGGGAGGGCATGAGATTGGCGCAGAGCATCATAAATTTTCGAGCGTAGGTCTCTTACGTTCTGGTAGTAGAAGATAATAGGAAAGTTATGATGAGGTGTAAGGGAGGGTGGTTGAAGTGGTAAATTAGGGACGAAAAAATTTGCTTTGGTCAACATGGCTCCGTTGGAGGTGTGAGATTCTTTTAGAATGAACATAGTTATTTCATCATTTCTGTTATTCATCATGAATAGACAAGTTATTTATGGAGCTATGATGACTTTTTTTTATAATGTACACACGCTAAAGGGATTTGCACCCTTATAGTGCTTAGCACAGCGTGCGCATTAGGAAGTTAGGGAGAGGAAAAGATGAGATGTCTATTCACGCGTGACTTTATGACTTAGTATGTTAATTTCTCCTGAAATTTCCTTAAGGCTGGTGTGTGTTCCGGAGAGTTCGGCGTTGGTGTCATTGGATTTAAAGGCTAGTTCATTGATGATTTCGGATAGATGAGTCAAGCGAGAGATAAGGCGTCGATCCATGATGAGTGGGTGGAACGGGACGAGGTACTCATCTAGAGGTAATCACATTTTGTGTTCAATTTGTTGGTAGCTTTTACGACCAATTCCAATTTGTCTTGTGAAGCTGTGTGAGTTGTGTCATTTTTGCTGGATAAGGTGAGGTTGGTGGTGGTGCTTTTTTAAAAGCACGGCTAATAATTTTGAGCTTCTTCTCAATAGAGTGGAATTTTGACAAGTATAAATCACTATTGGAGTGAACGGTTGAATTAAGGTCATCGAAGTTTTTCAAAAGGTAGTAGTATTTGGCAAGTTGGTGCAGGATTTTTGTGTAATTATCCATTGATAATTTAATGGCTCTAAAAACGTCTGAGAGAGAGTCGAGACTTTCTTGAATTCGTCGCAGTAGAACCGGAAATTGTCAGTAAGGTCTTTTAGGTATAGTATAGATCTTTTTCTCAGAACTACACAAAGTGCATGGAAGGACTTGCCGCAGATTCCCATAAAATTCACCACTTTTCGTGATCGTCTTTGATTTTACATACCTCGTTTCTGCATACCACAGTTGAGTTGAGGTGAATTACATTAATATAAGGTCACATAAATATTCAGCGTGTGGCACGTGTTAAGGGTGGACATTTTTTTCGACTTCTTTGAGGTCTTTTTAACCAACTTTCACACGATCTAGAGAACTGAAATTTTGTGAGTGTCTAAGTCCCAAACAGCATTTTTTATATTTTGGGTGTGACGTGTGTCGCGTTTTGCATGTGGCGCGTGTTGGAAATTTCCTTTTCTTGTTTTTTGAGGGGTAAGTTTTAACCACTTTTCGGACGACCTTGATGGGTGAAATTTTGTGAGTAGCTCAATTTCGGGGGCCGATTTTGATATCCCGCGAGTGACGCGTGTCGCGAATCGCGTGTGGCGCGTGCGATGCGTGGAAAAAAGAAAATACTTTAAAAAAGGCCCGATCTCAAAAACAAATATTTTTTGGCCATTATTACCAAATAATAAAGGACTGTGTGGCGTTTGTCGATGTATACATAAATGTACCCAAAAACGAAGTTTCTATGGGGTTATTCGTTTTAAAAACGGTTTTAATTAAAAAGTTATTTTTATTCAAATAATTATTTTAGTTTTAATTTTTTTTTCAAGACACATAAAATTAAATTTAATTGTTTTATATTTAAAATACTTACAGATTGTTGCGATGCTGGAAGTACTCCCACATAGTTAAGTGGATAATTGTTTATTGCTCTTCGTCTTCCTCCATCTAAATTTCCAAGAGATTCAGCGAACCCCAATTCATCGCCGAAGCTAAATCCTAAAAAATTTAAAAATATATATTTAAGTACATTCTTGAAACTGCTGGTTTAAAACTGCTCTTAATGCTAATGGCAGAAACTTTGTTTAAGACTTTATTTTTAGAAGAAACACTAGCCTTTGTAACTACGTTTATATAAAGTTAATATCTTATTCGAGTCTTTAGATATCCAACTTTTATGCCTGTTCCAGTTTTCTTGCCCATGCTAATTTTTGATTTTGAGGTAAATTTTCTCCAGAAAATGTGTACTAAACAAAACGTTTTATTACTTTTTTCTTATGAGCTTCTTATGAAATAATTACATACAAGTTTGCGGAAAATCCCATAGATTATATGATACTGCAACAGGTAAAATTTTTAAAAAAGTTTTTTTTTGTTTTAACCATCAAAGGCTATGAATAAAAAATGATTTTGTGTTAAATTTGATTTGATGAATTTAAAAATATTTTTATTTCTGGAATATGTTGCATAATCCCATTCGCATTCCAGGTTGCTATTTTGAAAGTTGTGTTCTTACTTAACATTTTTTGTTAGATTGCGTTATGGGAGTTGCATTTTCTTCAACTGATCAAGTATCATGTTGTTCAGATTACTTTGGTCATCTAGCCGCTTTGTAATAGCTGCAATGCTGTTCATAATGCTTTCCATAATTTGGTTATTTTCGGAGCCCATATGTTTGGTTGAACCCGAGCCTTTCACTACCTGGGCAAATGATCTTCTTTGCCCTGAGTTGCTTGGTTGTGGGTTTTGATCCCTCTGATTTAATATTTGAAACCTTCGATTTTCGAGAATTTGCGGTTAATTTCTTGATTTATCTCTTGATTTTTGTAGTTGCTTAGCAACCTCACAGCCTCGATAATGAGCCGGATGTTGGCCCTTGCAATTTGTACACTTGGCTGGCACATCTCTCCCTATTGTACATGCCTGGGTAATATGATTACCTGAGCATGTTACACATCTTGGATCCCGGCCGCAATAACTTTGGGTGTGATTAAAAACCTGACGTTTCGTGCATTGGGGTTTGCGTGTTGTGGTTCTCCTCATTGGTTCGATTTTCACCTTCATGTGAAGGATTCCTTTTAATCCATAAATGTTTTGAACATTCTCTTTGTTGTCAAATACCAGCATAAAAAGAGGGAGTCCCCTTTTACTGATGGTTTGGTTTTTTTTTTCCTGGTTTTCTGTTCTCTATTTTTTTAACAATATTCACAGCATCTAGAATTTTAATACCTTTATTTTGTAAGTCTTCCATTATTTCTTTGCTTGAGCAAGTGTGATGCAAACCTCTTGACATGACTTTTATAGGTCAGGCCTTTTTGTTCTCATAAGTAAACCACAGATACTTTTCAGTATTCAATTTCATAGATAAGGTTCTATAAGAATCTGAGTCCAGAGTATTAATTTTCCAAACGTCATTGTTTAGCGCTGTTACCTTATAATCTTTGTCAGTAACCGAATTCATCAGCGACTGAATTTCTGGGTAACCCCTATGGTGAAGGCTGCGTTCAGATCATGAAGAGCAGACTCACATAATTTACCTCGCTGATAGGCGTGTTGATTCAGATTTAAGTGATTTCTTTTGAGTACATTCGACCTAATACCAAACAAGCGTTCAACACCTTTCAGCACAAATGATGGACGATTCATCATTAGGTTTTTTCGATAACAGTATGGTCAACAGTTTAAGAGAGAAAAAGGCCATTGCAATAGTTAATTAGGTAATTTAAATAAGAGGGAGGGGAGGGGTATGAAAGAGCTGTCGGTAAAGGATTGTTTGAAAAAGGTAGCAAAAAAGGTGGCAATGGTATGTGGATCGGTTGATGATGTACCTATTTTGTTAACAGATATATGGAGGGAAGC
The DNA here is from genome assembly GCA_947095585.1 of Nephrocerus scutellatus. Taxonomy (NCBI): domain Eukaryota; kingdom Metazoa; phylum Arthropoda; class Insecta; order Diptera; family Pipunculidae; genus Nephrocerus; species Nephrocerus scutellatus. The sequence continues at coordinate 45,374,617 of OX352761.1, forward strand.
CGTCAGACTTTCTTTTATAGTTGACGACTTGAAAAAAAGACTTAGGTTCGTTTATTAGTTTGGCTTGCGCGTTATTAAGATAGCGCTGGTAGAGAGAGTTATAAAACTGGGTAAATTGCAAGTAGGTACCGAGATAGTTAGAACAGGCAGAACAAGAATAAGTACGAAGGTAAGCTGCCGATAACTTGTTTCTCTTATTTCTTAAGGAGCGAAGTCTTCGATTATACCATAAAAAGTTGAGATGGCATCATTTAAAAATAGATTGTCAAACCCAAATTAAGACCTGCTAAGATAGTCATTAATTTTGCGGATATTAGCTTTATGAAAGTCGTAAGAAGAGAGAACTATGGGATGAGGTGACTGGAAAAAAGAAAGAAGAAGAGGAGGTGAAAATTATCAATAGTCGATAGAGATAGGGGACAAAGCGAGACAGAGAAGTTAATTGGATCAGGTGTGAAGGTAAGGTCTAATTGCCTACCCATGTAGTTAGGGACGCCACTAACTTGGCATAGACTTTAGTCTGTAAGCCGATCTACAAAGAGACCTCCCTTAGTTGAGTTGGGATTTGAAGTGATGAAAATTGATTCATCGTCTGATGGAGTCCAGTGCAGTTGAGACAATTGAAGTCGCCGAAAATAAGGATGTCGGCAAGGGAGTCAGATAAGTCGATTATTTGGGCAATGGTGTCGATAGCAAATTGGTAGGATTCGATAGGTTGGTCCGGTTGAATGTAACAACACATAACGTCCAGGGACCTACGGAGAGTGTTATTTTTATTAAAACGAAATCGAGTTTAGAGGACGAAGAAATAGCGATGAGAGATGAGTTAAGTTCGTTGTGGATGGCTAGCAAGACGCCTCGACATGGAGAGTCTATCGTAGCGCGGGTAAGATCGTCATCTCGAAAAACACTAAATATAGGAGGAAATAACTCCTGGTTCTTTATGTCCGGGATTAGACTGATTTCAGTCAGTGCATATATATTGAATATCGAAATATCGAATGGGAGGGCATGAGATTGGCGCAGAGCATCATAAATTTTCGAGCGTAGGCCTCTTACGTTCTGGTAGTAGAAGATAATAGGAAAGTTATGATGAGGTGTAAGGGAGGGTGGTTGAAGTGGTAAATTAGGGACGAAAAAATTTGCTTTGGTCAACATGGCTCCGTTGGAGGTGTGAGATTCTTTTAGAATGAACATAGTTATTTCATCATTTCTGTTATTCATCATGAATAGACAAGTTATTTATGGAGCTATGATGACTTTTTTTTATAATGTACACACGCTAAAGGGATTTGCACCCTTATAGTGCTTAGCACAGCGTGCGCATTAGGAAGTTAGGGAGAGGAAAAGATGAGATGTCTATTCACGCGTGACTTTATGACTTAGTATGTTAATTTCTCCTGAAATTTCCTTAAGGCTGGAGTGTGTTCCGGAGAGTTCGGCGTTGGTGTCATTGTATTTAAAGGCTAGTTCATTGATGATTTCGGATAGATGAGTCAAGCGAGAGATAAGGCGTCGATCCATGATGAGTGGGTGGAATGGGACGAGGTACTTATCTAGAGGTAATCACATTGTGTGTTCAATTTGTTGGTAGCTTTTACGACCAATTCCAATTTGTCTTGTGAAGCTGTGTGAGTTGTGTCATTTTTGCTGGATAAGGTGAGGTTGGTGGTGGTGCTTTTTTAAAAGCACGGCTAATAATTTTGAGCTTCTTCTCAATAGAGTGGAATTTTGACAAGTATAAATCACTATTGGAGTGAACGGTTGAATTAAGGTCATCGAAGTTTTTCAAAAGGTAGTAGTATTTGGCAAGTTGGTGCAGGATTTTTGTGTAATTATCCATTGATAATTTAATGGCTCTAAAAACGTCTGAGAGAGAGTCGAGACTTTCTTGAATTCGTCGCAGTAGAACCGGAAATTGTCAGTAAGGTCTTTTAGGTATAGTATAGATCTTTTTCTCAGACCTACACAAAGTGCATGGAAGGACTTGCCGCAGATTCCCATAAAATTCACCACTTTTCGTGATCGTCTTTGATTTTACATACCTCGTTTCTGCATACCATAGTTGAGTTGAGGTGAATTACATTAATATAAGGTCACATAAATATTCAGCGTGTGGCACGTGTTAAGGGTGGACATTTTTTTTCGACTTCTTTGAGGTCTTTTTAACCAACTTTCACACGACCTAGAGAACTGAAATTTTGTGAGTGTCTAAGTCCCAAACAGCATTTTTTATATTTTGTGTGTGACGTGTGTCGCGTTTTGCATGTGGCGCGTGTTGGAAATTTCCTTTTCTTGTTTTTTGAGGGGTAAGTTTTAACCACTTTTCGGACGACCTAGATGGGTGAAATTTTGTGAGTAGCTCAATTTGGGGGGCCGATTTTGATATCCCGCGAGTGACGCGTGTCGTTTTAAAAACGGTTTTAATTAAAAAGTTATTTTTATTCAAATAATCATTTTATTTTTTTTTTTCAAGACACATAAAATTAAATTTAATTGTTTTATATTTATTTAATTTATACTATATTTAATACTTACAGATTGTTGCGATGCTGGAAGTACTCCCACATAGTTAAGTGGATAATTGTTTATTGCTCTTCGTCTTCCTCCATCTAAATTTCCAAGAGATTCAGCGAACCCCAATTCATCGCCGAAGCTAAATCCTAAAAAATTTAAAAATATATATTTAATTGCATTCTTGAAACTGCTGGTTTATAACTGCTCTTAATGCTAATGGCAGAAACTTTGTTTAAGACTTTATTTTTAGAAGAAACACTAGCCTTTGTAACTACGTTTATATAAAGTTAATATCTTATTCGAGTCTTTAGATATCCAACTTTTATGCCTGTTCCAGTTTTCTTGCCCATGCTAATTTTTGGTTTTGAGGTAAATTTTCTCCAGAATATGTGTACTAAACAAAACGTTTTATTACTTTTTTCTTATGAGCTTCTTATGAAATAATCACTAACAAGTTTGCGGAAAATCCCATAGATTTTATGATACTGCAACAGGTAAAATTTTTAAAAAAGTTTTTTTTTGTTTTAACCATCAAAGGCTATGAATAAAAAATGATTTTGTGTGGTTTTAGATAACTTTATTTTATGTGTGTACTAAAACAGTTATAACAGGTGCTAAAAGTTTTCCATCACGTATGCCGTTTCCCGCTCTCCTGAGATAGCTGCCCGAAGATTAGTGGAACACCTCCGAAATCTTTGGGAGTACTACCTAAAGTGGGGACTGAAGATCAATGCCAACAAAACGGAACTCATCTGCTTCCGAGTACCAGCACCAGCACCAGCAAAATCGCAAGCCGGTGCAGAGCCTTAAAAATCACCCTTCCGGATAACACAACAATAAACACCAAGTCAGAGACTAAGTACCTGGGAATCAACTTTACTGAGAGGCTCAAGTTTAGCTCTCACTTCGATAAAACAAAAAAGCGAACTACGCTCTTCATTTGGTGCACCCGCTACTAAGAAGACGAAACGGACTGTCCAACAACACCAGGCTGCACATCTACAAGCAGCTCATCAGGCCAGTGATAAGCTATGGTTATCCAATATGGTTCACCGTCTCACCAACAACGATGAAGAAGATATACCTATTTGAAAGGAAGGTACTTAGGATCTTTACAGGACTCTGGAGGGTGCCAAACAGCTATAAGTTTGTGTCGACTGCAAGACTGCCAATAACCGACCACTTGTTCCAAATGGCGAGGAAATTCGTCGACAGATTGAAAACTCAACCAAGTCCTGAGATGCAAGGACTGAGAATCGAGGAAATCGAGCCAAGCCACCGCTATATAAACATCAGAGGATTCACGGATGCTAGATTCGACGACATCTTTAATAATCATCTCCTCCACGAGAAGGCCAGCAATCAACATTAGCAGAACATCAACAGAAGCTGAAGATCGCCCTGTTTATACCCTCTCTTATATTTTTTTCATTTTTATTTTATTTTAAAATTTATTGTTTAAAATTAAATTGCTTTAGATTAAGTAGTCAAAAATATTGTTTAATTATAAGCAATACAAAATAAATTAAAACAATGTCAATACGTCGGGCCCCTATTGTTGAGCCGACACTTATTAATAATAGTTATATATAAGTTTAGTTTTAAGTGAAAATTGTATATTACCTAAATGACTTAATAAAATATCTTAATCTAAAAAGAAAAATCCATTTAAGGGCCACTTAACAAAAATGGGGAAATCTCAAACAGATCGCTGCCGCTTTTGAGGCGAGGCAGAGAAGACGCCAGAACACATACTTTTTATATGTGATGCCCTCACCCGAAAAATACTTCGATACCTCATGGCTCACACAGTTCACAGAGTGGCAGAATGCCAGACCTATCGACCTAGCAGATATATTGGCATTTATAAGAGGACTAAGCCACCACATAATGTGGTAGACATCTGGGACGCACAATAGACCTTAAGGTAGCAGTGCAAAAGGCTTTCCAGCCCACCAACAATAACATAACATAACATAACACCATCAACGAACACATCAGATTGTTAAAACATGATCCTAATACAAATAATAATACTGTCGAAGAAAAGATATTAAAAATCATAAACTTTTATAACAATACGATACATTCAACTACTGATAAAAAATGGGAAAATACATAATAATGAATATAATTCTATTAAAGAAAAATTTTTGAAGAAAAATCAATTTAATATAAATAAACTAAATAAAGATAAAGAAGATATAGAAATACAAACAGGAACTACCTTCATTAAAGAAACACGTGGTGGAAAAAATATAATAATCCTCTTATATTCCAACTCCTCATAATCCACTATTATCATTGAACCAATGACAGATAAAAACAATAAGGCTATATCATTAAATGAAAGCATTTATATAATAGACCAAAACGATAATATATACAATAAAAATGTGAAAGATAAATTAGAGAAAAACTTAAATAAAATCAATAATAACTGTACTTAAAATATTATAAAATTTGAAAAAGCCTTTTGTCAAATGGAAAACTTCACAAAAGCAAAAATCAAAGAAATAATCTCTGGGATTGTATTACCAAAAAATATTTCTAAATTAAATGTCAAACATAATTGTAATCAATTAAAAATAGATTTATATGGAAGCAAATTAATTAAATTCGAAAATTGTAGCATAGAAAAAAGAAACAAAACATACATAAATTCATATTTTAAAACAAAATATAATATTATTCTTCCATATTTCATATCAGAAGTTATAAAAAATAAATATTGAAATGATTAAATTAGAAGACTTTCATGTCGATAAAATAGAAAGTAACAGAAAACACATTGAAGAAATAAACATAAATAACAATGAAAAAATGTATTATCATACATCTTATATATCTATAATTCCCATATTAATAACTACTATTCAATATCCAAAGACAAGAAACATGTTCTAACATTAATGCTTTCTTATCTCAATTCTCGATCTAAGAAATCAACATGTTTACCTCCTAAATTCAAGGTCAAGATCAAAGTCCAAAAGCTAATACAGAAATTGGATCACACAAAAAGTATATAAGATAACTTTCATGCAGAAGCAATTTATTATTCATTAATCCGTTGTTCTATTAGCATTCATTGTTATTAGCAGTCATCGTTAATTTGTAGAACTTAACACTTTAAAAACACTTGTAATATTTTAATAATACTTAAATAAAGAAAGATCTTTTTTAAAATATATAAAGTTTTATTGAAAACATAATTGAGAACCTCTATTCTGGAACTCTAAACGCCACCAAAAAACATTAACTTTACCACCAAATAATTTATCATCGTTAAGCATAACTTGCAATAAAGCTTAAACTCTATTTTCAAACTGTCTCATTACAATAACAGGGTACTTTTCAATCATTACTTGAGTATCCTCCATTGAAAGAGTCTCAGGTAGTATATTTGGTCGTCCATCAGTTAAAAGTAAAGCTCTTCTCAGGTCATGCCATTTTAAATCGTTATAGGACTGAAGGTCCTAATAGGACCTAATTGTTTGATCAAAGCAACAATTTTCTTAACACATTCTGTAAAGTATACTCCTGATCCCCGAAGATTTTTAACATATAAATGTAAATCTTCTACAACATGTCCATCTTGTCTTACTTCTTTTTCCACAAACGTTAATATTAGATTTGATCACTACCCATGATTCTTGTTTGAAAATAGTCAAGTGGAGTTATATCGACTTGACGATGTTGGTGGCGACCGCCTAGGATAGGCACCCAGTATTCACCACTAGACGGGACATATATCAAAGAAAACTACAATGAGAATTTCTTCTTTTCATACGTCTTAGAAATGAATAAGGGCAAACCAATGGGAAATACACCGTTCCAATAATTGGAATTTTTGACCTTGAATTTCGATATTGCGAACAAATATCAGCTCTCGATAGACACGATTATGGCGACAGCCAAATTGAATTTCAAAATCGTCGCCTTACCATTAGATGTCCCAAAACTCAAAATACATTTCAAGAATCTGATAAATGGTTCGGAAAGTCGTCTAGCACTTACGGCACCCGACTTTTGCATATAGACTTAGGTTTACGTAGCGAGTATAAACACCTGTTTGTAGTGGCTTCAGTCACGAGACCCATTATCGGTGCAAATTTCCTGGTAAAGTTTGGATTGGTAGTTGATCTAAAGCACAAGCGATTGATAGACACAAAACTATCTGTCAGTACAGTAGGTATGATAGTTTCCACTGACACCATACCGCTCTTGTTCGTTATTGACGGACCATATGGTGAACTCTTCCACCAATATCCCAATCTGACAAAAAAAAACCTCTTTATGGCCTTTGAGTTCATAGACAAAGTTCATCCAGCGCTGCTTCATCTTTGCACTTAGTGCCAAAACGGGACAGCAACGAATGGCGGCCATGCGGGGACTACCGTCGTCTTAACGCGATTACAGTACCGGATAGGTATACTCTCCACCACATCCACAATTTTCTTCTTTACCAGCAATGCATCACTATTTTCTCAAAAATTTATCTCGTGCGTAAACAAGACGTTCATAAAACGGCCATTACCACACCGTTTGGTCTATACGAATTCACGAGAATGCCATACGGCCTCAGAAACGCGGCACAGACTTTTCAACGATTAATGGACGAGGTAACAAAGGGCATAGATTTTGTTAATATACATAGACGACATTTTAGTCTCAAGCAGAAATGAATCTGAACACCGTAAGAATTTAAGTATCCTTTTCGAACGATTAGACGAATTTGGTTTAACAATCAAACCTTCCAAGTGTGAATTAGGTGCATCTTCTATAAATTTCCTTAGCCACGAAATCACCAAAGATGGCGTCAAACTGTCTGCGGATCAAATGGTGGCAATCCAATGTTTTCCTCAACCAACTTCTATCAGACAAGTTTTGTTGGTATGAATAATTACTACCATCGTTTTATCCCTAATTTAGCAAAACACCTAGCTCCAATACATGGCCACCTCAGTACATTAGGAAAAGTAAGCAATGAAACCCCATTTTCATGGCCACCTGATTGTGAAGCGGCTGTAAATAATGTTAAAGTTGCCCTCGCTCAGGCTACTCTTCTTACACATCCTATGGATAACGGACAGTTACGTATTAGTACGGATGCTTTAGGTATCGCTGTAGGATCAGTATTGGAACAGCTTTACGGCAGAAGTTGGAAACCTCTTTGGTTTTTCTCTAAAAAGCTTACCACTCCCCAACAGAAGAGGGCTACTGGATATTTTTTATCAGTACCGACCATAAACCGCTGACTACCGCAGTCTCATCTAAGTCGGAGCATAGTCCTCGCCAGAGTCGTCAACTCGACTATATCTCTCAACTTACAACCGACACGTAAAAGGTGACAGCAACGTCGTGGCTTATACTTTATCACGACCACATAATACCCATATTTCCGCCATTTGTCATACAGTACTGGTGAAAAACGTCAACCAAGGTAAATCGTCCTTACATTCCTAACGACATGCGCCGAAGTGTTTTCGAAATGCTTCACGGTCTTTCTAACCCAGGTGTTAGAGCAACACGTAAAATAATTGCAGCCAAATATTTTTGGGCTAGTATGAATGTAGACACCGGCTACTGGTCCAAAACGTGCATTCCCTCTCAGAAGTCGAAGGTTAATCGACACACACGATCAGAAAATGGTCATTTCAATATCCCTTCCGAAAGATTCGAATTTATCTACTTAGATCTTGTCGGATCGTTACCCCCATCAAACGGAAACATTTACATCCTGACGATTATTGACAGATTTACACGCTGGCCGGAAGCAATACCTCTAGTTGACATGAGAGCCACAACTGTAATTAAATCTTTCGTTGACCAGTACATTTCGAGATTCGGTATCCCACTCGAAATCACGACTGACCAAGGCAGTCAATTCGAGAGCAACATTTTTAAAGAAATTACAAAAGTATTAGGTTATCATAAAATACGTACAACAACCTATCACCCACAGGCAAATGGTATGGTAGAACGTTTGCATCGCCACTTAAAAGCGCCCTTATATGCTCGATCCAATACCCGAAACTAACTATTTGCTATACGATGTGGTGGTGGCATAACACCAGTTGGTTGTAAACAACAACAACCATAGAAAAAAAGAGAGAGTTCGGCCGGCCGCGTTGAAGCTGATGTGTAAATCGGTCGGGTTCAACAGACGGGGAGATAATTTGAACGACGACGAAAATTGATCAAAAATTTCAAGTCAGTTGAAAATTAAACTCGCCGGGCGCGGTCGCCTATCAGCGTCAGTAGGCACTGAGAAAAAATGGCATTCTTGGTTCGCGACTTTAAATCAAATTTTTAAAATTTATTAACTTTACCATAATTTCGCCCTTTCGTGTCCTGAACCAGAAACATTTTCAAATCATTCTATTTTTTCAAAAATTTAATTAAATTTAAGATATATAAGTTTTAGTCATACTGCAATCTCCTGAAGCATCTGAAAAGAAAGGAAAAATTTATTAAAGTTAAACCTGAAAGAAGGAATAGTAAAATGTTCAACCCTCATCGACTTACCAAATCTCTACAAATATCCATCTGGGACTGGAAGTACATGGAGGATCTCCCATCGGGGCCTTTTCCTCACGGCCTGGAAATGAAAGATGACCATAAAGACAAAAATAAAAAAAACCAAAAGTAAGTGGCATCGTTGTCTAACCTAAATGTTAAATATTTTTCTTTGTCACTCTCAATTAGTCGAAAATTCATCTTGCCTATGAGACTATGTAATTTTCTTTTCTTGACCGAATGATATTTAAGTTTTTTTTGTTTTCTCATACTTTGGTATTCCTTAAATATATATATATATATAAACAAAACTAGGTAATTATTACCATTGGTTCGTTATATAAAATTTAAAATTTTGTTATATTGTTTTTTTTTTTTTAATTATTTGATTAGATAACTGGTTTCTTAACGCCTGTACCGGTGAAAGAAAGCCGCGGGCCAGGGTGGCTAGAGCATTCCTTCCCGGGGGTCGATATATTTTTTTCCTCATTCGTTATTATATAAAAATAATCATAACTATTGCCTCTACAGCCTCGAATTTCGGACTCGACAGCGCTGCCGGTGACGACGTTCAGTTCCGTGAATGATAAGGTAAATTTTGATCACATAATTAAAACAAAAAAGAGTAGGGTAGGCTGTGTCGAAGACACGGCCGTGGGTTTTGGGCGTGACAACGTCTGTCCGGGACGAAGAAAAGAATACAAAGATATTGTTGTCTGTGGGACATAAACACGGACGTATATATTAAAATTTTTTTCTATACTAAATACAAGTCCTACAACTTGCACCGTAGCTTATCACATACATCATCATCACATCACATTATATATAAATTATTTATAAGCTAATTTTAATGTTCATAACCACTAACTGTGAAGTGGCTGCATATTGCATATCACTGCCCAAACAGAGTAATCAGCTTTTGGTTTTAACTCATAAAAAAATTTGCGTTGTTTTAAATTAATTTTGAAGAGAAAAGAAGTGAGCAGCACTAACCAATGCATCGAAATGGTATGCTAAGAATGTCGCTTTGAAACATGCAGGCGTGATTAAATTTCTTTTGCATGGTTCTCTCCCTTCTGTAATAGATCAAAGAGTTATTTAATTTATAAAAAAATCGAGTAATTTTAAAAAAAAATTTAAGAGAAATGAAATTGAATAGAGAAGAATTTCGCTTTGATACATGCAGGCGTGATTAAATTTCTTTTGCATGGTTCTCTCTCTTCTGTAATTGATCGAAGAGTTATTTACTCTAGTTACTGTAAACATGACTAAGGATAAGATAAGCGAAAAGAACAGGAAATAGTTGCAAGGAAGCTTGCAGGTTTTCATTGTAACATGGATCTTTTTTGAAACTTATGGTAGTTTTGTTTTTCTGCACGTCATGAGAGCACTGTTACAAGCAGAGCAGAGGACCGATAGAAAATGAACAGAGACTATACTATCACTACGGCTGCGGTAAAGAATTAAGGAGTTACGCAGCTTGTGCTGCACAAGAAAATGGCAGGCAGTAGGTATGCACGAAATTGCGGCTATATTTTGAACCGACTTACAGTCTTCTTGTAGGGCGACTATTTTACATTTACATTGTGCTATTTGCATCCCATTTTAAGTAGCTGCGTAAACTGCGCAGTCGATTTTTCTTTAATGCATTGGCTGAAAAGTGAATTTTTGACCAACATGCAGCATAAACTGCGCAGCGGCTGAATTCTTGACCGCAGCCTACTACTGCATATGTTTGTTTCGTTCTGCTCTGCTTGATTGTATGTTATTGAAACCACATACATGATCATCAATCACATCACATACAACAGAATAAATAATTTATAAGCTGATTTAAATGTTCATAACCACTAACTGTGAAGTTGCTGCATATTACATATTACTGCCCAAACACAGTAATGCAGCTTTTGGTTTCATCTCATAAAAAATTTGAGTAGTTTTAAATTAAATTAGAAGAGAAAAGTAGTGAGTACTGAGTAGTGCTGCCCATGCTTCGAAATGGTATGGTAAGATTGTCGCTTTCAAACATGCAGGCCAATTATTTCTCATTAAATTTCTTTTGCATTGTTCTCTTATTTCTGTAACTTACAGTAGTATTGTTATCTGTTACACGACCAAACACGAGAGCACTCACTCATAATGTTGATAGAAAGAGCAGAGCAGAGCACTGATAGGAAAATGAACAGAGACTATACTATCACTGCGGCTGCGGTAAAGAATTAAGTAGATTCGCAGCTTGTGCTGCACAAAAAAAATCCCAGACCCTATTGGCCAGATCCTAGAATTTTCATAGGAACAAGTCTTATAGTCACATATTAGTCCTACATTCCGAGTTTCATACGAATCCCTTGAGAAATGGCTTGGTTCCAAAAATCCCAGACCCTATTGGCCATGTCCTAGAATTTCCTTAGGAACAAGTCTTATAGTCACATATTAGTCCTACATTCCGAATTTCATACGAATCCCTTAGAAATGGCTTGGTTCCAAAAATCCCAGACCCTATTGGCCAGATCGTACATTCCAAGTTTTATACGAATCCCTTGAGAAATGGCTTGGTTCCAAAAATCCCAGACCCTATTGGCCAGTTCCTAGAATTTCCATAGCAACAAGTCTTATAGTCACATATTAGTCCTACATTCCGAATTTCATGCGAATCGCTTGATAAATTGCTTTGTTCAAAAACTCTAGTTTTTTTTTTTTTTTTTTTTTTTTTTTTTTTTGTGTAGACCCTAGTCCAAGTGACTGACACCGCGACCTGAAAGATCTATTGTATCGATAGGGCATTAGTTGTCTAATAGACATACTACCTTCCTGATGAAAGATAATATATCCTTAGTAGCAGAGTTCTTCAACTCCACTGTTGAGCATATTTCCTTATGGAAGATGCGCTTCCTTAACCAAATAAGTGCTGGGCAATCGCAGAGAACATGTTCGGATGACTCTTCATCCTCTGCACAGAATCTGCATTCTGTTTGAGAGCCCACCCCTATTTTGTTAAGATGATATCTAAGGCCACAGTGGCCTGTAAGAAAACCGGCTAGTTTCCTAATGCTACCCTTGTCCAAGTTAAGGATTTCTTTATATGTATAGGGTCTGATCAGTTGTTTGGATTGCCTAAGCCCTGGGGTGTTAACCCAATGAGCCAGACGAAGTTCGCCCTCCCAACTATTTATCACCTTCGTGGCGGCACACCAGTTGACGCCACAAAAAGGTTCAGGTCCTATGAATGCAGCCTCCGAACCTGCTCTAGCCAGTTCATCTGCGGCTTCGTTGCCTGCGATGCCTCGATGACCTGGTACCCAACCGAGCTTAACCCTGTTGTGTCTGGCCAGAGATTGCAACGCTTCGTAGCAGCTTTTCACTGTTAAAGAGTCCATCGAGTTGGACGATAGAGCTTTAATTGCTGCCTGACTGTCTGAATAAATATATATTCTAACGCCTTTAACGCCTTTGCTAAGGTTTAACCTGGCACAGATCTCTATGGCATGGAGTTCGGCTTGGAAGACCGTTGGACTGTCTCCCATTGGTATCGAGACCCTTGTATTAGGTCCATAGACACCGGCTCCGACTCCCGATTCCATCTTAGATCCGTCAGTGAACCACACCAGTCCATTAGTGTCTAGTGTCGGAGCACCGTTTGACCAGCTTGCGCGGTCTGAGATCTCAACTTCAAATAACCTTCCGAAACAGTACTCCCTGACCATAACGTCCGGTATTGTGCAGAACATGTCTCTTTCGGGAATTGAGTTGAGAATACTCAGGTGTCCCACAAGGTCGCCTGGTTTATACTTAAATTCTAGTTGCAGCTTAATAGCGCATCTAGCGGCCGTCTTCCTAATGAATGCCTGAAGGGGCGAAAGACCTACGATAGCTTCTAATGCTGTCGTTGGGCAGGTACGCATAGCACCTGTAATACCTAAACAGGCAATCCTTTGGAGCTTCTGAAGCTCGTTTGCCGTTTTACGCTCGAGTGCCTTGGGCCACCATATTATGGCCGCATACGAGATTATGGGTCTCACCATCAACGTGTAAATCCAATGTATCATCTTAGGATTGAGGCCCCAAGTACTGCCGTAAAGTCTCCTGCAGGCCCATAGGGCCCTTGTAGCGCGTTTAGTAGCAGACTTAATATGAGCATTCCAGTTAAGTCTTTTGTCAAGGATAACTCCGAGGTATTTGACCTCGCTGGAATACGTAAGAGTGGTGCCTTTAATGATGATTGGATTTAAGTCAATCAATATTCTTTTAGTAAAAGGCACTAGAACCGTCTTGCAAGGATTGATGGATAACCCTTCCCTGCTGCACCAGTCTAAAACTGTTAAAAGCGCACATTGCATGACAGCAGAGATAGTCTTGCAGTGTTTGCCTCTTATTATAATTGCCAGGTCGTCAGCGTAGCCTATGGCAGTGTAGCCTAATCTGTGTAGATTGGCCAAGAGATCGTCTATGACCATTGACCACAGATGGGGAGAGAGGACACCTCCTTGGGGGCATCCCTTGACTGCGGTCACAGACACTGACACTCCTCCTGAGGAAGATGTGATATCTCGACTCTCGAGCATAGCCCTAATCCATTGATTGGTCGAGGTTTCGATGCCCTTATGACTAATAGCTCTCTATATAGAGTCATAGCCAGTGTTATCGAAGGCGCCTTCAATGTCCAGAAATGCACACAAAGCAACCTCCTTGGATCTAAAAGTTCCTTCTATCTTTTTAACCAGATAGTGGAGGGCACCTTCTGTGCTTTTGCCTTTTCTGTATGCATACTGGCTTGAGTGCAGAGGAGCAGATATCTCTAGTCTGCCTCTAATATGAACATCGATGAGTCTCTCCATGATTTTCAGGACAAACGATGTTAGACTGATAGGTCTGTATGATTTAGGTAGCTCGCTAGGCCTATTGCCTGGTTTGGGGATAAAAATCACGTTTACCTGTCTCCAGGCGATCGGGATGTACCCCCAGTTGTAGCTAGCTCTAAATAATAAAATTAAGATTGGAAGGATAGCATCGATCGCCTTCTGTAGAAGAGCGGGAAAGATGCCATCCCCCCCAGGGGCTTTGAATGGTTTGAAGGAGCCTACTGCCCATCTAACCTTATCTGAGGCAAATATCTTACCAGATAAACTATTGGTTCTACTAGCGATGCTAACCCTTCGGTCAATCGTGTTCGAGTTTGTGTGTGGTACACTGTTGTACGAGCCGGGGAAATGAACATTTAGAAGTGTTTTCAGTGTGTCTTCCCGGTCCATCGTGTAGGTACCGTCATACTTTTTCAACAGACCCACAGTATTTGTCTGATCTTTAACGAGTGCCTTGTGGATTCTCGCAGCTGCAGGCAGTTCAGCGATATTTTCGCAGCACTTCCTCCACGTGGCCCGCTTAGATCGTCTTAATTCAGAGTTATACTCTGTAAGGGCGGACTTATATTCGTCCCAGCTCTTCGTGCGTTTAGCAGAGTTGAAGAGTTTTCTTACTTTCCTCCTGAGCTTGGCCAGTGTGTCGTTCCACCACGGAACCTTGCGTTTACAAAGATTAGCCTTGACGACACAACTGTCATGGTAGGAAGTAAGCAGTAAATCATTAACTTGGTGAGCTGCCTCGTCTAGTACCTCTATTGAGTCAATTGGTGAGACAAGCAAATCTAATTTGGAGAGAACTATTCCTCGATAAAGATTCCAGTCGGTAGACTTAGGATCATATCTGGTAGAGGCATGCTCCAACGGGCCTGGAATATCAAACCTGATGTGTAGGTGGTCTGACAGCGATGCCTCGTCGGACACATGCCAGTTAAAAATGGAGTTTGAGATAAAAGGACTCGCGAGTGTGAGATCTAGTACCTCTTCGCGAATCGCATTTACGAAGGTTGGTTTTGAGCCCTTGTTTATGATATCTACATTATTGCTAATAAGATAGTCTAAAAGACACTCACCCCTTCTATTGATACCGCTGCTTCCCCATACCTCATGGTGCGCGTTGGCATCGCATCCTATGATGTACTGGATGTTCCGATCTTTGCAGTACGTGATAATATCTTGTACCTCTTTAGGCGGAATGGTATCTTCATCCCCTGGGAAGTATGCCGAGGCACATACAATGTTGTGTTTTCCCCTCTCGGTCGGAACCTCCACCAGAACGGCTACCAGGTCCCTAGTTATAAATTCTGGAATGGGAAGGAAGTTAATATTAGATCTAATAAGGCAGGCCGCTCTTGGAACTGCCTCCCCACATTTTACTATCAACTTACCTTTCCCGTCCTTTAGACCCTTCACCTGTCCGCTAATAGCCCAAGGCTCCTGTAAGAGGCCAAGGGCTATGTTCTCCTCGACGGATCTCTTGCTAAGTGTAGCGGACGCCCCCTTAGCATGATGCAGATTCGCCTGTAGCACCTTTATGGTGCTCAACCTTCCTCCTTCTGAGAAAGGGCCTGCCTTATTAGCACAGCTTTTTTGGGGCCCTTACCCCTGCGGCAGGCAGTCTGGCTCGGTTGACCCGTTGGTCTACCGTTGTCTATCCTACTCCTGGGGGTAAGCGCAGCTCTTGCTGCTTTTTTACCCATTCTGGGAGGGATTGCACCAGTTTGCTTGTTAGCCTTGCTGGAGGATGAGGCTGGTCGTGCTACCAGCTTGGATGTTACGGTTCCGGACCCGCTGTGGTCAACCTGCCCGGAAGAGCTGGTGACCGAAGAGGCGGCCTTTTGTACCGCTGTCGCTGGGTCGGAGCCGCTCAGACTAGCTGGCTCAGTGGTGTTTTGAACCGAGCTGTCTGTATTTGAGGTGCCTTGGTCAGATGCAGAGTTCTTGTCGGTGCTCTTAAGAATCAGCTTAATCTGACCAAAGCGGTACCCTATAACGCCTTTGTTGGCGATAAGTCTTGTCATGGAGGCGTCGTCAACCGCCATTACGAGATGAAGGAGCGCACCTTCCTTCTTACTCTGTAACACCTTCCATGATATGGCATTCACACCTTCGTTCTGGGCCTCGATTGTGGCCAGAACCTTTTTTTGAAGGGAGTTCAGTGCTCTGTCGAAAGAACCCACGGACGATGTGTGTCTTCGGGAAAGCTCCCTCTTCCACCAACATCACGTCCAGTCCAGTTTTTTCTTTTATTTTTAGGAAGTTGGAGCGCATCCAACCGGCAGTAGAGCCGTCTAGACAGATGAAGATCATCCATCCAGATTTCGGATATGTTCCGATGAAACGGGGCCAAACTCCACAGCCGATCATCTCGATCGAGATGTCGATAACCGCTTCTTGAAATTGAGCGATTTGCTCCTTTGTCAGCGGTTTCTTTGACAGGTCGGTCGGGACAACCCCCAGTCTTACAGCACTGGTCACTTGACTGAAAGTTGGAGTGTCTGGTGACGGTCCTGCTCTGGCCTTTTTGGCAGTCGATGAGGGCGGTGTCTGGTCTTCCGACCTGACGCGTTTGACAACGCTCTTAGTGGGAGGCGCTGCTTTGGCAAAAACAAGAGCACTGTCTCTGTCTTTGCCTATGCGTAATGCATGCTTGAAGCGTCTTTTTTCCCTCGAAGTAAGCTTTACATAAGCCTGTTGTTGGATCTGCATTCCCCCTAATGCGATCCCAACCGAGGAGCAACCGGATTTCTCCGAGATGACGCTAATGGTGTCGACAACTTCGGATGTGTAAGACTCGGATGTATCCGAATCCACACCCTTGTTGCCAACATCTAAAAGTGGCGTATTTGTCAACACGGGGTTGACCCTGGATATCTTATCCCCCACCGACGAAACACCGGTCTGCATTTGAGCAGGTTCCGTGTTTGTTGTCAACACTTTATTGACCGTCGGAAGGGAATCAGATCCTGACGAGGTTACGAGTGGCTCAGAAGCACTTCTCGATGTTTGTGTCATCACTGGGATGACTGTCATTGGCACAGAAGCCTCTGACACTACAACGGCCCGCTCATACGCAGGTACCGAGGTTGATGCCATTGGAGATGCATCGGTCTCATTTTTATTTTTTGGATAATCTATTATTCCCACGAGTATCCGGGAAAGTAAGTCACCCATGGCAGAGCCCGGTATACCATGAGAAGACCGGTTGAAAACGGAGGTTGCCAGGTATCCGTAGTCCCGTGCTAGCGACCAACAACTCATGGCCATACATCCCTCGGCGCACGTGTCTCACCACTGGATTTAGGATTTTTTAGTCTGTCGAGGTTTTCTCCTCCACTTAATTTTATTGAGGATAGGGTTGCCCCGTTACCCCACACCCTCCTCCTTTACCCGGGCTTGGGACCGGCATGCTGTATCCGCGCTGTGAGAGGTAGTCGACTCATCCTATTGACCAGAAAACGCTCCAACTCATCTCTCAGGAGTGAGCAGACACGCTTTGTGGCCAACTCTGAGACCACTCCTACTCCCACTAGACGGAAAAACAAGGCGGAGTTAAAAAAAAAAACTCTAGTTCCTCATGACCAAATCCCATTGGATATTAAAAAACGTTACTTAACATCTGTTAAAAACGTAACTTAACATCTGTTAAAAAAACGTTACTTAACATCTGTTAAAAACGTAACTTAACATCTGTTAAATAGTGACATTTAACATTTGAGTTTTTGAACATGTACCCCCTTAAACCTTGGAGTGAGACGTTGTCACGTCAAAAAGAAATTGTTTATGCTCCCCTCGTGAATTCCTTCCTGCCCCTCTAGTGTAATCGGGGCACGGGCACGGACCACATGGCTCTTTCCTTCACTGAACTATGTCTTGCATTTTTTTTCTTTATACTAGCCAAGTAAAACCTCTAATCCTCCATGCTGCAAAAAAAAACCAAAAAAATTATAATTTTTTGGTATTATTTGCACTAAATGTGACTATTAATAGTTATAAAAAAGTATAAGCTATCGAAATATTAATAAATGAAATTGTTTGGATTAAAGTATAAACCTAAAGAACTGAGTTATCATTGAATGTGACGGAGCTCTCTCTCTGCTCGACTTGTTCTCTCTCCTCTCTCTTTATGGTTCGTTCGTGGTTCTCGAGCGACGAGCCTAACTGTTATAGTGCAACCCTCCTTTGCCAATTTGCAACCCTCTCTTGCCAATGTAATATAGGAATACTTTGTATATTACATACAAAGTACTCCTATAACAACTTCGCGCTAATGTCATCAGCGATCAATTTCGTCATCGATCGGTTTCATCATAAAATATTCTTTCGCCCATAAGAATTGGGCAATACTTCATACTAATACCTACATTGTTTCACAATAGTGCAACAATGTAAGTAGAGCAATAAACCTAGTGCGTTTCGACATAGCAGAGTTTCTTGTTGATCCAACAACTAACATTGTTGCGACAATACCAGAGGCTCTTCTATTGCGAAACTACTATTTCTTATTTTACTTCACACATTAAAACTCAGCGTTGACGCAACGATATACATTGTTGCGACAACGCAAGAACCAATAAAGACGATGACCAAACGCTGCCTAAGCAAATAATTTCATTACCTACGCATTGAGGTCACCGCCGACGAAAGTAATTCCATGCCGCTTGCATCGATCAATGTTATTCTGATCGATTCTAGCTGCGTGGAAAATAATATATGTATAAGAAGAACAATGGTCTTGTAAAAAATTAAGTTGATTTCTGGCAGTCTACCCAATAGGGTATTGTAAAAAAGTTACGAAGCTAAATTAAAGAGTTTATTATTCTAAAAAAAAATTTTCAAAAAGTTTTTGAAAAGGTTTTTTTTTCTCATTAAAACAAAAACTGGCGCAGTCGGTAGGATCACGGTAAAAGATCCTTCGGTAAAGATACTAAGGATACTGTACGTTTTAACGTTTAATCCGTGATATCTATAAAAATAATTTCTAAAGATAGAAATTTTTTCCTTTTTAAACCGTGCGGAAACAGAAAATTTTTTAAACAAAATTTTAACTTTTAAAAACCGTGTGGAAGTGCAAATTTTTAATAATTTCTAAAGATAGAAATTTTAACTCTTTAAAACTGCGGAGAAAAAGAAAAATTTTAAACAAGTTTGACTTTTCAACCCGTGTGGAAGCAGAATTTTTTTTTATTTATTTCTAAGGATAGAAATTTTTAACCCTTTAAATCCGTGTGAAAGTGGAAAATTTTAATTTCTAAGATAGAAATTCTTAGTGGGAGCAGAAAAATTTTCAGAATTCTGAAATTAACGCTGCAAACAAAATCTATGTTACCAGAAGAGGACACCATCAACCAAGACCAGGACTTGCCTAAATCATCCTTCACCCCACTCAAGCTCCAAGAAGAAGCCAGGGAACCAAGATACGACGTGGATTGGGCCAACGAGGACACCAACGATTTCCAGGAGTTCATCAAGGACCAAATAGAAATCCTATATAGACGGAGATTCCAGTAAGCGAAAAAAAAATAAATATTATTATTTCTTCTATAAATTATAAATAACATATTATAATACAAATACAAAAACAAATAGAGTTTCTTTTTACATAAACATATCTATATACAAGTATAAAATGGCAAGACCATCAGTAACGATAGATCCTTTAAAATATTTAAAGGATGTGCCCGAATTTAATGGGGACAGCAACGATTTACAAATTTTCCTGAATTTAATTGATAGGGTACACCCAGTCTTGCAAGCTTATGACGAACTTTCGCAAAGCTTATTTTGTGACCTCATAAAAAGTAGATTGATAGGAAGAGCTAGGGAAACCATAGAAATCAATTGTCAGGCACAATCTTGGACAGAAATAAAACAAGTACTCCAAAATAATTTCGGAGTCAAGCTTAGCTGCGAAGAGTTATTTGACCAAATTAAAAGCGTACAATTCCACACAAATAGTGTCGAATTCTATAATATTTTAAAAAATAAACTTAAGAACCTCAACAACAAAAAAGTGACAATACTAGGCAATGACCCTGCAGCAAACGAACAAAACACTAATTTCAGACAGATACCACAGAACCAGTACCAACAACAAAGACCCACTAACACACATAACCAATACCAGCCCAAAAATAACAATTTCCAACAACAAAGACAAAATAATTTTTATACGAACCCACAAAGGTACAACGAAAGACAACCAAACAGACAGAGACAAAATAATTTCAATAGTTATACTATCCCACAAAGATGCCCCAATCAGAATAAGAGACAGAACACTTTTTACCAACCGAATAATACTCTAAATAATACAACCGGTAACGCATCACCAGAACCTATGGATATTAACACCCACAACAACATGGAAAATTTTCAATCAGTAGCCTCGGGCGGAACATTCCCTTTATAATCATAAAATCAAAAACAAACCCCTTAAGTTTATACTGGATTCTGGAGCTACTCACTCCATAATCAACCCTAATCTTTGTGATCCTAAATGGCAAATTCCCTTTAACCCAACCGAGATAAAAACAATAAACGGTAAAGCTACTATTACGGAAAAAGTAAGAATACCATTGTTTAGCTAATTAGGAAATCCACATGAGAAAGCAGATTTTCTCATTTATAAATTTCATAATTATTATGACGGTCTCATTGGAAATGACCTTCTCAGACGACTAAATGCTATTATTGACTATAAGAGTAATCAACTAATAACAGACTTGAGAACAACGGCCTTTCAATTTGATAGTAATTCTGATAAAATATTTTATACAGAAGAACAAGGAACTACCGGGAAAAGTATCTACAACATAGAAGACTATGATATAGAACCATATTTAGATGGAGTTAAAGATAACTTCCAACCTATTTTTAAGGTACCGATAATAGAACAAATAAGAACCGACCATATGAATAGAGAAGAAAAATTTCACATTACAAAATTAGTGAAAAAATTTGAAAACATATTTTATAATGAACACTTAGATCTAACATTTACTTATGCCATTAAACACAAAATTCGTACATAGAATAATACCCCAATATATGCAAAATCATATCGTTACCCATACATCCATAAAGAGGAAGTTCAAAAACAAATTAAAGAAATGTTGGAGCAAAAAATAATAAGACCCAGTTGCTCTCCCTATTCTGCACCCATATGGATAGTATCTAAGAAGGCAGACGCCAGTGGAAATCAGAAATGGAGATTGGTAGTAGATTATAGAAAACTGAACGAAATAACAACCGACGACAAATTTCCTATCCCGAACATAGACGAAATACTGGATAAACTAGGTAAATGTCAATACTTTACAACATTAGACTTAGCAAAAGGCTTTTATCAAATCGAGATAGAAGAAAAGGATATTCATAAAACCGCATTTACTGTCGAAAATGGGCATTATGAATTCACACGAATGCCTTTCGGATTAAAAACCGCCCCAGCAACTTTTCAACGATTAATGAATAACATTCTTAAAGAATACATTAACAAAATATGTCTTGTCTATCTAGACGACATAATTATTTTTTCAACCTCACTCCAAGAATATATAGATTCCCTGACAAAAATATTTCAACGATTTAAAGATGTAAACCTTAAAGTTCAGCTAGACAAATCAGAATTTTTGAAAAAGGAAACCGAATTCCTAGGTCATGTCGTTACACCCACTGAAATAAAACCAAACCCCAAAAAAGTTCAATGCGTTGTTGATTTCCCTGTTCCTAGGACAACAAAACAAATAAAACAATTTTTAGGATTAACCGGTTATTACAGGAAGTTCATAAAGGACTATTCATTAGTAGCGAAACCCATGACAAAGTACTTGAAAAAAGACGCCAAATTAAACATTAACGACCCCCAATATATTAACAGTTTTCTTCTTCTTTATGTCCTGTATCCCCTTGTGGGTCCTAGGGCCACTACTACGCCTACGCGCCATCGCGTGCGGTTCCTGGCAATAAGCTTCAGCTCTCTCCAACTCTTCCCCAATTACTGCCTCCTCTTCAACTGTTCTGCGCCATGTATTTCTTGGACGACCCGTTCTTCTACCAACCTGAGATAACAGGTTCCATTGCATTGCGTAGTTTGCTATGGAACTGTCGCCTTTTCGGAGTGTATGACCAATCCACTGCCACTTCCGTCGTTGGATGGTTGTGCCTATTGGTTCCTGACCCGTTCTCTGGTAAAGATGTTCGTTAGAGATACGATTAGGCCAGAAAACCCTTAAGATGTTCCGTAGGCACCTATTTACGAATGTTTGTAATCTTTTTGTGATAGTAGCGGTCACCTTTCAAGTGCTGCACTCATACAACAGCACAGATTCAACATTTGAGCGGAACAGTCGCAGCTTCGTGTTTAAGCTGATCGCATTGCTTCGCCATATCATGGACATCATTCCAAACACCGATTTTGCTTTGCCGATTCGGTTGACAATGTCCTGTTCGGTTCCACCTTCGGTCGAGACAATACTCACAAGATATTGGAAACTCTATACTCTCTCTACCGGCTGTCCAGCAATGTTTACATGAGTAAGTGAGTTAGTGCCGAGGTTGATGATTTTGGTTTTGGCAGTATTAATCTTCAAACCCGCAACATTTGCCTCCCTCTCCACATTTGTTGTCATTTGGTACAGCTCCATAATTCTGTGTGAGAGAAAACAAACGTCGTCAGCGTAATCCAGATGTTTGAGTTGAGATGTAAGAGTCCAACGAATTCCTCCGTTTCCAGTAGATAAAGCTGCGCGAAGTACATCGCTAATCACCAACAAAAAAAGTATCGGCGATAGAATGCAACCTTGTCGTACCCCACTTAGGATCTCGAATTCCTCCGACAGCTTTCCTCTATGTAGCACATGACATTTAGAGCCATCATAGGTTGCTTTAATAATAGCTATTAGTTTATCGGGTATACCTCTCCTGCGCAAGGCGAGCCAGATAAACTGTCTGTTGACACTGTCAAACGCCTTCTCAAAATCGATGAACAGTAGGTGCAGTGGTGACCGGAATTCAACGCACTGTTCAATTATGATCCGCAGGGTGTTTATGTGGTCTACACAGGAGGATCCAGTGCGGAAACCTGCTTGTTCGGCATCGAGTGTATCTTCCAGATGTTCCTTAATACGCTCAAGTACTACTTTGGCTATTACTTTTGCAACTGCAGGGAGAACGCAAATGCCTCTCCAGTTTTCGCACTCCATAAGACTACCTTTTTTAGGAAGCTTGACAATCATTCCCTTCTTCCACTCGTCGGGGAATCTTTCTACCTCCCAAGCTCTCTCTCTACAAGAGGATATAAAAGCTCTGCTGATGTCGTTGGAGCTGCACGCAGAAGCTCTGCGGGTATACCATCTAGTCCTACCGATTTTTTGTTCTTAAGTGCGTTAATCGCGGTAGCGATCTCGTCTTTACTGGGAGTTGAGGTGCGAATTCGGGAAATTGTTACTTCCGGCAGCTCCGTTTGATTTAGGTGCATATCGTTAGCAAATACACGGTTAAGGACCGTAGAGAAATGCTCCTTCCATCGCTTGAGCTGATCCTCATCTGAAACGAGTACGGCACCATCTAGGCCTTTCACCGGATGTTGGCTAGAGCGGTGACCCCCTGTCAGCTCTTTGGTGATTCTGTAAACGGTTCTGCTATCGCACCTGCTCGCTGCTTCCTCTGCTTCTGAGGCCAGGTTGTTAATATAGTTACGCTTGTCACGTCTTACACTCCGCTGCACACTATTAACAGTTTTGACACATTAAAAACTCTACTAACAAATGATCCTATACTTCAGTACCCCGATTTCAATAAAGAATTTACATTAACAACAGATGCGAGTCAATACGCTGTAGGTGCAATTTTATCCCAAAGTAATCACCCCATATGCTATTCCAGTCGTACTTTAAACGATCACGAAATAAATTATAGCACCATTGAAAAGGAACTCTTAGCCATAGTTTAGGCAACTAAATACTTTTGACCTTATTTATTCGGGCGAAAATTCATAATCGAAACAGACCATAAACCGCTAACATGGCTATTTTCAATAAAAGAACCAAATTCCAAATTAGTTCGATGGAGAATAAAACTATCCGAATTATCAGCATTAGATACAAAAAAGGCATTAAAAATGGGAATGCAGATGCATTGTCAAGAATAGAAAAAGTGGATATCAATACCATAGAAAATAGTGCAGGTAATAGAGATAATGAAATTAAAACCAGTGACAGCATTATTAATATGTTCAAAAATCATATAATAATAAAAAAAGGTAGATTCAGGGTCACTTAAAATAAAAACTACTAAAATATTTGGGAACAATAGGAAGTCAATACAAGTCAAATCAATCGATAACGAGATCGCCACAATCATTTTTAAAAACTATTTTATCCCTGACCGACTTAACGCATTACTTATAGACGAAGAGTTATTTGATCAGATCAACCAAACATACAAAAACATGTTTTCTGAACAAATCAGAATAATCAGATGCTTTAACATGATAGACGATATTGAAGATGAACTTAAACTTACAGAACTAATAGAAAAGGAACATAAAGAAAATAACCATAGAGGCATTCAAGCCGTATTCGAAGAATTAAAAACCAAATTTTACAACCCTAAGCTAAAACAAAGAATTACACAATTTATTAACAATTGCGAAATCTGTACTTTAGAAAAATACGACAGAAATCCTCCAAAACCACTCTATAAAATCACTGAAACCCCCAAAAGACCAAACGAAGTCACACACGTTGACGTATTCTATACCCTTGGAAAACAACTGTTCCTTACCATTATCGACAAATTCTCAAAACATGCAGTAATATACAAAATTATTGGACGGACTTGGATAGAGTTCAAAACAAAATTGTTACATTATATAAATACCCAAGGAAAAATAAAGAAAATAGTCGTAGATAACGAACTAGGTTTTAAAGCAATACTAATGACAGAATTTCTTAAAGAAGAGAATATAGACATACATTACACATCTTGTAGCAGCCATACCTCTAATGCAGACATAGAACGACTCCATAATACTATCAATGAACACATTAGACTACTAAGACACGACAAAAATAACAGAACAGAAACTATTGAAGAGAAAATGATTAGAATAATAGGATTCTATAACAACACGATTCATAGCACTACGAAAATTAAACCTATAGATTTCATAAATGGAAAAGCTCACGAAGAAAAATATCCAGACATTCATGACTTAATTATAAAGAAAAAGGAACGTAGTATAAATAAATTAAACAAAAATAGAGCAGACGTAGAAATCGAAACTGGGATAAATTTTATTAAGGAAATAAGAGGCGGAAAAAACCATGCAAGATACAGAAAAATAGATACAACCAAATTAGATAATGACCACGTAATTGATCGCAAAACTAAACATAAATACTACACAAATCACATTAAGCAAACTAAAAAGTACCAAGACAAAAATAACCCCACAATAAGTACTAACAAATAGGACGTATTTTCATTTCAGAACAATGATGATCCAAATAGTCGTGTTTATTTCACTATGCTCCTTAGTAAATTCCCAAACATTCGACATCAAAGAAATTAAGAAATAATAATGGGTACATACCAATCAAGATCGGAGAAGTAAAAATGACTGACTTCTATAATAAGGTATTGCATATCATCAACATAACGGAATAAGAAATTACTTTGAATAAGATCCAAATAAATATCAAAACATTAAAAAACGCAACAACACCTTCTAACAGACTAATAAGCACAATAGAGAAAAACTTCCTATTATTACAAACAAAATTAGAAAACCTTAACCCACACTTCAGACAACGGCGCGGACTTATTAACGCTTTAGGATCAGGAATTAAAATCATCACCGGTCTCATTGACGAAAATTATCGGAAAGACATCGATCATGCCTTCAACAAAATACGCGAAACTGACGACCTACTAACATACCGCGTAAATAATATAACCGTCATAAGTAACCACATAACCTCCCAAATCCAGAACATTACGACCCACATTAACACTCAACAAAAGACTATTGAAAAATACCTCAACAAACTGAAAACTACCTTACAGAATAAATTAAGATCCATCTTAGACGATCTAATTTTTCTTCAGAACATATACCAAATTAATAACGATATAGAATTATTCAGAAACCAAAGTAGAACTTGACTTAATAGATAGTTACGAAAGTTACACGAAAATAAAAGTAGCAGTCATTTTCCAAAATAACTCAATAGTTATCGTTTTGTCAGTACCCAAATTTTCAACAGAGTTGCTGTCTCACATTATATTCCTAATGCTCAAAACAAATCCTTACATTTAAAAGAACCCGAAATACTAATGGACCCCAATAATAATAATATATACGAAGATAAAATAAATGAAGATCTTACTAAAAATTTAATAAGAATTCAAGACATTTGTATTAAAAACATTATGAGCTTCAATGAAGCTTATTGTCCAATGATAAGTTATAAAAACTCGGAAGTCAAAGAAATTCTAATTTTCAAAAATTGGAACTATGAAGTAAACCAAACATGTAATAACTTAAAAATAAAACCTAAAGGAAACTTCCTGATAAAATTCGAAAATTGCCTTATAAAAACACATAACAGTACATTTAGAAATAACAATATTAAAGTTTTTGACAAATTCATGTTACCTAATTCCATGACAAAAATTAGAGAAAATATTACAATTAAAGATATAAAACTCGAAGAACTATATTTGGAACAAGTTAAAAGTAAAGAACTAATAAACGTATTATTATATGAAAATCAAAACACAACTAGAATAAGTATAATTGTATTAATTGGCACAATAATTTTTATCATTATATTCATTATTTCAAAACACTATTACTATAGAAAAACTATAATATTTTCGTCGGGGCCTCAATCAAACGGTGGGGGTGTTATAGTGCAACCCTCTCTTGCCAATGTGCAACCCTCTCTTGCCAATGTAATATAGGAATACTTTGTATATTACATACAAAGCACTCCTATAACAACTTCTCGCTAATGTCATCAGCGATCAATTTCGTCATCGATCGGTTTCATCATAAAATATTCTTTCGCCCATAAGAATTGGGCAATACTTCATACTAATACCTACATTGTTTCACAATAGTGCAACAATGTAAGTAGAGCAATAAACCTAGTGCGTTTCGACATAGCAGAGTTTCTTGTTGATCCAACAACTAACATTGTTGCGACAATACCAGAGGCTCTTCTATTGCGAAACTACTATTTCTTATTTTACTTCACACATTAAAACTCAGCGTTGACGCAACGATATACATTGTTGCGACAACGCAAGAACCAATAAAGACGATGACCAAACGCTGCCTAAGCAAATAATTTCATTACCTACGCATTGAGGTCACCGCCGACGAAAGTAATTCCATGCCGCTTGCATCGATCAATGTTATTCTGATCGATTCTAGCTACGTGGAAAATAATATATAAGAAGAACAATGGTCTTGTAAAAAGTTAAGTTGATTTCTGGCAGTCTACCCAATAGGGTATTGTAAAAAAGTTACGAAGCTAAATTAAGGAGTTTATTATTCTAAATAAAAATGTACAAAAAGTTTTTGAAAAGGTTTTTTTTCGCATTAAAACAAAAACTCCTAACCTTGTCGATTCCTATTTTGGGTCCAGGTGGTCGTCCATGCGGAGATGATCATTGTGACTAAGGAGGATTTTCCTGTTTTATTTCCTCATTCGATTACATGGTGGTACGTAATGTGTCCCTCAGGGTATTACGTTCGTTCTTTCATCTCCCTCTTACTTTCCTCTTTTCTCTTTTCAATATTCTTCTTCTCTCCCCCTCCCCCCCCCCCCCACCAAAGTGCACGTAAATTTTTTTTATGATGAAGTGGATAGCGAATGGTGGTGCAAGAACCCACCCCAGCACCTCTCCATTCGCTGCAGGACGCCGGATCCAATCCGGCAAATAGTCCAACAATATACTAAACATCAACCTAGTAGGGGAGACTTCACTACACCTTCATGAGGATTTGAATTAATTGCAATTGAATTAGAAGTGTGAAAAGTATCACATATTATTTCTACACTTATTGCATCAATAGTAAATTGTTTGTTTCGATTTCTACCACTTATACTTTATTTTAGTAATCGAACTAATTCAGTATGAGATTCTATTTCAACCACACAAGCTTTCCCGGTTAGAAAATTCAAATGGATGAAATGAAATGAAATGAAGTTCAGCCTGGACCACACGAACGCCAATCAAATAAATAATATTTTTTTATATTGTCAGCCAAAATTTTTCCATTTAACCGTTAATAACCATTACAAATAACAATACCGGAGTCATGTCTTGTAAAAAAATAAAAATTACGGCTTCGAGAGACAAGCTATTTGTGTTACCACCAACATTACCAAAAAATTCAGGATCATTTCAAATAATAAAATTTACTCGTTTGTTAAATATTTCTGTACTACTAGGTAGTTCATTCACATATAAATTGCGAGGATTTTCACGTACAATTTGCTCATATAAATTATTACCCTTAACAATTATTTGGTTAATAGTAGTCGAAGTCCAGTCATAATTGGTAACAATTAAAATTTAACAAGAGCTGCAGCAGTCATTGCGGTACATTGTTGCCCTGTGTGTATTCGAAATATTTGATTAGCCTGATGAAAATGACCACGAAGAACACGAGTTTGATGGCCTTTTATTTTCCATTCACTTTCGACACCAGAAATGGGAATAATTTGTGGTACACGACATATATTTTGAATGTTAATTTCATCAGGATTTTCGAATTTTTACGTCATTATAAAGTGGATTATTAGTAATAAGCCAGCAAAGAGCAGTTTCAAGTCTAGAAAAGGGGATATTTAATTGTCGAATAGCAATAACATTTTCCAAAAATTCTGTTATTGCTACTAGGCCACATTCGTCAATAGGTCGAGGTAGTAATTGATCAGGTATTTCTTGGACGTCTTGAGCAAAGTGAATTGCTTGTCCTTTAAGTGATTTTTGTCCAAATCTTCCATCAAGTTTTATAATGTTAATTCGGGAACTTAATCGACATTCAACAGAGTAGTGCAATTTCATCAGGTATTATACCGGGATCAAGTGCATTCCAGTAGGCTCTAGAAGGATTCTTTCTGATTATAAGTCAAATGAGTCTTGCAACGATTGCATAATTTTAGAGAAATATTTTGTAATTCAGATGGTAAATAATTAGGAGCATAACGACTTAAATAATTTTTTAATGTAACAACTTGACGTGGATATAAATTTTTTTTACATACCATACAGGGAGAATCAGCTAAAGAATTTATCCGTTTATAAAAATTATTGGGTTTGAACATTAAGTTTTTATAATAAGCATATACTTTTCCAGAAGTAAGTTGAAATCATAACAAATCTCTGTACCGACTAAAACCAAATTATTATAACATTTTTTGCTATAAATAAAGAAACTATATATATATTAATTAAACGATGACGTAGTTGTATATCATTCCCAATTTTCTTCACGCCTTTCTCTAAGGGAAATGCGATCAGCTTCTCGTCTATCGTTACGTTCTTCCTCCGATTCTTTTTCAATCCTTTCTGTATGCGCAGCGCGAACACCTTCTCGTCTGTAGTAATGTGAATCCTCCGATTCATTTTCACGTCTTTCTCTATAGGAAATGCGATCAGCTTCTCATCAATCGTTATGTTCTTCCTCCGATTCATTTAAAATTATTTTTCGTTTAGAAATTCTAATAGTTTCTAATCGATTCAAAGGTTGTTCTTTTGTTTCATTCAAAAGTCTTTGTTCTAGCGAAATTCTAAAAGCACGTTGTTGTATTTTTAAATTCTCTATATTAACTTCGAGTGCACGTGGCTGGCTGGTTGGCTGGCTGGCTGGTCAGATTTTCTGATCAATTTTTAGCCCACTTCCCATGGCCCGATTTTATTGAAATTTTGCATACATGTATATTTCCGGTGACAATACTTTCTATTAAAATTTGACCTCGGGTTCGGGGGGCTCCCATACAAATATTTTACAAAATTTACCCGATTTTCTTTAAATTTTGTACACATGTGTGTCTTCGATGGAAAACACTTTTTGTAAAAATTTGAAGCGATCGGCCCCTTGGGGACCCCAATATACAATTTTTAAATATCGCTATATCGCATCAGATCACGGCAAAGTCTGAGCTCTGTGCTTTGTGAGCAGCGCTGTTCGCTGCCGCTGCGTCATTTCGTGGATGATTTTGCCACAAGGCGAGCACGCAGTGTGTGTGTGTGTGTGTGTGTATCTCCGATTAGAGAATTTACAAGAAAAATTTAAATTTTTATGGGTTGTTTTTTATTTTTGCGTTAAATTTTCACTTATCCGTTTTTTTCGTTAAATTAGTTTATTAGATTCTTGTCTTATAGTTTTTTGATAAATGTTCTTCTTGACGACAAGATGCATGCCTTTGGTGATCTTTTAATAATCGTTCTTCACGTTGTTCAATAGTTTCTGCATCCTGTTTACGTTTTTGTCTTTCTCGATTTTTCTCTGGCTAAACAACGGTACGTCCGGCATTCGATTTGGCCTTCTTGACACCCCTCACCGTAAAATGGTTACCCCATACCATATGCTGACCGATACCATATTATGCTTACCCATGATTTTTTAAATGGAAGGTATTTTTATTACCTTTCGTATGATACCAATTAACCCCCACACCTCCTTATAAATACTTAGAAAAATGCATTTTTCTAAAAAAAAACTCAAAACTTTGGATACACCGCCCCCACGCCCCGCCCACATTTGTGGGAGGTTGGTGGTGGGCGGGGACGGGTTGAGGGGGTGGGGCAAAAATACCGGTGCCGAGCATACCGTTGAAACGCCCCTAAATGAATTAACTATATTACAAAATGTAAGAAAATGTAAAACCAATAAAATATATATTTAATAATTTGTTTGTTTGTTAATTAATTTGTGTTGAACTCATCGACGATACATAGCGGTTAGATGATATAACACTCAGAATTGTATTTTAGAACACGAGTGCGCACAACAGCTCATTTTTGACTCTTTTTCGTGGTTAATGTGTGTCTCATAAAAATTAAAATTTTGCATGTAAATTCTCTAATAGGAGATACATATGTGTGCAAAGTTTGAATTTGTAAAAATTAATATTAGAGCCCCCTTCACTTCAAAAATTTTTCAAAAACTGTTCTCACCGGAGATACACATATGTAAAAAAAAATTTGTATTTCCGGTGTGTCCTCATGCAAAACTTTAACTTCTCTGACATGCGCCGTGCGTTCCCCATTTTCTCCTCTTTTCCTCAGTTTCACTATTACCGGTGAGGTAAAGTTCATCACTTGGTACGGTCCATCGAACTTCGGGGCTAGATTTCAAAAACTTATTTTAAGTGGTTTGCTCTCTCCTCGGGTGATTTATTCAGTGTGCCCGTACCTGGTTTAACTTATTCGTACAGGGTGTGTGGCAGACGTGGTTCCCGACCCTGTAAAAGGAATGCCGGGCTGTATCCTGTCGAATCAGATGGACTGGAGTTAATCGCCAACTTTATTTCGGGAAGCTTCTTGTCCCATGAACGTTGTTGTGGACCTGACAGCTGTGCTGTTGACTCTTTCCGTCGGGTTTTCCTTGGGGGTATAGGTGCGGTTTACTTCTGTCGGACTCCCATGTCCTTTAAAAATCTCTGGAGGATTCTGCTTGTAAACTGGGTACCGTTGTTTGTGATTAGAACTTTGGGCAAGCCGTACCGCGCCAGGATCCGTTCTCTAAACGCCTTTTTGACTCCGTCTGTAGTGGCTTGCTGCATGGGAACCAGTTCAGACCATTTCGCATTCCGTGTTTTGACCTCGGGAGCGGTCCCACGAAATCTGCACATAGGGTGGCCCAAGGTTCTTCTGTTACTTGAGCCACCATTTTCCCTGCTGCCCGCTACTCTCTCGGCTTGTAACGCTGACAGTTCTCGCATTTCTTTACGTAATTATGGAAGCTACGTTATACGATGTCGGCGTTGGCAGCGAAATTATAGAGAAACCTGGGCAGCGAAATGCTGATATGTATAGACGTAGCAGCCGACCGGGCAATCTAGAAGTGAAGCTACGTTATAAGCTATTTGCGTTGGCAGCGAAACGATAGAGAAACCTGGGCAGCAAAATGCTTATATGTATAGACGTAGCAACCGACCGGTCATTCTAGAAGTGAAGCTACGTTACACGATGTCGGCGTTGGCAGCGAAATTATAGAGGAACCTAGGCAGCGAAATTCTCATTTGTATAGACGGAGCAACCGACCGGGCAATCTAGAAGTGAAGCTACGTTATACGACGTTGACGTTGGCAGCGAAACGATAGAGAAACATGTGCAGCAAAATGCTGATATGTATAGACGTAGCAACCGAACGGGCAATCTAGAAGTGAAGCTACGTTATACGACGTCGGCGTTGGCAGCGAAACGATAGAGAAACCTTGGCAGAGAAATGCTGATGTGTATAGACGAAGGAATCGACCGGGCAATCGAAAAGTGAAGCTACGTAATACGACGTCGGCGTTGGCAGCGAAATGATAGATAAACCTGGGCAGCGAAATGCAGATATGTATAGACGTAGCCACCGACCGGGCAATCTAAAAGTGAAGCTACGTTATACAATGTCGGCGTTGGCAGCGAAATTATAGAGAAACCTAGGCAGCGAAATTCTGATTTGTATAGACGTAGCAACCGACCGGGCAATCTAGAAGTGGAGCTACGTTATACGACGTTGGCGTTGGCAGCGAAACGATAGAGAAACCTGGGCAGCAAAATGCTGATATGTATAGACGTAGCAACCGACCGGGCAAAGAAAACAATTGTTGTTTCTTTTGGTATAACAATTTATTTAATACTATTAATTTTTTGTTGTGGGAAAATTCCGTCGCCAAGTGTCCCAATCTTCCGCGGGAGCCGCTTCGGCCGGGCCAGCTTCGATCGCCGTGATAGAGAGGACATCTTCCTTTTCGTCACCGATGACCAGGTAGTTCTCTGTCCGCGGCTTTCTGACTGTTGGTCCTTCGTCCTTCTCTGGGCGGTGTGGGTTTTTTCCAAGCAAAGTTTTCTTGGAGTCTTTGTTGTTGGGTCCACCGTTGATGTTGTTACCCCCTCCGCTGCTGATGTTGTCGTTGTTGTTGTTGGCATTGCTGTTCAGTTCTTGGATTTGTTTCTGCGATTGTTGAATTCGCTGTTCAAACTTAACGTCAGTTTGGAATTTAACTGCTGATTTTGCTGATCAAATTCTTTCTTCAGACCTTGACTTTGTTGTTCCAACTTCACGTTTAATTTGGAACTCAATTCTAGATTCTGTTGCTGCGATTGTTCACTTTAATGGTCAATTTTGCTGTTTATATGTACACGATTATGGTCAAATTAACTGTTTATCTGTTGTATTAGGGCATTAAACATTGGTTCCATGTTTGGAACAACATTTTTTTCTTCTGAAGTAGCCGTTTTCGCTCCACTAACTCCGTCTCGATTGAGAAAGCTTTTCCAACCTGCTGTTTTTCTGCTTTAACAACTTGTTGCAATCGGAAAAATATCTCTTGCTTAATTGGAGTTAAGGAAAAATTAGTTTTTTTGGCTCTACTACTGGGAAGGATGGTTCGATTGGTCCCATTTTTTCATTGATACTTACCTATATTACCTTTCATTTGTTACCAATTAACCCCTAAAGCTCCTTCAAATAACTTAGAAAAATGCATTTTTCCGAAAAAAAATTCAAAATGTGGATGCCCCTCCTACCTAAAGGGGGCGTTTCCGGAAAACAAGATGAAGATTTTGAAAATCTGCTCAGTTGGGGCTTTCATTGGAGGCATGTCCCAAAGCCCAAATCACGAAATAACTATACTGGAGTTTAGCCAAATTAATTGAGCGGACTGTATTTTACAATGTCAATAATTTCGAAAACTCCTTTTAAAAGGAAAAACTAATTTCTGTATATAAACCAAATGAGCGAGTGAATCATATCATCTCTTTTTGTATGGAAAAACTCAATCATATGTAATAAAATTGAAACTGATCCACCTTCTGTTAAAATTGGACCACGTCCATAAAAATAGTACGGCTATGTAGAACTAATTTTCACCTTTCATTTGATACCAATATTTATGACCACCCACCTACTGGGGGGCGTGTCCCCTACTGAACTTTCATGAGAAAGTCAGTTTTTTGCTCGAACTGCGTCGAGGGTCCAATTACATTTTTTTTATTACCTTTTATACGATACCAATTCACCCACGAACATCCATCAAACCGCTTAGAAAAATGAATTTAAAAAAAAATAATTGATATATCACTCAATTATATGAAATACCACTTAAACCAAGTATCACTTGATCAAACTTCCGTATAAGCTCGCCCAATCCCACAAAAAAAGTACGGCTGTGTAGAAGTAAATTTCACCTTTTATTTGATAGCAATATTTAGGCACGCCCATTATCTGCTGTGTTTCAGAGGAGTTTTATTTTTCACCTAAAAGCTCCATAGTAGTCTACATTCCCATGTTTAAAGAAACAAACAACTACAACTGTGAAAAATGGGCTGTATATTTTTTCAGAGTAAAAATATCATACCCCAGAATTATCGGGTCGTAAAAACAAAAAACTTCAAACAGATTTCTCGGAGAATAAAAAAAAACACAAATGAATTTTGACAGTTAAATTATCTCTCAGATTACTCAGAATTCAAAAAAGAACAAGCCTTAATGAGTCTTTTTTTGGCTCTCTGTCGATGGAAGAGAATAGCGATTGAACCCAAATGTTTATAAGATGAAATATATTTTGTTACCTTTTATTTAATACTAATTAACCCCCTAAAATTCATGAAACTACTTAGTAAAATACATTTTTCCAAAAAGAGCTCAAAATTTTGGAAGCTCTATCTTATCTTCTAAACAAGATTGCGATTTTCGAGGTCTACTCAATAAGGTCTTTCGAAGAGGGGTGTCCAAAGCATTAACCACCAATATCTTAAAATGCACTTTAGCCGAAAATTGTATACCAAATTTTCTTTTAAAAAGATGTATTTAAAATGTATGTAATACATAAAATTAATATAATTCAAAAAACAAAATATGAGACGTGCCTAAGTAATTTTTTAACGTTAATACGGACGAGGCATTGGCATCGTAGGTCCCAATGGATAAGGGACGGTGGTGGTAGGTAATCCAGGCCCTCCAAAATGTGTTATCTGCTGTGATGATGGATAGAACCCACTTAATGTTAAATTATTATAGGTAGACCCACGATTATTTTGAGGAAGTTGTTGCTGCCTCATTAGTTCAATCATCTTTTCAGCTTTTAATTTACGCAAATGCATTGTTTTTCGAGCACTTAGAAAAGTGTCTAAAATACTTTCTAAATTGATTTCATTGTCCGTAAAATTCTTGACTAATTTGTCTGAATTATCCTCGCTTTCTGCTGCTGCAGTCTGTAACAGTGCTAACCCTGTCTCTTGACTTACACTTCCAGGCTTAGATTTTATTAAAGCCAGCTTTTCATGGGCTGAAACACAACGCATCCTTCTCTCTTCGTACAGCTCATGTATTTTTCCACGAAGTTCCACTATTTGTGGCTCTTTTTCTATGTTCTCCTCAGCCTTATTTCGATTCTCACCAAGCAAATTGTTCTTCTTTTTTTTAAGACTTTCCAGAACTTCATCTACTTTCTCATCAAGTTTATTGTCATTATTAAGTAAATCCTTTAGTTGGTCAGAGGGCAAAGGAGCAACCGATACTTGCAGCTGGTTCAAATATTCTTGGTACATAGCTAAAATTCTGTTTAAGAAATTAATTAAATTCTTAATGTTGAGAATAATAGAATAATACCTATTTCTTGAGCGAGTATTTTGTACATTAACTCTTGTTCGAGCACGGATATTGGCCGCAAATGTGAAAAACTCACATCCTAACCACAAGTTCGTAGTATTAGTACATATTTGCTGTATTGCTTTGGCTAATCCAGCTTGGCTTACAACAATAATCGCATAAGCATAAAGCCGATAATAAATCCATAAAGTTTTTAGGATTTATAACTAAAGCCATTTTTTAGTTATAGCGCTCACCGAAAGGCAGTGTTTTGTTTAACACATACACATTAAAATGCATCGAACATTTATGCCGAGCGTAGATTTTTTCTCGAAAAAACGAACACGAAAGCCGAGAATATTTTGTTTACATTGTTTTGTTGCATGGATGTGTGATGTGTTTTACCTAAACCAAATGACATCAGTTGTTGGTGTTAGTAAAAGAGGGGTTAATCTCCAAAATATCAAGATCTGTTTGAGGGGTAATCCAATCTACCGTAAATTGGTTTTTTGGAATAAACGAACAACTTGACAGCCAAAAAAGCACTCTACGGCAGATTTTTTTTTAAAAAAACTCGACATTAAAGCCAAAAGCTATGCTTTGTAAAGCCATGCCGGCTTTGCCTAAGCAATACAGCAATTGTGTGTAGTAGTATGATTTTTAACGCATGCGTATAATTTTATTTTGCTTTAAGGTCAACAGCACTGTTACTCGTTGTTTCCACCTCAAATAACAAAATGCTACAATAAAATAATTTGCTTGGGTGAGTAAAATTATGGAGTTATCGCTGAAATGCATTCGTGGCAAAAATTAAAGAATAAATTTAGAACACATGTTATCGCATATGAGAACACATCTGTCTTTGTTGCATCTGATTCTTAAGGTCATATGTGTTCTAAATATATATTTTTTTTGTACACTCCCATCACATCCCACAAACACAGACGCTTTTGGGATAGTTTCACTGCATTAGTTTGCGTATAGTTGGGCTTTCTATAGAGAATGATTTGATCAAAGCTAACAATTATAACGCCCACTAATACATGTGTTCTAAATTATTTTATTGTAGCATTATTGTTATTTGAGGTGGAAGCAATGAGTAACACTTTGGTGAGACATTTTCACATCTCAACTAGTTTTGAGTACGTGAGTTGTCGTCTGCATGAGACAAAATCGAACCGATTCAGAATTTGTACTAGAATCTTATACTAGAATCTGCCATTAAATAACACTAAGCCAAAGAAAGAAAAAACATCACACAACTTTAAAATTGTATGCTATACACCTCGTACGTATACGAACTGACATCTCACATTCAGGTGAGTTTTTCACATTTGCGGCCAAAATCCGTACTCTGGGGTAGAGTTTTTAGGAAAAAAAAAATTAACATAATATTTAGGCCCGCGCACTTTTAAACACGTCACCTGCTTAATTTAAATGGGAAAGTAATTTTCTAACTAAAGCTGTATTTCATTTGGAATCCGAAGACGAATTCGAATTTCAAAACCAGCCAACAGCAGGTTTTCAAATTCCAAAGAAGGAATTTGACAGTGCAATTGTTGCTGTAATTCCCAATTCTAATTTAGGCCCGATTTTATGAACACGAGTAAATAATTAATCCTCGGATTAATCGTCGTTTGCATTTTATGAACGACTATAAATAAGAAAATTTATCCGAGGATTTTTTTCTACTCTCTGTTTTATCTGCTGATTTTTGTGAGTAAATCAGAGGGTAAAAAAAGGTGTTGTTGTTATTATAAATTTTGACGTTTTAAAATTTAAACATTATATTTATAAGTGAGAATTTAGAATTGAGAAGAGATCAATTAATCATAATTTAATAAATTAAATTAATTTAAATTAATTGAAAATGGATTAAAAAAGAAAAAGTATAAGTACAAAATAGTTAAAAAATATAAAAATATAGTGATATCGAAATTTTTAATCATACACACAACATAAAATGTTAATATAAACTATATAATATAAGTGTAAACGTCAAAAACTGTTACCACTCGTTGGGAGTGCTAGTCTAACCAAGCTCGTCTGAACTCGAGCCAGTATCGTTTGTGAATGTCAAAAAGTTGATCAAGTAACAGCGCATATTTTGTTGTAAAAGACAAACCAAGTTATAGTATGATTTGATAGTATACCGTGATAGTTTTGAGGTAATTTCTAATTTTATGTCGTATAATTGCTATATTGCTTTCAACAAAATGAGTTAGGTATTTTTGTGGTTAACAGCTGATCAAAGCACCAGCAAAAACTAACCAAATCAATTGGTAAATTTTTTGTTTCATGTGTTTGCCAACTTATCCATATATAATTTTTAAAAGTCGACTCTGGTGGATGGAATTATAACTAAAAATTTGGTTAAATATTTCTTAACCAAAAAACTTTTTTTGGTTAACGCTAAACCTTTTCTGGTCTATCCAATGTGTTGTTGTAATTTTTATATTTTTGTTGAAAGCAATGTAGCAAATGTATAATCTTATAACATTAATAACTTTTTGTAAAAAGGAAATAGTTTAAATTACATAAAATTGAAATGACACCTATTACCGAGTCTCTGATAGAAGAAGCGTTTAAAAGGGAGGACTTGACAACAGTAGCAAAAAAGATAGCCGATGGTAATATATATGATAAGAAAAAATGTTTTTTTTTTTATTAATATGCAATTTAGATATCTTCAATAATAAATATGAACTATTAAGTTTCGTGGAATCTCTTGGCTTTGCTTTAAACTCGGCAAACGTGGATAGCCGTGTAAATGGTATTAGGCTTTTGTCTTCCACTTTGGACAAGTTACCAGGGGATTTTATGGATGTTACACAGCTGGAGTTCCTCACAGACTTTTATGCAGACCGTATGAAGGATCACCACAATGTCATACCACCAGTCATTGATGGAGTAAATGCATTAATATATATGAAAAAATTTCCCAAGAAAAGGGTAGTAAAATTGCTGCAAAGTTTTTTCCTGAATATAAACTGTCAAAGCCAAACCAGAAATGATCGGGAAAAAATTTTTAAAATATTTAAAATTATTACTGAAAACTTTTCCTGTGGTAGGTTAAAATTCAAATATTTCTCGGAATTTTTAATTATACACATTTTGCGTTCTAGAAGTAAAAAAGATGGGTGGCGACTTCATCTATGGCATGGTGAATTCAATTGATGGTGAAAGGGATCCCCGTAACCTTAATTTCATATTTTCTTTTATGCCGGACTTAATACAAAAATTCACATTATTGCATTTGTACGAAGAAATGTTTGAAGTATTCGCCTGTTATTTTCCAATCGATTTTAATCCATCTATAAGTGATCCCGAATTTATAAATCGTGATATTTTAGCGTCAAAATTGGCAAACTGTTTGGTTGCTACAGAAATATTTGTTAAATGGACTGTTGCACTAGCTTTGGAAAAATTACAAAGTGATTCTGTCATAGCAAAACTGGATTCTTTGGAACTCATAGTATGGTTTTTACAGATGCGTTATTAAATGTAATATAACAACCAAGCACTTTTTTAGGTTTGTTTAAAATATATAGAAACAGTGAAACTTTTAAGATTGGTTCGTCAAGCTTTTAACGTTACCAAACCAAACATATACTTACTATGTATATACTTTAAAATCATATTTAAAACAAGATAAGAAATGCGCTTGGGAGTTAAAGTGCATTTGTTATTTAAGTATAATTTGAGATATAAAATAAATTTTTTTATGTTATAGAATATGTCAGCGCAACATTTTTCAGTGAAAAGTCTTAAACCACACTTTGATGAAATTTGGTCCGTTCTGAAACCCGAAATATTTCCAGGCGCAGATAACTTGGACGTTGTTACAGCTGGACTAAAAGCATTACACTCGATCTTGGAGCGATCTAAAATGGAACCTAATATCAGTTATAGTTATCAAACAATAATTCTAGGAACGATTTTACCTCACTTATGTGATGTAAATCAACGGTTATTTAATCCCTCTTCAGAAATTGCGCTTGTATGTACAACAAGTGACCCACAATTCGCATCTCAGAAAATCCTTGAGGCTTTTCTGTTTAAATTAAAATCTGAAAGTGTTCCAGATGAACAAAAAATAATCATATACAAAATAATTTCAAAAATTTTTAAAATTGTTTTGTTACAAAATATGGAGAAGCAAGACTATGATGTGTATTCATATGTGCACGAAGAACTTATCAAGTCACTTCGATGTGAAAAAACGGAAAGTAGTCCGGAAGTAATACGTGCTGCTCTTAATTGCCTTAATGAATCTGTGTCCGTAATAAACGAATCAAATCGTTTAGTAATATATCGATTAGTTTTACAAATTCTTACACATGATGTTTTTGATATTGATATGAAAGCTTTTCTCGAACGTTTAGCGATATTTTACTCGTTTGAACTACAATCGCAATGCATAAATATTTGCATACGTGATTTTCCGTTTTTTACAAGTTTTGTGAAAAACAAAATCTATAACAATTTTTTGCCTCTGGTTAGACATGTAGACCTTAGAAACTCTATAATTAATTTGATACTATCAAATATTCTTCAAAATGATTTGATAGAAACATCCCACCTTGCATTTATAGCTTTAAATAATCTTCTAAAAAGCGAATCTTACGCAATTGTAAAGGAGATTCAAAACACATATTCTCTTATTGAAAAAATTATAAATTTGGGCCAAAATTCTAAACTGAATATATCAGTACTTGAACAATGCTCAACAACTCTAAGTTTGATAATCAAACATTTACCTATATCAGAACAAAAATATTTTGTTATAAAATACTTAACCAAACTTAATTTGCATTTGAACTCAGATTTAATTTTGGCTAATGGCCTATATAGATTTATTCATAAGGATATCTATCTTAATGGTTACCTTAAGAACATTGTCAATGATTTGATAAAGTTATTATTAGAAAGTAACATTCAGTCAAAACTAGTTGCACAACATTTGTTGTCTAGTGTAGTGAATAAAATGGAATATAATGAGCAAAATAAGGTGATTATTAAGGAACTTCTGGAAAAGCTTGAGAATGAAATCAACAAGGAAAATAGCAATGCGGTAGAAATTCTTGCATGGATATCTAAAGGCCTTATTGTTCGAGGATGTGACTTTGTTCCTGATATTACTGAAACTGTAAGGATATGGTTTAATTTGTTTTAAATTACTTGACGAATTAATAATGCATTAATTCTTATGATTAGATTTGCAAACTCCTTGATAAACCGTCTCTATCCGTCCCAGCGTCGACGACATTTGAAGTAATTTGCACCGATTATCCAGAAGTCCATTTGCCTGTTGTTAAACTTCTCTTCAAGCAAAAATTTTTTCAGGTGGTAATAGAAAAGATTTGGGATAAATTGGAATCCAATTCAGATAATCATTTAAACGCATTTATTTATGTCTTAAAATCTACGCCACATGCAGTTATTAAAATGAATATTGAAAAAGTACGTATATTTTTTTATATTTCATTAGTTTTTTTACATAAATTAGCATTAATTTTTATGTAAGAAGTTTATAACCTTTTAAACCGTAACGTGTGAGTACTGGTTGTTGGGTGTGTAGTTAGGGGTTAGCATTTCCGTAAACTAGTTTTTTTAAATTTATATAAAATGTACAAATTTAGATTATATGTTTTAATTTCATTGACTTTTACTATTTTTAGTATATTAAATGTTTATGTTTACGTTTCTTGAAAATTCATCAATAGGTAGGCCCAATATTGTTTAAGTGTTTGGAAACAAATAAAACACTTACAATGCACATTTCCTTACAAATTTGTGAGAATTTCATTAAACACCAAGACGCGTACTTTCGGGACTATTTAAACTTCATAATTCCAATGTGTTTAAAGTTATCGCAATACATAGATTCAATGGTAAATTTATAAATCAGACGTTTTAATAAGTAAAATATATAGATTTTTTTTTGTAGGAAGTCCGAATATCATCGTTGCATCTGCTAAACGACATAAGCAAGTATTCCACTTTCCTTATAATGCCTTTTAAAATGGATGTTGTTTTCGAGCTAACAGCTGCTTTAGATGATACCAAACGATTGGTGCGCAATTCGGCAGTAACTGCAAGAAATGCATGGTTTCTAATAGGAGCACAAAATGATAAATAGTTGGTTAAAAATAGTATAAGCTTACTTACTTTCGGCTTCAGATAAATAAATTATTTGGTTTTAACTTTTTTACGGAAGGCATCTTAGAATTAAGAGTTTTTCTTTTTTATGATTAAACAATGTAATTATGTATTTGCTCGAATTTCAATTAAAAAACAATTTGTTTCCTTCTGAAGGAAATAAACAAAAATGGTCGAAACATGCCAAAGTTTATGAAATCTTGTCATCGTTATAATCAAATTTGGCTCTACAACCGGTGTCCGGTAATAGCCTCTAACAAAAAATCTCCACCGGTTCCAAAGTCATCCAATTTGGGATCCATAAACTCTAGGCGTCATGGTCTACGACATCTTTCCAGTGAAGGCTTGGCCAGATTTGCCGAGGTTAATTCTCTTCAAGATGTCGACATTTCGGTAACGCTCGTAGATCTTATCATTATAGACTCTCCGGAATCGTCGCCTCACACACGAGGCCAACAAAATTCCATAACACTTTCCTCTCGAATGCTGCTAAGAATGCTTTTTGTTAAGTCCCGGATCAATATGTAAGTATTGGGACGACCATTTTCTTATATACCAGCAGCTTGGATATGATAGTTTTCACGTATTTCAGAGGTGGTTTTAAATAAAAGCGCGGTTCCTTAGGGTTGGGGGTGACCGACGGCAAACGGTGTGATTTTTCTATTCGTTGGGGTGGAGTGGGCGCTACCTCCTTACCTTGC
Organism: Nephrocerus scutellatus; assembly: GCA_947095585.1. Taxonomy (NCBI): domain Eukaryota; kingdom Metazoa; phylum Arthropoda; class Insecta; order Diptera; family Pipunculidae; genus Nephrocerus; species Nephrocerus scutellatus. The sequence goes on from OX352761.1 coordinate 45,417,207, forward strand.
CGTTGTACTACAGTTTAGCCAATTCTTGGATATCCGCTCGATATGGATGAAATATTCTTGTATAGCTTTAGCGTTTTTATCTTCCACGTAAGCCAGTTCCTAGGTGAACTTATAGAGGATCGTTCCCCACGCCCTAGCATCAGAGTCTCGGATCACTTTATCCATCGCCAGGTTGAAGATGACGCGGCCAGTCCATCCACGTTATATATGTTTTTATTGTTGTTGTAGCAACTATTAATTCGTGTTAGTCTAAACGTTGGGTTTTTGTGTTTGTGTAGCTGTCGGAACAGTCCAGGCCCAGAAATGCGGCTGCTTCGACAGGTTGTGTCCATAGTGATAGCGGTGTGAGTAACGTCGGATAGGACGGGCAGCTGAATGGATGAGCTGTGTTATGTGGTGATGCACCACAGTCCGGGCATTGATCGATGATGCTGTCACGTAAGTGGTGTATGTAGCTATTCAGAACAGAGCTCCATCCTGATCTCAGTTGTGTCAGGGTTGATCTGGTTTGTATGGGGAGGTTTTCCTCGCTTTGATGTATAGGGGGAGGGCGACCTCCCAACACGATGTTAATTTGGCGATCATCTAGTGCGGCTCTGACGGACGCTTGATGAATTGCGTTTAGGGCTGCCTTATAGTCTGCTGGATCTAGAGGTGTATGTGCGATGAATTGGTTTGTCTCTTCGCGGAACATACGAGTACCGGATCGGATATGCCTGGGTGGTGTGTTGAGGGTGAACAGGTCGCGGTTCAAGTGATCGGGTTTGTGGCATGCCAGAAGGAATTGTTTGGCGAGAAGCTCGTTGTGCTCTTTCACTTTTAGCATTTGGGTTTCTTGATGGAGATGGTCCTCATGTGACATGCGGTGGCAACCAGTGATAAGGCGAAGAGCAGCATTCTGACAGAATTGAAGCTTCTGCCATTGTGTGTGGCAGAGGCGAGGTGTCCAGGTGCCGCATAGTTAAGGACCGATCTGCCAATCGCTTGATATGTGGTACGAAGGGTTTTTTTGTCCTTACCCCATGTACTGCCCGCTATGGATTTGAGGACTTTATTTCTGAACATGACTCGTTTATTAATGTTTCCCGAATGAGTGGAAAATGTCAGCAGATTGTCGAATGTGACTCCCAAGATCAGGAGAGAAATTGGACGATACGAGAATCCTTGGTCTGCCTGTTTACCGAGCTTGAGTAGGGGAATAATTCTCCCCGTTTTCCAAGGGTCAGGGATGTCCAATGTTTTAAGTGAAAAGTTGAAGATTTGAGTGAGGTAAGTGATACCTGTTGAGCATAGATGTTTGAGCATAATCGTTGCGATTCCATCTGGTCCAATGGCTTTGGAAGGTTTTTCACTGCGTATGGCTTATTCGACTTCGGAGGGAAGTAGAATATGTGAGGTGTTGTCGTGGTTGCTGTGCAATTTTCTGAGAGTAGTACGCTTGCTCTTGTTACAGTGCGTTGGGTGTTCTATAAACTGGCGACAGAACATTGAGGAACACTTCCTGGGGCAGCCTTGGTGTTGGCCTGTTGAATGTGATGGCTATTAGGTCTCTACGTCTGGTGGTGTTTGAGAGCTCCTTGATGGTAGACCAAAGTTTCTTTGAGCCCCCGTCAGAAGATTGAAGGTACTCCAGCCATTTAGTTCGCTTGTGTTGGTTAACTAGGCGATCACGGGGTTGATGCTGCGAATATGGCCACGTTCGTTAGCGAGCTGTACTGCTTCTGCTGGTAGGTTAGGCCTAATTATAGGTATTCTGCCGGCTGGAATGAAACGTGCAGCTGCTCTAATGACGATCCGCGGAAGATCCTTTCACCTGAAATTGCGTTGGTGGGGGTTGGTAACGGTCCCAATTGTCTGTCGACAAACCTAGTGAAACTTGGCCAGTCCGCCTTGGCATAATTGACAAACGTGCGCTTATCCGCTGACACAAAGTCATCGGCTTTAGCCACTGTGATAATGATCGGGATATGGTCGGAGTTTTGACGCTATGTTTGTTCTCCAGGATGTACAGGCTAATAAAGAGTCGCTCACTATGCTGATGTCTGGGGAACTGGAACAGGTGGCACAGATTCTGGTGGGTGAGTTTTCATTGACGGTTCCAAAGTGTGACTCATCGATTTGCTCGGTAATACGCGTGCCGCGACGATCGTTCTCTAGATTAGAGTGCCAGCAATCATGGTGGGAGTTGAAATCCCTGACAATCAGGCGGTTACCATCTGTTAGTAGATATTCTAAAGAAGTGTCGTTGGACTTGACTGCAATAGTTTGTGTTTCGAGATGTGGATCGGGTGGTGGGTGCCGGTGTTGGCATGAGTCTTAAGTTGACCGAGGTGTGCACGATGAACGCAAGACCTCCTCCGTCTCCACTGTTTCTGTCCTTGCGGATGATATACTTGGTACTTCTGGATAGCAAGCAGGAGGGGGTGAGCTTTGTTTCTTGTATGGCAGCAAATATGATCCCATGGTGCTCCATATAGTTGGTGATTTCTGTTACTTTCCCTCGTAAGCCGTTGCAATTCAGATGCATCACAGCGAAAGGTATGTGGTGTTCATGTGTGGTATGTTGGTAGTTTGCTGGTGAGGATGAGTCCGTGGATGTTGGTGGGGTGTTGATGAGCAAGTTGACATTGTCTTCGGATTATGACTGGTTGTGGGGGATGGTGTGGGTGGAGTGTGAGGTTGTGGGGGTGTCTGTACTGTTTGATTAAAGCAGCATGATGTCCATTGATGACAGTTATTAAGTCCAAAGCATGTTCTAAGATGACACCAGTTCTCACAGCCATTGCATTTGACGGAAGATCACACTGAGCAGTGCCAGCTAGTGGCGTTGTTGGTTGTCTGAACTCATGCCCTGCAGCATTCCGCAATAAAACTCCGATTCCAGACTCTGATGTTGGCTAGACCTGAGCATCGTCGGAAATGGCAACAGTGTCCGCAGTTAATGCATTTAACTGAGGAGATATTTCTATTTATACTTGTGTTGCATACGAAGCATGTCCAGACCCGAGGACCTGGATTCGGCTCGATGCCGGCTAGTAGGAGTAGTATGCGCAGCAAGGATGCCGGCGTCATTTGCTCCACTATGGAAAAAACATTTGGAGTGAACGAATTGTGGTTGATTGTTGACATTCTTTGGCCAGGAAAATCCTGGATCGATTCCGGGACGAAGACCCGGAATGGGCTTGATAGCGATTCGGATAGTCAACCTATGAAGTCGTGTCAGTTTGTTTAGGATGCCGAATTCTCTCATGGCATTATAAAGTCTAAATCCAGATGGGTTAGTGAGTTTTGAAACTACACGTTTTTCCATCACCTGCCTAACGGTGAAAGTATAATGAGATTCGCCTGGGATGAAGCTACACTATTATGGGCCCATGATGACTACCATATGGGGCTCTCCTGTCTTAAAAGATTGAGGAGAAAACCGTATACGCGTTAAGGTTATTCAACGATAATTGCTGCACGTTATGATATCTCCCTTCCTATGTATGGGGCAGGATACCTCTTCTCCAGTCTTCTGGCATTGCTTTTTCATCGCCCTATATTTGCAATATTAGTTCATGAATTTCTTGGTGTAGTTCGGGTCCGCCTAATTTAATCAGCTCTGCTGGTATGCCATCTGGTAGAAAATCTGTAACTGGTGCGTTCCTCGCACTCTGTACTGTTTGAGTTCACGTTCGAGATTCTTCTCTCTTTCTTCCGCCGATGAATTATTCGGTTGAACTACAATATAGCGAAAAATGTGCATTTCTGAAGGGTTTTTAGTAGGAGGAGGGTTTTTAGGTACCCTCTAATTAAAAAAATGAGGCCAATCGGACCACTCTTTCGTGCTGGAAGGAGAAACTTTTTTTCTTACAAATTCCTTTTATGGGCGTGGCTATTGGGTCTTAAACAAAGGTACAGAATAAAAGATAAATTTCCGGCCTATACAGCCAATTCACCTATAGGGGCGTGGCATCAAATCAGATCTGTCTGCCAGTGAGACGGATGTCCCAAAATGTGACGGTTAAAATTATGCTTTTTGGGATCGTGTGGTCAAGACCTTTCAGATGAGTTGGGTCTGAACCCTCAAAGCCCTTGGTCGCTACCTACTTCGTTGCTATACTGTAGTATTCCTTCATATCTTATGAGCTCTTTATATTCTTCGCGTGTTCTCGTTTTCTATGAGATTTTTACATTCTCACATTCGCTAGGTTACATTCGTCATCAAACCGATTGTTCCGATCTCTAACAACGGTATGTTTAAGGCATTTCGATTTCTTCTCTTATATCATACTGATAGCAGGAATGGAGTTTCCGTTGGACTGATACAAAGAATTCTTTTTCATCGTCTGTAGTTGCGTGAACGCTTATGAGGCTTATGTTCTTAAATTTGCACCGCACCGGAGGGTGTATAGCCATTAATTTACTTATGTTAAACCGATAACGGTGGTTAGGGTTCCTTAAGAACGCGTTTTTTATTTTAAAGGGACTAGCCCGATTATTCAGCTGATTCCACAAAAAAACTAAAGTATATGGACCAAGGGCTTTGAGTGTCCAGACATTCCTAATGTGTACGGAGTATGGACCACCCGATGTAAAAAAGGACAATTTTAGTCGCGCATGACGTTCTCGCGTTGTTGTTCCCCCTATTCCCTGATGGCTGACCCTTGTGCATACCGCATTTTTAATACACCATGAACATCATTTTGCACTAGATGTTAATTTGTTTATTTAATCTATATGTACTTGATAATACAAATTTTTCCCAATTAATGTAACTCAATATGGATGGTCACATTGCGCTCTTGCCATAAGGGCAATTTTTTGTGAACGTTGCACTACGTCAGGGCATCGTCGTTTTCGTATTAATCTACAGTCTTGAAAATAACCTTCGTTTCGTGGAAAGCCATGCGTAAAATCCTGAAAAGTTACTAAGCCAAGCCCCCAAATACGTCCGCCTCGAAACTCTCCCTCGAATTTCATACCATCTGATCTCCAAAATATCCCATAACCATGAAACCAACCTTGCGTAAATTCTCCCTCATATCTGTGGGTAACATAATTAAATTAAATTACAAGTGAAAAACGATAATTCAAAAATCAGTATATTACTTGGATCCGTCAGAGAACCAAAGGCATCCCAACCCAGAACATAGGCCATTTTGGAAGGCGCCATCGTATCTTGTTCCATCAGGAAATACAAGATGACCTAGTCCGTGTTTTTGTCCTCGTTGATTCCATTCACCAATGTATCTTGATGTATCATCGTAACGCCAACCACCACACTTTACAGCACCAGGAATTTGAGTGTTTGAAACTACTGGCCGTCGTTGTGAACATTAGGCAAGAGAAATTAAAATTAGAGACATAATTTTATGTTTTTCTTCATATATTTTTTTCAGTTAATTACTTTGTTCCTCGTAGTTGTCCATAGTACTTCTTTTTTTCTCAAATAAACAAATAACTTTCTGTATGTCTTTCTTACCACTCTTAGCTTTGGAATATATTGTAGGGCTTCTTCTTTGTTTTGAGTGGTCTGTTTTTAAATCTAATTAAAGAGGTTCCTCAAATAAAGTAAATTCTCTGTGCTCAATAGTGAGTAAGACCCGTTTTTACTCATTGGTTGCATATTAAATTACCATTTAATTTCTATGATTATAAGCTTGCATAGGTATGTAGTAAAAGTGTTTTGCTGTGACAGCAATTTTAATTTTCTTTGTTTAAATTCCGTTGTATATGCAATTTACTTGTTAAAGACTGCATTAACGATTATTTTGTAAGTATTGTGTTAAAAAGAAATAATGGTAAATACTAATTTTTAATAATTAATAAATATTGAATTCTCTATATTAACTTCGCGTGCCTGTAGCACGTCTGTCTGTGTGTCGTGGAAGTTTGCGATCAATTTCCAACCCACTTCCCAAAGCTCGATTTTATTGAAATTTTGCACACACGTGTATTTCGGTGACAACACTTTCTGTTTAAATTTGGGGCCCCTCGGGTTTTATACGCATGTGTATCTCCGATAGACAACACTTTTTGTAAAAATGTTGGCGTGATCGGACCCCGGTGTCGGAAGGCCCAATTGAAATTTTAAAAAAATTACCCGATTTTCTTCAAATTTTATACACACATGTTTAATCCTAAGGACAGCGATTTTTGTAAAAAATTTGGAAGTGGCCCTAGGGCCGAGGGGCTTCCATATAATTTTTTAAAAATCAGCCATATTTTCTTTAAATTTTATACACATGTGTATCAACGATGAGAGAATTTACACGAAAAGTTTTAATTTTTAAATTCTCTATATTAACTTCACTTACCCGTGGCTGGCTGGCTGGCTGTCACACCAAATCTTGTGATCAATTTTTAACCCACTTCCTAAAGCCCGATTTTATTGAAATTTTGCACACATGTGTATCTACCATGACAACACTTTCTATCAATTTGGGACCCCTCGGGCCGGGGGGTCGGGGGGCTCCTATACAAATATTTTACAAAAAGTACCCGATTTTCTTCAAATTTTATACACATGTGTATCTCCAATGGAAAATTTTTTTTGTAAAAATTTTGAAATGACGCTCTTATACCCTTTCATCATAGAGGCCATATTTAAAAGTTCGCGTCTTCAAAATTATTATTGGAAGTTTTTAATAAATAATAATAATAAAAATAAATAATAAATTAATACTTTTCCGTTTTCGAGATATGAGTCAAGTACCCTTGTTCTTGTGCAAATGCCGGACATGAACAGATGACATGTGCTGTTGTCTTCTCCTCCCCCTCGTCTGTACAACGAAGCGAAATATTGAGTGTCGCAATATGCCTCCCCACATTTGCTCTTTCTTACTACGTCTAAGTAACCGCCAAGCACGCTTAAACTTTTACAAACTTTTTTTTTACCACATTTCATGATATAAATTGAAGTTGATAATTTTTCCCCAAAAATTTACAAACGCTGTTTATTCGATTGGCTAAACTTCAGTTTAGGTTTTTGGAAATTTGGTCTTTCGGACACACCTTTAGGTATAGGTAGCAATTAAAAATTTGGACAAATCGAACCATCCTTAGTAGTGGTAGTCAAAAAACTGATTTTTCCATAAAAGTAATAAACGATCGTTCGTAAAAGTGGGTGGGTCCTAAGTATTGGTACCAAATGAAAGGTGAAAATGAATTCTACACACCATTTCATTTTTCTAGGCGTGGTTCAATTTAAACGGAAGGAAGATAAATGTATACTCATTTCATATGATTGAGTTTTTCCATACAAAATTAAATGATAATGGGATTCCATTGCTTAATGGGTTTATATTCAGAAATGAGTTTTCGTTTTAAAAGGCGTGTTCGAAAATTATGTACACTGTAAAATACAGTGCGCTCAATTAATTTATATGTAGATTGGATATGGATCAATTTGTATTTGGTTTAAGTGAAATTTCATATAATTTAGTGGTATATCATATAATTAAGCTTCTCCCATACAAAAACAGGTTTTATATGGCAAACTACAGTATAGGTTTTTGGAGATTTGGGCTTTTGGACTACTAATAAGTACTAAAGAGTAGTTCACATAATATATTTATATTATTGTATGAATTTGATAGTAAAAATTTAGTCACGCCATTGGATATGGCAAGGCTTTGTAGACGTAATAATAACCTTTCATTTGGTACCAATACTTAGGACCTGCCCACTTTTACGAACGCCCCTTTTTTACTTTTACGTGAAAGTCCGTTTTTTGGTTCTACTACTGGCAAGGATTTTTTGCTTAATACTTACCTATATTACTTTTCATTTGTCATCAATTAAACCGCAAAGCTTCTTCAAAGATCTTAGAAAAATGTATTTTTTTGAAGAAAGTTTGGATGGGGCATTTCCAAAAAAAAGATGGTGATTTTCAAAATCTGCTCAATTGGGGCTTTCATGTTAGGTGTGTCCGAACGCCCAAATCTCTAAGTCATACGAGGGGGGCCGTAAAAGTTTATAGAAAAAGTAATAAAAAATTAAAAATTTTCATCAAAAATTGTTACTTTATTGCTTTTCAAAATATTCGCCTTTAAGATCAACACACTTTTGCATACGCTCAAACCATTTATCGAAACACTTTTTCCAGTCCGAAAATGATAGCTCCGAAACATGGTTTTTGAACGTCTCAACCGCTTCTTCAGGCCATAAAAATCGTTGTCCCTTTGATTGTTGGGAACAGGAGGAAGTCTTTGGGTGCCAAGTCGGAGTTGTAAGGCGGATGACTCATCAATTCGATAGTTTGAGTGCTCAAATACTTGCTTGTTTGATGTGATGTGTGCGAGCTCACATTATTGTGATGCAAAATGATTCGCCGTTTTGGGTTGTTTTCTCTAAATTTGTTGAAAACCACAGTCAAACAAGTAATCATATACCTAGCTAAATTGACTGTTTGATTTTTAAGAGCCACAGTAGCCACATTACCGGTTTTCGTGAAGAACTTTTGTTGAATTTTTTCGAACTGGAAGGCCCAAACAGTCCATTGCCCTTTTTTTCCGGCTCATACGCAAATTTCCATTACTCGTCACCTGTCACGATCTTGTATACGTTTTTGGAAGTACTTTTAACGAATTTTTCAAGCCTTTGGCGGTACCAATCGACACGAACCTTTTTTTGTGCGTCTATCAAAAAATGTGGAATCCAACGTGCACATAACTTCCGCACATTTAAATTTTCGTGTAAGATCGTATATACGCTTGTGTTACTAATGCCTAGGTATGCCTCGATTTCCCGATAAGTCACATGGCGATCCACTTCAATCAGAGTAGGGATTTTGGCCGCAAATGTGAAAAACCAAAACCTTCTCTATAGAAAGCCCAACTGTTCCGATGGTACACAAATACTATCCAAAACGTTTTTGTATTAGTAATCAACTAAAGAGCAAAATCCATATAACATTTTTCTGTTTCCCACTACCATATCTTACGTTTCTCGCTCTTTGCGACTACTTATTTTTTGTACACTGTATTTACATTCCAAAATACAGACGCGTTTTGGATTGGTTTACAGCATTAGTATGCATTGAGTTGGGCTTTCTATCGAGAAGGTTTTGTTTTCAACGCATGCGCATAATTTGATTTTGCTTTAATGTCAACAGCAGTGTTACTCATTGTTTCCACATGAAATACCAAAAATGCTACAATAAAATAATTTGTTTGGGTAAGTAAAATTATGGAGTTATCGCTGAAATGCATTCATGGCAAAAATTAAAGAATAAATTTAGAACACATGTTATCGCATATTCGGTAATTAATAAGCAAAGTAATAAAAAGAATAAAGGTAAATTGAAAAATATAACAAATCATATTTGAAATAAAAAATTAAATAAAAATAAAAATTATATGAGAACAGGAAAAATAAACGAACATAAATAGAATAAAGAGAACAAACACACAGCTGTGCAAAAAGAGTAAAAGAGTTTAGTGAGCAAGGGCGCCCAATATTGAGCTTGGTAGTGCATTAAATGCAACTGTTTCGCTGATACACGGATACATGCTAAAAAATATCGCAAATGTTTATGGAATGGTAATCAACATAAGAGCTAAATCAATATTTACGTTTCTCGCTCTTTGCACTTCCACCAGTTAGCGCGCTTCATAATATGCGTCTGCTTATTTTTTGTACACTCCCATCAAATTCCCACAAACACAGACGCGTTTGAGATTAGTTTCACTGCATTAGTATGCGTACAGTTGGGCTTTCTATAGAGAAGGTTTTGATTGGTGTTGCTTTACAGCATTAGTATGCGTAGAGTTGGGCTTTCTATAGAGAAGGTTTTGTTTTGATCACAGCTAACAATTATAACACCCACTTTGCAGTGCGACCCTTCTCTTCAAATTCAAATTTCGCCATTTTGATCTGTGCTGACCTTGAAAATTGCTTAAAATAATCCTACAACATTTTTCCTTCAATTCGGCTCACATTTATTGTAGCATTATTTGAAGCCCGTATACGTGTACTTGCAAGAAGCAAATTATTTTATTGTAGCATTATTGATATTTGAGGTGGAAACAATGAGTAACACTTTGGTGAGACTTTTTCACATCTCACCTAGTTTTGAGTACGTGAGTTGTCGTCTGCATTAGACAAAATCGAACCGATTCAGAATTTGTACTAGAATCTAATAATAGAATCTGCCATTAAATTACACTAACCCAAAGAAAGAAAAAACATCACACAACTTTAAAATAGTATGCTATACACCTCGTACGTATACGAACCGACATCTCACATTCAGGTGAGTTTTTCCAAAACCTTCTCTATAGAAAGCCCAACTCAATGCATACTAATGCTGTAAACCAATCCAAAACGCGTCTGTATTTTGGAATGTGAATACAGTGTACAAAAAATAAGCAGCCGCAAAGAGCGAGAAACGTAAGATGTGGTAGTGGGAAACAGAAAAATGTTATATGGATTTTGCCTTTTAGTTGATTACTAATACAAAAACGTTTTGGATAGTATTTGTGTACGATCGGAACAGTTGGGCTTTCTATAGAGAAGGTTTTGGTTTAAAATCATACTACTACACACAATATCTACTAATACTACGAACTTGCGGTTAAGATGTGAGTTTTTCACATTTGCGGCCAAAATCCGTGCTCAGTTTTCTAACAACATCGATGTTTTCTGGCACAACAGCTGTTTTTGGACGACCTTCACGAGGCTCGTCTTTGAGTGAACGTCGTTCGCGTTTAAATTCATTGTACCCATTATATACACTAGCCAAGGATGGTGCTTCGTCGCCAAAAGTCGAATGAAGTGATTCGAAGCAATGTTGTTGAGTTAGCCCTTTTCGAAAATCGTAAAAAATCATCACACGAAAATTTTCACACGATAATTCTATTTTTCTACTGAATTCAATTTTCAAGTAAATAAAAAACAATGTTGCGATACGAACTGATAAATTACTTTTGGGAAACATAACCTCCAAAAATGTTAAACTTTTTGACTGATATAGAGTTTTGCATCGGCAAACACTAGTATTACCATTTTTAAAAACATATAAGGCACCCTATGTATAACACCTGTTTTTGTATGGGGAAACACTCAATTATACGGAATTGCACATAAACCAAATACAAATTGATCCAGCTTCCGTTAAACTTGGGCCACGCCCATAAACATACTTAGGCATTTGGTACCAATTAACCACAAAACCTCCTTCAAAGCACTGGGATAAATTCATTTTTCTGAAAAAACTCAACACCTCCTCCTCCCACCTAAAGGATGCATTTCCCGAACGCCCGGCCCACATTTGTTGGCGGTGGTTGGTGGGCGGGGGAGGGGAAAAAATACCGTTAATACCTATACTGGAGATACGCCATGATAACATTATTTCGATACAAATTAGTACAGGTGCTAAGAACTGTGCTATATCAGATTTACTTTATAAAAAATTATTTTCTAGCATAAATTTGAGATCGACGATTGTAATCGTGGAATATAACGTAATGTCACGGTCAAAAAATTGCATGATTGTTAGCGGGTTGGCTGAATATTATTTGCGACTGTCACTTTCAAATATATATATTTTTTTAATAAAAATCTGTCACTTTCAAATATATATATTTTTTTAATAAAAATCTAATGGTTTAAAATGGAAGCTGGACCGTCTGTTTCAAATATGGTCAAATGATCAAAACGGCTTAATTCCACAGAACTCTTTCTTTTATTAAAGTAAATACATAAAATTAAATAAGGAGGCAATGCTTTGCTTCTGTTAGTCGGCCTTGTCAAATGGACGTCCAATTCATTTGAAATAAACCACGATATCGCACAAAAAAAATGTTTTCATCGCAGACAAATGGATCATCACGATCGCGAAATATTTTCCTCGGGTATCGTGCGTTTCGCCTGCGTCTTTGAATTAATTCCATTTTTGACCACAAACAAATTTGTCTTCACAAATTAAAATAACTTTTTTTTAAATTTTAAAGTTATGTAGGGTGTTATGCACGCTACTATCTCGACAAAACGATAAAAATTTAACGATTTGCGACTGTTATTTTTTTTTATTGAGGATGCAAAATTTTTAATTCAGCAGTGTGAAAAATCGCACCTAAAAATTGCGACTGTCATTTATATCGAGGATGCCGATTTGGTAATTTAGCGGTGTTAAGTTGCTTAACACTCTTGCAACTGGATCGGGAATATGGGGTATATCCTCCATCTAGTCGCAGTTGTAACTTGCGCGGTCGCAATATCGGAAATTTGCGATGCTCATATTTGCGACTGAAAATCCATATCCTCAATCAAAATCGCAAGTAACTAATTCAGCGGTTTTGCTGAACATTATTTGCGCATGTCATTTCAATATTTTTTGGTTTACAACAAGTTATATCGTGTATATTTTAGTGTTTTATTTGCACCATTTTTTATAATTGTTACAGTAAAATAGAATTGATAAAAATTAAAAAACAAAGATAACCTACTTTCAGTGAGCGTGATATTACTGTTAAAAATCCTCCAGTAAAACAAGTAACAAATTTTAATTTATTGATAAAGTACATTCTAATTGAACTTTTTTTAAATTCTCTATATTAACTTCGCGAGCCCGTGGCTAGCTGGCTGGTGGGCAGAATCTTGTGATAAATTTTTAACACACTTCCTAAAGCGCGATTTTATTGAAATTTTGCACACATGTATATTTCCGGTGACAATATTTTCTATTAAAATTTGAATGTGATCGGGCCGCGGGGTCGATGGGCTTCCATACAAATTTTTTCCCCCGGCATCAGATCATTTCATACTATAATGACTGTGTTGTGTGTGCGTGGCAGCGCTGCTTGCTTTACGATTGGGGTTGTTTTGTTGTTGGTTGCTTCGTATGTATTTTTATATCTCAGCATTTATAGTGCAATTCAGTATACTTTTTGTTATTAGTGAATTTACATGAAAAATTTTAATTTTTATGGGTTGTTTTTATTTGTTTTATAAATTATTCTTATCTATATGGAGACGATTTAACAAACGCCTGGGAAAATATAGCCACTGAATTTTTATCCCAAACAAATATAGCACGAACTGGGGGATTAATTAAGAAACAAAATTAAAAGATTTCAAGAAAATAGCTGAGGTAGTTATTTTAAATTAAAATAAATTGAAAAATAATATGTTAATATGTAGTATTTTTTAGAACCCCATTAACGTTGTTCCGGAAATTGAAATTCGTCGGTAAGACGAAGCAACAGGTACAACTGTCATAGAAGAGGTGAGCAACACATGCAAAATTATTGAAGAGCCAACAACAACAAAAAAAACAACTCACTCAACAAAGTCAAAATTAAGGCTATTGCTGTTCTACGACATATGAATATGAAAAGAAAACGACCAGCAGCACAATAAAAAGAAAGAATTGGAAAACTCATTATTATTTATACGGATTTTTTACATAAAAATTGATAAAGAGCTTCTTCAAATTTATATAGAAAAACTTGATGTGTCGAAAGAAAAATTAGCGGTCGAGAAGGAGCATCTTGCTGCCTTTAAAGAACGATTGGCGGCAATAGAAAAACAAATGCTACAAATTGCCAAAAAAAGAATCATACGAACGAAAATAATTTTTTTTTACATGTAGAGTACTTAGAAATTTCCAAATAATGGGAATGAGATTTGTGACTGAATAAAACTGTGAATATAATTTTAAGTTTAAAAACAAATTTATGAACAATGAATATTTAATAAAAAATTAATTATTTACAAAAAGGTTCCTAACAATTTTGAAAACTGTAATTAATTATAATATCACGATTGTCCTGTCCTCTTTCTTCGTCATCGTCACTTTCGTAATCACTATCAACTCCAGTTTCGTGATGATCGATATTCAAAGCCATTTGGAACGTTATGTGTTTTCGCGATGTTGTGCAATATAAAGCAACATAATATTATTTTGGCTCATTTTTTTAAGTCATAGCAAATCATACCGCGACTTTTGCTCAGAACTCGGAAACGACTTATTCCAAATGCTTGGTTAATAATTTTTAGCGTTTTTGTATGGAACTTACTATAATTTTCTTCCGCAAGCGTCTGGGCCTATCATTTGGGGCATTAGCCAATGTTCTAGTGCATAACCACTTTCACCCAAAAGCCACGTATTTTCTGGGAAATCGTTTCAATGTAAAAAATAATAAACCGAAGACCCTCTACTGAGAATAAAGGTTCAAGGGTGTAACATTCACTATTGCTTTTATATAGAAGCCCCAACTTAGACAGTGTTTCAACTCAGATTGAGTTTGAGGCACTGTCTGAGTCAATTTTAAGAATTGTTACAAAATACGAGTATCGTAAAACTGAATTGGGGGCGATTTCAATGTACAAAATTCTGGGTGGCTTCGCCATTCTGTGCAGACAACACCCGAAGAAGGTGTGTTGATATATTCGCTAAGTTTAATTACCTTACCAAAATGTTTGTTCAATAGTCTGATCAGAGGTAATCGGTTCATATAATCGTGGTCATTTTCATTAACTTGTGCTCACCCATTTTCAATAATGCTAGCTAATTCCAAAAGAGCGTGTATTTTTTGGGATTCTATTCGCTGCGTCGCTATCCGTACCTTTCGTATCTTCTTTATTCCTTTTTGTAATCTTACCGCAACCTAGTATTGAGTTTATTTAAAACATATTTCTAAAATCTTTAACTTTACGGTTCACTTATTTAGCAAATTATCTAATTCAGCCTTTTTCGATTCGATAATAAATAAAATAGAATACTAAAATATGTTTTATAATGATTTACTTTATTTTGACAACTCTAACTATTAATACCAAAAAATGCGTCAAAAATAGGCAGTAGGTTCATGAATATATTAAATATATATATTAAATATTCTAAAACAGAAATTCCAAACTCAAACATTTGCAAGCTCAGTGCCATCTAGTACCGAATTACTAATCGTGACAGCGCCACTTAGTTCTGTATAGCTTAAGCAGCTATGTAAACTTGGGATTGTTGAGTATTTTTCGGAAGTATTTTACTGAGATCTACGACATCTATGTGATGGCTTTGTGTGCAAAGCCAAAACAAAAAAATACTCAAGTATTATATAAAAGAAAAAATAGAACACGATTTGGTTTGGTTATATATTGTTGTATATTCATAAAGTTACACTTTAATCAAGGCTTTCGAGTCAGACACGACCAATTACTTATGTATCTGAACAATAGTAAACCCGCATTATCGATTTCGGCTGTGTGAGAAGTTTTCATGACAAAGAAAAAAATAAAAGACTTAAATTCAGTTGAGGAGAGACAACGAACTCGATCAGATTCGTGAGAGCGGGCGTAAAAAGGCATATTAAAACGACGGTTATAGCCACGCAGTACGATGTACGAAACTAGTAACATACTTTCATACACCAATTAGATTTAAATTATAAAGTGAATGTGGAGATTTAATGAATTAGAAGGGTTTATGTAAATACCTTATTTGCTTTTAAAGAAACTACAGCGTTTTAACCTAAGTGAAATATGTTGGAAAACTTTAAAATCTCGGAAAAATAGTAAAGCATGTATATAAATATATTTAGCTGTGAATATTTGCATGGTTATTTGTCCACGTTGCAAGTTTTCTTGTTGTGAAGGTTTTGGTTTGTGTTTTGGAACGCTGAAAGAAACAATAGATTTTCTAAATTGCGGATTTATTTTTGCAGTTTTTTAATTTTAAGATTGTCGTTAACGTTTCCTTCCATGCATATTTAATTATATTAAAAGGACAAAAATACCCTGGAGTGAATGTGTACTTATTTAGGAAGATACTTCATATTAAATAAATTATCATTTTCTTTTTGTTTGTACAACACTCAGTGTACTCTTAAATTGATTCGTTTAAATTAAACGGAAATTTACTAATAAAGAAATTATTTTACAGGTTATTTAGCTAGTTATTCAGATACATATCTTGGCAGCAAATATTTTAAGCAAAAAATGGCTTAACTTATTTTTCAGTCTAAAACGAAAATTCACTTTATTTTTAAAAACTATATAGGTACATACTTACAAATAGATATTTTACGCACACGAATATTCAATACATTATCTTTGGTTAATTACTTCTGACAAGCACAAAGGGCATTTTTATTACCAGGCAAGCTAAAAGAAATATCATAACATATTGTAGATATATATAATCCCCTTTACCATTCCGGTTCTGCTGTTCTGTGAACAGTGGTGTTGATTGCCCACCGTCAGAATGTGCGATCAGGCAAACAAACAAATATTGCATTTGTGTTTTCAATATACATACCTACATATTTCCAGCTTAATGTTGTCAGTTCTACATTATTGTGTAGAAATAAAAAAAAATTAAAAAACTACGCACCGCACCTCTTTTACCATCAGATCAACTTAATCGCATGTGGTTCAACATTCTGCATTTTTTTCTGTTTAATTTATGTTTATGTTTTTCCAAGACTATAAATGCCATTATCCATGAATAGCACTTGCATCGAGGAAACTGAAAATCTCGCAATTCTCGTATGTGCGTTAACGACAAGCTTTGTTGGAATGACCACATATTTACCGTCGACAAAAATGCTGCGAAATGTTTAGGTTTTCTATCCGGGTGCAAAAAATATTTCACTCCCTCTGATCTGGCAACTATCTATAAGGCTTTTATTCGCCCAAAACTTGAGTTTTGTTTTTCACGTTGTTCTTCTATTAAATTTTGACGCAAAAGTGATACTGGAATTCTAATTTACTAGTTTTCTGCTTCACATTCCTTTTATGTTTGTTGTGATCGTGATGCACTAATTCAATTTGTTCGTCGTATAAGGCATCCAATCTTTATATATATAATTCTACTGTACGTGTGTATGTCACTGAACTCCTCCTAAACGGCTGGACCGATTTGAATGATTTATTTTGTATATGTTTGGGTGACGCCCTGGATGGTTTAGATTCACAAATCAGCCCGGCAGATTGGCGCTGGTATCGTTTTTTCCCTTAAAATTCTTATTTCATTCAGTGGGCGGGGGTTAGTGGGATGGGACCGCCGGGAAACACCGGGTATTTCTGCTAATACTGATGTGACTTATACTGTGACGCGATATCGCAAAACAAATAGCTTTTCACAAGTTCACAAAACGATCACAAACAAATTTATTGAAAGTGAGACAGGACAACGTCTGTCGGGTCAGCTAGTATTTATATATAATTGTGGCATTTTGAATAAATATGTTTATTAAATTTATTTTAAATATCAAATGTCACTACTTTGAAAAATTTACGATAAGACTTTTTTATGTAGCAAGTGTTTACAAACTGATGAGAAACACATTATATAACAAAAGGAATTTATATTCAATTACTTGGTTTTATTGCTAATTTTAAACTCACACTGTTGCATTTATTGTTTGAATTGTTTTATTAACATTATTTTGCAACACACCGTAATATGGATTCGTTTGAGGATTCGTTTTAGAATTTAATTTTTTTTTCCAACAAATAACATTTTTTTGGCTGGCGAATTGCGCAACCACAATTCCGAAACCTTCCAACAGACACCTCTCCATTGCCGACGATCAACTCACCAACTCTCTCTACCGCTCCCGTCCCCTTCGACCAACCACACCAACCTACCCACATTGGCACCAACTATGACAAGCTCCCACTATCGATCCCTCCGTCATCAGCAACCCAACAACCTCTCATTGAATCCGTTCCCTTACAAGTTTCTTACCAACAATATTCATCTCAGCGACCACGAAATCTATGAAATCGACACTAATAATATGAAAAAACAAGATTTTTTCGCCATCTATCGGACCAAAAACAAACTATACAGAAACACTCCTCACGACCCATTAAAACTTAACTTATGTCCTATATCCCCTTGTGGGTCCTAGGGCCTCTACTACGCATACG
Organism: Nephrocerus scutellatus; assembly: GCA_947095585.1. Classification (NCBI taxonomy): domain Eukaryota; kingdom Metazoa; phylum Arthropoda; class Insecta; order Diptera; family Pipunculidae; genus Nephrocerus; species Nephrocerus scutellatus. Next base: position 45,435,069 of record OX352761.1, read on the forward strand.
GGCCAACGCGTGCGGTTCCTGGCAATGAGCTTCAGCTCTCTCCAACTCTTCCCCAATTGCCGTGATTCCTCCTCAGCTGTTCTGCGCCATGTATTTCTCGGAAGACTCTTTCTTCTACCATTCTGAGATAACGGATTCCATTGCATTGTGTAGTTTGCTATGGAACTGTCGTCTTTTCGGAGTATATCACCAATCCACTGCCACTTCCGTCGTTGGATGGTTGTGGTTTCTGACCCGTTCTCTGGTAAAGATGTTCGTTAGAGATACGGTTAGGCCAGAAAACCCTTATGATGTTTCGTAGGCACTTATTTACGAACGTTTCTAATCTTTTTGTGATAGTAGCGGTCACGTTCCAAGTGCTGCACCCATACAACAGCACAGATCCAACATTTGAACGGAACAGTCGCAGCTTGGTGTTTAAGCTTTGCCATATCATGGACATAATTACAAACACTACTTTTGCTTTACCGATTCGGTTTACAATGTCCTGTTCGGTTCCACCTTCGGTCTAGACAATACTCCCAAGAAATTGGAAACTCTCTACTCTCTCTACCGCCTGTCCAGCAAAGTTAACTTGAGTTACTGAGTTAGTGCCAAGGTTGATGATTTTGGTTTTGGCAGATGACCCATAGAAGATGTGTATATATAAATTTTTATAAATCGGTTACGTACAATTATAGATTTTTTATATCTTAATTTCCTTAAATATATATAATAATGTTAATTATTAAAAGATAAATATTGTTAAATAAATATATATTAAAAAATAATAATTATTTAGAATATATATATGTATATAAAAATCAATTGCTGTTCGTTAGACTGGCTAAAACTCGAGAACGGCTGAACCTATTTGGCTAATTTTGGTCTTAAATTATTTGTGGAAGTCCAGAAAAGGTTTAAACCTAGGTGGCGCTGGTATCGTTTTTTTCTGAAAATTCTTATTTATGGAACGATTTTGCTCAAATTTACACCATATAATATTTAAATAAAAAGAAAGTCGTTGACAAAATTTGGACCCGATAGGTGGCGCTGGTGTAGTTTTTTTTTCCCGAAAATTCTTAATTATGGAACGATTTGGCTCAAATTCACACCATTAATATTTAAATAAAAAGAAAGTCGTTGACAAAATTTGGACCCGACTGGATTGGTGAGTTGGTTAGTTATTGGGGTGTAAGTGGGCGTGGCGTCAGTGGGCGGGGGTCAGTGGGATGGGGCAGCCGGGAAACGCGGGTGTAAGTGGGTGTGGCGTCAGTGGGTGTGAGTTCAGTAGGTGGTGGGTCAGTGTGTATGATCAATGGGTGGGTGGTCAGTTGGATGGGTTTCTTTTTAACCCTAGTATTAGAATGTTTACTAGATATTTTAAAAATAAGTTTAGGTATTATAAAGTTCATTCTTAAAAATTTCTTTAACTTCTCAGATGTGAATTGAGCTGCGTTATCATTGCCTATATGTCTTTAGGCACACCGAAACACGTGCAAATTTCTCGGCATTTTTAAAATAATGTCGCTGATTTGATATTAGGAATGACATGTATATCTGGCAATTCGGTGTATGCATCAACAAGAAAAAAGTAATAAGTAGTTCCGGTCCAAGACCTAGCGTCTAGCGACCATTTGCGTTGTGCATGTATATTTTTGCACACAAATGGAAGGGACCTACAATTTAATGCCGTATCCGAACGGCGAGTTGGGGAGCTTTCCGTGACTAATAAGGTGGGACACCGTGAAAAATACTTTTGGTGTTACTGGGATTCGAAACACGAACCTCCTGCTCAGAAGTCATGGTCATGTACTAATCCACTGAGCCACAGCGCTCACATATGCTCTAGCTTAACTTTAGTGCCTAAACGAAAACCTGGTACAAGTTCTTTGTCTCGTCATCTTCCATTATGGCATTCCACTATAGCACAAAAGATACTACACAAACAAACTGTCAAAGGTCAAATGTTGAAAATGTTTGTTCAATATTCTGACCAGAGGTTCATATAATCGCGGTCTTGTGCTCACCCAGGTTCATTAATGCTACCTAATTCAAAGTGAGCGTGTATTTTTTTGGGATTATATTCGCAGCGTCGCTATCCGCACCTTTCGTATCTTCTTCACTCACTTTTGTCATCATACCGCAACCTAGTATTGAGTTTATTTAAAACATATTTCTAAAATCTTTAACTTTGTATCAAACATCTGACTTTTTACGGTTCGCTTATTTAGCAAATTATCTAATTCAGCCTATCTCGATTTCGATAATAAATAAAATAGAATACTAAAATATGTTTTATAATGATTTACTTTAATTTTGACATCTCTAACTAATAATACCAAATAATGAGTCAAAAATAGGCAGTAGGTTCTGGAATATATTAAATATATACATTAAATATTCTAAAACAGAAATTCCAAACTCAAATATTTGCAAGCTCATTGCCATTTAGTACCGAATTGCTAATTGCGACAGCTCCACTTAGTTCTGTATAGCTTAAACAGCTGTGTAAGCTTGGGATTGCTGAGTATTTTTCTGAAGTATTTCACAGAGATCTATGCAAACTATGTCATGGCTTTGTGTGCACAACCAAAACAAACAAAAAAACACTTATAAAAATTAAAATTTTTCATGTAAATTCTCTAATAGGAAATAAATGTGTTTTAAATTTAAAGAAAATCGGGCTAATTTTTAAAAAATTATATGGGCACCCCTCAGGGGCCGCCAACCCAACAAATATCGGGCATACACATGTGTTTAAAATTTGAAGAAATCGGTCTAATTTTTAATATTTTTTTATGGGCACCCCCTTGGGCCTTAGGGCCCTGTTCACTTCGTCCATCGGAGATACAGATGTGTTTAAAATTTGAAGAAAATCTGGCTTATTTTTAAAAAAATTTATATGGGCCCCCCTCGGGCTCGTTCACTCCAAATTTTACAAAAAGTTTTGTCCGTATTTATATAAAATTTGAAAAATATTGGGTTTTTTTTTAATTTGTATGGAGCTCCACAACCCCGGGGCCCGTAGTCTCCAAAATTTTTACAAAAAGTTTTGTCCATCGGAGATGCACATGCATATAAAGTTTGGAGAATCGGGTTAATTTTTTTTTTAAATTTGTATGGGGCCCCACGACCCCGGGGCCCGGGATCTCCAAAATTTGTACAAAAAGTGATGTCCATCAGAGATACACAAATAAAAAAAAGTAAATTTTGTAAAATATTTATGTGAGCCTCCCGACCACGAGACCCGAGCGGCCCCAAATTTTAAAAGAAAGTGTCATCGGCGATACACATGTGTGCACAGTTTCAATGAAATCGGACTTTAGGAAGTGGGTTAAAATTTGATCGCAATATTCCACGACAAACAAACAAACAAATAAAAAAACAAATAAACACACGGGCACGCGAAGTTAATATAGAGAATTTAAAAATACGGTATTATAAAAAACACAATTTATCATACTTCTCATATATAAAAAATTATATTATTATTATATTATATTATTATATATTATTATAAAACGTTATATCTAACGGGTGTTTTTTTAAGAGGTTGCCGATTTTTTTTTTGAATAAAACACATATAAAATTATGGAATGAATTATGAATTTTGGCATTTAACATTTAAACACAATTTCTGGCATATGGCTACCACGACTATTTTTCACAAATGTCATTTTTTTTTTTTTTTTTTTTTTTTTTTTTTTTTCATAATGATTTGCCAAACAATACTGAGTAGAAATGCCACTTTGAGCTGTCAAAACAACTGTCATAAAATAAAATGACATCTATCGGAAAAACAAACCTCCCAAAAAAACACCCGTTATATAATCCCCTTGACCATTCCGGTTCTGCTGTTCTGTGAACATTGGTGTTGATTGCCCACCGTCAGAATGTGCGATCAGGCATACAAACAAATATTGCATTTGTGTTTTCAATACACCTACATTATTTCCTGCTTAATGTTGTCAGTTCTACATTATCGTGTGGCTTTGTAGAAATCAAAACCGCGATCAATAGATTTTTATGTTTTTGTTTGGTCACTAGTCTTGTAATAATCAAAATCAATATAAATAAGTGATCAATATACATCCCACTGAAGTCTTTATTTTTGGCGGTAATATAGGCCAATTGCAGAACCATTGATGATTTGTATATACATTATAATGATGATTTGTACAATATTAGTACGAGTATATACACTTGAAATTAATTGATAACACAAAAATCTGAAGGCGAATGTCAGTCAAACGTCCGAGAGTAATAACTTGTCACGGAAAGCTTCTAAACTCGCCGTTCGGATACGGCATTAAATTGTAGGTTGTAATTGTGTAAATATAATTGCACAACACAAGGCGTCGCGAAAAGTAAGACCTTGGACCGCAACAGTCTGTCGCGCATAATATTATTATTGTTATTATACTGTCCATAGCAATTTATCAATTTCCAATGTCCTATAATTGGTTTACAATAAATGGGCTGATATATCGTTTTGTAGTTGTACGCGCATGTACAGTAAATGAGAGTTTTTGAATAAATCGCCACAAATGAAATGAAATTTCAAACACGTGTTTAATTCATCTTTGACATCTATACTTCTTTTGTTTTTCTTCACTCACTTTCGCTTATAAAAGGAATAAGCACGCAATTTTATATTTGTTGTTTTAATTACAATCATCTGCTTGTTTTAATTTAATTTTCTCACTGCTCATTTTGTCATTCCAACATTAATGACGCATAAGAATTTTCTATGTTACGAGTATCTTTATATTGTTGAATTTTATGAATTATGTTTTTAATTTTTAAGTTGTTTATTCTTCTGATCTAAATTGTAATTAATTTAAAAATGAAGTAACATAAAATTAAAAAAAAAAATAAATAAAAATAAATATATGTATACATACATATACCTATATATATAGTATACATATATCTATTAAAAAAAAGGGAAATTGTAGCATAAGGTATGCAGCGTAATGAATTGAAATACATAAACATGAATAATAAAGCCAGTAAATGCTGGGACGTCATACAAGATAGACGTATAGAATATAACAAGGACCTTACGAGATAACATGTTAGCTAAAAATACATTTTTAATTTAAAACGTTTATAATGAGTATTGTGCGTAGTAGTTTACTTTGATCTGAAACAATTTGCAAACCCGCGTTGAATTTATTTATTTTTTGTGATTTGTTGTCTTTTTTTGTGGTTCGTCAATGTTTATCCAGTTCTGAGCTAAGTTTAAAGTTTCAAGAATCTAGCTCAATGGGAAGTTAGTTTAAAACCAATTACAAAATTCCACCCGCACAGACATACACATACACGAAAGCGAGCGAATAAAAACTTTTTTTACAAAAAAAACAACCCATAAAAATTAAAATTTTTCATGTAAATTCTCTAATAAACAAAAGCATACTGAATTCCACTATAAGTGCTGAAATATAAAAACGAATACGAAGCACTGAAACCCAACAACAAAACAACCTCATTCGTAAAGCAAGCAGCGCTGCCCACAGCGCACAACGCACACAAAGCACAGTCATGATAGAATGATCTGATGCCGGGAAAAATATTTGTATTGGAGCTCCCCGACCTAGCGGCCCGATCACTCTCAAATAAAAGAATAGAATTAATAGATTAATAGAAAGTATTGTCACCGGAAATATACATGCGTGCAAAATTTCAATAAAATTGGGCTTTGGGAAGTGGGGTTAAAATTGATCACAAGATCTGACCAGCCAGCAAGCCACGGGCAAATAAGTTAATATAGATAATTTAAAAACACTAATATGTTTTTAAATAGAGCGGCAAACGGTCACAGACAACTGAGCTGGTGTTCATGCGAAATACAACGGAAGAAATGAAGAAATAGGAAGAACAGGAGAAATAAAAGAACCCATACAAGTTAAAATGTTTCGTGTAAATTTTCTGTTTGTTTCACAATGTGCAGTTTGAATAAAATCGGGTAAATTTCACTTCCAAATTTTTACAAAAAGTGTTGTCTATCGGCGATACACATGCGAGGTGCCCAAAATTTTAACATAAAGTATTGTCACCGGAAATATACATGTGTGCAATAAAATTGGGCTTTGGGAAGTGGGTTAAAAATTGATCACAAAATCGGACCAGCCAGCCAGTCCGCCATTTCCACTGTTGTGATCAACAGCGTCACACTGTTAAATGTCCGACTGTTGTGATCACTGTTAAATATCACACTTTTAAATGTCAGTACTTTAGGAACTAAGCCATTTCCCAAGCGATTCGCATGAAATTCGGAATGTAGGACTAAGATGCGACTATAAGACTTCTTGCTATGGAAATTAAGGAATATGATCATTATTGTCTGGACTTTCTGGAACAAATCAATTTCTCAAGCGATTTGCATGAAATTTGGTATGTAGGGGTAAGATGCGACTATAAGACTTATTCCTATGGATATTCTGGAATGTGATCATTATTGTCTGGAATTTCTGGGACAAAGCAATTTCTCAAGCGATTCGCATAAAATTCGGAATGTAGAACTAAGATGCGACTATTAGACTTCTTCCTATGGAAATTCTGGAATATGATCATTATTGTCTGGAATTTCTGGAACAAAGCAATTTTTCAAGCGATTTGCAGGAAATTCGGAATGTAGGACTAAGATGCGACTATAAGATTTCTTCCTATGGAAATTCTGGAGTATTATCATTATAGTCTGGAATTTCTGGAATAAAGCAATTTCTCAAGCGATTCAAATGAAATTCGGAATGCAGGACTAATATGCGGCTATAAGACTTTTACCTATGGGAATTATGGAATATGAGCATTATGGTCTGGAATTTCTGGAACAAAGCAATTTCTCAAGCGACTCGTGCCTTTTAATTTAATCGTAATATTGGCCACAACGTCAAGGAGTTTCACAACCGCGCGTAAAGATTACACGCACATATTTTTTTAACAGCTCTTACTTCTCCTACTACTATCGGCTCAACTGCATTACTATGTTTGTGCAGTGATATGATATATTTAATATGTACCCACCTCACAATAAATTGTTATGAACATGATATGATATATTTAATATGTACCCACCTCACAATAAATTGTTATGAACATTTAAATCCGCTTATAAATTATTTATTCTGTTGTATTTGATGTGATTGATGATATTTGATTTCAATAACATACAATCAAGTTCATAGCTTGAGCAGAACGAAACAAACATATGCAGTAGTAGGCCGAGAATTCAGCCGCTGCGCAGTTTATGCTGCATGTTGGTTAAAAATTCACTTTTCAGGAAATGCAGTAATGAAAAATCGACTGCGCAGTTTACGCAGCCACTTTAAATTGTTTGCAAATAGCAAAATGTTAATGTGAAATTGTCGCCCTACAAGCAGACTGTAAGTCGGCTTAAAATGTAGCCGCAATTTCGAGGCAGATAACAATGACAACCTGTAAGCTTCCTTGCAACTATTTTCATTTCTTTTCGCTTATCTTATCCTTACTCATGTCAACAGTAACTAGAGTAAATAGCTCTTCGATCAATTACAGAAATGAGAGAACCATGCAAAAGAAATTTAATAATGAATAATTGGCCTGCATGTTTCTTCGATGCTCGTACGAGATCATACACATGTGCAGCAGTCGTGATAGAAGTTCTCTATCAATGCTCCATGTACCATTTAGAAGTTGCAAGCGACGTTTCTATTGCTATCATTTCATTTTCTTTTGGCTTGTTTTTCTTTAATCACTCCAACTTTACTAAGAGTTAATAACTCATTCATAATATTACATAATAAAAAGAGAACCAGATAAAACGAAATTAATGGCGAATATTGCGTCTGTGCGTTTCAAAGCGAAAAACATTTTGATGCATACATACTTCTATTCCCATGCCATACCACTTCCCCAAGAACTCAATCACCCTCTCTCTCTCTACGGGTAATATGTGTATATGTAGTACTTGTAATTGTATTGAAACTCGAAAGTCCCCTTCGGTGTTCTGCTAACTCGTTCTCTTAGCCTTGCAGTTGCAACTTGCAACCCATACGGTTGCACGGAAAAGGTTCGTGTTGGTTCTCTGCTTGCTTTCTTTCAACTTTTCTTTAATAATTTATAAATTACAAAATTTCTTAGTGAAGGAAATAGAAGGAGAAACGTAAGTTTATGTAGTGAGAAACAGGAAATTTTTATATGGATTTAGCTCTCTTGTTCTCTTTTAAGCATGTATTCTGAAACAGTTGGGCATTCTGTAGAGAAGGTTATGTGTAACAGTTTCTGTTAGTTTATTGTCTGCTTGTTCCCTTTCGGCTTTTTTAACATTCTGTTCGTCTTCTATCTTTATATAACAGACGGTTCGCCATTCACTTCTTATTAAATTAACTATGCTTATCATTGTACTGACTGTATACTAATACAAAATCAGACAATAATCTTTAATATACGGTTCATTTCTCATTGTTTTTAGAATAATGACTCTGAAATATCCTTTCAGTACCATACAATTTTAATATATATGTCCGTGTTTATGTGCCACAGAATACAAGATCTTTGTTTTCTTTTCTTTCGTCCCGGACAGACGATGTCACGCTCAAAACCAACGGCCGTTTCTTCGACACAGCCTACCCTGCTCTTTTTGTAAAATTTTTGAAGCGATCGTGCCCCGGGGTCGGGGGGCTCTCATACAATTTTTTTTTAACTATCAATTTTTAACGCACTTTCTAAAGCCCGATTTTCATGAAATTTTGTACACATGTGTATTTCCGGTGGCAATACTTTCTTTTAAAATTTGGAAGTGATCGGGCTCCGGGTTCGTGGGGCTCCCATACAAATTTAAAATAAAAATTACCCGATTTCAAATTTTCCACACATGTGTATACCCAATAAACAATACTTTTTCTAAATTTTGGTAGTGATCGGGCCCCGGGTTCGGCCGCAAGGCCCTTATACATTTTTTTAAATATCATAAAGTGGCACCAGATACCGTCGCAATTTAATGACTGTGTGCGGTGTGTGCTGCGCAGTCGGCTGCGCTGCTTGGTTTTGGTGGTGGAGAGAGAGAGAAATCTTAGCTCACGCACAAATGAACCCAGCAAATGAAACGAGACATAAATGTTTTATGCTTAATTCATCTTACTTACTTATTTACTGAATTGTATTTTTATTGATGTCGTTTTTTGTTGTCGATATCAACTTACAGATAGAACAACAAGTTTTCACAATATTCTGTCATTTGGCGTTTTCATAAATTAGTTCAGAGTCAAAGAGTTCTCAAGAAAAATGCTCGTGTTTCTTATTTGCTCAGAGTATGAGCGTGCTCTAAGTGCTCAGAATAAAATTATCTGAGCATTTTCAAATTTGACATCTGATGTCAAATGTCTCTTTCGATTATTTACTCCTACAATAAAAAAATACAAAATATAAAAAATGACCCAGGATCGAGGGGCTCCCATATCAATTTCTGCGATTAGAGAATTTATATGAAAAATTTTAATTTTTATAGGTTGTTTTTTAATACCTACGTGCAAAGCAGGATATTTATGAAGAAGAGTTTAATTTATTTTAACATGGATCTTTAACGCAACAAAATAAATTAAGGCTGTGTTGTGCTTGTGCACAGTTTGTCTTCGAAGTGGACTTCCGAAGGTAGATCACCTAGATCCTAGATCACCTAGTTTAGGGTGTAATTTTATAGATAAAAAACCAGTTTGCATTAAATATTAAATGGTTTTTAAAACCAAAAGACCAAAACGTGCAAAATGGCATACTTCCGCCAAGTAGATCTGTGAGGATACCACCTGTCTCATTCCCGTGCATTGGAATCATTAGCACTTTAGATGTAATTACCTAGTTTGCGGCTTAAGCCGAAGAATGCTGGTTACAAGTTAGCTTCTCATTCATCGAGACTCATTATCGTCGCAACTTGGATTACTCGAATTAAGTTAAAAACTATATGTCATAGCGAATGATTGTTAAAAAAAACAACCCATAAAAATTAAAATTTAAAATTTGAAGGAAATCGGGCTAATTTTTAAAAAATGTACATGGGCACTACTCGGGTCTCAGGGTCGATCACTCCAAAAAAATTTCAAAAGTGTTGTCCATCGCAGACACACATGTGTTAAAAATATGAAGAAAATCGGGATAATTTTTAAAAAGATTATATGGGCACCATTCCGGTCCTAGGGTCCGTTCAACCAAAAAATTTACAAACAGTTTTCTCCATCGGAGACACACATGTGTATAAAATTTGAAGAAAATCGCGTTAATTTTTAAAAAAATTCGTATGGTGACTTACGACTCCGGGCCAGGGGTTTTCAAAATGTTTACAAATAGTATTGTCCATCGGAGATACACATGTGTATAAAATTTGAAGAAAATCGGGTTATTTTTTTTAAAAAATGTGTATGGGGCCTTACAACCCCGGGGCCTGGGGTCTACAAAATTGTTACAAAAAGTGTTGTCCACCGGAAATACACATGTGTATACAATTTGGAGAAATTCGGGGTATTTTTTTTAAATATTTGTATGGTGCCTCACGACCCTATGGCCCGGGGTCTACAAAATTATTACAAAAGTGTTGTGCATCGGAGATACACATGTATATAAAATTTGAAGAAAATCGTTTAAATTTTGTTAACAAAAATAAAATATTTGTAACATATTTTTTAAACGAAATCGGCTCATAATGCAAACTTAACTTCAATGTCAAAGCACAAGTTTTTGCCTGATCTAAAATTCAAATTACATGTTAACAAAAACTCGTGCATCTTTTCAAGACGAAGCAAAATTTTAATACCATCTTTTAACATCTGTAACACGAAAACGCTTAACGATCCCCCTGAGAAGCCAAGCCAAGCCAACCACCGTGGGACCTAATCATTATCATTTTTGTACAATTTGTTTTTAAATTAATTCCATTATGGTTAAAACTTTCGGCTATCACAGGTAAGTGAGTGCCTGTTACAATCAATCTCAAGCTGCGAAATTATTTTTACTAAATTAAATCGGTCAGTTTAATTAAACATATATCTAAGTCCCATTTACAATTGCGTTGATTTTAAAATGTCAGGATTCAATTCAGAACGAATTTGAAACAGGCAACGTCGAATCTTCAGTCGGTTCTATAAATACGACTAATATTTACAAAGTTTCGATTAAATATTCGCCTTTAAATGGGGACGATCCCAAAATATGGTTTATGTAACTGAAGGCTCAGTTTGAGATCGTTGGCATTTCCGTCAACGCAACCAAGTACATTTGATTGCGGCTCTCGATGCGTATTCGGTCATCAGGCATCAACGGAAAGAAAGAATTAACCGATAGAATTGAAGTTTTGTCAGATCGTGTTGAGAATCTATGCAGATCTCGATTCTACGCTGCCACGTCATCATTCGGCAATCGCAACAGTAGTTCGGCACAACAGCGAAATATGGCGCGTGACATCTCACCATCATAACGCATCAAGATCAAATACCCAGATTCAAATGCACCTGATATGTTGGTATCATTACCGATTTGGCACGTCATACGGTTAACGACAATTAGAACCGACGCATATCTTTCGGATGTTCTAAATTTGCTTTCCGAATTTAAATCAATTTCGCATGAAATAACGACTTTAAATACAATCAAATATAATGTCACACATTGCATCAAAACGACATGTACACCGTGCGAAAGTTCGTCCTTAAAGTACCGAAAATATGCAAATAGCGAAAAACGCAGAAATAAGTTTTCTCGATTACAAATTTTCTAATGGCATTTACGTCCAAAGGTCTGCAGCTATTTAGGAGAGTTCTACTTTGAACTCCAAGTTTCCTTGTTCGAAGCCTAAGATTTAAAACCTTGACAATATGATGAGGATATACCGGTACATAAACCAATATATCAATGTTTAGGAAAGTTAATTGCTCCTTACCGCTGGTGGGGGGAGGCAATTAATGCTTCGAAGCCTAAGATTTGTCAGGGCACATAAACCTTGACAATATGATGAGGATATACCGGCACATAAACCAATATATCAGTGTTATTTGTAAAGTTAATTGCTCCTTACCGCTGATGGGGGGAAGCAATTAATTCAAATAAAATGCGATGTTTATTGTGTTAACACGTAAAGATGAATGACAATTTATTTAAAATTAATTCTTAATTTATACTAATTGGCATAGCCAAATATCCACAAAATACCTTTCAATCAAAATGCTGACATTACATTTTTCATCACTCTGTACGTGACTTTCGCGAATTTAGCGAAATCGCCGCAGACACCTGTGCCCATGCCAAGAGGATGCAATCCGATCCTCTCAGCATTGCGCAGCTAGAACAACACTATATAGTCCGATAAGAATTGTCTGCGGTCGCGCACAACTGTGTGTACGTACGTACGTGGGAACAAACAATTTAGGAGTGTAATGCCGCAAAATGTCCTGAGGAAAAGATATTTTGTGGGAACATTTTTGAATATAATTAGTTAGACTAAAGAAATTCAGATGAAACGGAATGTGAATAATAATGTGGATGATAATTTAAAGTACCGTTGCTTTAGTGGTCGATCGTCTTTCATCACGATTTTATGGCTAGTGATATTGGACACGCCGCTCATCGACTCAAATTTCCTAAGTTCTTGGTCCAGGAAGGACTTTATCCTGTCGTCGTCACTGGGGATCTTGCTTTGGATGGCACGAACCTGGGGTCCTGGTGGCTGCGTAATTGTTCTTTCGTAGTTGAGGGTAAGGTTATATACGCCTATGCTCATCGTTGCCTTTGCCCGACTGAGGAAATCCAGTCCCAAGATTATTCTGTCGATGGCCTCCGGGAGAATTAGTAGTTGCATCTTGCAACAGCTGTGTCCAAATTGTATCGTGGTCTCGAAGGCATATTCTACCAGTCTTTTCGTGCCGTTTGCCATCCGTACGGATACCGCTGTTCTCACTGTCTGTCCTGTATGTCGTATTGCGCGTGCGTTGGCTTCGCTGATGAGACTTCTTGTAGCTCCTGTGTCGATTGTAGCGGTGGTTTCTTCTCCTCCCAAGGTTATCGTAGCGGCTATGCGGTCGTGTTCTTGTTGCAGTGGTCCTCATTGTGTCGAGGCATGGGGTTCTTGGGTTCCATCCTTCCCTGGCTTTGATGGAACCCGATGGAGTTTCCCGTCGGTTGACGACAGCAGTCGATCGTTCTGGCATTCCGTTTGCCACACTCTCAGCAAAACAGCACCATGTGGTTCCGACATTCGCGGAAAAAATGCCCTTGCTGGCCGCAACTTCGACAGGCTGATCGCGGGTCGATGGGTCCTTCTGGCACTGGGATGACTTGTCGGTGTTGCTCCTCCCGTCTTGGTGGTCGTGATGGTGCGTACCGCAGTTAAGGCATTCGAAGTCTTCGGCTAATTTTACTAACTCCTCGAGGCATACGAAATCTTTCCGTTTTATGTAAAGCTGATAGTCCTGGCGACTATTTCGAAAGATGTGTTCCAGCTTCTGGTCTTCGGTGTATCGGGCGTGGCGTATTAGATTCTGAATGGTGATGATGTTATCTTTAAATTTTTCCCTCGGCTGTTGCTTACGTTGGCGTATGTCATCTTCTTATCCTTCGAAGAATCGAGCTGGCAGGAAGAACCTCAAGAAGTCCTGTTTGAAAGCATGCCACTCTGTCCATTGACCGTTGTTGTTTCGGACCATATCAGCGCTCTGTCCTTAAGGAGTTCTGGCATCGTTCGCGGAAGCAAGTTTTCGTTCAACCCATAGACGTCGGAGAGCTCCTCGACGCGTTCAATGAAAGCAAGTGGGTCGCACACGCCGTCGAATTTCACCGACCTCTTCCGAACGTGGTCGATGACAGCCGAGTACGATGGTGTGGGTTGGGCTGGAACCGATGTGTGTTGGTCTGTGTTGTTGATGATGCCGGTCATCTTCTCGTAAGCGTCACCTGTATGCGAGACAACTATTTGTGGAGGATGTACAGGTGAGGCGCTCCTCGTGTGTTGGCTTTCCAGAGTTCGGAGTCGGTCCTGAACTTTTAATTTAAGTTCACCTTCATTCACGAACGAGGAAAAACGTTTACGAAGTTCTTCGACGGTGCCGGTGTCCTCTAGCCCAAATTCCTTAGCGTATGTGACCAGATCTTCCTTGCGTAGTGAATATATCCACGCTGTCTTCATACTGGGGGTTGTTGTTTCCGGTGCTGTGATTCTTGTCTTCTGCGGTGATGTGACGTCCGATGCGTTGGAGTGAAATTTAACGTGGTCTTTCGTGGCGAAGTAGTGATTTCACAAAGACAAATTGAAAATCTTTTATGGCGGGCGTCGTTTGTTGGGTTCTCGTAGTCTTCTGTGGGGGGTGTCGTAGCGTGATGATAGCGTGATGATGCTTGATGTTTTTTTTTCTGCGTAGAGGTCCCTGCTCGGGCGCCACTGTAACGAAGTTTTATAGCTGGGGTGTGCTCAGCGATTTCCAGGGGTTCGTTACAGAAAAATTTAAAACTTGGTCTTGGTTTTATTTTGGAATTTTATTTAACTTATGATTTTACAATGTCTTAGCTCACTATTTTCCTCGGGGTTTTACAATATTTTAGTTTACTTTTTATTTGTGAAGTCGACGTCCCGACATCGTAAGGTGCATTCGTTGGTGTGTGAGTCGTATTACTAAGTATAGCTAACCAAGTTAGACATGGAGAGATAAAATCTCTGCCACCTCTGACAATAGTTTGCAAATAAATAACGATAATAGCATATAACCCCTTACCACGGGTGGGGGGAAGCTATATGCTATATATATACTATGATAATAGTCTCACAACCCCTTACCGCGGGTGGGGGGAAGCTGTGAGCTATATCTAGACTAATGTTCTTGTAAGTAAAATATCTATCCAAATCAGAACTGGAGAGTTAAAATCTCTGCCCCCTATGAGCGGAATAGCAACAGCTTGCAACGTAAGTCGTGAGCCGTATAATATCTATTATGCGTAACTAGACCAAATTACAATTGGAGAGATAAAATCTCTGCCCCCTATGAGCGAAATGATAATAGTTTGCAACCCCTTACCACGGGTGGGTGGAAGTTACAAACTGTATACAACCTTAGCTAGTAAATAATGATAATAGCATATAACCCCTTACCACGGGTGGGGGGAAGCTATATGCTATATATATACTATGATAATTGGCTCACAACCCCTTACCGCGGGTGGGGGGGAGCTGTGAGCTATATATAACTAAGAAATAGAAATAAACTAAGAATAATGAGACTTACCAGTGGTGCACCCTGCGACGGTTCACGAACGACTCGCTGTTGATCGATCAGCAGCCTCCTTTTATACTTGAACTAACGGTTCATTTGGTCCAGCATGCGTATAGTAATCTTCCGTGTGTGTACATTGTCCCTGTTTGTGCGTGCGCCATGCGTATACAGTGTGTGTGATGTATGTTTACCGTTGTCCGCATGCTGAACCCAATGACCGTGTTGTTGTTGTAGTACATAGTTCTTGTAAGTAATTATAATTATGTATGATTTCGCTTTGTAACTCGGTGGCAACACACTTGTGTAAATATGTAATTTACACTGTGTATTGCCATGAGTGTTGCTATATAACTGTCGGTGCAGTGCTATTGAAGCAAAGCCCGTTACAATTGTTCTTAGCCTACAGGGTGCTTATTCTAGAGTAATATATTTTATATGCAAGAAAGTATTCCAAATACATTTTATATTATAATTCATTTAATTTATATTTCATGTTTAACAATATCTCAATATTTAATTCAAATGGTATTTACAAGAAAAAAAGAGTTTTAGCGAACCCTGGACCGCTGAGCTGGTTACGTTGTATGGAGGATTTTGTGTGCATCCAAAATAGTCCCTACAAAGTTTAATTGTACTGCTTGATCTTCTGGTTTTATATTTTGTAAAAGTTGAGGGTGGTTGGCGCACCATTTGTGAAGCTTAAAATCTGCTGTAGCTAATAAAGATGACAATTGTGATTGTATATCACGAGCCGCGATGAAGCTGTCTGTTCCTGTCATGAAGTCATCTATATAGCGGTTATTCTTTATTGCATTGGCTGCTAGCGGATAGTTTATAAGGTTTTCCCTAGATAATGTGTCTAAAGTTTTGATGGATAAATATGGAGCGACTGTGGTTCCATACGTTACGGTAGTTAATTGGTAACATCGTAAATGCTGATCTGGATTGCTTCGCCACCAAATAAGCTGGTATTTTCTGTCTTGATATTTAATGAAGATTTGCCTGTACATCTTTTGAATATCTGCCGTGAAAACGAATTGTGGAAGTCTAAATCGTAGTAATATATATAATATATTAAAAAGATCTTTTTGCATGTTTGGTCCCGTGTGTAGAATGCTGTTTTATGCTGTACCTGTCGAAGTTTTTGCCGACGCATCGAAAACAACCCTTAATTTTGTAGAACTGCTATCTGGCTTTAGCACGCAATGGTGTGGAAGGAACTAGTGCATTGGAGGTATAGTTTTTACAATTTCCATATGACCCAACCTCTCATATTCTTCCATGAATGTGATATACTGTTTCCGAATTTCTGGATTTGCTGTCAGTTTTCTTTCTAGAGACATAAATCTACGATAAGCAATGTCCCTTGATTCGCCTAATAATTTTGGATCATCTGAGAATGGCAAGCTCACTGTGAACCGACCATTTTCGTCTCTGGAATGTGTTTGGTCATAGTATGTCTCGCAACGCTTCTCCGCCGATGTTAAGCGACTTCCTCGTATTTCTTCCGCGTCTTCCATTTCCCAGAATTGTTTTATCGTAGAATTGAGGTCATCTTCATCCTCTGCACACATACCACAGACAGCTAGGCTTGATGATGATGATGTAAATTTACCGGCTACGACCCAACCGAAAACTGTGTTTTGCAAAGTTGGTAGATGCAATCCCAAATTTATTTGACCGATGGACAATAGTTGGAAGAAAAGTTCGGCTCCTATTAAGATGTCAATGTTGTCTGCACGATAGAATTCTGGATCTGCTAACGTTAGATTATGTGGTAACTTCCATAAAGAAATATCGATATTGTGTCTTGGTTGTTGCGAAATGATGTTTGTTAATACAAACGCTTCGAATCTGGTTGAAAATGCGTTTCTTGTTGAGTTCAACTCAACATTGACTCTACGTTGTGACCTCTGCTTAGCTTGTCCGATGCCTTGAATGCACATGTTTGTCGCCGATGATGTGAGCTTGAGTCTTTTGACGATTCTTTCACTAATCAAGTTTTCTTGTGAGCCTGAATCCAAAAGAGCTCGACAATTTACTTCTATTCCCATGTTGGATAGCTTCACCTTGGCCGTTCCGAGAATGACAGATTGTTCGTTGAAATTAGTCGATGTGGTGGACAGTGTAAGAGCGGGTTAAACCGCTCTCGTTGATGTGGGTGCTGCTGGTTTGAAGACTGGAGCATCAGGTTGCAGCGGCACTTGTGGTTTACGCTCTCCATCAATGTGTAAGAGAGTGTTGTGTTTTTATTGCATGTTTTGCATCCTCTTAGGGAACACTTTGCAGAGAAATGTCCCTTTCTTAGACAGTTTTGGCACAGTCTATTTTCATAAGTAATCTTGGTTCGTTGTAATAGGGTCATTTTCAAAAAGACTTCGCATTGAACAAGACCATGTGAAGTTATACATTTTGAGTTGCTTGCAGGAGTCGACGTCATTGGAAATGAAGACTGATGTCGTGGCGAGCCTTTTGCATCTTCGCGTCTGGTTTTGTTCCCTAGTGCTTCTAAGGAATGGAATCTGGTTTCCAGGAACAGTAAGAACTCCTTAAGTGATTGGAGCTCTTTTGGATGGGTTAAGCTCTGTTCATACAGAGTATGAGTGTTGCGATCCAATTTTTTTAATAAAATATGCAGCAACAATGGATCCGATGATACTGGCACTTCCAAATTTTCTAGCCCAAGTAAGCATTCTTAAGTGGTATCATGTAGGTTTTTGATTTGGATAGCTGAGGCGGATTCCACAGCATGGCTTGGTTGATTCAGCAATTTGTTTATTAATGATGCTATAAGCAGGCGTTTGTTTTCGTACCTATCTTGCAACATCTTCCAAGCAGCATTATAGTTACTGTCGGTTAGTGAAAAGTTTCGTAGTAGCTTCTCAGCTTCACCCACGAGGTTTGTCTTTAAGTACCACCTTTTTTGGCAGTTACTTAATGGTTGTTTATCAATCATTTCGGTATATAAATCGGCGAATTGGCGCCATTTTGAATAATCACCGTCGAACTTTGGCAGCGTTATTTTTGGAAGATGAAATGTGGTTGTGCTGGGTCGCACTTGTTCTGGATTGTTGTCCAATTTTGTCGATAGCTGTATTAAAGTTTGTTGAACCCTTGATTCTATGTCTATAAAATCTTCTACATTGTAATTGATTGTGGTATCATCAAATGCGATTTCTTCAATTTCTTGATGGAGCACTTCTAGCTGATTCCAAAATTTATTAATGGTGGCAATTTTGATCTCGTAGAATGTCTTTGGTTGATTCTTTTGGGTCTCTTCGGCGAGACTATCCATTGCACGTTGAAGTGACTGTTTGATGATTATCTGCTTACGTATGAGCTTCCTGGATATAGAAGTCTCATCTTGAGCATCTGATGATTTGATATCATTATCATTAGTGGGCTTTTTGGATACTGACTGCTCTGAGACATCATCGGTGATTTCATCTAGCACTGCTCTTAACTCGGCCACAAGTTGCTTTACTTTTCCGATGGTGTCTCCTTCAATATAAGGAGCATCTGGTTTGATGGAATCTTTTACCATTTCATGATTGCGCCGGAACTCATCCCATAGGTTGGTAAATGTTTCTAGCCGCTTTTCCCGGTACTGAACAGTTTTTCTGGCAGCGCTGTCCTTTCTGATATATACGATGAGCTTTTTTAGCTCGTCCGCTATAGCTCTTTGTCTGTCTACCGTTCTATAGAGCTCTAACTCATCCATCTTCTCTTTTGGCTCCATAATAGCCCGGGTTCGATATGGCTCGCTTTATGTTGTACCAGTGTTACAGCCCTGGCAACACTTTCTTTAAATTACAATGGAAGTTTAACTGGAACCAGTGTTTTAGCCCTGGTAACGCTTCCTACCGTTGTTGCGTGTATATCACGTCGGGGTCACCAATGTTTAGGAGAGTTCTACTTTGAACTCCAAGTTTCCTTGTTCGAAGCCTAAGATTTGTCAGGGCACATAAACCTTGACAATATGATGAGGATATGCCGGCACATAAACCAATATATCAATGTTTAGGAAAGTTAATTGCTCCTTACCGCTGGTGGGGGGAGGCAATTAATGCTTCGAAGCCTAAGATTTGTCAGGGCACATAAACCTTGACAATATGATGAGGATATACCGGCACATAAACCAATATATCAGTGTTATTTGTAAAGTTAATTGCTCCTTACCGCTGATGGGGGGAAGCAATTAATTCAAATAAAATGCGATGTTTATTGTGTTAACACGTAAAGATGAATGACAATTTATTTAAAATTAATTCTTAATTTATACTAATTGGCATAGCCAAATATCCACAAAATACCTTTCAATCAAAATGCTGACATTACATTTTTCATCACTCTGTACGTGACTTTCGCGAATTTAGCGAAATCGCCGCAGACACGCGTGCCCATGCCAAGAGGATGCAATCCGATCCTCTCAGCATTGCGCAGCTAGAACAACACTATATAGTCCGATAAGAATTGTCTGCGGTCGCGCACAACTGTGTGTATGCACATTCGTGGGAACAAACAATTTACGAGTGTAATGCCGCAAAATGTGCTGAGGAAAAGATATTTTGTGGGAACATTTTTGAATTTGATATAATTAGTTAGACAAAAGAAATTCAGATGAATCGGAATGTGAATAATAATAATGTGAATAATAATGTGGATGATAATTTTAATTTTGGTGTTTCCTAACAGCAGCGTTTTCTAGCATGACCAATTACTATCGAAATTACTATGAAAAGTTTTCGCCCAGCAAACGCAGATATTTAGATTTAAACGCACAATATACTTCCGACATCCGTCATATTTCCGGTCCTAAAAATATTGTGGCAGGCGCTCTTTCGCTAGTCGACGCACTTAATGTCAACAGCAGTGACAACTACGTCGATATTGCAGGGAACATACAAACGAAGAAAGAGCACCATCACCATCGCCACTGCCTACTTCTCGGGAGAAGAAGAAGACCCCCATCCGAAAAAAACACAGAGCTTCACAAAATACTGCATAGCTCATAGACAAAGTTTCGTGATCAGATGTGATGCAAATTCTCACCACACAGTCTGGGGAAGCACTATTAAAACTATTGCTCATCCAAAAATATTATTATAAATAATGTGGGGAATAATGTGATGCAACCTTCATAAACGCATCAATTTTAACATTCCAGCCCCCCACAGGGTTCAATTTCAAATAAGAACCCCTAAACATATTTACTGGCAAGTCTTCCTAGACACACTCCGTTTAACCTAAAAGGTATCACTACCCCTATTAGCTATTAGATCGATGGTAGACTTAGACAGCACTCCAAACGACCTCACCGAGGCAATCATGAATGCATACCAAACAAGCTGCCCCGAGTCCACGTCAAAGGCACGAGAGATGTCCCATGGTGGAACCACGATCCCGAGGCCAAAAGAAGAGAGGTTAGAAAACTTTTTAACAAGTCCAAACGGACAAACAACAGGACGGCCTATCGAACTTCTCTTACCAGATATAACGCTGTACTAAGAAACAGCAAAAGAAACAGTTGGACAGCATTTTGTGAGAGTATTGACAAACTACCAACAGCGTGTCGACTACACAAGGCTCTCTCCCTTGACCATAAAAACCCACTCGGATCAGTGAAAAAACCAAACGGCGAATTGACATCCAACAGACTAGAAACTCTTGACTGCTTAATAAAAAGTCATTTCCCCAACTGCTCAATACTAGGCAACCAAGAAGAAAACGAGGACCATAACACAAACCTTTTCACCACCGAAGGAATTCGATGAGCAGTAAATTCCTTCGGCCTATACAAAATCCCCGGGAGGAGACGGAATATACCCGATACTCCTATAACGTGGCTTGTACCTAATAGAATCTCTACTCGTAAGACTCTGCAAAGTCAGCTATAGCCTAGAATATATACCAAGGTGCTGGAGAGACGTACGAGTGATTTTCTTACCAAAGGCAGGGAAGAAATCCCCGAGGAC
Organism: Nephrocerus scutellatus; assembly: GCA_947095585.1. Taxonomy (NCBI): domain Eukaryota; kingdom Metazoa; phylum Arthropoda; class Insecta; order Diptera; family Pipunculidae; genus Nephrocerus; species Nephrocerus scutellatus. Next base: position 45,456,247 of record OX352761.1, read on the forward strand.
AGGCCTATTAGCCTCACATCATTTATTATTAAGGCCATGAAGAAAATTTTAGGGCACTACATAAGATCTAAAATACTCCAACCAAATCCATTTAACCCCAGCCAACACGCATATCAGATCGGAAAATCAACAGAAACAGCACTTCATGAGCTGACTCCGAAGTAAAGAGATGTTACTATGTGCCTTCATCGACATCGAAGTAATTCAAACACAATCTAGAACCAGGAGAATAGACCCCTCTATCATAGGATGGGTCATGTGCATGCTAAGGGGTAAGAAAATTCGGGCCTCGTTTGGTGACGAAACCATCACAATAGCAGCAACAAGAGCCTGCCCACAAGTAGGCGTTCTATAACCACTCTTGTAGCTACTGGTGATGAATCAGTTGCTCGACAGGCTTAAAAGTAATCTTATCACAAATATTGGCTATGCGGATGATCTAGTCCTAATTGTCCGAAGTAAATTCGAAAGCACGATAACAGAGCGCATGCAATTCGCTCTCAAAACAGTAAACAAATGGTGCCGGAGATAGACCTAAGTGTCAACCCAGACAAAATAGTATGCACCGTTTTCACAAAAAGAAAGAATAACTCGTCCCGCCCTAAGATTCATAGGCAAAATACTCTAAATAATGCCGGAAGCCAAATACCTGAGGGTCACGTTTGAGCTAAAAACCGTAAAATTCAAAGACTAATATATCTTATTGCAACATGTGCTATCAAGACTTGCCCAACAGCAGCACTAGAAAAACTACTAGGACACATCAAAATCGAAGCAGCTGCATGAGTCATTTCACTCAAGGTAACAAACCAACTCAAAGTTAATAGACTAGGACATACAAGCATCTTCACCAAAATTAACTTGGAAAGCGGAATTGCCCTCCAATCAGACTCAATGATAAAAACAACTAATTTCCAGTAAGTGTCAGTAAGAGTACTACATTACCATTTCCCAGGCAGAAAAAAATAGCATAAGAAGCCTGCACATTAGAATGCATTAAGAGAAAATATAGAAGAACGGAGATCTACATGATCTCCGACAGTCAGGCCGCTCTGCTAGAGCTAAAAGGCCCAGTTTTCAATTCAAGAACAACGTTGAGCTGCTACTGCCACTTAAACGAACTGGCCAAAACAAACTAGAACAAACAAACAAGCATTAGAGGGAACGAGGCAGCAGACCTCTGTGCAAGAGGGGGCGCGGAAGAGACCTTCACTGGTCCCGAGCCAAGCATGGCGTACAGCAAGTTGCTAAAAGTGTCCTCCTTGGTTTTGTATGCATGCTAAACTCCCTTTTTGGGGTGGTAGTTTGAACGGGCCGATTAACTTGTTTTTAATTACACCTGCCGGGCTCTAGCATGCTATAAAAAAAATGAGGACACTTTGAGCACCTGTTATAACTGTTGTTGTACACACAATAATACCTGACATTGCAAATCATTCCCCAAACACCCTTGACTTGTTCCTTACCTCTCGTCCTGATAATTACCCCGTCAATGTATTATCGCCTCTAGACTCGTCTGACCATTGTGTTGTATCAGCTAATTTCTCGTTAATAAACCACGCAGCTAGAGAAAAAACCTCCAAAAAACAGTATGGCAATACGAGAAAGCCAATTGGGACGGCCTTAACAACTTCTTTGGGAGTTTTAACTGGTCGCTATTGTTTCGCGATAGCAACGTGGATGCCGCCGCTAATGCAATCACAAACATCATTCTTATTGGTATGAGAAAGTTTATCCCCTTCAGGGATAAGTCTATCAAACCAATGGATGGTACGACTCGAGCTGTAAAGAGGCTTCTAGGATTAGAGAGGTATGCTTTCTGTTTTACAAAGCAAACCCTACAGAGGAAAATCGAACAAATTTTAAACGAGCCAGAAATGATTACAATGCTCATCTTCGGCGAGTCAAATTCGCCTACGACCGAAAAAAATACTAAAAAGGTAGTAAAAATTTTTGGTCATTCGCGAAAAGAATCAAAAATACAGCCTCGTCGTCCATTCCAACGCTCATTTAGAATGACACTCCAGTTGTCAACGCTAAAGACAAAGCCAATATGTTTGCTGCACATTTTGCAGCTAGCTCCACGCTTCCAGATTGTGCATTGATGCCGCCTGCACCCCCGAGTATTGAACACTCTATGGGACAGATCTTCATTCGTACTCGATTATCAGCTTAAGAAATATCTTGAAACCAACGAAATCCTTAGTGACCGGCAGTATGGATTTCGTAGGCAACGTTCCACTGGTGATTTGATGGTATATCTCACCGAACAGTGGAACCGGTCTTTGCATCAATTTGGTGAAAGCAAAGCTGTTGCTCGCAATATTTCTAAGGCATTTGACAGAGTTTGGCATCAAGCTCTTTTGTCAAAAACGCGTGCCTTTGGTACCGATAATAAGCTGCTTCATTGGATTAGAAGCTATCTTTTGGACCGCTCAATTCAAGTTGTTTTGGACGGATTCAAGTCTGAAATACACCACATAAATACTGGCGTTCCCCAGGGCTCTGTTCTGTCCCCGACACTCTTTCTCATTATTATTATTATCTCTTACTTCTAATCCAATTCACTCTTTCGCTGACGACAGCACTATCTATCTCATGTGGAAATCAAACAACTTCGTATGTTAAGCACGTTAAATTCTGACCTATACAGCATAATAAAATGGGGAAAAAACAATCGAGTAGAATTTAACGCTTCCAAAACCCAATGCTGTCTTCTGTTGTCTAAGCGAATCCCAAATCCCATGCCATTATCCATGAATGGCACTTGCATCGAGGAAACTGAAAATCTCGCAATTCCCGCTAAGTGCGTTAACGACAAGCTTCGTTGGAATGACCACATATTTACCGTCGCCAAATATGCTGCGAAATGTTTAGGTTTTCTAACCCGGTGAAAGATATATTTCACTCCCTCTGATCTGGCTACTCTATTCGCCCTAAACTTGGGTACAATTGCCATATCTGGTCTGGTGCGCGTAAAACTACTTTGCATCAGCTAGATAGAATACAAGACCGCGCGATAAAACTTATCGGTGGCGAAAATATAATAAAATCTGTAAATTCGCTTGAAAACCGCAGGAACGTTTCCTGTTTGTCACTCTTTTTTTTTATCGCTTCTCCTACCAAGAGAAACAGCCAGCTGCATGCCACCTCTCCTTGAATTCAAATGCAATACTCGTGGCGCTCTAAATGCTCATCAGTTTACCCTCAAGCCCATCTTCGGACGTACAGTTAAGTTTATGGATTCGTTCTTCAGCCGTACAACACGTATGTGGAATGCTCTGCCAAGCTCTGTCTTCCCACATCAATATGATCCACAGACATTCGAAACACAAGCTCATAGACACCTACTTTTTTCTCCTCCTTTCCCTTAACGCCCACGCTGTGCCAAACATATAGCCGAGCATTATAAGGGTGCGAGCCCCTTTAAGCTTGCGCGAATTATAAAAAAAAATCAGCGCTGTGATGGCAGCCCAGTTGACACCACAGTAGGGTTCAGGTCCTATGAGCACAGATTCTTAGCTAGCCCTTGTTAGTTCATCTGCAGATTCTTTGCCTGCAATTTCTTGATGACCAGGGACCCAACCGAGTTTTGTCTGGCAAGATATTGCAATGGATCGTAGCAGCTTTTAACTAATGAAGAGTCCATAGAGTTGGACGACAGTGCTCTAAGTGCTGCCTGGCCCGGTACTTATGGTTTCGTGCCGCTACTAACATGTCGGCAATGTTGTCGCAGAATTTCCTCCAAGAAGCATTTTTAGATCGTCTTAATTTTCATTGTTATCTCCTTAAGAGCGAACCTATATTCGTCCCAACTCTTCGTGTGAGTAGCAGAATTGAAGAGTTTTCAAACTTTCTTCCTAAGTTTAACCGAGCAGGGAACCTTACGTTTACACAGACTGGTTTAGAGACACAGCTGTTATGATAGATAGTAAGCAACACATTATTAAATTACTATGCTGTTTTAGCTACGTCCCCTGTGAATTCCATAGATGTAACAAGCACAACTAATTTAGAGAGGACAAGTCCCCGATACAGATTACAGTCCGTGGACTTTGGATCATACCTAGAAGAATCATTAACCATTTTGTTGGGAATGTCAAACCTGATTGATGGTCTGACAACGAGGCTTCTTCGGATCCATGCCATTTGGAGATAAATGGACTGGCGAATGTGAGGACAAGTACCTCTTCGCGAATCACATTTATTAAGGTAGGCTAAGAAGCTTGTAACGTGTTTTCTCAGCTGAGGTATGACTCAGCGGCTTTCCAGGGTTCAAATAAAAGGTCACGTGTTACAAATTAAATTTCTGGTAATGTTCCTTCTTTATTTCGTGATTACTACTATACTTAAAGGTCACGTGTTACAAATTAAATTTCTGGTAATGTTCCTTCTTTATTTCGTGATTACTACTATACTTGACAATGTTCGTGATTTCTACTATACTTGACAATGTTGTTGATAACTTACGAACATAATAGATATCTTACTAAGGGACCGTCGCGGTCGGTATTTGACGGCCTAGCGCACAAGGCTCGACATGCGTGGGATGAAGGGTGCTGCAGGTCTATTCGACAAGACGTAATCAACAGCGAACGGGGACGGAGTGCTGCAGGTCTATTCGACAAGACGTAATCAACAGCGGAGCGGAATGACGGAATGCTGCAGGTCTATGAAACAAGACGTCAACAGCGAGCGGGGCGGAATAAGGAGTGCTGCAGGTCTATTCGACAAGACGTAATCAACAGCGGGCGGAGCGGAATGACGGAATGCTGCAGGTCTATTAAACAAGACGTGATCAACAGCGGGCGGAGCGGGATGACGGAATGCTGCAGGTCTATTAAACAAGACGTCAACAGCGAGCGGGCGGAATGAGGAATGCTGCAGATCTATTAAAGAAGACGTCAACAGCGAGCGGGCGGAATGAGGAATGCTGCAGGTCTATAAAGGGTAGGTAGTGACGCGGTTTAGAGACGGTCGTCCGGTCTGGTGAAATGTATATCGGAGTGTTCGGAGGAGAACGCCCCAAAAATTGTGCGCAAGTTTACCGACGGTCGCCCAGTCTGGTTTTAATTTATTTTATTTGGCGTTCTGAAAAGAACGCCTCAAAAATCAGTGTGGTGTTCTCAAAAGAACGCTCACACTCTGCCATTCATTCATAAAGAATTCCGTCCAACTCATAGGGAGTTCGACCATTTTTCATATGAAATTGCCGAACCTAACTAACTTTTTTGTGGAACTTGTTGGGAATTTTATCTACTGAAAATAAAATGACTATATTTGACTCGTATATGGTCAATAGTGACTGGTGGCAGTTACACATGTGGTGTTGTGTGTTCGCTGTGTAGTCGAAATTATATTCGACTTATATACGGTACATAGTTACTAGCGGCAGTAACACATGTGGTGTTGTGTGTTCGCTGCTCAGTAGCAGCAGCCGGTAATAAAATGACTATATTTGACTCGTATATGGTCAATAGTGACTGGTGGCAGTTACACATGTGGTGTTGTGTGTTCGCTGTGTAGTCGAAATTATATTCGACTTATATACGGTACATAGTTACTAGCGGCAGTAACACATGTGGTGTTGTGTGTTCGCTGCTCAGTAGCAGCAGCCGGTACCACCACATGCCGTCGGCAAATTCGGATTTTTGGCTGATAGGACGGACAATGCTTAGCCGTAGGGTTTTTAACGACGGTACTTCGTTACAAGCTTTATTTAAAATGTAAACATGACTACTAATAAGATATTCTAAAAGACACTCACCAATCGAAACTTCTACCAGTAGCGCCACCAGGTCTTTCGTCATGAAATCTGGAATTGGAAGAAAGTTAATATTTGTGTAGGCCGCGATTAAAGATTAACTTACTTGCCCTATTCCGTAGACCTGTAATTTGTCCTCTGATAACTCAAGGCTCTTGAATATGACCAAGGGCTATATTATCATCATCGGACCGCTTGCTAAGGGTAGCGGACGCATCCTTGCATGTTTGCATGTTCGCCTGTTTCACCATAATGGCGCCAATTTATCCTTCTTGGAGGATCTAGCTTGCCGGAGCTATTGGGCCTTTTTAAGGCCCTTAGGCATACGGCAAGCAGTCGAGTTAGGACGATCCAGCGGTCTGTTCTTAACCGGCTCATCTTTCTTCCGATATGGGTGCCCAGTGGCGCCGTTTGTCAGATGGGATGAACCGGCCATATTACCGGTCGTACGAGGCTTGGATTTTGTACCATCTTTATGATAGTGACCCACTGAAATAGCTACTGCCTACTGAGACCTGCTTCCTAGAAATAGTTCTGGAACTGCGATCTGCACTGGTGGTCGAAGAGGCCGTTCGTAAATTTGCCTTCCGGCCCATTACCCTCCATTTCCATTTATTTATAGATAAAAGATAAAAGATATACTAGGAATGCCAGTTATAGGATATTGACCACATTCTAGAGGTAAAGCTTTAAGATTTCAATAGCACAAATTGTTGAATGTGTTGATACTTAGATTAGTAAATTCTTTAAAGTAAACATACGCACACATTTCCTTACTTAGATTAATAAAACTTAAAATGCACATATTGCACATATTTTCTTACTTAGATAAGTAATTTTATAAAACTCAAAATAGATATATGCACGTGTAATAGTATATTTATTTACCAAATTGTCTTTTTAATTATTTACACGACCAGCGCAATGCGCTGACTTCGTATTTTGCAGTATTCTTGTTCCCACAATCAGTGTAGTGTGCTGACTTATTCCGTAGCATAATTTTTTATCACACTTTTTGTCGTTCACTACTACGTTAATGACGTGTATATTTTGTCACATATCCTAAATTAGCACTTTATCGTCGGAAACATACACTCGACAATATGATGTTAATGCATATTTTATAAGAAATGTTGACTATATAAGTTTGCGAAAAAAAAAACAGATTGTCACTCGTTGTACGTCTAATTGGTGATACTGGTTCTAGTACCAGTTTCATCAACTATTGTTAAGGTACAAGAATCTTGGTCAATACGCTAGACCCAACAACACACACAAACATTTGGTGACCCCGACGTTGTCAGCATGCAATCTTGTGCAATCTTGTGAAGAGGAGCTTTAAATTTTAGGCTTAAGAACAGGGGAAGACTATAGCGCACCATGCAACACTACCAGCAAGGACCAGAAGGCGGAACTGCAACGAACAACAGGATCTGGAATCGAGCGAATAATCTCCAACTTTAAGAAGGACCCTGTCACTAGGAAGATAGTCCTAATGCTACAAAGATCGCTTTCAAAGGCTTGATGAGCTGGATATTAATGCAACACATGGCGACATCAAGTCCTCCCATCCAGACCCATTAGACCATCCGTACTTTGCCAATAACTACAATGATGCCATAAAGGTTATTCGCAATCGCTACAAAGACAAATTTCAGATGAATATATCGTCACTTTAACTAGCCGCTGCTGGAGATACAGACGACCCACAAACGGCTGGCCAAGTCATGCCTGGTTACATCAAATTGGAAATTATCGTCCAAGAAACACTTGTAAAATGTGTAGAAGAACGCGAAAACTTTGCTGTACCGCAACAATGACAACCATCCACAATAGCAAGAAACGGCACCCGATTGAACCTTTATCAAATTGCACTGCCTAAATTTGATGGAGACTATCTTAAATGGAAATAATTCCAGAACTTATTTACTCAAATGGTGGACAAACAACCAATGGCAGAGTGCGAAAAAAATTGAAGAGATCCACAGCATTGCCCCTACTGTCAGATTTCCTAACATTTTTCAAAGTACGCTTTCAATCTTTGGAGGCATTGGGAAACAAAGGTCGAATTATAGAAGACCATCAAAAGAAACCGGTTGCAAGTGAATTCATGTCTATTGCAGCAGGAAGAGCTCGTTGTCCGCTATGCTCCAGTGACAACTAGTGATGGGAAATATCGAATGAATTCAACTATCGATAGTTAATAACTGAAAGATTTCAACTATCGAATAGTTTTATTCATTCATTCATTCATTATGGCCACAACATTTTCCGTTTTGTTAACGCTTTTATTATTTAAGAGATATGTCACTTCCCCCGTCAACCACTTTCGAGCATTTGTAGCATTTGCGTCATTTTTAAAAGCAATCTTCTTAAATCTGGGATCTAGGCAAGTTGCTTTCGCACAGATTTGGTCCGTTATTATTAAAGAAGACAACTGTCCAGTTATGAAATGGCCACTTGGGAGAATACTTCAGACCTTTCCTGGAGAAGACGGAGTAGATCGCGTTGCAGAAATTCAAACAGCATCTTTCGAAGACCAATTCACAGGTTGTCACTTCTACATGTTGATATTCAAGATTTGGGTTCTCAAGCCGACTTGGAAACTCCAGTTCCTCCAAAGTTAATATCATGTGAAGAACAAAATTCAAGCTCTCCGTACATCGGTAAACATCCTGAACATTTACCTCAAGCAGAAGCACCTCTTAAGAAGAAAATTCGACACAATCCTCTCGTTACGTTACCGACTCTCTTACTCATCTCATTTCTATTACCAATAGTCATGGGTTCTGGAGTAAAATACTACAATTCAACTCTACCCTCGGAATCTATTTCGAAAATTTAGGAAATGCGCATATCATTTCAGATGAATGGAGCTTAGTGGTTTACTACGACCTACCGAAACAGTTTGAACCTACTAAGAGAAGGGTGCATCAATCTTTAAATCCAGCAGCTCAATCTCCACTTCAGTTAAAAACTGGAAGACAATGACGAACTACTGCAACAAGGATCTTCCCGATCGAAAAGGGGTGCTATCAATAAACGAATATTTGGAAATAAAATTTACCAGACTTAAATCTGGGTTTATTTTATTTATTAGAAGCTCAATATAATACTCGTACTTCTTACAGTTTGCCTGTATTGATACTAAGTCTGATGTCCTTATCGAGATGTTTCCAAAACCTTCAACAAAATAAATATTTTGAAGTTGGCAATATATGTTCATATCTTCAAATCACAATAGAGGGCTAACATACTCAGCCTCAGCGGACTGAGAATTAAGGATACTATCTTAAATGAAAATAATTCCAGAACTTATTTACTCAAATGGTGGACAAACAACCAATGGCAGAGTGCGAAAAAAATTTAAGAGGTCCAGAGCATTGCCCCTACTGTCAGATTTCCTAACATTAACGCCGTCTGCTTTCAATCTTTGGAGGCATTGGGAAACAAAGGTCGAATTATAGAAGACCACTCCAACCACTTTCGAGCATTTGTAGCATTTGCGTCATTTTCAAAAGCAATCTTCTTAAATCTGGGATCTAGGCAAGTTGCTTTCGCACAGATTTTGTCCGTCATTATTAAAGAAGACAACTGTCCAGTTATGAAATGGCCACTTGGGAGAATACTTCAGACCTTTCCTGGAGAAGATGGAGTAGATCGCGTTGCAGAAATTCAAACTGCATCTTTCGAAGACCAATTCACAGGTTGTCACCTCTACATGTTGATACTCAAGATTTGGGTTCTCAAGCCGACTTGGAAACTCCAGTTCATCCAAAGTTAATATCATGTGAAGAACAAAATTCAAGCTCTCCGTACATCGGTAAACATCCTGAACATTTACCTCAAGCAGAAGCACCTCTTAAGAAGAAACTTCGACACAATCCTCTCGTTACGTTACCGACTCTCTTACTCATCTCGTTCCTATTACCAGTAGTTAAGGGGGTCTGGAGTAAAATACTACAATTCAACTCTACTCTCGGAATCCATTTCGAAAATTTAGGAAACGCGCATATCATTTCAGATGAATGGAGCTTAGTGGTTTACTACGACCTACCGAAACAGTTTTAACCTAGTAAGAGAAGGGTGCATTAATCTTTAAATCCAGCAGCTCAATCTCCACTTCAGTAAGAAACTGGAAGACAATGACGAACTACTGCAACAAGGATCTTCCCGATCGAAAAGGGGTGCTATCAGTATTGTGGGAAATGTAGTCAATGCCCTATTTGGAGTCTTAGATTCAGATTATGCCGAACACATGTCACGCGTCTTTACAGACATGCGAGCTGGAGATGATTATCTCTTACGTCTCCTGAAAAATCAAACATCGATTATCAATTCTACGGCCAATCTAATCCGAACTAAAACCAGTTTCAAAATCTTGACGTCGAATTAAAGGGATAATGGATCAAGTCAACAATTCAACGACCCAAATGTATCGTCAATAATTAGCTCAGCTAGTAATGTCGCAGAATTTTCAAATTTTCCCCACTATCACCAATCTACAAAAAATTCAATCGTCAATCTTGGACCTAATAACAGAGATACATCATGGAAGGATAAGCAGCCCAACTATTTCGGTGCATCAGCTGCGACAGGAACTGACAACTATTAAGGACCATTTACCAGCATCTCTTCATATTCCAACGAAATTAAAAAAACCCCACACCTCTACAAATTAATGATGGTAAAAGAAAGAATATGATGATGATTCTATTTTATATTTAAAATTTTAAACTAAAGCTACCATTGCTGTCATCTGAAGAATATGAAGTTTATCGAGTCATTCTCGTACCCGTGCTTGTCAACACTTCATTCGTAGCAATAAAACCTTCCACCGACTACATAATGATAAGCTTACATCGATACCAATACTATCCACTAAGTGAAAATAAGTTACATTCATCCATTTCGATTATGGAAGGCGAGACCATTTTCCTTACGAAACAAAATTCTGTTAAATTTTGTTTCCCTTTTTTACAGGTTTTATGACAATACTAATATAATTTTCCTTGCTGGTTAGTGGGATTTTGACAACATATAATAAGGTAGTGCCGTTATACAGAATATTAATATCGGCAAAACTATGGGCTTCTTCTGTTGACGTAAATAAAATGTTTTCTTCTTCGAGTCTGCTAAGGGTTGCATTAATTTCTTTTTTATCGAGAAGGCTTGAGTTTATTACATTATTTTTTGCCCATTGTATTGCGTTTTTTACATCTTTTAGTTCGTCTTTCACTAGTCTAATTTTCGTTTGTAAATGTATTGCTATTTCGTTTATAAAACCATTATCTTTTCTTATAACATTGTTTAACATATTTGTTATTTTTGTAAGATTATTTATTCTTTCGCTAAAAGCCTCGTTTATTAAAACTTGTTTGTTATTATTTATGTTATTTTCATTTAGGATACTCTTAACCAGTTCGAAATCATCGTGGTCCGGTGTACCGGCAATAAATTTCCAAGCTGTTCCAAGCATGTTAATTGACCTTTTTTTGCGGAAATTCGGGATTGGTTCTATTGTGTCGAGGATGTTAGTTATTTGGGATATTTCGAGGTTAAACAGTGGGAAAAAGGAATTGGTCTTAGGGATGTTATCCTCTATGAAAGTCTGTATGTTGCTTAGAAATGTTGCGTATTGGTCAAGTTGTGTGACATGTATTACCTTAAATGTTCCGTCTATTATTTTTGTTGGTCCGTTGTTTATTGTTACCAGGAGTGACGAAGTGTAGTTAACTATTTGCAGTTCTTCTGCAGGTATGTTGGTAGTGAAAATTGATTTGTAAAATGAAATATGAATAGGTAATTAGCTTCTGATATTGCTCTTGTGAACGATTTTTCCTGTTTCCGTAAGGGCAATTGAGGATTCGTCCTTTTTTACGATTTCTTTTTTAAATCTCGGTGAAAGCTTTGTTCCTAACCGCTTGTTTATTTTTACGTAAGCAACGTCTCCAGGATTGTATCTTTTTATTGGTTAACGATTTTTATTGTGGTTTTTTATGTCAGTGGCTTGTTTGTCTATGAGTCTTTGTACGTTGGTTTGTCGTGTTTTTTCGAGGGTTTCAGGGTCTGTGTTAATTTTTCGTCCGAAAAATACGTCTAGGGGTTTCATTCCCGTTGTGCTTTGAATGGAAAAGTTATATTCATATAACGCTCTCTCTAAGAGTTCTGAGAATGTCCTATTAGTACCTTCGGTTTTGAGACAACGCATAATCTCTGTAAGGGTGGAATGGAACCGCTCTACTTGTCAATTCACGGAGCTCGTGTATGGTGGGGATGTGAATATTTTTATACCTAGTTGATCTTTTATCATAAAGGTAATTGTAGCAGAGTTGAAGGATTTCTCGTTATCGAATATTACCATTTCTGGTACGCCGAATAGGAAAAGGATTTCTCGAAGGGGTTCCTTTATGTGCTCTATGGCTGTTGAATTGATAATTCTACCTTGGGCATATTTCGAAAATTTGTCTATTGCGGTAAGTACAAGTTTGTTCTCTGTTCTGTAGATGTCTATGTGTACGATTTGGCCAGGGAACGTTGGTATAGGGGTTTTTCCTAGTTCCGGTTTCGTTGGGTGTCGGTCGTATTTGTTAAGTTTGCACGTTAAGCACTGTTTTACAATTCTGTTAATTTTGTTATTCATGCTGGGAAAAAAGTATTTTTCTAATATTTGGGTCTTTTTTTCTTTAGCGTTTCTGTGTGCTCTTGTATGCGTTTCTATAATAATTCCCTCCTGTTGTTTTTCATGCTTAATATCTTCGACCTGAAGCTGCGTGAATCTAATCTTATACTTTGCGAAATTGTCTGGGAAGATTTCTTGGATTTTTCCCAACAGAGGTTCTGATGCTTTGATGCCGTTTATGACGGACGGATTTAGGTATTTTTTTAGAAGCGACACGAGTTTTTTTTTTGGGGTGTATTCATTTTCTGTAATAGTATGTCGGTGTATTGTGGGGAAAACGATTTCGAATTTATGTGCCGATGCTGAGTCTGTATTTAGAATGATTTGATTCTTGAAAACGTTTAAGGGTGTCTCGACACTATAAATAAGGTTTTGACCTGAACTGTCGTCACTTTTAGTCATTTCTGACATAGTATTGACTTGCGATTCTATTGGGATTCTCGAGAGGGCGTCTGCCACAACATTACTTTTTCCCGGTTTATAATGCAGTTCATAATTATACTCTTCAAGTATAGCTTTCCAGCGCTTCATTTTGCTGTTATTATTCTTATGGCTAAGCGCATAGGTAAGCGGTTGGTGGTCTGTGAAGATTTGTACTTTTGCGGAACCATACAGGTAGTTACGCAGGGAGTTGAGAGCCCAAATAATGGCGAGCATCTCTTTTTCGTTTGCCGCGTAGTGCTCTTCAGCTTTACTCAATGTCCTGGATATGAAAGTTATGGGCTTATCCTTTTGGGAAAGAACAGCTCCAAGCGCGAAGTCGGATGCGTCCGTTGTGAGTTCAAAGTCTTCGTCATAGTTAGGGTAGGAGAGCAAAATGTGGTTAGAAATCAGAGAGTTTTTTATTTTATTAAATTGTGATTTTATTGTGATTTTGGAAGATTGTCGTTTTGACACATGGCCTTATTCGCCTCTTAATAAAGTTGTCAAGGGTTTGGCTAATTTAGCGTAATCTTTTATGAATCGACGATAGTAGCCGGAGAGGCCAAGGAAAGATCTTAAGTTTTTTAAAGTTTTTGGTATTGGGAAGTTAATTATTGCTTCAACATTTTTTGGATTGGTTTTGATGCCAGTTTGTGATATTACAAACCCTAAGAACTCCACTTCTTGTCTAAAGAAATGACATTTGTCGAGCTGTATTTTCATATTGGCATCTTCCAGAGTAAAAAAATGTGATGTGACGTTCGTGTTCCTCCTCTGACTTACTGTACACGACGATGTCGTCTATGTAAACGTAACATATTTTCCCGATTAAGTCACGAAGGATGCGTCTAATGCACGCTGAAATATCGACGGTGCGTTCTTTAAGCCAAATGGCAAACGTGTAAACTCATACTTTCCATTATTTATGGAAAATGCGGTTTTTTCTATATCAGTGACCTTAAGTGGGATCTGGTGGAAACCGCTTTTGAGGTCGAGCACTGAAAAAAACTTGCTATTACCTAACTGTGACAGGACGTCAGCTATCTCTGGGATACGGTATCTGTCGGATATTGTCAGTGAATTTAATTTCCTATAATCGACTACCATTCTATATTGTTTATTCCCTTTGGAGTCTGGTTTTTTATCTACGATCCATACCGGGGAGTTATAGGGTGAGCGCGATGGTCGTATTATGCCGTCACTTAGGAGTTTACTGATTTGTTGTTCTACTTCATTTTTGAGTGCGGCCGGATATGGGTAAAATATGCTATAAACAGGAGTGTTTGTTGAGGTTCGGATCTCTCATGACCTTTGTGGTGTATGTACGTTTTTCTTCAGGTTCTGAAAAAAGTTTTGGGAATTGTTTGACTAAGGCGTTTACTGTGTCTTTCTGATTTTCTGTCATTTGTTCGTCATGTAGTCCGATGGAATTTATGCTTTTGACCCGTGATTAAGTTGTTTAAGTCGGATTTTAGTCTGGCTGCGAATGATCATGAAATTTTTATTAGTATAAATAACTGCATCCAAGTCTTTTAGGCTATAATTCCCTAAAATTCCATGGAAGGATTTGAGGGTAGGCATAAGATAAAATTTGAGTTTGTCAGCTAAATTGAATAAGTTAATATAGGTGTGGGACTGAATTTTTATGTCACCTGCAACTGATTTTGCAAAAAATGGAGTGTCGTTTGGAATCACTTTTTTCGCTAGGCTCGGCTGAATATAATTTTTGCTAGAGCCCGTATCTACTAAAAATTTTAACACTTCTCCGCTCTTCGTTTGACATTCGAAATATGGAAGCGAAGAGGTGGTCATCCTAAAAAATGTATGTCACTTAGTACTAATTCTGTTTCTTCGTTCTTATCTTCCGATTCTATGAAGTCGATGTACTCTGCTAATGTCTGGTCATAATCGTAATTTTCTTCGTAAGTGTCGTGGCCCTCTGCGTCAATATGGAACACACGTTGAATTTTTGTGGGTTGGATATTTTGTTGTGAAGGTGGCTGGGGTGGCCTTTTCCCTATGAATTGGTTTGCATAAGGTCTATTTTGTAATTTATTTGTTGAGAACGGATGCTTGTATCAATCTCCATTGGAGGTGCTAATGGCTTAGGAGCTATTGGTCTTGGTGGGGATTGTGTTTGTTGGATATTGTTTGTCGGTATTTGTCCGTTGTTGATAACAGGTCTTAGGTTAGTAGTGAAGTTTTGGGGACGTGGTACATGAGCTAATTGAGGTTAGAAAGGCTGTCTGTACCTCTGGTTATAAGGGCCTTTTTGTGGTAAAGGTGGCGGTGTATTGGAATATTGCCTCCTGGCTGCAGAATTATTTTGATTATGCGCGTGATAAGTTCGGAATTTTTGATTCTCAAGCTTTAAGCAGAGATGAAGGGCTTGGGGTAAGTCCGCAGGCTCTCTCATACCGAGTAACCTTGGAAGATCTCCATTGAGACCTCTGATAAAGGTATCAAGTGCTTTTTCCCTATAGGTCTGCGTAAGTAGACTTAGAGCTTCATTTCCTGCCCCTAGGCATCCTAGCTTATTGAGAATAAGAGATAGATGGGAGTATACCGACTAGTAGAACTCTTGTACCGTAGAGTTGCCCTGAATGAGTCCTGTCATCTGGTTCTCTAATGTTGACACGTCTCGTTTGTCCGCGTAATGTAACGTCAAGCATTTTGAAATGGCGGCCCAATCTAACGGGGTGTTATAGGACTCTAACGCGGTATCCGCGTTTCCGACAATCTTGTTTCTTATTATGTTCAGGATGCCATAATACTTAGGTGTTCCCCTGAGTGGCTCATAAATTCCAAGTATCCTTTCTACACTTTTTTTTTCCAGGAATTAAATTCCCCTGGTTTTCTTGAGAACTCTCTCAAACATTTTATGACGATAGGAATTTTGTCAAGATCAGTCAAATTATTAAGATGCTGTTCCTCTATTGTTTGATCAACCATATTAGAAAGACCGACATTTGGGTTAAGTGCTGCCTGCAAAATTGTTGGTGCTTGGCTGTTAATTACTTCTAGGGCTATCTGGGATATTATTGTTCTTAGATCTGATAAATTTAATTGTCTATTTGGGGCTGGAGGATCATTGGAACCGGATGGGTTGGCGCCGGTTGGTGGACTAGCGTTTAGAACGGCTGGGCGCATAAGATTGCTCGGGTTCGACATGATTTCGAATTGGAAATAAGTGCACTATTTTTTGCTTTTACAAGAAAAAAAAAATACTTTTATTCTCTTTTTTTTTACCTATTTAAATTTTACAATTAAAAGGCTTTTATTTTCACTAGTTTCGTTTTTTTTTTTTTTTAAAAAATCGTTACAATTTATTACGGGACTGAGTTCTTTGCAGTCACGAAATATGAGATTAGAAAATTAGTTTCTCAAGCACTGGTGGTTACCATAAATAATAATAATAATAATAAAAACTAAAATTGAAATTCAAGTTAATTGAGTAGCTTTCTAAAGACTTACAGTAAGATAACGATCGTGGACCTCATTTTTTCCTGCGTGTTGGGCGATGTTGCTAAGCTGCTGCAGATGAAAAAGATGATTCTTTTAAGTTGACGATTGATTTTCCCTTCTTGGTGTTGCTGTTGATAGAGCTTCAGTGATTGGTGATGATGTTTCTGCTGCTTGATGGTTACTTTGCTTGAAATTAATGTTGATTTCGTTGGTTGAAGACGATCCTTGGAGTAGATGTGAGGAATATTTTTTATTTTAATTTGCTGATTGATAATTGTTTGTCTCGAATGCCTTTTTTTGTAACACTATGATTGCTTTACATTCACTTATTAAAGAAACTACACTGAAAAAACGATTTTATTCTTCTTATCAAAAGAAGTTTTTTTTTTTTAACAAGTTCTTCTTATCAAAAGAAGTTTTTTTTTACAAGTTCTTCTTATCAAAAGAAGTTTTTACAAGTTCTTCTTATCAAAAGAAGTTTTTTTTGTTTCGCGAGCAAGGCGGCTTACGTTCAGACGCGTCCTTTTTTTCCTTTTTCCAAAAAGGGTTACTCAGGGGCCTCGTTCCTTGCAATACGCGTAACTCGGGTAACTTTATGTTATCAAAACATTTAATTGCTCGGGCGCCAGTTATGTTTCCTCGTGCGGAAACGGTTAAAAAAATAAGAAGATGTTTTTAATTTTTATGCGCGGAATGTCCGCGTTTCTTTATTGCTAAAATCGAACTCAACTACATTACGTTCTTAACTTAACATTACACCTAAAGAATAACTTAATAACTTGCTATACGGAAGTTATTGCAATAATTAATTGTTTGAGTCAGGCGCTACGTAAGCATGATCTACTTTGTTGTTTTGGAAATTGCAGGTAAAAGAAAAGAATTGCACCTTGTTCTTGTTTCTGTAATTCATTATAATTTTGTTTTTTCAGTTACAACTAAATAGTTACAATATGAATTACACTGTGTGATGCCCTGAGTGTTGCTATGCGATTTTTCGTGTAGTGCTATCGAAGCAGAACCCGTTACAAATATTCTTAAACTACAGGGTAGCTACTCCAAAATTTAGAGTTAAAAATTATAAATAAATATTTTAAAGTAATTATATGAACAGAATATTTTTTTGTTTATTTTAAAGTATATTATTTATAAAAATAAAAAAAAGTATTCTGTACGCTGAACCGCTGAGCTGGCTCCTAATACATGTTTATATTCTATTCAAGAATCAAACGGTGTATAATGGCAATAAATATTGAAAGCATACCAGAATGGCGCAGACCATGCGATCATTTAAATGTAAAGAACATTGAATTGTTGTCATGTAAAAACATGTGCTACCGTTTGAAAGAATTTGGAAAAATCTAAGCGAAATTATCTACAGTAATATTTTCTGACCGATGAACAATTTGTTTCTTGGTGCTGCAAAATTTTCTATTACTTTCGTTGATGATTTTACCCGCAAGATTATTGTCCGTCAATGACAAGGTTCTTTGGAATGACCCCTTATTCTACGTTGCAAAAAATGTTGCGGAATGCCTTGGTCTTACTAACACGGTGCATGAAATATTTCACTCCCTCTAATCTGGCTACTATCTACAAGGCATTCATTCACCCCCAACTTCAGTATTACTGCCATGTATGGTCAGGTGCACCTAAGACTACCATGCATCTGCTTGATAGAATACAAAACCTTGCAATAAAACTTATCGGTAACAAAAATATCGAAGAACAATTGATTCGCTTGAACATCGCAGGAATGTCTGCTGTTTGTCACTGTTTTACCGGTTTATCCATCAACGTTTCTCAAGAGAAATAGCCAGTTGCATTCCGCCTCTACATGAATTTAACTGTAATACTTATGGCGCTTTAAATGCTAATCAATTTACCCTTAAGCCCATTTTCGAAACGAACTGTTAAATTTAGTGACACTTTCTTTAGTCGTACAATACTAATGTGGAATGCTTTACCATGCTCTGTTGTCCCGCATCACTGTGACCCTTAGGCATTTAAAATGCATACACATCGACATCTCCTCTTTCATTCCTTGATACCTTAGTGTGTACGCTGTGCATAGCATCATAAGGATTTAAACCACTCGAGCGTGTGCCAATGAAAAAAAAAAAAAGAAGTGATCCGTTGGCAGCTTACCGTTTTCTATACCCTAAAATGGTACCGCGGAATGGGTTAACCGTACATTATGAGTATGACTAGGTGCATGCTTATTGATTCCATTTTGTCTGAATCCTGGTCAGAAGCAATACAAACGGCGTCGTATTTTAAAAATAGCTCAGCGATAAAGACCCTACGAAATGTGATATATCATAAAATGTGGACCGAAAATCCTACACCGCGTTCGCTTTTGTCTAAACTGGTTCGGAGCTAAAGAAAATAGTAAGAAGCAAAGTAGTATTGCACTTAACAGCACTGAAGCCGAATATGTTGCTATTTCGTTAGCCGTTAAGGAAGTTAAGTAAGTTTTTTAAATAAAATTTGATTCGGCGAACTTGTCAACAATCCAACGGAACCCTTCAACGACAACCAAGTGCAGTTTTTCAAAACCGAACTAAACACATAGACATCAATGCGGATTAGGATTGATATGTTGCAGAGAAGGTACTGATAAGATAATAGCCGACATTTTAACAAAAATTTACAAAAGTATAAAACATAACGAATTTGTCTACATGTTAATTTAATTTTAATTTAATTTAATTTAATTTAAACCTTTTTTTAAAGACAATTATTGAACTAGACTTGAACCCTGTTTCTCTGTATTTTCGACTTCTTTGAAGTCCTTTTTAACCACATTTCAACACGACTTAGAGAGCTGAAATTTTGTCAGTAGCTTTAGGGTCGAGTGTCATACCTAGAGAGCTGAAATTTTGTGAGTAGCTTAGTGTCAAGTGCCATTTTTGAGATCCCGCATATGACGTGTCCGTGATCCGTGGAAAAGTGGGCTAGTTGTGAACCTCAAAACAGAATATAAAACAGATAATTTGGCAATTTTTACGGAAAAATACAATGTAATTAAGCAACCCATAAAAATTAAAAATTTTCGTGTAAATTCCCTAGTTGATACACAACAGCAAAGTTTAAATAAAAGCGGTAAAATTTTAAAAAATTTTTTTTTTCTAAAATTCACTTGGGTGCCCCCAACCCGTGGCCCGATCACTTCCAAATTTTTACAAAAAGATGTTGTCCATTGGAGATACACATGCGTATAAAATGCGGGTATTTTTTTTTTATAAAATCCACTTCCAAATTTGTACAAAAAGATGTTTTCCATTGGAGATACACATGCGTATAAAATTTGAAGAAAATCGGGTACTTTTTTTAGAAAATTTGTATGGGTGCCCCCAAACACCAGGACGCGGACCACGAGGCCCGATCACTTCCAAATCTTTACAAAAAAAATTGTCTACTGGAGATACACATGCGTATACAATTTGAAGAAAATCGGTTTTATGGATCTCCCCAGACCCCGGGGCCCTATCACTACCAAATATTTACAAAAAGTGTTGTCCATCGGAGATACACATATGTATACAATTTGAAGAATATCGGGAACTTTTTTTTAAATTTGTATTTTTCAATAAAATTGGGCTTTAGGAAGTGGGTTAAAAATTAATCACAAGATTTGGTGTGCCTGTCCTCCAGCCAGCCAGTCACGGGCACGCGAAGTTAATATAGAGAATTTAAAAATAAAGGTCTGTGTGGCGTGTGACATGTTGCATATGTCGATGTATATACAGTAAAAACTGACTAATTTTGATTTCTTATTTTTCATTAACACTTGCCTAGTATAAGCCGGAACCTGTCTAACGCAGACACGGAATTTAAATTCATTCGAAATTGTTCGTTTAAGACCTGCCTAAGCCGTAATGCGGCATCCTCATTGGTATTGAAATCTAAATCTTGAGCGGGTTTTTACATTCTATTCATTCATCAAAACTTTTTAGTGCATGCAAGGAAGCCAGACTTGTGCACCACAATGTGAGCGTATGGTTTTTTGTTTTAAATAAGTTTTACAGTTATGCTTAATTTCTGCGCAGAAGCGTATAGATAGAGTTGTCATACATAATTATTATTTTTACACAAACTGTAGAAACGGACACACTTCGAAGAAGAGTTGCTTATTAAATTCTCTATACTAACTTCGCGTGCCCGTGGCTGGCTGGCTGGGTGGTCAGATCTTGGGATCAATTTTTAACCCACTTCCCAATTCCCGATTTTCTTGAAATTTTGCACACATGTATATTTCTGGTGACAATACTTTCTGTTTGGGGCAATACAAATTTTATAAAAAAAATTACTCGATTTTCTTCAAATTCTATACGCATGTCTATCTCCAATGGACAACATATTTTTGTATAGATTTGTATTGATCAGGCCCCGGGGTCCGGGGGCACCCATACAAACTTTATAAAAAAAATACTCGACTTTCTTCAAATTTTATACTCATGTGTATCTCCGATGGACAACACTTTTTGTTAATATTTGGAAGTAATCGGGCCCCGTGGTCGGGAGGGCACCCATACAAATTTCATAAAAAAAGTACCCGATTTTCTTCAAATTTTATAGGCATGTGTATCTCCGTTGGGCAACACTTTTTCTAAAAATATTGAAGCGATCGTGCCACGGGGTCGGTGGGTGATGGGGGGGGGGGGGGGACCTATACAAATTGTTTACAAAATTTACCCGATTTTCTTCAAGTTTTATACGCATTTTGATTTCCTCGTCAATTGCTTACTCCAAAACATCATTTGATTCTTCAAAAATTTCGGCAAAAGTAAAACGATGTCTTTTCGAAAACTTTCGAAGCTTTAAACTCTTTAACATTTAAAGTTTTAGCAATATCTCTAGCATTTTGCTGAAGAATTAGTCCCGATACCGGTAAATTTTTTGCTCTAGCTGCAAAAAACCAATGATGGGGTTTTTTTTTCCCATATATACATAATGACTGTGTTCTGTGTGCGTTGTAAACTTTGCGCTGTGGGCGTGGGCAGCGCTGCTTGCTTTACGATTGGCGTTGTTTTGTTTTTGGGTTGCAGTACTTCGTATATGTTTTTGTATTTCAACATTTATAGTGGAATTCAGTATACTTTTGGTTATTAGAGAATTTACATTAAAAATTTTATATTTTTATGGGTTGTTTTATTTTTCACCAAATATGACAAGCACATCCCAATCCTTAGACGCAGGTATCATTAAAAGTTGCAAGACTTATTATCTTAAGCAGATAATAAGTCACCTAATTATTAATATGGAAACTTATAATATGATTTATCCAGATCAATAAACTGTCTAGATGCCATTTATTGGACTCAAACTGCTATTTCAGAAATTTCGCCAAGTTACATAAAAAATTGCTTTAAAAAAAATGCGGATTCAATATGCTGAAAATGCATATTGAATGCTGAGCCACGGCGCGCACTATAGGCTATATATTATCCAGTTTAAATAAATGGGCGTTTTTTGGCGACAAATTTTGAAACTCAATTACGACGAAAAAACGGTCAAGCGAATGCGTTGACTGTGTGCTGCACTGTTTGCTGCGCTGTTTTGTGCGAACATCACGCCATATAGCGACATCATAATGACTGTGTGCATGTGCTGCGTTTTGTAAGTACTATAATTTAAACATGTATATAAAAATGAATGTCTGTTAGTTTGTACTACGACACTAAAAATCAAAAATTAGACAGCCGATTGAGCTGAAACTTTCATAGAATATGCGTCTTAACCTCGGTAAACCCAACAAAGATTGGCGAATACGTTTCGATAGGTGGCGCTTTGTTTAGGTTTGAATAGTACACCCCTCCCGTGGTAGTGATATCAAGGCAGTGATTCCTGTGTGTGGGTGGCGGAGCGCCAAGGAAAAGCTAGTGTTTAAATATAGCTAATTATATACTTTGAGTGAAGGATTGAAGGTATACATCTTCTGTTTACATAAATCGTCGCATATAGAATTAAAGGTATATAAATTTTGATCATATAAATCATCGCATGTAGACAAGAAATCAAATCTGTAATTAATAACTACATTGTTACGAAATTTATGCTTTTGAGTTCGTAAAGGATTTTGCAAATAAAACACAACACAAGTTAATTAATTCACATATAACAACTTTATTACAAAAACTGTAAAATTGACTAAAGTTCACAAATTACACTGGTGATAAACTGGTGATAACTGAAATGTTCACAAAAACACTTATTATAAGAACACGTGTGTTTCACTGTAATTCTCTTAGGTAGTAGCAGTATTACTTTACAAGAACTATTACAATTTGACTGGTTGCATTCTAAACAATTAATAATTTCTCTGCAGCGAACGCCACTTTCACTTTCAAATTTTAAAGACAGAAATATCGAGAGTTTCATTTCATCTACAGCCTAAAAGTATGCTACATAAAAGTGCTTTTTTTTTTGTATGCATTGCGATTTATCTTAGGATTCGAATTCTATTATATGCGCTACTAACTACTTTTCATAACATTAGGTCCACCTTAATTCTGTTCGTCCCGAACAGATTCAGCACTCCTTCTGATGTTGTACCTTATCTTCGGCTCTACTGGTGGTGATATAAATTTAATGTCGCATGGTAGGCGAAGTTCTCTGCCAAATGCAACCATTGCTGGTGCGTTTTTAGTCGTGTTGTGGACAGCGCTACGATAACCCATTATTAACAACGGTATACAACGATCCCATTCATCTTGGTTGGCATCAACTTCTCTTCGCAGATGCTCTTTCAGCGTTCGTACATTTCGGCGGAATCATCTTTAATCCGGCAGCTTTAATGGTTTCCAGTGCATAATGATTCAAACTTACAGGCGGTTACATTTCAAATAATCTACAGCCTAAAAGTATACTACATAAAAGTGCTTATTTTTGGTATGCAGTATGTACATTGCGATTTATCTTAGGATTCGAAATATATTATATGCACTACTAACAACTTTTCGTAACAATACTTGTCTGTAAAATAAATCGATTTCGTTCGGACGTGTTTATTATTACTCTGTGTATTTCTCTAATAATGTCCCAACAGATATAGTAGGATCTTCTTTTTTATCAAAATTTCATTAATGGAAATTTCTAGGTAGGGCATGATGATGAATTTCATTCTTTAAAGTGAACTTATGCTACTGCTTTTTACTTTATTGACAATAGTGTATTCTGGTCTGTTAAGAATTTTATGAGCCTTCCAAACAGATATAAATGAAACGGCATGAAAAACTCATTGCCAATATTTCTTGTTCAATCTGCGCGTAAAACTTTTAGGCAGAACTCAAAGATTTTGAAGCACGCAACTTTCGATCCCATTTTGTGAAGCATCAGTGTGAATCACATCAATTCATCTCTCTCTCAATCGCCGCGGTGCACGGACGTGCTGCATTTCAGCACGCGCGTTGTTGCTTATATAAATCGAATCAAAAACAATTCAGTGTTGTGTTGATGTTTATATATAACGGCTCGCGCGGTCAAAAAGTGCAAAGTGCAGAGTGTGCGTCCGTGGATCACATCCCAAACAGCGCAGCTAAAGAACTTGGTGAAATCTAACTGTCGCATATTTTGCATGAGGCAGTTTGTTGATGATCTAACTCGTAAGCTATTAGAATAACGGATTGTGAGTGTTTGTTTCTTATGGTTGTAACGAAGTTACCTGTCAGCAACTACGCCACAAACCATACGGCTAGCAATTATATCCAAAAATATATACAAATGTAATGTGTGCGCACAACTCATATGAATTTCATGGCGCCGGTAAAAAATATACATACGTACATACACGCGTATAAATTTTCAAAGTAGTTTCGTGAGTAACCATTTAGGAATATCAATGTAGTAAGTATGCGGCAGAATAATTCATTCAACAGGCATACTACTAGACGTTGATATTAAGATATGTATATTCCAGTGAGTCAATAGCGCCATAGGAGAGCTATGAGCTAGAAATCTCTAGTTGCCGAGTTCATACCCCGGCATTGACTCGGACTTTTTTTAAATTTTTATACCGCCTGTAGTAAAATAACCACTCGGCCCTATGTCTTTATAATAAAGGAAAAGGCTTGAATTTGTTATAAACAATGGAGAAAAGGGTGTATTCACATAAAATATCATTATTAATTAAACAATAAATAATCAGTCAATGATTAACACGGTAGAAGAGGAGAAGAACCCTGGGTAGACCGGCGAGCGTCACCCGAGTACAAACGTTACATGGTGATTTAACTCATTTGCGATAATTTGTGTTGATATTCCATTTTGAGACATACTCTTCTCTATTCGGTTAAAAGAAGCGGTAAGTTTTGTTTTGTGTTCTTTTTTGTAGTTATGTGTGATTATAGAGTGGATCTCAGCAACATACGTGGGCTGAGAACGAATTCTTGATCTGTGTTTAACTATGTACATGTTCACAGGTCAGCAATTTTGGCACTGAGTGAAACTCAGGTGTTTGATAATTCTGATGTGTCGGAATTTAATTTGCCTGGGTATAGCTTGGTGCCATTATTTTTCTCACGACAGCTAATTTCTCGTTAATAAACCACGTAGTTATAGAAAAAACTCCCAATAAAACAGTATGGTAATACGAGAAAGCCAATTGGGACGGCCTTAACAACTTCTTTGGGAGAATTAACTCGCTATTGTTTCGCGATAGCAACGTGGATGCCGCCGCTGATGCATTCACAAACATAATTCTTATTGGTATAAGAAAGTTTATTCCTTTCATGAATAAGTCTATCAAATCAAAGGAAGATGGATGGTATGACTCAAGCTGTGAAGAGGCTTCTAGGATTAGAGAGGTATGCTTTCGGTTTTACAAAGCAAACACTACCGAGGAAAACCGAAAAAAGTTTAAATGAGCAAGCAATGATTGCATACCCATTTTCGGCGAGTCAAATTCGCCTAGGACCAAAAATTAAAGCAAAAAATACTACAATGTCCCAAAGGTAGTAAAAATTTCTGGTCTTTCGTGAAAACAATTAAAAATACAGCCTCGTCGTTGATTTCAACGCTCATTTATAATGACATTCCAGTTGTCAGCTCTATAGACAAGGCCAATCTGTTTGCTACGCATTTCGCAGCTAGCTCCACGCTTCCATATTTTGCATTTCTGCCACCTGCACCTCAGAGTATTGAACACTCTATGGGACAGATATTCATTCGTACTCGTGCAGTTGCTAGAGTTTTAAACGATCTCAACACTCACAAATCCGCTGGGCCAGATGGTATTTCCCAATTAGTTCTGAAGAGGTGTTCTTCCAAGCTCTTCTTACCATTGCGTAAGCTTTTCTATCTATCCTATTCTTCTGGACTCTTCCCGAGAAGTTGGAAAACAGCCTTTGTCCAGCCCATACCTTCTTCGTACCGACCCATAGCACTTACATCCATTCTTTCCAAGGTCATGGAAACACTGATCAATTATCAGCTTAAGAAATATCTTGAAACCAACGAAATCCTTAGTGACCGGCAGAATGGATTTCGTGGGCAACGTTCTACTGGTGATGTGATGGTATATCTCACCAAACAGTGGAACCGGTCTTTGCATCATTTTGGGGAGAAAGCAAAGCTGTTGCACTCGATATTTCTGAGGCATTTGACAGAGTTTGGCATCAAGCTCTTTTGTCTAAAATGCGTGCTTATGGAGTCAATGAAAAACTGCTTCATTGGATTAGAAGCTATCTTTTGGACCGCTCAATTCAAGTTGTTTTGGACGGTTTCTAGTTCAAAGTTCATTACTTAAATGCTGGATATTCACTAGGGCTCTGTTTTCTCCCCAATTCTCTTCCTCATTTTTATTATTGATCTCTTATCTGTGATTTCTAATCCAATATTTCACTCCCTCTGATTGCCATATCTGGTCTAGTGCGCCTAAGACTTCTTTGCATCAGCTAGATAAAATACAAAACCGCGCGACAAAACTTATCGGTGACGAAAATATAGCGAAATTAATAGATTCGCTTGAACACCGCAGGAACGTTTCTCGCTTGTCACTGCTTTATCGCTTCTTCTACCAGCGGTGCTCAAGAGAAATAGCCAACTGCGTGCCACCTCTCCTTGAAATCAACCGCAATACTCGTGGCGCTCTAAATGCTCCTCAGTTTACCCTCAAACCCATCTTCGGACGTACAGTTAAATTCAGGGATTCGTTCTTCAGCTGTACAACACGTATGTGGAATGCTCTGCCAAGCTCTGTCTTCCCACATCACTATGATCCACAGGCATTCAAAACACAAGCTCATAGACATCTCCCCTTTTCTCCTTCTCTTCCTTAACGCCCACGCTGTGCCAAGCATATAGCCGAGCATTATAATGGTGCGAACCCCTTGAAGCGTGCGCGAATTATAAAAAAAAACAATTGACAATGATTCACTAAAATTTTATAAATATCACATGAACATCATGTGCATGTACTTGTAATCTAAATGATCAGTGCGATGAGAAAAGTTCGTGCATTTCTTGTAGGTGCCGTGTTTTTAGAATGGGAGCCAATGGTCCTAACCACTGCACCACCGATACAACCGAACTACACCACAATAATGTATTTCATTTGAACTATGAATGCCTTCTTATACAATCATAGAAGAGAAGTACAGTAGAAAACAGATTAAAAAAAGTTTGGGAGCGAAATTTAATCAGAGGGCAAACGCATTTAATTGTAAAAGTCACACTGAGTGCATAAGGTACATTAATTACTAGTTTTTTTTATTCAGCGCCACCTTCCAGATCTAAATGATTTATCAGGCTTTTCTACTAGAACTAATTTATGCAAGATCCCTGCCAACCGGATCTATATTTTAACACTGTACGCCTTTTGGTGAACGCCGAAGCGGTACTATAAATAAATACACGGATGTTTAAAAAAATTGAGATTATAATGAGTATCAATCTTGTCACCTATATACTAATACGTGAAGGGAAAACTTTCTACCCCTTTTAAGCATATTGCGCATAGTGCGCGCACGGAGGAGTACGAGATTTGGCATAGTTCTCGCGCTCGCACGCTCGCAGCTGACGTATAGAACAAAATTTAATAAAATTATATGCAATGATAATAGAAGTTATACACTCTAAAAGAACAAAGAACTTAAATAACGTTCAAACCTAAAATTTTTTAGCATATAGTTTATATAAGTACTATACGTTTTAAGTTTCTTTATTTTCTTACTAACTCTAATATAAGAATGTTTAAATGTGGAACAAATAATTGATTTTTTAATAAAAATGGATGCTAAAATTGTTTCACAGGCTCTCGCATTTGATTATATACGTGACATCTGCCAACTTGCTGCTCGGGATTGGGCAGGATTTCATGTTATTCCACAAGTCTCTTGGAGACTTATGGCTAGCGAAGACCATGATCGTAAAAAACCAAAAGAATTTTTTTAAAATCCTTTATTTGGTTTTGACAAAATAGTTTACAATTGATTAACCATCTAATTTTCAGTATTGGCCTTTTTTGCATCAGTCCAACGATACTTCAAATATTTTACCTGCCAATTTTTTTATATTCCATTTTTTAATTGTTACTTTTAAATGCGTGTGCCGATAATTGATGCTATTCTAATTATGGAAAGAATTTTGTTCAAAGCATTTCTAAAATTAATTGTATCTTGAAACGCACTGGTCCCCGTGCTTTCCCATAGGAGAAGAGGGAGTATGCGGGTGCGTTGAATTCGAATTAGTTTAAAACACAAACGTTTAAATTAAGTTATTTAGTTTCTTATTTATTTTAGTTTTGTTTTTAGATTTCAACAGCCGCTCTTAGTTCTCATATCAGTGGTCTTTTATAGTCTTCTGGATGGATCGATTGCATTGGCTTGTAATGATCCACTAAAAGAACGACAGCATCATAGTGTGCATGAGCTAGGGTTCAATTCACAATGCAATGTGCAAGCATATAGTACACAGCCAACCTGCGACATCTATGTCCCTTCTGCATTCGAGACACTTAACGGTCGTCTTTGAATTGCCCTTCTGCTGATATTACGAAATAGTAATATCAGCATTTACACTAACTGTTTCTCAGTATCGTATCGGCATTTGTAAGCTGCGTGCTGTGCTCGAAACTCGAGATGCATAAAAGATCAAAGTGCCTTTATCACATTTCGATCGGTTTCTGCTACAAACACCAGCCATCCATATGTACCCTGCAGATTAGTGGTGGATGTGAACTCGGTGCACGAGTGTAACGGAAATGTGACAGGCTGATCATAAAATAAGTGATTTATGCAATCGACAGCAGATGTGGGTAGAGTACAGCGAGACTGTGTGTGTGTGTGTGTGAATAGATCTGCCAGTCACAACAATCTAAGTGTTTCGATGGTAATAATGATTAACAATGACGAAAATGGTGATGACGGTGCAGATTCCAACAACTTTTTTGTTTGTCTAGTGCCAACATCCATTCCAAATCGTTTGATATTACAGATGCTTTATTAATTCCAATACGACAAGTGGTAGAAATTTGCATTATGCTCGGTAACAAGTTAATATTTAGAAACGCTTCAAGATCAGAAATTTTTGTGTTATGAGCCAATTGTTGTTATTATTATGGTTACGTATTTTCGACTACTTTAAGGTCCTTTTTAACCACTTCCATACGACCTAGAGAGTGTGTAAGTACAAAATAGCAATTTTACATTCCACATGCGTGTCGCATGTGGCGCGTGAATTGGGTATTTGGTTTCAATCCAAATAAAAAAAAAAACAATTTTTAATTTTTTAATACAATAACTTTATTCGGACAATACACGGGTTGAAAATGCGGGAGCAAACTACGTACATTCAGTGTTTGACACCTCCATTTAATGCAATCGAACTCCAGGTGAATATGTCTATTCATCGAACTCGATTGCAAGTTTCAGTGCAGACATTTGTCAGCAATAATATTAATTCCAGGAAATATACTTTATATACTTTAATTATGTTGCAATCTAAATTTACTTAGTTAGCTCCTTTTGAATATCGCGCAAAAAGAGGTCGAATTTATCGTCGGGTGTTTGGGTTGATGACCTGTACGTAACTTCTCCCTCCTTATGATTAGAATATTCCTGAATTCGATTACTAAATTTAATCTGTATTCTTTTTTGTTGAATACATAAACATGATAATATTTCAAACATAATTAATACTACTACAATAAACATTATATTTAAATTGTATGATATATTTTTTCTAAATTCTATTTCCTTTATTTCTTTTATATATTCGACATTATTCAATATAATTTTATCAAATTTTAATGTTTCGGTAATATTGTATTTCTCATTATAATTTGGATAATAGAACCTTTGTTTCTGTATTTGTTTTATATTAGATTTATATTTGGTCAAACAAATTTAAATTACAGTTAATGAAATTTATTAAATAGTTTCCAGTAAGTTTAATATTTCTGTCGTCACATATTTGGTTTAACATAGTATGAGCATTTTTAATAAATATAGTTTCATCCTCTATAGATATGATTTCCGTTTGTTCATTTTAACGTAATTTACAATTTTGTTTGATTGTACAATTTTTGCTTTCAATTAGTTCATTCAGTGTTTTACTTTGTTTATATCTGTATGTTTTATTTCTGTATTCCAATATATATTCGTTTTCGGTATTAATTTCCAGAAAATCTTTATAAAGTACTGGTGCTAAAAACTTAAGAGATAGTGTTATATAATTTTTCGGTATTTTAATTGCAAAAACTATCATGCCATCTTGATACTTAGTAACTCCTAATTTAATTTGCTTGAATTTATAAAAATTTATTTTGTAAGTTTCAATTTCATTATTTGTAAGAATATTCGGGATGCAAAATATTACTTCTAGCTGAAACAATATTATCTTATATGAGCTCTATCTTTGATTCTATGTACTTTAGTTTAAATAACTGATCAAATTAAATTTGCTTCATTACTAAATCTCTTTCTACCTTATTAACCTGTTGTAAAATTGATTCTCTATCGCTATTAATAGTTTCTTTTAGAATTTGAAAAGTATTATTGAAGAATTCATTGATCTTAATTTGTTTATTTACTGCTGTTATTAAATTATGGGTGTTCTTTGATATAGCATCTAAATGTTTTTCTATTTCCTGTCAGTCTTCGTCGTTCATGGTTCCGAATAACAATTTTTCTGCGTTACCTACTATACTAAGTAATCCTCGTTTCTTTCTATTCTGAAAAGGTACTAACGTACTAATCTTATGTACTATATTTGTAATTTATTCGTTCAACATTAGTCTATGTTCAGGTTTTAATGGTTGCACATTTAGAGAGATATTTTTTACTAGTGCTATAATTTCGGCTGGGTTTATTACGTGAAGTATAATATCTGTTTCGTTCGTTATGATGACATCCGTCAGTTGTAGTTTAACGTATCCGTTCTGTTCGTGTATTGCCTGTACGTCAATAAACTGTTGACAATGCGTCTGTGGAGTTATTATCATCAGAAATATCCATGTCCATATTTGTAGCTGAAAATTTTGGAGGTCTCTTAATATTTGTAACGTGAATATTTTTTTAATTTCGACTTCTTGTATTTTGGTTCATGTTTATGCCTAATTGCCTTGTAATTTCTTATGAATCCCGTGGATCTCTTTTCTTCATAATCCTCCCTTGTCTTGTTTAGTTTTCTTGTTCTCTTTTCTTTTTCTCTAGCTATGTTCCGACGAACTTTTTGTATATCAACCTTATGGGTATGTGCATCTAAAGGTGTGCATTTAATAGTTGATTGAAATCTATCATTGTAATTCCTAATGGCTTTCTGTATCAAACGCTGAACTGAATAGCTATTTTTGCTAAATGACAATATTCTGAACATTTCTGCTATCGTGCTATGGAATCGCTCGATGTCAGCGTTTCCCGTGTGGCTGTTTGTTTTAGTAAGGTGTAGTGTAATACCTTCCTCTTGTAGATACTCTTTTATATGTATTGAATTGAATTCGTTATCTGCTAATATCTTGTTAGGATTTCCTGCTTTTGCAAAATGTTCTTCCAAACGATCTATAAGTGTAATTTGATTTCGATCAGTCAAATGATATGCTGATCCGAATTTTGAAAATTTGTCGACAATGGTTAAGAAACTAATTTTCCTTATGATATATGTGTCGATGTGAATTATCTGATTACAATCTAGAGGGGTTTCTGTGTAATTGAATTTTGGCTTAATTGATGTGCGTTCGTTTTTGACTGCATGACAGACTTCACATTGGTTAATCACTATTTGTATATGCTCCATTAGTTTCGGATAATAAATTCTTGTTTTTATTTGGTTATACGTTTCTTGAAAACCTAGATGTTGGCTTTCTCTAACATGGCATAGAGCTATTTGCTTTACGACCTCTACCTCTGTTTTTATATCTTGATCTCTAAAAGAACACTTCACGAAACAGAACACTTTAGAAAACATTTTCCGTATTTTTTCTTGAAGGAAATTATATTTATTGTCAGCGAGCTCTGAAAATATCCCTATCTTTCCGCTTTTGATAAATCTTCTCAATATGTCTCCTAGTCTGTTAAAATCGTGTTCAGCTATGTAAATAATTGTTTTTTCGTGAAGGATTTCGATTTCGTTTGTTTTGTTATTGGTCAGTATCAACTGCGTTTTGTACTTGTTAACAATATCCTCTAAGATTGGAATGTGATCCCTTAACTCCTCTTCTGCTGAATGTATAGTCGCATTTGATTCATTTTCTTCTAAATTAAACACAAATTCTGATAAGGATGTATTACAGTTAGGCGAAAAATTGTCTGTCTGTGGGGGCTTTGATTCCTCTCCTCTCCTTTGGCTTAACGTCCACGTTATTATGTATCCTGCTTAAAAAATCCGCAACCCTATTTTCTTTTCCTTTTATGTATTCGATCGCAAACTGATATTCCCCTAGTTTGAGTAGCCATCTTTGGTGCCTAGGAGATAGATCTTTCCCTCTATATTTAGCCTGAAGGAATTTTATTGGTTGATGGTCGGTAAAAATTTTAAATCTTAACTTTTTAACTTTTTGTAATTATTCCGTGCTCTTCCATTTCCGCGATCTGTCTCCTAACTTCTTCTTCGTGCTTCGGCGGATATCTATATAACTTGGCGTTATTTGTTGATCTGTGATTGTCCTTATCTCATGCTCTACCACCGTTGTGCTGGTTAATTTATCTCCTTCTTTAAAGAAGAGGTTATAAAGCCTGGTGACAAGTTTTTTTACTGCTTTATGTTCTTCTTTGTTTAGATGGTGTAATTTAAGGCGTTTTAGTATGTCTTCATTTATAGTTTCTTATGTATATATTTCGTTTTTTTGGAATGGGTTATTTATTATTTTTGTTCTCCTGTTATTAAATGTAATTGTCCCTAATTTTAAATCTATTTGGGTATTCAGATTATTGAGTAAATCGGTTCCTATTAAAAATTGATATTTTCTATTTCCTAGGCTTTTTATCTTCCATCTAATGAGTGCCCCTGTGGGTGTATTCAACTCTTTGGGTGCTGGTGTATGGGCTTCAAAATTGATTGAATCCTTTCCATTAATTGCTTAGTAGTGTATAGGTTTGATAGGAACTGTTTTGACTGGAATCTTGTCATCCATAATACTCAGTGACGAGCCTGTATCTATCAAAGCTAAGTATTTTTTATTGCTTATGTTTAATTCTATAGTAGGCAGTTCTTCCGAGGCTAGTTGATAAAAAACTCGGTATTGTTTACTTCCCTGGGGTTTTCTCTAGCTCCTATGATAATCAGACATACCCGATCTTTGCTATGCTACATTCTGTTCAAGGCAATTTTTGCACGAATGCATGCCGAGGTTTCCTGACATAAGGTCTTGTCTGTGTAAGTTGTTGACTTGTTCTTCTTTCTGAATATTTCCAATATCCATAGGTTCTTGCCTATTATAGTTATTTTGTTGGTAGTTTTGTCGGTACTGGCCTGAATTATTTTGTCCCTGGCCTTGATTATATCGTTGTACTGTCCTGAATTGTTAAGTCCTTGGCCTTCATTGTATCGTCTGTACTGTCCTGAATTGTTTAGTCCTTGACCGTTGTTGTATCTTCTGTTTTTTCCTGATTGGTCTGGTCCTTTAAAGTTATGCTTATTTCCTGGAGGTGTAAAAGCTCTTGGCCTGTATACTTTCTTAAATTCCTGTCTAATGCAGGAGTCTTCATATATCCTTCTTCGCATTACTGAAATAATAGTGGCTAACTCTGTTTCTTCGTATATTCTATCTAGCAAAGTACCCTGTGCTATTTCGTTCGCAGTATTTACCAAAATTGCGTCGACATTACTTAAATCTATATAATTTTCACCTCTTTAATATACGATTAGTTCGTCTGTTTGGTACTTAATGTTTTGAAGTTCTATTGCTAACTCACTCACCGAATTCACTCTTAAGTTAGTTATTTTCTTATAAATTTCGTGTGGTTCCATGTCAGGTTTGTACCGAAGCTTCAGTGTTTCCTTAATAGATGTCCAATCATCAGCTCTTGGTAGATTGATTACGGTGTTCTTAGCGTCCCCTAATATCTTCTCATAGAAAACGGTTCTGACTATGGTTCTTCTCAATTCTTCCTCTCCTATTTGGCTTAGGTAGTATTCGACGCAATTAATAAATTAATTAATTGTTACACCTCCTTATCCGGTGTATGTGGGCATGTAGCGAATTTCTTTTAAGATCCTGTCTCGATCCCCCCGGTGATCCCGCTGTTGTAGCTGTTGATATGCTTCACGTACTTGTTCCAGTTGTTGGTTTTTGAGTTCAAGCTCGGCCACAAGTTCGTTAATGTTTTCCATCCTTCTGTTGAAGTCGTGTATTTGCTGTCTGTTCATAAAGTTTCACTAACACTGATCTTTCGTTTTGTGTTTCCATGCACTAATCCTTGTCGATTTTATGTGCTTATCACTTCACTTTTAGACTTCGTTAACACTAATCTTTGTCGATTTTATGTGTTATTTGCAATTTTTCACAAAGAAGATTTGTATCACTGGATCTTCGATTTTACAAAGATCCTACCGACTGCGCCAATTGGGTATTTGGTTTCAATACAAATAAAAAAAAAACAATTTTTAATTTTTTAATACAATAACTTTATTCGGACAATACACGGGTTGAAAATGCGGGAGCAAACTACGTACATTCAGTGTTTGACACCTCCATTTAATGCAATCGAACTCCAGGTGAATATGTCTATTCATCGAACTCGATTGCAAGTTTCAGTGCAGACATTTGTCAGCAATAATACTAATTCCAGGAAATCTACTTTATATACTTTAATTATGTTGCAATCTAAATTTACTTAGTTAGCTCTTTTTGAATATCGCGCAAAAAGAGGTCGAATTTATCGTCGGGTGTTTGAGTTGCTGACCTGTACGTAACTCGTGTGATGGGCTGAAATTTTTTTTCGACTTCTTTGAGGTCCCATTTAATTTTCCATTTTTTCCCTTTTTTTTTCATTTTCAACTAAACTTGACTAAGCTACTTGGTGTTTTTATGTTTTTAATTTGTAGAGGCGAGTTTTCTGTTTTTTATTATACGGTTTAGTAATTTAAATAATTTATTCCTTTGGATTAGCTAAAACTTTAAATTGTTTACCAGATTATATTTTTATATCAAAATTGTTTGGGGGATTTCTGTTGTTACCTGGTCCACAAAACCATAACAAGTAAAATTTCTTTGAAGTTGATATGACATTTTACTAATAATATAATAATATCAATATTATTAATAATTAAAGCGAGGATTAGTTTAATTTTGGGAACTTTATTGAACCTAAGCAAACGAGTTATATTATTAATACAATATACATACAGATAGCTTTTTAGCGCTCTATTAAATTTAAATCAAAGATGACAATGTTTGCGAAAAACTAATTATAACGGCACACCGTGAATATTGGACCCAGCCAAATTTCCAGCAATTTGCACAACTTGTAAATGTCTGATTTCGCATGGAATGCCGGATGACATTATCTGGGGCCATATTAATTAGGTTACATAAGTATAAATGAAATTTATATTATTAAATGACATTATGAAATGAAGTTTTGTTTATATATTTTAATCATATATCCGATTGTAGCCTTGTTTTTATCGCAAAGCATATAAATTTCGAGTAAACTAAAAAGGATATTTGCTTTACATCTTTATTACAGATCTAAACATTTGTTGGTGAAGGACTAAATTTGCAGTGGGATATGTCTGGCGTTAGACATCGCCCTTTGGTTTCACCAGCAAATAGAGACAGTGATGATAATTTTACAGATGATGAAAGTACGCCATTAACACAAGATGTTTATGGGGGCAGGTAATAGGCAATGTTTATAACAATAATTTCATAAAATCTTATAATCAAATACATAAGTAAGAAGAATATGGTACATAATGTGAATTAATTATACAATATACCTATTATTTTATAATTTATTAAATTATAATATTTATTATATATATTATTAATTATATAATTATAATTAAAGCAAAACAGATGTTTTTTTTCAATCATCAGTGAGATTGGATTCAAGTCTGTGCCAATAAGACCAGAAGTTGTAGAAAATTCTTCTCGCGGAATTTGGCTTAACGAAGAAAATTCCAAACTATATAAAAAAAAACATAATAATTTCTGTGTGCAATTTGCTGCGCTGCTTTCTGTGCTGCGTTTTGTACGTACTATAATCTATATAGATATATATATAAATGAATGTTGGTTTTTAATACGACACTAAATATCCAAAATTGGACATCCGACTGAGCTGAATCTTTCACAGAATATGCGTCTTAGCAAAATCTCGGTAAACCACATATTGCGAATACGATCCGAAAGGTGGCGCGTTTTAAGCTAGTGTTTAAAGCAGTGAAGGGCTAATTTTGCAGTTTGATGACCTTGGATAACGATC
The DNA here is from genome assembly GCA_947095585.1 of Nephrocerus scutellatus. Lineage (NCBI taxonomy): Eukaryota > Metazoa > Arthropoda > Insecta > Diptera > Pipunculidae > Nephrocerus > Nephrocerus scutellatus. The sequence continues at coordinate 45,492,446 of OX352761.1, forward strand.
GACCTATGCTTGAGCGTGCAATCTGGATTTATTTTGAGGAGCCCGGAGCCCTTCAACGTAAATTGGGAATGTTCGTGTCCGCATAGGGCGTTTATTCGAGTGGGGTTCTGCATTCTGTACAGCCATAACGATCGACCTATGCTTGAGCGTGCAATCTGGATTTATTTTGAGGAGCCCGGAGCCCTTCAACGTAAATTGGGAATGTTCGTGTCCGCATAGGGCGTTTATTCGAGTGGGGTTCTGCATTCTGTACAGCCATTGGTTATTGTGTTCCAAATGTGCAAGAGACGTGTTATCCATGGTGGGCTTAACATTGCAAATAGTGCGGCTGTTGTTATTGAGAAGTGAGATTTCACACAAGCATCTGTCCACGTCTGCGTTTAATTTATATTGTATGTTTGGGCACAAGAAATCATCTTCCTTTATTGTTATGCATGATCTTCACTGCCTTTCCGTCAATACAAAATATTGATCTCTGTGAGCATTGACAGCTATGAGGTCACAGTTTAAGTGCTTGTGTTAACCCATTTACGTTATCTTGGTGTCATCGCCTTGATAACAATTAAAAATATTTGATCCTTGTGCATTCGCTTGGACAAGGACTTCAGCAACATTTTGATTGGTAAATTCACCTTTCAGAAATATTCTGGTGACCCCGGATACTGTAACTTGGCACAGGATCAATAAATAGAATACCGCAACTGCCAATTGATTATATATTCTGTAATCTGGCACAGAATTGGCACTGCCGTCATACAAGCAGGCCTTTTTCGGATTGGCAATACCCGCTGTCAACAAAGTGATCTTCAAGGAACATCCAGTTTAGAAAAGCAGGACAACAGTTTTCTAATCTTAAACATACGCAACAGGAATTCTGAAAATGGCAACTGCTCCAGAGGACTCGGAAATGACTTCGTTCAATCAACTAACAGCGTCCTAAGGCACAACTGGTCAAAAAGGATCCAGCTTCCAGAAAAACAGTAAATTATTATGAGGAACTCAGAAGAATAGAAGTTGCATGGTCTGAATTCGAAACCACCGACAACAAAAAAAAGGTGTCTTGAAAATATTCCAATAGACCACAAGTACTTCACCGACAAGTACCACGACAAAATATCGGAACTTACAATAAAGTACCAAGAAACGTTTAAATCATTAATGATGGAAACTTCAAAAGGGCCAACAGAAGAGACAAATCAACACTCTCCTGCCAATAAGCCCGCTGTAGCCATGAGAACAACTACAAATAACAGCGACACAACACCACCACTCTTCTCAACAAATTCCGCAATTAGAAGACAAAATGTGATGATGGGATCTCTGAAACGGTTACTCACCACACAACTGAAAGAAGGGTATAATATGGACTCATATACAAATCTTGAGAAACAAATCATAGAAAATTTTAAACTGTCATCAAATATTGCACCAGAACAAAGAGAATTTGAGCAAAACAACGTTCTACCGCCCCCCAAAATTCAATGGGGATTATCTTAAATAGAGAACATTTCATGATCTCTTTTCTCAGCTTGACGACAAACAGCGACTTCCCACGGTACAAAAGATGTGGTACCTCAAATCAAATGCCATAGGAAAAGCTGAAAAACTAATAAGTCAGCTTTCAGCTACAGCTGAAAACTATGATACAGCATGGAAATTGTTAATAGAACGGTACAACAATAAGCGGATTCTTGTCGCAACGCTAATACAGCAACTGATCGAACAACCATCAGTCGGGTCATCAGCCATCAAGCGCTGCATGACATCACACAAGAATGCTGGCATGCATTACAAAACATTGGGGTCGACACAACATCTTGGGATCCTATTTTGCTCCACCTACTAGTTAAAAAACTAGATCGTGGCATACATGTTCTTTATGAGCGATCAATAACCAGTCCAAAAGAACTTCCACAAGTCAAACATTTTTTGGCGTTTCTGGAAACCCGCTTTCAATCAGTGGAAGCAATAGGTCAGAAAGAAAAATCATCAACGAAGGTACATATATGCTTCAGCTGCTTCTCTAACCAAAACGGAAACGCATGTGCCCTTTGTAAAAATTTTACTCATCCACTATTGCGGAGTCAAAAGTTTTAACAATTAACACCTCCTGAATCAACTGTTTGAAATCGGGCCATTTAACTAAAACTTGCACCTCAAGAACATGCACGAAATGCAGCAAGAAACATAATTCACTGCTACGCCTTGAAATTGGACATCCGACTGAGCTGAATCTTTCACAGAATATGCGTCTCAGCAAAATCTCGGTAAACCACATATTGCGAATACGATCCGAAAGGTGGCGCGTTTTAAGCTAGTGTTTAAAGCAGTGAAAGGCTAAATTTGCAGTTTGATGACCTTGGATAACGATCGACCTATGCTTGAGCGTGCAATCTGGATTTATTTTGAGGAGCCCGGAGCCCTTCAACGTAAATTGGGAATGTTCGTGTCCGCATAGGGCGTTTATTCGAGTGGGGTTCTGCATTCTGTACAGCCATTGGTTATTGTGTTCCAAATGTGCAAGAGACGTGTTATCCATGGTGGGCTTAACATTGCAAATAGTGCGGCTGTTGTTATTGAGAAGTGAGATTTCACACAAGCATCTGTCCACGTCTGCGTTTAATTTATATTGTATGTTTGGGCACAAGAAATCATCTTCCTTTATTGTTATGCATGATCTTCACTGCCTTTCCGTCAATACAAAATATTGATCTCTGTGAGCATTGACAGCTATGAGGTCACAGTTTAAGTGCTTGTGTTAACCCATTTACGTTATCTTGGTGTCATCGCCTTGATAACAATTAAAAATATTTGATCCTTGTGCATTCGCTTGGACAAGGACTTCAGCAACATTTTGATTGGTAAATTCACCTTTCAGAAATATTCTGGTGACCCCGGATACTGTAACTTGGCACAGGATCAATAAATAGAATACCGCAACTGCCAATTGATTATATATTCTGTAATCTGGCACAGAATTGGCACTGCCGTCATACAAGCAGGCCTTTTTCGGATTGGCAATACCCGCTGTCAACAAAGTGATCTTCAAGGAACATCCAGTTTAGAAAAGCAGGACAACAGTTTTCTAATCTTAAACATACGCAACAGGAATTCTGAAAATGGCAACTGCTCCAGAGGACTCGGAAATGACTTCGTTCAATCAACTAACAGCGTCCTAAGGCACAACTGGTCAAAAAGGATCCAGCTTCCAGAAAAACAGTAAATTATTATGAGGAACTCAGAAGAATAGAAGTTGCATGGTCTGAATTCGAAACCACCGACAACAAAAAAAGGTGTCTTGAAAATATTCCAATAGACCACAAGTACTTCACCGACAAGTACCACGACAAAATATCGGAACTTACAATAAAGTACCAAGAAACGTTTAAATCATTAATGATGGAAACTTCAAAAGGGCCAACAGAAGAGACAAATCAACACTCTCCTGCCAATAAGCCCGCTGTAGCCATGAGAACAACTACAAATAACAGCGACACAACACCACCACTCTTCTCAACAAATTCCGCAATTAGAAGACAAAATGTGATGATGGGATCTCTGAAACGGTTACTCACCACACAACTGAAAGAAGGGTATAATATGGACTCATATACAAATCTTGAGAAACAAATCATAGAAAATTTTAAACTGTCATCAAATATTGCACCAGAACAAAGAGAATTTGAGCAAAACAACGTTCTACAGCCCCCCAAAATTCAATGGGGATTATCTTAAATAGAGAACATTTCATGATCTCTTTTCTCAGCTTGACGACAAACAGCGACTTCCCACGGTACAAAAGATGTGGTACCTCAAATCAAATGCCATAGGAAAAGCTGAAAAACTAATAAGTCAGCTTTCAGCTACAGCTGAAAACTATGATACAGCATGGAAATTGTTAATAGAACGGTACAACAATAAGCGGATTCTTGTCGCAACGCTAATACAGCAACTGATCGAACAACCATCAGTCGGGTCATCAGCCATCAAGCGCTGCATGACATCACACAAGAATGCTGGCATGCATTACAAAACATTGGGGTCGACACAACATCTTGGGATCCTATTTTGCTCCACCTACTAGTTAAAAAACTAGATCGTGGCATACATGTTCTTTATGAGCGATCAATAACCAGTCCAAAAGAACTTCCACAAGTCAAACATTTTTTGGCGTTTCTGGAAACCCGCTTTCAATCAGTGGAAGCAATAGGTCAGAAAGAAAAATCATCAACGAAGGTACATATATGCTTCAGCTGCTTCTCTAACCAAAACGGAAACGCATGTGCCCTTTGTAAAAATTTTACTCATCCACTATTGCGGAGTCAAAAGTTTTAACAATTAACACCTCCTGAATCAACTGTTTGAAATCGGGCCATTTAACTAAAACTTGCACCTCAAGAACATGCACGAAATGCAGCAAGAAACATAATTCACTGCTACGCCTTGAAATTGGACATCCGACTGAGCTGAATCTTTCACAGAATATGCGTCTCAGCAAAATCTCGGTAAACCACATATTGCGAATACGATCCGAAAGGTGGCGCGTTTTAAGCTAGTGTTTAAAGCAGTGAAAGGCTAAATTTGCAGTTTGATGACCTTGGATAACGATCGACCTATGCTTGAGCGTGCAATATGAATTTATTTTGAGGAGCCCGGAGCCCTTCAAAGTAAATTGGGAATGTTCGTGTCCGCATAGGGCGTTTATTCGAGTGAGGTTCTGCATTCTGTACAGCCATTGGTTATTGTGTTCCAACTGTGTAAGTGACGTGTTATCCATAGTGGGCTTAACATTGCAATTAGTGCGGCTGTTGTTATTGAGAAGTAAGATTTCACGCAAGCATCTGTCCGCGTCTGCGTTTAATTTATATTGTATGTTTGGGCACAAGAAATCATCTTTCTTTATTGTTATGCATGATCTTCACTGCCTTTCCGTCAATACAAAATATTGATCTCTGTGAGCATTGACAGCTATGAGGTCACTGCATGGTCGAATCGCAACCATTATGTTGTTTATTGGCGTTGGAATTGGATGTGATTTAAAAAGTTCGAAAGTCTCTGGATCACATAAATGGATGGTTATGTGAAAGATGACATGGTCGTTGGCCACTCTACTCTTACATTCATTATATTGTAAAGTTCTAGGAGGTTGTCTTGGCTGACCGACAACCGTAGGGATGTCGAAAGGTGATTTCTTACTTGTACTATTCCTGATTGAAATTGTGATAACAACATTGGGCTGACTTTTTCGTGTTTCTGCTGCGACTATTGTAGTTTGAATTCGATGTAGTCTTGCTGATATGATGGAAAGTTGAACTGATAGTGACAAACTAATTTCAACTAAATTTGTTTGGTGACTTTCCCTTTTCTAGGTTGTCGAATTTCTCCTTCATCTTGCGTTCATCTTGTTTGAATACATTGAGCGTAGCATCAATAATTGATGTTTGATTCTTGAGCAGCTGTTTAAAGATGCCTTCGTTTTCTTTGATGGAGTTGATGGTGTTAGACATATGTTCTGCGAATTTTTAATCTAAGACACCGGACAGCGAATTAGCGATTTTGCCGACAAAGTTTACAGCGTAACGTTTGACTCTTGCCTTTTAAAAGAATGTTTTCATCCTTTAAGTCTGCTAATCCGAATTCAAGGGTTCGTAGTGCATTAATGCAAGTTGCCGTATGATTTATGAGCTTGCATAAATGCTGCAGAGCTCTAGTTCCATTGGTGAAAGAAGCCATCCAATATGGTTGTAGTTCGTAGTAGGTTATAATATTCCATTAGGATCGTGATGCTCGCGTGTTTCTAATTCCTTAGAAGTGTAAAACGATTTTTGATTCAAACTCTGTTATTCCACTTTCCACTTTTATTTTTTGGCATTTCATCAGAGGGCTGTGTTTCGCAATTGTCGGTTGATGTCGTAGCCTGGTGATTTGGTTGTTGTTCACATTTTTCATTCTCGTCGCTGAGGCTAGGAAGTGGTGCCAGATATCGAACTGCTCGTTCTGCTTTAAACACTAGCTTAAAACGCGCCACCTTTCGGATCGTATTCGCAACATGTGGTTTACCGAGATTTTGCTAAGACGCATGTTCTGTGAAACATTCAGCTCAGTCGGATGTCCAATTTTTGTTAAAAACCAACAGACATTCATATATATATATATATTATAGTACGTACAAAACGTAGATCAGAAAGCAGCGCAGCAAATAGCGCACAGTAATTATTATGTTCTGCGAGCAGAATTTGGCTTAACGAAGAAAATTCCAAACTATATAAAAAAAAACATAATAATTACTGTGTGCTATTTGCTGCGCTGCTTTCTGTGCTGCGTTTTGTACGTACTATAATCTATATATATATATATAAATATGAATGTCTGTTGGTTTTTAATACGACACTAAAAATCAAAAATTGGACATCCGACTGAGCTGAATCTTTCACAGAATATGCGTCTTAGCAAAATCTCGGTAAACCACATATTGCGAATACGATCCGAAAGGTGGCGCGTTTTAAGCTAGTGTTTATAGCAGTGAAGGGCTAAATTTGCAGTTTGATGACCTTGGATAACGATCGACCTATGCTTGAGCGTGCAATCTGGATTTATTTTGAGGAGCCCGGAGCCCTTCAAAGAATGTGCGAGTCCGCATAGGGCGTTTATTCGAGTGGGGTTCTACATTCTGTACAGCCATTGGTTATTGTGTTCTAATTGTGTAAGTGACGTGACGCTACATGATGGTGCCATTTTTGAACACTGAACGAGGGTAAGCTACTGCTCCACACGCCTTTTTCAGATGCGTCGGTGAAAATGTGTAATTGGGTGGCTTCTGGAACTCTTCCTTTAAAGATGTGCCTTTATATTTGAAGTGTTTTTAATACGTTTAAGTGCGAAATGAGAGCCATTTTGTGTGCAATTCTTCAGGTAGCGATTGATCCCAGTCCAGTTTTAACTCCCACAACTTCTGGATAAAAGTTGGCTGTTACCACTATGGAAGAAAGGATTTCTAATGGGTTGAAAAGTCTTGCAAGGTCTGGTGTGACAGTGCGTTTAGTAACCCTTTTGACCGCTTCGAGGTTCACTTTAACGCATAACTTGTCGTCCTTCGGGATCCATGTGAGTCCTTATGTTTTTATGGAGTCAGCTTTTGTCCCTTCAGAATCTAAATTTACTTCTAAATTCTTTTGAGGGATGTTTAGGAGTAATTGTGGGTGGTTTGCACACCATTTTCGTAATTTAAAACCACTTTCTTTAATGATCTGTGTTAGTTGTTCTTGTAATTGTATTGCAATCACCAAACTATCTACTCCGCCGCGGCCGTCATCCACATAGAAATTCTCTTGAAGAAATTGCGCAGCCAGCGGGTAACGAACGGTGTTCTCTTTTGCCAGTTGTTGTAAACACTTGGTCGCTAAATACGAAGCAGACCTTGTGCCATAAGTAGCCGTGTTGAGCTGGTAGTACACTATTGGCTTGGCGGCATCTTTTCTCCAGATAATGAGTTGAAATTGGCGATCTTCGGGTGAGATGAAGACTTGTCAATATATATTTTTTCGACATCTGTGGTAAAGACGAATCTTGGAAATCGAAATCTTAGCTGTATAGAGAATAGTTCGCTTTGCACTGTCGGTCCTGTATACATCAGCTCGTTTAGTGAATGTCCTGAAGATGTTTTGGCGGATGCATCGAACACTACGCGGAGCTGTCGGGTCTTAACACGCAGTGGTGTGGAATGAAGTAGTTTGGTGAGATGACTGCATCTGGTAATATTTTTGTCCTATGCCCCATTGATTCGTATTTATCCATAAACTTAAAGTATTCAGTCTTTAATAATAATATTCGGCGCGACAGACCATTTCGGTCCTAGGCCTAGCTTCTCGCAACCATTCGTGTTGAGAATGTTTATTTTGGCACACAAATGGAAGGGACCTACAATTTAAGGCCGGATCCGAACGGCGAATTGAGAAGCTTTCCGTGACAAGTTATTACTCTCGGAACGTTTGTTAAGCATTCGCGAGAGGTGTGACACCGTGAAAAATAATCTGGTTCGAACCACGAACCCCCTCCTCAGTAGCCATGCTCATTTGCACTGAGCCACGGCGCCCTTTCAACCTTTACTTCGGGATTTTTCTGGAGTCGACGCTCGAGCGAGAGAAATCTGTTAAGAGCAATTCCGTGTGAATCGCCTGACACATTAGGGCTTTGTTGAAATGGTATTTTCACTATGAATCGATTTTCATGGTTTTTGATGGTGTGTTGCGCGAAGTGTTCTTCACATTGCCTTTCTGCCATGAAGAGATTTTTTCATCCAATTCCCATAAGCGAGCTATGGAAAGCTCGAGACTTTCATCTGTTGTGCATTCCCCGCATGCTGCATTTGTGGAGTTTTCTTCTTGAAGTTTTCCTGAGACAACCCATCCGAACATGGCGTTTTGTAATATTGGAAGTCATTTTGGTAATTTAATTTGTCCAATTGATAGAAGCTGATGATAATGTTCTGCACCCAATAATATATCGCGCGGTCGGCGCAATTAAAGGCTGGATCTGCTAGCATGAGATTTTTGGGTAGTGACCATTAATCTGTGTTGATGAATTGCGATGGTTGCGGCGAAATGACGCGAGACAGTACAAGTGCTTTAAGTCGTGTTGAAAAGCCATTAATGCGAGACTGTAATGCCACGTTGATTCGATGCTGTGTTTTGGTGTTAGTTGCTCCATTTCCATTAATGTTTACAGAGGATGGCTGCATTAAAATACCAAGTCGTTTTACTAGACGCTCAGTGACAAAATTGACTTGAGAACCTGAGTCCAGTAAAGCACGACTTCTGTTTGTTCGCTCTTTACATTTACTACTGCTGTGCTGAGTAGAACGTATGAATGAATGATTATTGTTTATTGGCTGCAGCGAGTGAAGCGGCTTCTGATTCATTTGGCGAACAAGTAATTGGTGAAGTGGTTGATTGCGTATCTTTTTTAGATATTGCTGTTGAAGCTGATGATGTCCACTTGGAGTTGTGTCTATTACCTATATGATACTTGATTTAATGAATTGCTTGCGTTTTCAAGGTGTAGCAGTGAATATGTTTCTTGTTGCATTTCGTGCATGATATTGAGGTGCAAGTTTTAGTTAAATGGCCCGATTTGATTCAGGAGGTGTTAATTGTTAAAACTTTTGACTCCGGAATAGTGGTTTTGGACTGGTTATTGATCGCTCATAAAGAACATGTATGCCACGATCTAGTTTTTTAACTAGTAGGTGGTGCAAAATAGGATCCCAAGATGTTGTGTCGACCCTAATGTTTTGTAATGCATGCCAGCATTCTTGTGTGATGTCATGCAGCGCTTGATGGCTGCTGCTGATGACCCGACTGATGGTTGTTCGATCAGTTGCTGTATTAGCGTTGCGACAAGAATCCGCTTATTTTTGTACCGTTCTATTAACAATTTCCATGCTGTATAATAGTGTTCAGCTGTAGCTGAAAGCTGACTTATTAGTTTTTCAGCTTTTCCTATGGCATTTGATTTGAGGTACCACATCTTTTGTACCGTGGGAAGTCGCTGTTTGTCGTCAAGCTGAGAAAAGAGATCATGAAATGCTCTCCATTTAAGATAATCCCCATTGAATTTTGGGGAGCGGTAGAACGTCGTTTTGCTCAAATTCTCTTTGTTCTGGTGCAATATATGATGACAGTTTAAAATTTTCTATGATTTGTTTCTCAAGATTTGTATATGAGTCCATATTATATCCTTCTTTCAGTGGGTCATGACTGCTTTCCCATGTTAAAAATGCAAATGTTGGATTTGATCCCACAGCTTTTCCTTGAGATTCATACTTGTTGCATACATACAGAGATCCCATCATCACATTTTGTCTTCTAATTGCGGAATTTGCTGAGAAGAGTGGTGGTGTTGTGTCGCTGTTATTTGTAGTTGTCCTTATGGCTACAGCGGGCTTATTGGCAGGACAGTGTTGATTTGTCTCTTCTGTTGGCCCTTTTGAAGTTTCCATCATTGATGATTTAAATGTTTCTTGGTACTTTATTGTAGGTTCCGATATTTTGTCGTAGTACTTGTCTGTGAAGTACTTGTCTGTGAAGTACTTGTGGTCTATTGGAATATTTTCAAGACACCGTATTTTGTTGTCGGTGGTTTCGAATTCAGACCATGCAACATCTATTCTTCTGAGTTCCTTATAATAATTTACTGTTTTTCTGGAAGCTGGATCCTTTTTGACCAGTTGTGCCTTAGGACGCTGTTAGTTAATTGCACGAAGTCATTTCCGAGTCCTCTGGAGCAGTTGCCATTTCAAAATTCCTGTTGCGTATGTTGAAGATTAGAAAATTGTTGTCCTGCTTTTCTAAACTGGATGTTCCTTGAAGATCGCTTTGTTGACAGCGGGTGTTGCCAATCCGAAAAAGGCCTGCTTGTATGACGGCAGTGCCAATTCTGTGCCAGATTACAGAATATATAATCAGTTGGCAGTTGCGGTATTCTATTATTTGATCCTGTGCCAAGTTACAGTATCAGGGGTCACCAGAATATTTCTGAAAGGTGAATTTATCAATCAAAATGTTGCTGAAGTCCTTGTCCAAGTGAATGCACAAGGATGAAATATTTTTAATTGTTATCAAGGCGATGACACCAAGATAACGTAAATGGGTTAACACAAGCACTTGTAATTGATTAGCTGGCGAGTTTAAAGAAATAAACACTCCAATGAATAATTCTTTCTCTTTTATTAAAAATATTGCTTCTTAAATACTAAGTTATTGCAGATTCTTTTAATTATATTTCGCTTACATTGCTAAATGTGCAATACTAATTATTGCTGATTCTTATGATTTTATTTCGCTTAAATTGCTAAATGTGCAATGTTAACTTAATTTTTGTTTGTTTTTCTTTTGCTGTAGTTCGTTGCACATGCGATGAATTTCGCAATGTGCAATGACCTACAGGTGAAATAAATCACTTACATAACGAATTATGTTATACATACGTATCTACATATGAAAGAATTTCTCTGTGAAGGTTTAAACAATACCTATATATTAAAATTTAAGCAAAACAGATATTTTTTTTTCCAACCAACAGTTAGATTGGATTCAAGTCTGTGCTAACAAGATTATAAGTTGTAAAAAATTATGTTCTCGGAATTTGGCTTAATGAAGAAAATTCCAAAATATATATAAAAAAAACTGCGAGATATCAATGTCAATGTCTTTTAAATAGTAATTTCTGAATTTCTTTGGTTCCCAGAGCTAACATAGATAGAAAAATCTAATAAATATTTTGTTGATTAAGCACAGTATGGATTTTTGAAAATACAAAAATGCAAAACTTTAAATTAAGCTTATATTTGATGAAAACAAAAACTATATATTGATTCGAAACTAGCGATTTGTGAAAACTAACTCGATGTTCATGCTCGTCTTCTTTAACCGTCATGATGATGACCATACCATATATTGCGTCATACCGCGGACTCTTTGGTAGAACTTCCGCGCCTGGTGTGGTCCTTGCTCTCTGTAATGTTCTAGTTCACGGACGAGATTCTTCTCCCTGGCTGCTTTCTTTCGTCGTTTTTTTCTGTTTTTTTCTTGTCTGCTGAGCTCTTTATATTCATCTTCGCTTGCCCGCGTTCTATGAGATTGTTGCATTGCTCGGGACGCAACATTCTTACGTTCAGTCGCTACCTTACATTCGTCATCGAACCAGTCGTTCCGATCTCTACGACTACTGCCTAAGATAGAGTCAGCAGTACTAATGACAGTATTCTTAAGGCTTGTCCATTTCTCTTATAAGCCCGACATTTCAGCCCCAGGACGAGTCCTACCGCTTGACCGAAGTTGTTTCTGGTCTATTCGTTGCGAATCCGCTTCGCGGATGCAGTCTTTCGTGATGATGCAATCCGCGCTCGGGGACCACACCAACAAGATAGTGGTCCGAGTCGACGTTGGCACCTCGGTAAGTTCGTCATCAGGTTTGAGTTGTGGCGGCAGTCTGTCAATACGTGGTCTATCTGTGGCTCCATCAGGCGATACCTAGGTAGCTTTGTGGATATTTTTACGCGCAAGCCTTGTACTCGCAACGACAAAATTATTGCTTGCTGCCATCTTTATGACTCGTCCATTGTCATTAGTGTTCTCGTGTAAGCTATGGCTGCCAATGTATTGCCTGAATACTGGCTCCCTACCTATTTTAGCATTCATATCCCCCAGAATCATTTTGACATCATACTGAGGGCAGACATGGAGTTTCCGTTCGACTGATTCAAAGAATTCTTCTTTTTCATTATCTGGGGAATCCTCTGTAGTTGCGTGAACGTTTACGAAGCTTTTGTTTTTTAATCTGCCCCGCGCGCGAGTGGTGCATAGCCGTTCGTTAATTGGTTTAAAGGCGAGCAAATTTATTCTTGCATGACAGCTGTAATATAAGTCATGTTCTGATTTTTGTAAGACAGCATTCCCTGTCCATCGCATCTCCTGGATTGCAGTTATGCCAGTCTTATATTTAGACAGGGTATCGGCCAGCTGCTGTGAAGCTCGAGCTCTAGTCAGTGACCGTACGTTCCATGAGAAAATTCTTAAATTGTTAAGCCGTTTTCGTTGCCGTGGTCGTCGTCGTTCATCAGTGTATCCGAGGCTGATTTTGGGTTCCGTAATAATAATTTTTTACGGGCGAGGTTATTGGACTCGCGCCGACCTTACTTTGATGGGACTAGCCCGATCATTCAGCTTTTCCTGCATTGGAGAAAAATTACCGGCGGCCACCACGTGGAGGTTTGATCGCACTTCAGAGATAGTTACGGCCACCTGCAATTCTAGAGCATTCTGTGTTATTACCCCTATTCTGCTGATGGCTGACCGCCGAATGATCTATAGTTCCTATTAAATATATACATAGTGTGAGTGAAAATTTTTCATTGAACGAATATCAGCAATGGATAAGTATTGTGATAAGCAATTATCCCAAAAAAGGCAGACAAACCAATGGAGAAAGCGTATATACCTGCAACAGAAGACAAACCAAAAGTGTTGTTTGACGACAAGGTGAAAGCTATTTCCAAGAATACCTTAGAGCAAAAGCGCAAAGGCTTAGACGTCAAGACTGAAGAAAACAGTAAAACTTAAATGAGGAGATACCAGAAGTTCCCAAAAAACAAGTAGATCCAGTAATTGAAAAGAACTGTGCTAAGCATTTTAAAAACACTCTCAAGACCCCACTTTAGATCACTTAAAAAAAGCCCCCTCAAGACTCCACTCACGACCATCTCAAAATCACCTAAAGATCCCCCCAAGACAACCCAAAGAAACCCTAGAAACCTTCTTAAGACCCCCTCAAGACTTCACGCACGACACTCCAGACCCCTAAGGACCTCCCCTTGACCCCACTAAAGATCACACAAAACCCAATCGGGGCCCCCTTAAAGACTACTTAAAGATTCTCTGAATATCACCTCAAGACCCCGTTAAGACCATGTTACTACCCCCATTGATACTCCCTCAAGACCCCCTCAAACCGCACTTAAGATTCCCTTAAGACCCACTTAAAACACTCTCAAGACTACCTAAACCCTTTGTCTAGACTACATTCATGACCCTCTTAAAATCCCCTCAAGACCCATTTTAAACCCCCTTAAGACCCCCACTAAACCCTTTACTTAAGACACTCCCAAAATCCCCTCGGGTTCCTCTCAAGACCACCTAAAGACCCTCTTAAAACCCCACTAAATATCCCCAGAAAACCCCCGCGGGACTCCCTTCAAGACTACCTAAAGACCCTCAAAATCAGCTCAATACCCCGTTAAGACCACGTTACTACCCCCATCAATACTCCCTCAAGACCCCTCAAACCCCTTAAAGGTTCCCTTAAGACACCCTCAAAACAGTCTTAAGACCACCTAAAAACTACTTAAGGTTCCACTCACGACCCTCTTAAAATCCCCCCAAGACCATCTTAATACCCCCTCAAAGCCCCCAAGACTCCCTCAAGACTACGTTACGACCCCCTTCAGAACCCCACTCAAGGCTCTCTCAAACTCTCCTCATAACCCCACAAAACTCCCTAAATACCATTTAAAGTCTCCGCCTTCAAACCCTCAATACGACTCTCAAGACCCTTCAAGAACCCCCTCAAGACTCCCTCAAGACCCACTAAAGTCCACCCTCAAGACAGCCTCAAGCCCTTTAATACTCCCTTAACATCATCTCAAGAAACCCTCAAAAGTACCCCAAAAGCCAATCAACATCCCATTAAAAACCCTCTTTAAACTCCCTCAAGCCCCCTCTAAACCCACTTAAGGCCTCATTATGACTCACCTCAAAACCCACCTTAATATCTACCTGAAGACCACCACCAAAAACGCGTACGAGACTTACTCCCAGACACAGGCACAGGCAAGTTAATATAAAAGCACTTAAAAATCTATATATATAACATGTTAGCTAATAAAAATACATTTTTAATATAAAACGAGTATTGTGCGTAGTAGTTTGCTTTGAACTGAAACAAATTACAAACTAGTGTTGAATTAATTGTTTTTAATTTTTTTTTTGAGATTTGTTGTCTTTTTTGTGATTTGTCAATATTCATCCAGTTCTGAGCTATCTACAAGTTTCAAGTCTCTAGATTACTGGGAAGTTAGTTTAAAATCAATTACAAAATTCCACCCGAACAGACAGACAGGGGGGGGGTGATCGATATTAGTGTCGATTCTATAGTTTTCGGTGTCGCTGAGTTGAATGGTGATGGTAAGATAGCTCTTGGGGTGATGGTGGGGGGATGACCGATATTAGTGCTGATTCTATAGTTTTCGAGGTCGTTGATGTGAATGGTAATGGTAAGACACCTCTAGGGTGATGGGGTCTCTACTTTGGGGGGGGGGGAGGGTTGCTCGATATTAGCGTCGATTGAATTGTGATGGTAAGATAGCATTAGGGGGATGGGGTCGATAACTGATATAGATGACCGATGTTAGTGTCCATTCTATAGTTTTCGGGGTCACTGAGATGAATAGTGTTGGTAGGACACTCCTATGGGTAAGTTGTATCCCCGGACGAGGGAGAATGACCGATATTAGTGTCGATCCCATAGTTTTCGGGTTCTCTGAGATTGAGATGAGATAAATAGTATTGTTTAGAATGGTACTCGGCGACCGGTTGGATTTGGGGGTGAGGACATTGTCTCTCCTACATCAAATTGGAAAAGATGGATTAGTAGCCGTGTATTATGGAAATATAAAATTGACATCGATTTTTGAAATTAGCCGCAGAACTAATAACTTCCACTTATCTGGCTGTTTCTCAAAACTATCTTATTTTAAACCGGTTGCGAGAAGGGGCTATTCTTGCTGCTAAAAATGGAGACACCCACGAAACAAGCAATCAAATACTTGCCATGTTAATAGCCGTAGTCACTGAATATAAGTGTATCGATACCGTTGTAGATACTGATTAGGAAGGTAATTATCTAACTGAGTTCCTAAACTTACTTGATTCGTCTGGATTACCACCACATCGTTTTTTACTTACAGTGGGATCTCCAATTATTTTATATGGAATCACGACTCGTCAAAACTTTGCAACGGCACAATGTGCGTAAAAAAGTTGCTGGGCAATACAATTGAAGTGACTGTCTTGACAGAACAGTGTGAAACAGTTTTTATACCGATCGACGGATCTACCTTTTAAATTCAAGAGATTGAAATTTCCAGTAAGTACGGGATATCAGCTAGTAGCGTATATTACTCGCTGAAAAGTCGTATCCTCGTTAGATTGCTTCAACTCGCAGGATAACTTGCACTTTCCTAGCTCGTTATGTATATTCTTCTTTCTTTCCTTTACTCCGCGGGGGAGCATAGAGCTTCTACATACGCCCGCCAACGAATTCGATTTATTGCCTGAGGTTTCAAAAGACGCCACTCTGTCGCCTGGGATCTTGGTTGCTTTTATGTAGGTATATATATTTTATGTATATACTTTTGCACAAGTTTGTTATGACCGGCACAACCACTGCATCCCTGACCACACACAGCCTTGCTTCACTCTACACACATCTGCTTTTGATAAATCTCTTACTTTATGTCACCCTTTACCTGTCAGATTGCCGTTACACTCGTGCACCGAATTTCTGAATTCACATCCACCACTAATCTGCAGAGTACGTACGGATGGCTGGTGTTTGTCATAAGAAAACGATCGAGATGCGATAAAGGCACTGTGATCCTTAATGCATTTCGAGTTTGGAGCACAGCACGCAGCTCACAAATGCCGATACAATACTATACTATACACACAATACAATACTGAAATACAAATTGATGCCGTCGTACTATTGGTGGATCGTAACAAGCCAATGCTATTGGTTGATCGATCCATCCAAAATATTATAAAAGACCACTGATATGAGAACTAACAAATTTGGTGGCAGCGGTGGAATGCACCAAAAAGGAAATTTAAAAAAATTCCGGTGGGATTCTTACAAAATAAAATATTTTAAGTAATCCAAATAAAATTAAGTGAAATCTTTATAAAGTGTAGATCCGGCTACAACAAGGGAAACAAAACAATTTTTTGTTTAAAAAGAGCTAATAATAAATTTTTAAAAAAAAAAAACTTAAGACAAGACAAAGCAAAATATTGTGTCGTGCAATAAACAAGTCACAGAGAGTGCATAGTTAAAATTTGAAAACTTTCCTAATAAATTCAAGAAATTTTCCCGTGCACTTGTTTGTTGTTTGTTAAAAAAAGAAAATTAAAAACAGTAGCAAGAGAAAAGCAGCACCCGCCAAACTGTCATGTAAAAGCTTTTGCCTATTTTGGGTTTTTATGATTTTCTTTTCTCCTTCTTTTCGAATCTGTTGCACATCCTGGATGGTTTGATTGAGTTCCACTCCCTGTACGAGAGCATCTTGTAGAGGATCCCTAGGAACACAATAAAAAGGGTTAAAATCTATTATTTTTTTACTTATTCTTAAATAATTATTATATATATTTTTTTATTGATTTGTAAAGAGTAAAGGGTTATTCTCGTTTGCGTAAGTTTCGATTTCAAGTATAACAAAATAAAATAATGAAACTTTGCAAAGTAAACCGAATTTTATTAAATTTTTAATTGGTGATCCTTCTTCTACGGACGACTGATTCGTAATATTTTCATGGCTGATTTCTCCTGTCATGTAAAAGCTTTTGCCTATTTTGGGTTTTTATGATTTTCTTTTCTCCTTCTTTTCGAATCTGTTGCACATCCTGGATGGTTTGATTGAGTTCCACTCCCTGTACGAGAGCATCTTGTAGAGGATCCCTAGGAACACAATAAAAAGGGTTAAAATCTATTATTTTTTTACTTATTCTTAAATAATTATTATATATATTTTTTTATTTTTCAATTTCAAGTATAACAAAATAAAATAATAAAACATTGCAAAGTAAACCGAATTTTATTAAATGTTTAATTGGTGATCCTTCTTCTACGAACACCTGATTCGTAATATTTTCTTGGCTGATTTCTGCTGTCATGTAAAAGCTTTTGCCTATTTTGGGTTTTTATGATTTTCTTTTCTCCTTCTTCCACTTCCTTCTAGTACTAGAGCATCTTGTAGAGGATCCCTAGGAGTATACATTGTATACCCCATCATCAATTGATGCGCCGGTTTGCCAGTTGCCTCATTGTGGGTGTTATTGATTCCCCCTTGGACGATTTTAACTTTCTAATCCCATTTATTTTCTTCCATAACAGCTGATAAAAGAGCATGGAGGATGGTCCGGCTAAAACGCCCGAGGAGTTTTCGCCGCCTTCAATACGTGCTGGATTGAGTGATTTTTCGCGTATTCTTTAAATGTATTGGTTGTGAAGGCGGTTCCACTGTCAGATATAATGCGACGTGGAGAGCCGAATATTTAAAAAAACATCTGTTAGAAAATTGAGAACTGGCTTTGTCTGAATCCACAGGAACAAGGGTTATAGTCGTATCTTAGTTCTACATACCGAATTTCATACGACTCGCTTGAGAAATAGCTTGATCCACAAAAACCCAGACCCTATTGGCCAAATCCCAGAATTTCCATAGGAACAAGTCTTATAGTAGCATCTTAGTCGTACATACCGAATTTAATACGAATCGCTTGGGAAATGGCTTAGTCCACAAATTTCCAGATTGGCCAGATTTCCATAAAAAAAAATTTACACCAGCCACACGCGTCACACGCGCCTCACGGACAAGTGCCCCATGTTGTTCTAAAACTAGCTTCACTTAATTCTGACTATTAGAAGCCGAGATATACGAGTTCCTTCCCATTACAATAGACACAAAATCTAATCTATTCTGATATGCGAGTGACTACACACACCCGTGTATGTATATTTAGTTGCAATTCAGTTTAAAGGCGAATTCGTCTTAGAAGCCTAATAGTATGCAACGTTACATAAGCGATTTCTGGACTGAAAAACCCACATTTTTTACTTTGCAAACGTTCAGGTATAAAAAATATCAATAGCGAAGCGTAGATTGAGTAGTTTTTTCAGTTTTATCAGGGGTAGTAACCCCTATGAATGAAAAAATTACGCTGTTGCAAGCCAAGCGCTAACCAATTACTTTAAAACCATCCCACCCCAGTCCCATCAAATTTTGACTGGTAGAAGCCGAGATATACGACACGACAAACAAACGTACACCCGTAAAAACGAACAAACGTACAAATGTACACACGTTCGCTAAAAAATTTCCATGTCCTCTGAATATAAGCTTTGCCCTTCGGGCTCGCAATACCCGCAATCTCATTTAAAGCGTGGAAACTAAACCAATGATTACCTGCACAAGAATCAAATACCACTGAAATGGTAATTAGCTAAAAGTCCAATGAAAGTCACGAAACATCTATATTCGTTTTAAATAGTATATTACACAACGAGCAAGGAAAGTGGAGTTTATCGTGCAGGATGAGCACTTTTCTGCGAGTAAAGTACGCTGTTTTCCACACGACCAAACCGGTTTTTCTGCTAAACCGATTATGCACAATGCAAAATTACTCTGAGAATGTATGTTCGCTGTGACTGCATTAAATAACAAAAGTATTTTATATGATAAAATAACTCGAGTGTGTAAAGGCTACTTTCGAAGCAAGGCTATAGTGTATTAAACAGTCACTTTGGTCTATGGGCGTGTGAAATAGTATATTACAGAACGAGCAAGGAAAGTGGAGTTTATCGTGCGAGGTCGAAGCTCGTAGGAAGAGGTCGGCAATCTAACGGGCACGATGAGCACTTTTCTGCATGTCATGTACGCTATTTTTCACGCGTCCAAACCGGTTTTTCTGCTAAATCGAGAGAGAGAAGCATCTCCATCTGGCCACTTGACCCTCTGGTTCCCTGAACTGCATTAACCAATTGAGTGCTGCATGGTCAGCTCGAAGAAGGAATTCCTGACCGTATAAGTACTTGTGGAAGTGTTTGACGCTATTGACAAGCTAGCAATTCCCTTCGCGTCACGCAGTAGTTCATCTCAGGCTTAGAAAGCGAACGGCTGTAGTACGCTATAACACGCTCCTTTCCTTCTTGATTCTGCGATAGAACCGCTCCTATTTCCGTATACGCGCGTCAGTGTGCAGGATGAAGAGTTCTCCTGCCTGTGGATATGCCAAAATTGGAGAACGACACAGCTTTCCCTTCAGCAAATCAAATGATTTTTGGTGCTCGCTAGACCATTGGAACTTTTGGTTCTTCTCAGTAAGGCGATGAAGGCTTCGTGCAACATCTGTTAGGCACAAACCGTCGATAGTAAGAGCATAGCCCCAGAAAACTTCGCACCTCATGTAAATTCTTTGGTACCGGCCATTCGTTAACAGCTTCCAACTTCTTGGGATCCGTGCGTACTCCTTGACTGGATACAATGTGGCCCAAATAATTCACTTCATTTTTGAAAAGGCTACATTTTAGCGGACTCAGCTTCAATCCTGCAGCTTTAATGGTTTCCAAAAATTGCCGAAGATTATTCACGTGCTCATTAAATGTACGACCAAAACCAATAATGTCATCCAAATAGACTAGACATGTCTCCCAACTAAGGCCTCGCAAAACATGTTCCATCAACCACTCGAACGTAGCAGGACCATTGCTTAAACCAAACGGCATAACAGAAATTGATACAAGCCGTCTCCCGCAGTAAATGCTGCCTTCTCCTTGTCGTTGTCATGAATTGCTACCTGTCAGTATCCGCTTTTCAGATCCAATGTACTAAAGATTCTGGCTCCCGATAACGTGTCCAACGTGTCGTATATACGTGGTAATGGATAACTATCCTTCTTGGTGACATCGTTCAGTTTCCGATAGTCCACACAAAATCTCGTTGAACCATCTTTCTTTTGAACAAGTACCACAGGTGTGCTCCATGGGCTTTTGGACTTCTCTATTATTCCATCACGTTCCATCTTCTTGACCAGTGTTTCTGCGTCTTGTTGCTTAGCAAGTGGTAATCGTCTTGGCGCCTGTCGAATTGGAGTCGAATTTCCTGTATCGATTCGATATCGCACTATATTGGTTTTGCCCATGTAGTTGTCGCTGACAGCAAAAACGAAGGAAAATTGCTTTAGCGCCTGTTCTGCTGCTTGCCGCTGTGCTGCTGGAAGATGTTTACATAGCGAACGAATTATCTGCTTCCTTTCTAGATCTAGTGGCGTATTCTTTACTCTTACAGGCTGACAGTTTGCGATACAGCTTACTCCCTGAGTCTTGCCAATGACTGTTCCTTCTCTTCTTACCTTCGGTGGTGGGCTAACGTTCATTATTCTCACTGGTATCTTAGGCTGGAGTTTCACTAGAGATCTTCCGCATATCCATCTGTTCTTATTGAAATTGGTTGGCTCCACTATTCCTACTGTACTGTCCCCAGGATCACTGTTCACCTTGCCATAGATGATTTTCTCGCACATCGGTGGAATCTCCTAGGCCGTCAAACTGGTTGTCGTTTATTTGCAGGGGTACTTCCACATTACGCCATTTTAACACGTGGTTCTTCAGATCAAGGGACATCTCGTGCTCTGTCATGAAATCCAAGCCCAATATGCAGTCATCTGTAATGCTGGCCACAATAAACCGATGAGAAAACCGTATTCCTCCAAACATGATACTACAGGAGCACTCTCCTTTAGTTGCTGCAACTTCACCGGTCGCTGTCCTCAAATTATAACGAAATACTTTTTCCACTTGACCTTTGGACACCACTTTGGGATTTATAACTGATCTGGAAGCTCCTGTATCCAAGGTAAACGTACACGGTTTTCCTTCTAACACACCACTAGCAACCAAACTGTTGCTGTCCTTTTCAAGTTTGGCAATGTTCACCGTGATCCTGGGGCTCTCTCCCCTCTTCACCAGCTTACGCCCCCCCGTAACGCTAATTCCTATCAAATATGTAAACTTTTCAAATTTTTATTTATTCAGTGGTTTTGTAAATATATCTGCTTTTTGTTTTTCAGACTGTACTTATTGAATGTTAAAATCACCTCGTTCATAGCATTCTCGAATAAAATAGATCGCACATCGATATGTTTTGTGCGTTTGTGGTACTCGGGATTCTTTATTAGCCGTATTGCACCTTGATTGTCCATATTTAATGTTGTTTCGATGCTACTTGTTGGTATCAGCTCTTTCAAAATACGGCGAATCCAGAGAAGTTCCTTTACTGCTTGAGAAGCTGCTACGTACTCCGACTCTGTAGTAGATAAAGACACACATTTTTGTCTTTCTGACGACCAAGAGATTGGGCCACTTCCTACCATAAACACAAAACCAGTAGTGGATCGTCTAGTTAGAGTGTTGTTACTAAGCGCGATGTGAGATTTTCAAGTGTTTGCTGGTCTGTTGGTGCCGATTCCCATGCAGAAAAGAAATAACTGAATGTTTCAGGAAGAGTCATTAGAATTTTTGTCATCACCATACTTTGTGATACTTCTTCCCCTACATCTCTAAGCTGTCGGACTATATTTTCTAGCTTTGAAATATGAGTTGCAACATCATCGGCTGGATCCATAGCAAAGCTATAGAATTTTTGTTGCAACATATGCTTGTTCGATTTTGTGCTCTGTTCATATACCGCTTTAAGTTTCGTCCACATTTGTTCAGCCGTGGTACAGTTTACAACGTGTCGTAGTGGTGTACCACCAATGCTGGTTACAATGATCTTTTGCGCCTTACTGTCTGCCTTCATCCAATTATTCAGGCGAGTATTAAACACCACCTGATTATCACTTTCTGCCTTTACCGGCTGTGAATTTACACCATTTATGTGTTCAAACAGCCCTGACGCTTTTAGCAAAATTGCTACTTGAAATTTCCAAACCGAATAGTGCTCAGAATTTTGGAGCTTTTCTATTTTCAAGGATTCGGTTTCCATTTTAATACTGTTAACGCGCACAATATTATTTAATTTAAAAAAAAAACGAACTTGCGTACAAAAAAGGCTAACCAACAATCAAAAAAATCAAATCACGTGTACTGGGCCCATAACCTGTTGAACCAAAACGAATCTAAGCCAAATAATAGATAACACCGTCTCCGAGCGTGATTGAAACAGAACAGAACTTTATAAGAAAGAAATTACATGACAGTGCTTAGTGAGAGTTCATTTGTAAATGTTGCCATTGTGCAATTACAATATTATTCAAACCTTTTTTAACAAACATATATACAGGGTGTCCCCTAATTCGTGCACAATGATTTGAGAAATTTTTTTTGGTATATGTATTCTAAGAAAATAATCGTTCTACAGTCTATCTCTTATGTTGACATAATTTTTCGGGGATTTAATAAAAAGCTTACTTTGGTGTACTCTCCCCATGTCAACGCAAATTGCTCTGTTAATACTAATAGTAGAAACTTTGTTTAGGACTTTTTTTTAGAATAAATACTAGCCTTTGTAACTGTGTTTATATAAAGTTAATATCTTATTTGAGTCTTCAGATATCCAACTTCTATGCCTGTTTCAGTTTTCTTGCCATGCTAAGTTTTGATTTTGAAGTCAGGTTTCTTCAGAAAATGTGTGATAAACGTAACGTTTTATTACTTTTTTTTATGAACTTAGCAATAATAAAAATAAAAATCAACAACAAGTTTGCGATAAAACCCATAGATTTTATGATACTTTAGAAAACTTGCAGCAGGTAAAATTTAAAAAAAAATGTTTTTTTTTGCTTTAAGCTCCAAAGGCTATGAATAGAAAATGATTTGTGTAGTTTTAGATAATCTTTTTTTATGTGTGTACTAAAACAGTTATAACAGGTGCTAAAAGTGTTCGCCTTGGTTTTGTAGGCATGCTAGAGCCCATTTTTGGATTTCACTGCGAATACTTGTTGATGCCAACTGCTGCCTCACTTTTAATGACGCTTCGAGAATACGCTCTTCTAATTCACTTAGAGTTTCTATTTCGGTTGAATTAACAAGTTCTTTTATTCTTCCCCATAAAAAATCCAATACTGTAAGGTCAGGAGATCTTGCAGGGCAGTGAACTGATCCATTTCTTTCTATTGAACGATTACCGTACTCTTCATCTAGCCAATTCTTAACCTCTCGTCCATAGTGGGCTTATAATGACTCACGCGTTTACCACCTCATGAAATGAATGGTCTACATGGATGTTTCTGATCCATTCCGACATCAATGATACTGTAATATTATTGACTAGCCGATTTCAGTTATGTAGTTTAAGTCGTGACCCATATGTAAGATAACTTAAACTTAAACGACCCATGCAAGTGACAGATACGATCTATATTAATGGCTTGGTGGTGGTGAGCGTATTACCTCCTTCACCAGGCGGTATCCAAGCTCCGGGTGCACGCAATGGTTACCTATGACTAGCTCGTCGACTGTGGGCTGAGGTCTTGAAGCCTAGAATACCATAAACCTATGTCCATACATAAATAATTTGCAGCGTGCTAAACTAAATTTAATGCAAAGCCAATAAAAAAAACAAACTAAATAAAGTAAAAGAAAAGGCAACGAAGCAAATTTACAAACTAACGGGATCATCATCATCATATCTGGCTCTACAACCGGGGTCCGGTCCTGGCCACCCGCAAAAAGTCTATCCACCGGTCCCGATTTCGAGCCGATGTCATCCAGTGTGGCATCCCTAAACTCTGGGCGTCCTGGTTAACGCCATCCTTCCAGCGTAGGCTTGGCCGGCCTCGCTGTTGTGTTCCATAAATCCTGCCGCAAAGGACTTTCCGAGCAGGATCCTCTTCGCTCATGCGAGCTAGGTGTCCTGCCCAACGGAGCCTACAGAGCTTAACTTTCTTCACGATGTCGACATCGCGGTAACGCTCGTAGGTCTCATCATTATAGAGTCTCCGGAATCGTCCTTCATCACATACGGGGCCAACAATTCTCCGTAAGACTTTTCTCTCGAACGCGGCTAAGAGGTCAGAATGCTTTTTGCTAAGCACCCAAGTCTCGGATCCATATGTAAGTACTGGTATGACCATTGTCTTATATATCAGCAGCTTGGATGTTATGGTTAAGTTCCTGGATGTGAAGAGTCTTGACAGACTATAGTAGGCTTTGTTGACTTTAAGCAACGGTGCGCGTATTTCTGGTTCCATGCTGTTATCGGCTGCTATAGTTGACCCGAGGTAGTTAAAAGATTTCACTACTTCAAATTTGCGCTCCACTATTTGAATTGAGGGACCAATGTTGGATCTTCTACCTAACGGGATATCCTGATACATTTGATCTTCCGTAGATGTTCACCTTGTAGGCGATTCCCCTACCGTATCCTATACCCTCTCAGCTATTGGGTTCCCTATGTAGTAGAACCCCCTTAAGTGTTTAACCCTTAGCGCTGCCGAACCAACATTATACCAAGTTGTAAATAAGAAGAAGCATAAAAAACTCAAGTATTTTTCATGTTACACAGTTCAGTTGTACGAGTATTTTATGCATACTTGCGAATACAAAACATAACCATATAATAACTAAAAAGGTTTCCAACTAACCATGTAACTAAATTAAATATAAATGCTATAATGGGAAGAAGGACATTTTGAGTCCAGACTCCAGGCCCACCCTGGACGTCACCTTAAGGGAATCGCAAGTCTCGACTTTCGTACGGAATCAAACAAAACAAAAAAAAAGTCATTATCCAGGTTCTACAAACGAGAGGAATGTTCTTCTGCAACCAATTCGTTTGAGTATTAACGGTCAAATACTACGCTGTTGGACGTACCCAAGAGTCTCGGCATCGCTTACAAAAAAAAAATTCTGAGCGGAACTAAAAAAAGGACACTTGATGACGATTAACCTTCTGCATTAACATGAGGGTGGTCCGGTTTTTTTTCTTTTTCAGTTAATTTATTTTGTGTTTTTTTAAGTTACTTTTCTCCACTTGTTCCCGAACGGCCAATTTAGGTTTTGCACGTATTGCTCACAACGCACGTATTTAACCTTTCAATAATTTGACTTCTCAAATATTCGGTTTTTCCCTTTAGTAGTTTCTTATTAAATAAAATCGCACCCGCACCACAAAACTAACAAAACATAATATGAATTCCCCTTCTTCTCGCGAATGCGGGCTGGTAAAAATAGCGGTGCCAATTTGGCACAGCATCCTTTGGAAAAATTGTTTTGGGCGAAGTTTCGCCTTAAAACTTCCTGACCTACCTTGAAGTTTGCATTGTGACTTCGAGTGTTATACGTACGAGTATTGGTCTCGTGAGCTCGTTTTAAATTGTCGTGAACTCTATCCCGAATGTTTTCAAGTTGGTCGCTTAATGGGATATTCACCTAGTGATCATCCAACAAATCCAGTCTACGCAGCAAGCGATAATCAGATGCATGGAGATGGTTTAGTCCGAAGAGATCGTAATACGGAGAAGCTCCAATAGACGTATGATACGAACTACGCAATGCACAGCTATGCCGTTAAGCCATTTGTCCCAGTCCTTCTGGTCATCCTTAACATACGCACGTATGGCAGCTATTATCGAGCGTTTCACGCGCTCAGATGCGTTGGACTGCGGTGAATACCAAGCCGTATAAAAATGATTTATTTCATACTTGGCAAGAAGTGCGTTGAAAATGGCTGACTTAAATTGCACACCATTATCCGTAACGATTGTTTGGGAACTTTGAAGGTGTGGAAGATGTAATCCTCCAAATACTCACATATAGGCGGGGCGCAAAACTTTTTTAGTGTTCTCAGAAAGTGGTACTTCGAGAGATTGTCAACGATGATCAAGATTCCGATAGCGATGAGTTAGTTCGACGATAAGGACCTAAGAAATCCACATATAAACGCGGAAATGGTCGGGCTGATTGTACCAGTGGACCCATTGGTGGACATAAGACAACGTTGGATGGTTTGGTGCATTTACACGTGCACAAGTTGAAATGTATTCTTTGATTTGTTTCGACATATGTGGCCAGAAGAAGTATCGCATAATCCGCTCGGTGTTCTTTCCGACACCTCCATGAGCACCAGTTAGACGAAAGTGAGCTTGCTGGATGACTTCGTTGGTCAACGATCGGGGCACCCAAAGCTTCCAGGAATCATTCTCTTGTTCATCCTTACCGGGGACGAATTCTGTGCGCTTGTACAAGTATTTCCCTATGACTTTAAGATCAGGCAACTTGCTCTGGTTAGTCAGAATTTTGGTTTTTATCATTCAATATTCGGAACCATCAAACTCCCCCGAGTCTAAGTCGATTTCGGGACCTACTTCGCTAAATTCTGGTATCTGGAACAACATTCTCAGACCACTTGCGATGTTAAATCGAATATGCGAAGCTCTGTAACTTCAAAGCCCACCGCGCTAATCAGCCGCTGAGATCAGTCTGTCTCATCAACCATTGCCAGCCTGCGTGGTCGGTGATCACTGCAAACTCCTGTCCCTCGTTGTACGCTTGGAATTTTTTGATGCTTAAAGCAACGGCCAGACATTCCTGATCAGTAACAAAGTAGTTCGTTTGCGCTTTATTTAATTTTTGTGACATGAAAGCCACAGGAACTTCATCGCTACTATCTGTAACTTGGAAAAGAACGCTGCCAATTCCATCTTGACTCGCGTCGCACCGCAGGGTAAAGGGGTTACTAAAGTCTGGGTTGGGCAGTTCAGGTGTAGTATTCAGTCTTCTTTTTGGCTCGTTAAAAGCTTCTTTGGCTTCGTCCGACCAATTGAAGGATTTGAACTTTCTGAGTAATTCTGTGAGATAATGAGATACCACCGAAATGTTGCTTATAAAGCGGCGATACCAGCACGCCATACCGAGAAAACGTCTCAATTATGGAACAGGCACGGGCGTAGGAAACTCAGTTATCGTAACGAGTTTGTCTAAATCTACCTTTAGCACTCCTTTTCCGAGTACACATCCCAAATACTTGACTTTTCTCAAACAGACAGGCGAACTCCAGGAACTTTTGGATTCCTCGATGATTCCTTGAGCTAGCATTTCATCCAGCTCCGCAAATATCAATCTCTCGATAGCCGAAGATACTGGATAATGCCGCTACTTTATTGCTTTCGCATCCTGAACATCGATAACGTGTTCAACCAGAGTCGTTTTCCCAATCCATCTTTATCGAAAGAAGGAAAAAGTGACTTTACTACTTCCAATCGGTTCAATTGACAAGTCGTCGAAACGAGTGATTTGGTGTTATCACCTTTGTCCATATCGATATCCAAACTTTGATGCACCTCACTTATGATTCCGGGCGCTAAGTTGAACGCTCCCTAAAAATCGACTCCAAGGTACAAATCCTGAGAAAGTTTAGGAATGAGATACAGTTAGATTTCTCGAATCTGTCCTCTAAATTCAACAGTAGCCAAGACTTTTCACTTTACTCAAAATACTATCTGCAAGTTTCGAACCTATACAACTTATGGTAGCACCATAATCGAGCAGTCCTAGCATAGTACGATCTAAAAATTTCACCTCCGCATACGAACGAACATCGTCTACCCTGTTGACGATTGCATCTACAAATCTCCGGCGGCTCACCGACTTCTAAAATGTTCGCAACCTAAGAGTTGAACGCTTACTCTTTCGCTTCACCGCAGGAGTGTCTTCCCCAAAATTCGACCACGGGCTCTCTGACACATATCGAAACGATCATGATAGTGCTTGATTGGAAACAGAATCGGTCTTCTTCTATTGGTTTTGGCAGTCGTATTGTCTTCATTGTTTAAAATAGGGCAATGGGAACACTGAGTTCACCATTTGTGGCACGTTTCTTATTAAAGAAAATCGCACCCGCACCACAAAACTAACAAAACATAATATGAATTCCCCTTCTTCTCGCGAATGCGGGCTGGTAAAAATAGCGGTGCCAATTTGGCACAGCATCCTTTGGAAAAATTGTTTTGGGCGAAGTTTCGCCTTAAAACTTCCTGACCTACCTTGAAGTTTGCATTGTGACTTCGAGTGTTATACGTACGAGTATTGGTCTCGTGAGCTCGTTTTAAATTGTCGTGAACTCTATCCCGAATGTTTTCAAGTTGGTCGCTTAATGGGATATTCACCTAGTGATCATCCAACAAATCCAGTCTACGCAGCAAGCGATAATCAGATGCATGGAGATGGTTTAGTCCGAAGAGATCGTAATACGGAGAAGCTCCAATAGACGTATGATACGAACTACGCAATGCACAGCTATGCCGTTAAGCCATTTGTCCCAGTCCTTCTGGTCATCCTTAACATACGCACGTATGGCAGCTATTATCGAGCGTTTCACGCGCTCAGATGCGTTGGACTGCGGTGAATACCAAGCCGTATAAAAATGATTTATTTCATACTTGGCAAGAAGTGCGTTGAAAATGGCTGACTTAAATTGCACACCATTATCCGTAACGATTGTTTGGGAACTTTGAAGGTGTGGAAGATGTAATCCTCCAAATACTCACATATAGGCGGGGCGCAAAACTTTTTTAGTGTTCTCAGAAAGTGGTACTTCGAGAGATTGTCAACGATGATCAAGATTCCGATAGCGATGAGTTAGTTCGACGATAAGGACCTAAGAAATCCACATATAAACGCGGAAATGGTCGGGCTGATTGTACCAGTGGACCCATTGGTGGACATAAGACAACGTTGGATGGTTTGGTGCATTTACACGTGCACAAGTTGAAATGTATTCTTTGATTTGTTTCGACATATGTGGCCAGAAGAAGTATCGCATAATCCGCTCGGTGTTCTTTCCGACACCTCCATGAGCACCAGTTAGACGAAAGTGAGCTTGCTGGATGACTTCGTTGGTCAACGATCGGGGCACCCAAAGCTTCCAGGAATCATTCTCTTGTTCATCCTTACCGGGGACGAATTCTGTGCGCTTGTACAAGTATTTCCCTATGACTTTAAGATCAGGCAACTTGCTCTGGTTAGTCAGAATTTTGGTTTTTATCATTCAATATTCGGAACCATCAAACTCCCCCGAGTCTAAGTCGATTTCGGGACCTACTTCGCTAAATTCTGGTATCTGGAACAACATTCTCAGACCACTTGCGATGTTAAATCGAATATGCGAAGCTCTGTAACTTCAAAGCCCACCGCGCTAATCAGCCGCTGAGATCAGTCTGTCTCATCAACCATTGCCAGCCTGCGTGGTCGGTGATCACTGCAAACTCCTGTCCCTCGTTGTACGCTTGGAATTTTTTGATGCTTAAAGCAACGGCCAGACATTCCTGATCAGTAACAAAGTAGTTCGTTTGCGCTTTATTTAATTTTTGTGACATGAAAGCCACAGGAACTTCATCGCTACTATCTGTAACTTGGAAAAGAACGCTGCCAATTCCATCTTGACTCGCGTCGCACCGCAGGGTAAAGGGGTTACTAAAGTCTGGGTTGGGCAGTTCAGGTGTAGTATTCAGTCTTCTTTTTGGCTCGTTAAAAGCTTCTTTGGCTTCGTACGACCAATTGAAGGATTTGAACTTTCTGAGTAATTCTGTGAGATAATGAGATACCACCGAAATGTTGCTTATAAAGCGGCGATACCAGCACGCCATACCGAGAAAACGTCTCAATTATGGAACAGGCACGGGCGTAGGAAACTCAGTTATCGTAACGAGTTTGTCTAAATCTACCTTTAGCACTCCTTTTCCGAGTACACATCCCAAATACTTGACTTTTCTCAAACAGACAGGCGAACTCCAGGAACTTTTGGATTCCTCGATGATTCCTTGAGCTAGCATTTCATCCAGCTCCGCAAATATCAATCTCTCGATAGCCGAAGATACTGGATAATGCCGCTACTTTATTGCTTTCGCATCCTGAACATCGATAACGTGTTCAACCAGAGTCGTTTTTCCCAATCCATCTTTATCGAAAGAAGGAAAAAGTGACTTTACTACTTCCAATCGGTTCAATTGACAAGTCGTCGAAACGAGTGATTTGGTGTTATCACCTTTGTCCATATCGATATCCAAACTTTGATGCACCTCACTTATGATTCCGGGCGCTAAGTTGAACGCTCCCTAAAAATCGACTCCAAGGTACAAATCCTGAGAAAGTTTAGGAATGAGATACAGTTAGATTTCTCGAATCTGTCCTCTAAATTCAACAGTAGCCAAGACTTTTCACTTTACTCAAAATACTATCTGCAAGTTTCGAACCTATACAACTTATGGTAGCACCATAATCGAGCAGTCCTAGCATAGTACGATCTAAAAATTTCACCTCCGCATACGAACGAACATCGTCTACCCTGTTGACGATTGCATCTACAAATCTCCGGCGGCTCACCGACTTCTAAAATGTTCGCAACCTAAGAGTTGAACGCTTACTCTTTCGCTTCACCGCAGGAGTGTCTTCCCCAAAATTCGACCACGGGCTCTCTGACACATATCGAAACGATCATGATAGTGCTTGATTGGAAACAGAATCGGTCTTCTTCTATTGGTTTTGGCAGTCGTATTGTCTTCATTGTTTAAAATAGGGCAATGGGAACACTGAGTTCACCATTTGTGGCACGTTTCTTATTAAAGAAAATCGCACCCGCACCACAAAACTAACAAAACATAATATGAATTCCCCTTCTTCTCGCGAATGCGGGCTGGTAAAAATAGCGGTGCCAATTTGGCACAGCATCCTTTGGAAAAATTGTTTTGGGCGAAGTTTCGCCTTAAAACTTCCTGACCTACCTTGAAGTTTGCATTGTGACTTCGAGTGTTATACGTACGAGTATTGGTCTCGTGAGCTCGTTTTAAATTGTCGTGAACTCTATCCCGAATGTTTTCAAGTTGGTCGCTTAATGGGATATTCACCTAGTGATCATCCAACAAATCCAGTCTACGCAGCAAGCGATAATCAGATGCATGGAGATGGTTTAGTCCGAAGAGATCGTAATACGGAGAAGCTCCAATAGACGTATGATACGAACTACGCAATGCACAGCTATGCCGTTAAGCCATTTGTCCCAGTCCTTCTGGTCATCCTTAACATACGCACGTATGGCAGCTATTATCGAGCGTTTCACGCGCTCAGATGCGTTGGACTGCGGTGAATACCAAGCCGTATAAAAATGATTTATTTCATACTTGGCAAGAAGTGCGTTGAAAATGGCTGACTTAAATTGCACACCATTATCCGTAACGATTGTTTGGGAACTTTGAAGGTGTGGAAGATGTAATCCTCCAAATACTCACATATAGGCGGGGCGCAAAACTTTTTTAGTGTTCTCAGAAAGTGGTACTTCGAGAGATTGTCAACGATGATCAAGATTCCGATAGCGATGAGTTAGTTCGACGATAAGGACCTAAGAAATCCACATATAAACGCGGAAATGGTCGGGCTGATTGTACCAGTGGACCCATTGGTGGACATAAGACAACGTTGGATGGTTTGGTGCATTTACACGTGCACAAGTTGAAATGTATTCTTTGATTTGTTTCGACATATGTGGCCAGAAGAAGTATCGCATAATCCGCTCGGTGTTCTTTCCGACACCTCCATGAGCACCAGTTAGACGAAAGTGAGCTTGCTGGATGACTTCGTTGGTCAACGATCGGGGCACCCAAAGCTTCCAGGAATCATTCTCTTGTTCATCCTTACCGGGGACGAATTCTGTGCGCTTGTACAAGTATTTCCCTATGACTTTAAGATCAGGCAACTTGCTCTGGTTAGTCAGAATTTTGGTTTTTATCATTCAATATTCGGAACCATCAAACTCCCCCGAGTCTAAGTCGATTTCGGGACCTACTTCGCTAAATTCTGGTATCTGGAACAACATTCTCAGACCACTTGCGATGTTAAATCGAATATGCGAAGCTCTGTAACTTCAAAGCCCACCGCGCTAATCAGCCGCTGAGATCAGTCTGTCTCATCAACCATTGCCAGCCTGCGTGGTCGGTGATCACTGCAAACTCCTGTCCCTCGTTGTACGCTTGGAATTTTTTGATGCTTAAAGCAACGGCCAGACATTCCTGATCAGTAACAAAGTAGTTCGTTTGCGCTTTATTTAATTTTTGTGACATGAAAGCCACAGGAACTTCATCGCTACTATCTGTAACTTGGAAAAGAACGCTGCCAATTCCATCTTGACTCGCGTCGCACCGCAGGGTAAAGGGGTTACTAAAGTCTGGGTTGGGCAGTTCAGGTGTAGTATTCAGTCTTCTTTTTGGCTCGTTAAAAGCTTCTTTGGCTTCGTCCGACCAATTGAAGGATTTGAACTTTCTGAGTAATTCTGTGAGATAATGAGATACCACCGAAATGTTGCTTATAAAGCGGCGATACCAGCACGCCATACCGAGAAAACGTCTCAATTATGGAACAGGCACGGGCGTAGGAAACTCAGTTATCGTAACGAGTTTGTCTAAATCTACCTTTAGCACTCCTTTTCCGAGTACACATCCCAAATACTTGACTTTTCTCAAACAGACAGGCGAACTCCAGGAACTTTTGGATTCCTCGATGATTCCTTGAGCTAGCATTTCATCCAGCTCCGCAAATATCAATCTCTCGATAGCCGAAGATACTGGATAATGCCGCTACTTTATTGCTTTCGCATCCTGAACATCGATAACGTGTTCAACCAGAGTCGTTTTTCCCAATCCATCTTTATCGAAAGAAGGAAAAAGTGACTTTACTACTTCCAATCGGTTCAATTGACAAGTCGTCGAAACGAGTGATTTGGTGTTATCACCTTTGTCCATATCGATATCCAAACTTTGATGCACCTCACTTATGATTCCGGGCGCTAAGTTGAACGCTCCCTAAAAATCGACTCCAAGGTACAAATCCTGAGAAAGTTTAGGAATGAGATACAGTTAGATTTCTCGAATCTGTCCTCTAAATTCAACAGTAGCCAAGACTTTTCACTTTACTCAAAATACTATCTGCAAGTTTCGAACCTATACAACTTATGGTAGCACCATAATCGAGCAGTCCTAGCATAGTACGATCTAAAAATTTCACCTCCGCATACGAACGAACATCGTCTACCCTGTTGACGATTGCATCTACAAATCTCCGGCGGCTCACCGACTTCTAAAATGTTCGCAACCTAAGAGTTGAACGCTTACTCTTTCGCTTCACCGCAGGAGTGTCTTCCCCAAAATTCGACCACGGGCTCTCTGACACATATCGAAACGATCATGATAGTGCTTGATTGGAAACAGAATCGGTCTTCTTCTATTGGTTTTGGCAGTCGTATTGTCTTCATTGTTTAAAATAGGGCAATGGGAACACTGAGTTCACCATTTGTGGCACGTTTCTTATTAAAGAAAATCGCACCCGCACCACAAAACTAACAAAACATAATATGAATTCCCCTTCTTCTCGCGAATGCGGGCTGGTAAAAATAGCGGTGCCAATTTGGCACAGCATCCTTTGGAAAAATTGTTTTGGGCGAAGTTTCGCCTTAAAACTTCCTGACCTACCTTGAAGTTTGCATTGTGACTTCGAGTGTTATACGTACGAGTATTGGTCTCGTGAGCTCGTTTTAAATTGTCGTGAACTCTATCCCGAATGTTTTCAAGTTGGTCGCTTAATGGGATATTCACCTAGTGATCATCCAACAAATCCAGTCTACGCAGCAAGCGATAATCAGATGCATGGAGATGGTTTAGTCCGAAGAGATCGTAATACGGAGAAGCTCCAATAGACGTATGATACGAACTACGCAATGCACAGCTATGCCGTTAAGCCATTTGTCCCAGTCCTTCTGGTCATCCTTAACATACGCACGTATGGCAGCTATTATCGAGCGTTTCACGCGCTCAGATGCGTTGGACTGCGGTGAATACCAAGCCGTATAAAAATGATTTATTTCATACTTGGCAAGAAGTGCGTTGAAAATGGCTGACTTAAATTGCACACCATTATCCGTAACGATTGTTTGGGAACTTTGAAGGTGTGGAAGATGTAATCCTCCAAATACTCACATATAGGCGGGGCGCAAAACTTTTTTAGTGTTCTCAGAAAGTGGTACTTCGAGAGATTGTCAACGATGATCAAGATTCCGATAGCGATGAGTTAGTTCGACGATAAGGACCTAAGAAATCCACATATAAACGCGGAAATGGTCGGGCTGATTGTACCAGTGGACCCATTGGTGGACATAAGACAACGTTGGATGGTTTGGTGCATTTACACGTGCACAAGTTGAAATGTATTCTTTGATTTGTTTCGACATATGTGGCCAGAAGAAGTATCGCATAATCCGCTCGGTGTTCTTTCCGACACCTCCATGAGCACCAGTTAGACGAAAGTGAGCTTGCTGGATGACTTCGTTGGTCAACGATCGGGGCACCCAAAGCTTCCAGGAATCATTCTCTTGTTCATCCTTACCGGGGACGAATTCTGTGCGCTTGTACAAGTATTTCCCTATGACTTTAAGATCAGGCAACTTGCTCTGGTTAGTCAGAATTTTGGTTTTTATCATTCAATATTCGGAACCATCAAACTCCCCCGAGTCTAAGTCGATTTCGGGACCTACTTCGCTAAATTCTGGTATCTGGAACAACATTCTCAGACCACTTGCGATGTTAAATCGAATATGCGAAGCTCTGTAACTTCAAAGCCCACCGCGCTAATCAGCCGCTGAGATCAGTCTGTCTCATCAACCATTGCCAGCCTGCGTGGTCGGTGATCACTGCAAACTCCTGTCCCTCGTTGTACGCTTGGAATTTTTTGATGCTTAAAGCAACGGCCAGACATTCCTGATCAGTAACAAAGTAGTTCGTTTGCGCTTTATTTAATTTTTGTGACATGAAAGCCACAGGAACTTCATCGCTACTATCTGTAACTTGGAAAAGAACGCTGCCAATTCCATCTTGACTCGCGTCGCACCGCAGGGTAAAGGGGTTACTAAAGTCTGGGTTGGGCAGTTCAGGTGTAGTATTCAGTCTTCTTTTTGGCTCGTTAAAAGCTTCTTTGGCTTCGTCCGACCAATTGAAGGATTTGAACTTTCTGAGTAATTCTGTGAGATAATGAGATACCACCGAAATGTTGCTTATAAAGCGGCGATACCAGCACGCCATACCGAGAAAACGTCTCAATTATGGAACAGGCACGGGCGTAGGAAACTCAGTTATCGTAACGAGTTTGTCTAAATCTACCTTTAGCACTCCTTTTCCGAGTACACATCCCAAATACTTGACTTTTCTCAAACAGACAGGCGAACTCCAGGAACTTTTGGATTCCTCGATGATTCCTTGAGCTAGCATTTCATCCAGCTCCGCAAATATCAATCTCTCGATAGCCGAAGATACTGGATAATGCCGCTACTTTATTGCTTTCGCATCCTGAACATCGATAACGTGTTCAACCAGAGTCGTTTTTCCCAATCCATCTTTATCGAAAGAAGGAAAAAGTGACTTTACTACTTCCAATCGGTTCAATTGACAAGTCGTCGAAACGAGTGATTTGGTGTTATCACCTTTGTCCATATCGATATCCAAACTTTGATGCACCTCACTTATGATTCCGGGCGCTAAGTTGAACGCTCCCTAAAAATCGACTCCAAGGTACAAATCCTGAGAAAGTTTAGGAATGAGATACAGTTAGATTTCTCGAATCTGTCCTCTAAATTCAACAGTAGCCAAGACTTTTCACTTTACTCAAAATACTATCTGCAAGTTTCGAACCTATACAACTTATGGTAGCACCATAATCGAGCAGTCCTAGCATAGTACGATCTAAAAATTTCACCTCCGCATACGAACGAACATCGTCTACCCTGTTGACGATTGCATCTACAAATCTCCGGCGGCTCACCGACTTCTAAAATGTTCGCAACCTAAGAGTTGAACGCTTACTCTTTCGCTTCACCGCAGGAGTGTCTTCCCCAAAATTCGACCACGGGCTCTCTGACACATATCGAAACGATCATGATAGTGCTTGATTGGAAACAGAATCGCTCTTCTTCTATTGGTTTTGGCAGTCGTATTGTCTTCATTGTTTAAAATAGGGCAATGGGAACACTGAGTTCACCATTTGTGGCACGTGTCGTTAGTTGAAATTCCATCCAAAGTTGACTTTACTTGGGAAGTGGGTTTCTCTGACGGAGCTGGGCCACACCCGGTCGGAAGTTTCCCCACGTCCTACATTAAGTACAGTTAGGTTTGAAGACATTAACGGCGCCGCCTCCATAGCAGAAGATCCGCCGATCCTTCAGACAATCTAAATATTTGTGACCAGACTCTTTACAATTCCAATAACTTCACGTTCACGTTTACGCCAAATATCACGAAGTTGCACTGCACAGCCAACAGTCATATATAAGATCTCATGTCGAATATCCGGTCTAAGGTTACGCGATATGATCTCTACGAGTTCTTTTTCGTTTATTTGTGAGCTTAAACGATTAGTTAAAACAGAAATTGAATCGAAATACTCATCGAAAGTTTCTCCATCTATCTGCTTTTTTGACCGAATACTCTCCAGGAGATCATAATCTGTGCGACAATCCTTGTATTGTGTTTGCAAAGCTTCACAAAGATCAAACCAATTGCAACTGAGCACGCCCCGATGATTACGCCAAAACTCTGCTCCATATCTGCATTCAAAACCGTTAAAGTAGGATTACGAAAGAACTCTTCAGGACCATTTGGTGGAACACCCGTTTTACTAGGACGAACTCCGGTAAATTGAAGACTAAGATTTTCAAAGCACCGCTGCATGTTAGAGTCAACAATGTCAGACATTTTACTGGTCAGACAAGTGACCATCTCCGTCTTCTGTTGCTTCCAGGCTGTGTCAATCAAGGCCTTAACGTCCTCGGTCGTGAGGCTTTTCTCTGTACTCGAAATCGGACGAATAGCAGAGATTCCTCGATTGTCTTCAAAAAGGTCTTCCTCATCTCGGTGACTTCGGTCAGGACTTCGTCTAGGATCGCTATTGACAGAATTACTATTTAGAGTCCAGTCCAACGGATTTCGTCCCTTGGCCTTAAACTTCCTTCCAGTGTTCGTACTTCGTGTTTGCATCGACTATAGAATTGCTCCCTTTGATGCTGATGTCCTTTTGAATAAACATACTTACGAATGTTCAACAAAATTAACAACATTTAAAGTATGCAACACCAATGGCAACACAGAAATACCACAAGCGAAATTTTTAGCAGCCCACCGAGCAGTCACCACAAAAGCTGTACCTTTAGCACAAGAGGTACCAGCGAAAAATAAACAAAAAAAATGCAATGCCGAACTCCGGATTTTTTAGACCAAACCCAAAAGTACGACCCCCAAAAAAATTCCGACCCAAACCCAGGAGGAATCAATGGAAACAACTATAAAACTAAAGAAGTTGATAATACTTAACAATCAAAGTTTTGAATTCAAATTAAACGATAATATCCTGCAGATCCAGGATCCTTACGATATATATATTTTATAAATGCGATAAAATATACAAGAAAAAACTTTTCTTTCTGATTTCAAATCAAAATGATAAGCCTTAAAATTCAGGCGATAGTGCTAATAATAATACTAATAAATGAATAGTCAATAATAAAACTCAAGTTCAAACATAAAAAAAAACCCACGGTTTCCTAGTTATTAATTTCCAAACCATTCGGATGGTAGAACCAAATAAACAACATTTTTAAAATTAAAGTGCTTCTCCCCCTTCCGGCAAGGTACTTTGTAATGGACGATGGTAGGATTTTCATTCCGGGGTACGGAAGGCGTGGGCGGGCAAGTTTGTATTCGCGCCACTCCCTTCCTCTCGAGTCAAGGACAACCGGGGCGCACGCTATCAAATTCGGCCGTGCTCGTCGGCAATTGGGGTGGGGTCTTGGTTGGTTTCCTTCCATCAGCATAAATGTTATTTAGCGTGCGACATCTTATAGGACACAAAATTTTGAGAAGTTATACATAGGGATATTTCCCCCTTTTTAAACAAACCAGCAAACTCGGGAGGAATGAATTGATATGGATGAGGCGGTTGGGGCCACGCCCCCTTGCGCTCCCAAATTTAGGTTTTACCTGCATTCCATGTTACCACTGCCGGAAACACCTGTGCCAAAGGAGAGAATAGAAAGAACTCAGTTCGTGTTCATTTTTCCCTTTCAATTAAAGGGGTACTTTATTACTAAAAACAAACTAATTACGCTAAGGTGACTTATAGCTACTTCAAGACTTATATAATGTCGATAGGTTTATGTATTCCGCCCAGAGGGGGTGCGAATAATACAAAAAAAAAATATCGATTTAAATGTCATAATAAATTTTACATGACGACCCAACAAATAAAATCGCTAAACACAACAGAAAATTGCCAATTTCCGTGCTATAATACAATATGCCATAAATAATTATAGATATTCTAAAATTAAGATTGCCCCTTTTTAAACCAACCAGCAAATTCGGGAGGAATGAATTGATGTGGATGAGGCGGTTGGGGCCACGCCCCCTTGCGCCCCCAAATTTGGGTTTTACCTGCATTCCATATTACCACTGCCGGAAACACCTACGCCAAAGGAGGGAACAGAAAGAACTCAGTTCGTGTTCATTTTTCCCTTTCAATTAAAGGGGTACTTTATTACTAAAAACAAACTAATTACGCTAAGGTGACTTATAGCTACTTCAAGACTTATATAATGTCGATAGGTTCATGTATTCCGGGGTGCGAATAATACAAAAAAAAATATCGATTTAAATGTCATAATAAATTTTACATGACGAGCCAACAAATAAAATCGCTAAACACAACAGAAAATTGTCAATTTCCGTGCTATAATACAATATGCCATAAATAATTATAGAGATTCTAAAATTAAGATTGCTGGCAAATATCAAAAAAACAAATAAAATCCCGTAAACGAAAAGTTTTGAGTTCGGAATTAAGAACATTCTTTAATACTACGAAGGCTTCAGGATGGCAACTCTAGCCGTAGAAAGCCAAAAAAAAGCAATTTACATATTTAATCAACCACTATCCTTGGGATATGGTTTTACCCTGCCCACGGAAAGCTGACACTGGGTCAGATTGAGAATAAATTCAATAAATTTTAAATGTAATGTATAATATTTTATCACTTACGTGTTGAAATCCATCCGACGTCGGCAGCGCTGTCGATGACGATGAACCTGTTGCGAACAAAAGTTTTGGTTAGCGGTACGTTACCTTAGTCAACACTTTTCGTGGACCGAAATCAACCATACCATACAAATTACGTTCGGATTGGGGTCCGCTATCACATATTATATGCATATGCCTACATACATACACATACATACATATAAATCTAACGATAATGTAGAGCTTAATTAATCTTTAATTATTCTAATACTTGAATCGAATAATATTATTCCAAAAGAAAATTAGGAAAGAATATTCAAATTAAATAGGCATATATATATACATATATATACATGCACATATATACACATACACACGCATATATATATAATCCGATCAATCGAAAGTTCTCGATTATTTCAATAAATTCAACAAGAAAGGAAAAAAAATCATAATCATAAATTCCTAGGCCAGGAGCACGGACGGAGAACCGTTCGTTGCAGGGTTGTTAGCTGCCGACCGTAGCGTATGCACAAAGCAAGCGCTGTGAACTGGACGACTATAGGCGAGCACACGCCTAACGCTATTGCGACTCCTTCAGCGAGTTTTCTGCCGTTGCACTTTGGATACACGGTAGTGGTACATGAGTTCTAGAATTTTCGATTTTTTGCAGGATTACCGCACCAAACACAAAGGGGAGGAGAGTTTCCTTATGATTTTCTCTGATTTCTTAATTTACGACTTTCTTGAATGCGCGATTTTTAAAATTCAATTTTCAACTTTCGATAGATAATTCCAATTTTTAGACTTTGGCGTCCATTTTCAAACTTTCGCCTTTCACGATATAACTAAATTTCAATTTTCAATCTATATAAATTTGAATTTTCAATATATATAAATTTCAATTTCAAGAAATTTTCAACAAAAAAAATCTGAAGATATTCAATTCCACCGCGGACACTTCTCTAACACGAGGACTTGATCTAACTTTTTATTCTTTTGCAAGGGGAAAGCGCAACTACCAGAAGACAACTTGTTCGTAACGAAACACAATTCCTACTCCCTTTGCCCAAACAAGATTTCTTTCGTACTCGTCGATAATCGATGGTAATAATTTCCATCGGCTGTTCTCTTTTGCGTTCTACTATCGCATGCAAACGTGGCAAAAGCCCATTCGCCTGGAAATTAATACCTACACATGTGCATGCGGCCAAACAACCAAAATTTGGTATTGGTTGGATAACATCAGGCGATTTAACCGTCCACTTCCAGATCGAGTTACTCTTCCTACTTAGGGCCGCATTAGGTACAAGGGCACGCTAAATAATACTAGGTATGCTCATACTGGAAGCGGTGGAAAAAAATCTGAGTGGATTTTTTTTTGTTTGTTTCTTGAATGCATGTTGGAGCTCGTTTGCTTGCGTTGTTCTCAACGAGAGACAATATATAGGGTGTTTCCTATATGCATTAGAAGTTGCCTATAGGTGATAATCCTACCATTACAACTTCTGTCAGTAGTCCAACGTATAACCCACATCAGGCATCAGGATATTAAAAAAATATTGATTCAATAACACGAAATTATCCACGTTAGGTTCAGGTATAAAGAAGCAACAATGACATCCTAGTCCAAGGTCTACATGGCGCAATCCTTGGCAATTCCAGAAAGGTAGCGTCAAGGAAAATACTAAAAAAAAACACAATCCAAGATCAAAGTTAGCGGAAATAATGCCACCAGACCTCTAGTCTAGTATTTGTAAGAAGACAGATAACCAGGAGTTCCAAAGTATGATGCATTCTATTAATAATGACCGAATTTCCCAGCCAATGACATTCTGGTCCAAGGTTCACGCAAGCAGTCCCTGGCAATTCCAAAAATGCATCGCTTGGAAAAAAAATTAAAAACTTAATTTTGACTTAAAATTGACAAGGTCGGATTCTGTAATGGATTTAATTTAATTAAATTTAATTCTTTTTCAAAGAAGACCAACCTTGTAGCTAGAAGTGTTCTAGAGTTATAGGGTGTGAAGTGATTTAAGGTCAAAAGTACATCTCTTCGCATTAAAACGCTACGTAGACCGCAGGGGGTGAAAATAGATTTAATTACAGATTTCAAGAGTTACAGGGTGTGAAGTGATGTAAGGCAAAAGTACATCTCTTCGCATTAAAACGCTACGTACTCCGCAGGGGGTGAAAATAGATAGATCCCATACGATTTTTCACGAATTTAACCAAGGAATCATCCATTTAAGTACTGGGAAACAAATACAATTACAAAGAAAAGTCGAAAAATTTGGACAAACAGCAGAAATCGTTTGTTCGTTATGCTCCCAGAGATATTTTTAGCAAAATAAAATTCGGAATAATTTGGAAAACGATAAATTGGATATTTTTTGATGAAATAACCCAATTGAATGTAATATTTGGTGAAATGAAAACTCTGGAAAAACGCATTGCAGCCTAAATTAAAATAAAATTAAATTTGTGTTGATTCGCGATCTGTTCAACAAAAGTCGTTATTTAATTTCTGTTCCAATAGATTCCAATTGTTTGGGTTACGTTCGCAAATGTCATTTGGCAGCTGATCCATTTGCACGGTCTTTCTTTTGATATCTGTCAACGCATCCCAATGATTCCGACCGACATGCCAGTAGACTTTAAGCGCTTGCAGTTTTTGCTTCGGTTTGCATTTGCAATTACTACAAATAAATCAGTTTTCGCGGCATTAACTTTGAAAATCCAAACTATCAGCGTCGTTTACTTACGCGCCAGACAACAAAAAAAAAACAGTGCGTGTCTACTCAGAGACTCACAAAAAAAACCATAAAAGGCCCCCAAAAGACCCTAAAAGGACCTCCAAAAGACCCACAAAAAACCCTCAAAAGACCCTCAGAAGACCCTCAAAAGACCCCAAAAAAGACCCAACAGAGGATGCTCAAAAGACCATACCGAATTTCATACAAATCGGTAGAGAAATTACTTAGTTCCCAAAATTTAAAAATGTAACAAAATAATGTGACCAATATGTAATAAGATATCGCAAAAAAAATTATTTTTGATTTCAAATAGCTTTTCACAAGTTCACAAAACGATCACAAACAAATTTATTGAAAGTGGGACAGGACAACATCTGTCGGGTCAGCTAGTATATATATTTATATATGTATAACGTGTTATTGTCGCGGCTTCATACATAAATCTCGTGGAAAACGACATTTTTTCAGTTTTTCCCGAATTTTCCAATTTTCCTGGTTCCTATAATCATCCCCGGACTATCAGTCAGCCAAATCAGTCCAGCCGTTTAGCCGTGAAAAGGTAACAGACAGAGTTACTTACATATTTATTATATTAGTAAGGATAAGGATAGTCAGTTGTTTTTGGTGACGAGATAGGTTAAATTGGTTCCCAATTAAACCACGACTTTTTTTCTTTTTGAAAAAAAAAAAAAAAATTATTAAATTTATTTGATTTAATATTTCACCAAGTTATGTAATTAGGGAATTAACCGTCCGGTTGCTACAATCAATCTAATCTTTCTAATTCTTTAAGGTTTTTAAGCTGGTGGCAATCCTAAATGCAAACGACACGAAAGTAAAACAAAATTAAAATTTAGCAATCGCTGACAAAATTCTATAGAATTTATACATGACTATGACTAAAGAGTATAGAGATATCAAAATCTTATTTATACTTCGAATTTATTGGGATTCACTTCTTATTTTTTTACTATATTTTACAATTTATCATTTTTAATTTCGGTCATGTCATTCTATTACTTACAAAAATCAATCATTTAAAAACATACTATTATTTTTTAACGCAAGGAGTAATTATTAAATGATTGGAAATTTAATACTGCACATCGCTCACAAAATTTGAAGAACATCAGATAAATTTTTTAAAACATTTGTGTGGGAGCCCAATCACTTCCAAATTTTAATAGAAAGTATTGTCACCGGAAATACACATGTGTATGATTTTAAGTAAATCGGGCTTTAGAAAATGTATTAAAAATTGATCGCAAGATTCCACCAGCCACCCATCCAGCCACAGACAACCGTGCACGCGAAGTTAATATAAAGAATTTAAAAATTGAAGTTTTTCTTGTTAATTCTCTACACAACGGCATAGGAAGTACGAAGTACTATTAAAATTCTTTCTTTTGAGTTGAGTTAAGCTGTAAAGCAGTTTGAGTGCGTAACCAGTTCTTCATATAATATGATACAAATCGCAAGTTAAGAGTGCACGCATACAATTGAACCCATTTCAATTGCGGAACCCATTCATTTTATATAAAAATTTTTGTTCTACTTCGTTCCTCTTCATATCTATATATATATCTATACTCTTTGCTATGACAGATGTCGTAGTTCATCTTGTTTTTCCGTGAGAAAGGTGCTGGGTTTTATTTTTTATTCAAAAAAAATTTAAACTTTGATTTTAATAATTTGGCGATTTTAATAATTCATACATTTTCGATTAATTTAACAAATAGGATATGTAATTTGAATATACAGCTTGATAAATTTCTTGCTGAAAATTTGAATTTTCTTCTAGATTAACATAAGTTAAATTTTCCATATTTTAAAAATTTTAACAATAAATAATACTAAAATAATTAATTCAATAATCAATAAAGAGACGTACAATAATTTAGATATTTCTTTGTGTTTGTGTTTACCATACATACCGCCCCATATGAACCACTATTATCTCGTTTCCATGGTGGGTTCATCCTGGCTTGAACAATGGTTTAGCATTCATGGAAACAGGGTTGAGTTGAGTTTTCGTTAAACTCAGTTTGAACTCAACGAAAATACCTTGGTAGAGTAGAGTTGAAATTCAAAAGGCGATTCTCTGAGTCTCTGAGTAGACACGCACTGTTTTTTATTTTTTTTTGTTGTCTGGCGCGTAAATAAACGACGCTGATAGTTTGGATTTTCAAGGTTAATGCCGCGAAAACTGATTTATTTGTACTAATTGCAAATGCAAACCGAAGCAAAAACTGCAAGCGCTT
This sequence comes from Nephrocerus scutellatus, assembly GCA_947095585.1. Taxonomy (NCBI): domain Eukaryota; kingdom Metazoa; phylum Arthropoda; class Insecta; order Diptera; family Pipunculidae; genus Nephrocerus; species Nephrocerus scutellatus. The sequence goes on from OX352761.1 coordinate 45,536,892, forward strand.
AAAGTCTACTGGCATGTCGGTCGGAATCATTGGGATGCGTTGACAGATATCAAAAGAAAGACCGTGCAAATGGGTCAGCTGCCAAATGACATTTGCGAACGTAACCCAAACAATTGGAATCTATGTAGTCGTCGGATTTTGTATTCTATGGTCAAAATTTCAACTCAGTTTCAACATGAATACATGGAAACGCGTGACGCCCTTTTACATTTTACGAAAGTAAATTTTAACCCAACCCAACTCAACCCAGGTTCTTGGAAACATAGTATATGTTCAATCGAATGAATAATCATGAATGAAATGTTATTCCTTGGTTGATATAGGCTATTGATTAATGAATTGTTCATCCTCTGCTACACTAGGAAAATCCCTATGACAATCAGAACAGGAATGCAAATGCAGTTGACTTGTATTGCCTTGAAGATTTGTTTTCTTCTGGAACAGTTGTGTCATCGTTATTAGTTTTGTTTGTAATGGGAAGCAGGCATAACCGGTGTTTTTCACCGTTTGCTATTTAAAGTGTAACCGCTCTTACTTTTTTATCAACACCAGGGTGAATTTAAATTATCGTGCCAAGCAACCAGTGGCTTATTGGTAAAGCAGGGTATTGAATAAGCACTAAGTCTTCGACTTGAATTTGTTGTTTTTCTTGGTGTTATTTGCTTCGGCCCTGAAAACTGGTGACATATGCATTATACCACCGGTTGCAAAAGTTACGCACCATATCATTTATGGCTCTCCATTTAGTTGAAGTTGACGAATTTAAATGCGCAACATCTATTGAAGGTTCTCGGCACAATGGACGTTTGTTAAAAATTGCTCAATTTTCGTAATAAAAGTGGTTATCTCTTAACTTGTAGGTATACTTATTCCCATAACTCGTTTGAAGTAAAACTTAAAAGATTTTAAGCCGCTTTCCCATAGTCCACCAAAATGAGGACTATTTGGTGGATTAAAGTTCTAATGAACTTTTTCCCTGCACAGAAAATTAACTAAAATAACTGGATTGCTCAATGAATGAATTAAAAGTTGTCTTGGCAACCACAATATAGTGCCACCAGAGATCATGGGATGCTAGATTAATTGGTGCCATCCTATGAAACGCATAATCTGTTGGACTAGAAGTGGATGGAACATGCTTCCAATGCTCGCGTTTACTGAGTGATTTGATTTCCGAGGTTCGATTTCCGACGAATGTGCTCCACCGACGAGGATAACTCTGCAACCATTTCAGCACGATTTTTAAATCGGTGCAAGTCGAGTCAAGTCGAGTGAAGTCGAGTCGAGTCAAGTCGAGTCAAGTCGACCCAATTTAACGCAAGTTAACACGGACATATGTCAACATAACAACAACCACAGAAACGTACAATGACACAGCAATGGTGGCTAACTCGGTGACTGAAAGCGCAAGGCAATCAATGCGCCCGTTGTGCGCATGCATAAGTGAAATCTAGCATGGCAACACAGCTAATGCATAGAAGTAAAATCCAGCATAGCAACGCAGTCAACGCGTAGAATAAAATCCAGCATAGCAACACAGCCAATGCAGCGTGTGACCAAGGTTTGTTTTTTATAATGTACACACGCTAAAGGGGTTTGTACCCTTATAATGCTTAGCACAGCGTGGGCGTTAGGAAATTGGGGAGAGGAAAAGATGAGATGTCTATGCACGCGTGTCTTAAATGACTGCAGATCATATAAATGCAGAATCACAGAATCAGGCAAATCATTCCACATAACTATCGTACGACTAAAGAAGGAATCTCTGAATTGGTTAGTACGTCCGAAGATAGGCGTAATGGTGGACCAATGAGCTCGAGTTGAGGAACGGGTATTACGGATGGGTTGGAATATGGGCGGGATGCATCTGGATATTTCTGTTGAACACCGCTTGTGGAAAAAGCGATAAAACAGTGACAGGCAGGAAAACTTCCTACGATGTTCAAGCGATTCGATTGTTTTCGCGATATGTACGTCACCAATAAATTTTAATGCGCGGTTCTGAACTCTGTCTAGTAGATGCAATTTGGTCTTTGGGGCACCTGCCCACACAATGCAGTTGTATTCAAGTTTAGGGCGAATATACGCCTTGTAAATAGTAGCCAGATCTGAAGGAGTGAAGTACATCTTGCACCGTTTTAGGAATCCTAAGCATTTCGCAGCATTTTTGGCGATGGCAAATATGTGGTCATTCCAAAGGTTGGGGGTTTAAATTACGCTTAGACGACAGAAGACAGCATTGGGTTTAGAAGCGTTAAATTCAACTCTATTCTATTCAGAAAGGTCAGAATTTAACGTACCCAACATATGTTGTTGTTCAAGTTCCATTGGATTGGAAAATTTCCAAAAGATGAACGATGCACATGCGACAGAGAAAACAGCAACAACATGAGAGAGCTGAACAAAGCTGCGCAAAGCATCAGTACACGGTTCACATCGCCGGCATGGACAACAGCAGCGACAATAACACAAGTGAACTTCATAGGAGAGAAGCTACGAGTAAATAATAAAAAAAGGGACATATGTGAAACACGGGGACAGCACTAAGCCACTACATAGTAAATGACGGCGGAGTCTTGACACGCGCTATAAGGCAACCAACGTTGGTCGGCGCTAAAATCAGGTGAGCCCAATCTCTCTAACGTGATAGTGTAGTATTCCCTTTTCTGGTATTTCGAGACTCTGGCGGTCCTTATAGGACTCCCCCACAATATCCAGAAAATCTCGATAGGGTGAGTTTTCCTTGTAAGGCGTAGAGACATGTCGACTTCCGGACTATGGCGGGCCTTTTAGGTCTCCATCCTGAAGCTCGATCTCTTACAGGGCCCAGCTTCCATTCAGTAGGGTGTGAGACGTGAAAGATCTGCTGTTTTCGGCTGAATACAGTAGGGACAAATTCTCTAGTACACTCAGCTGAGTGCAGACCAACGTTTCCTGCCAGTACCTTGCCACTACGAGACCTGCGTCAGCTGCTAAGAAAACTGGACTCAACTTTCTATGACGTGTTGAAGGTGGTTAAAAAAAGTTTGTACCTATTTCATAGATTAATCCATTTTCCACAGTTAACACGTGACTCGCGACACGTGTCACACGTGGAGTCTCAAATACGGCCAAGAGACTGAGATGATCAATCACAATATCACAATTCAGAACTCTAGATCGCGTGAAAGGTGGTTTAACCTCAAAGAAGTCGTAAACGACAAAGTCAAGTTAAATAAAAGCTTTTAAAAATCGTGACATAATAACATATAAACCGACAGACAGACACCGGCAGGTTTATATAAAAGCACTTAATTTGATATGTCTTACATTATTTTATATCACACTTTAAACTTTTATCACCATTTATAATTTGTTCTGATCTATATATTTTAAAAACAACTTCTTCTATTTTCTGGACAGTCAGCGAACAATTCATGAAACTAAAGGCTGGGATGTTTTCAGAGATCCTCCACTTAACCAAGATGCTGGTTCCGCGGCCAATCAAGCTTGTTTAGAGTTAACAGTTAAAATAATAAAAGTATTTGCATATTTATTAACATTTATAATAGTTCTTTCGGGAGGTGTAATAGCTAAAGGGTGCGTTTTATTTATGACATCTCAGTTGCGTAAAGATAAAAAAATTGCTTACTGTAATAAGGACCTAGTAAGTAAATATTTAGTAAAAATAACTGTACAAACGATTATAAAAAGGAATATTTTTAGGGTCGCGACAAGACATTTATTGTCAAACTGCCAGAAGAAGAACGTATTGCTTGGATATGGGCGTTAATAATTGCTTTTTCGATTCCTGAGATTGGTTCACTAATACGATCAGCACGTATTTGCTTTTTTAAAACGTTTAAAGTTCCAAAAACAGGACACTTCCTGTTTCACACGTTAATGGAGAGTTTTAGTACTTTTGGCTCAGCGCTGCTAATGTTTGTGGTTTTACCGGAAATCGATGCTATCCAAGGTGCCATGTTGACTAACTGTTTGTGCGTTATACCAGGCATTTTAGGTCTTCTTTCCCGTAACTCTAAGGAAGGAAAACGAGCAGTCAAAACACTTGTCGACATAGCTGCTATTGCTGCCCAAATTACAGGGTTCGTTGTATGGCCATTATTGGAAAATCGTCCCGTTATGTGGGTCATACCGGTGGCATGCTTAATGACTTCCTGCGCATGGTGGGAAAATTATGTATCATCGCAGTCACCAATTGGTATTGTCCGTGCTATGGGACATGTAAAGGACGAATTAAAATACACACGCTACTTTAGCCACATGTTTCTGTCTATTTGGAAAGTTGCATTTTTTATATGTTGCACTATTCTAATATATTGGATCCGAGGAGAAGATCCATCAAACATATTTGTAATGTACAGTAATGCCTTTGGCCCGCGAAAAATTTTAATCGATGAATTGGCGACAAACATTGCTGGTAGCTTGCCTGACTTCCTAGAGGTTTCACAAATTGATACCGTTGAAATTGACGCGTCTCATAATACGGTGATTTATGTGTTATTGATTCAAATTTTTGGAGCTTATATCTGCTATGTTTTTGGAAAATTTGCTTGTAAAATTTTAATCCAAGGCTTTAGTTATGCTTTTCCTGTAAGTCTTACAATACCAGTTTCGGTGTCTCTTCTTATTGCTGCTTGTGGTATTCGTATTGACGATCCTTGTTTCTTTCACGGAACAATACCAGACTATTTGTTCTTCGAAAGCCCTTTAAATTTCCGTTTTAATGATTTCGTGACGCGTCAAATGGCATGGGCATGGATTCTGTGGTTACTTAGTCAAACATGGATTTCCCTGCATATCTGGACACCGAAATGTGAACGGTTAGCGACGACGGAAAAACTTTTTGTCTCCCCAATGTATCAATCACTTTTAATTGATCAGTCAATGGCAATGAATAGACGACGTGATGATCAAGCCGACGTTAAAACTGAGGTATGTAGTTCTTTCGCTTGCATATATAGGAACTTTATATTACTTCTACCTTCTTCAATAGGACTTGTCCGAAATTGAAAAAGAAAAGGGGGATGAATACTATGAAACTATATCCGTGCATACAGATGGTTCGGCTATTCCAAGTAAACCAAGCATTAAATCATCAGATCACATAACTCGAATATATTCTTGCGCTACCATGTGGCACGAGACTAAAGATGAAATGATGGAATTCTTAAAAAGTATCATGCGGATGGACGAAGATCAGTGTGCCCGACGCGTAGCCCAGAAGTATTTAAGAATTGTCGATCCTGATTATTACGAATTTGAAAGTAAGTGTTTAATGTTTATATTGTCATACAACATAAATTTAATGAATGGAACCAACGATCGTGTTAAAGTCGTGCTACCCATTTATTATATTTTATGGATACGTACTTGGTAAGCCCAACTCTTCGGAAATAGTTTTCCATTCCTTTAAGTTAAGTTTAGTTAAGGATGAACGAAAGGAACATAGAATTATACATGAATAATTATTCTTACTCAAAGGGTAATTTTATAATTGTACATGCTGTAGATATATATATATCTGCTTTTCTGCAGTCGTCTTCTTGAGGTAGTTTCCTGGTGTGGTAAGTCTCATATGTCATTGTTTGTATGGGCACTAAGGCTTCTTATGTGATGTGTGATTTTTAAATTTTTTCAGGGACCAAGACAGTTTCCTGATTGTATTTTTTTTAAACATGATATCGTTTTTGAATCACATGGTTTTTCCATGTAAGTTTGCTATCTGTGTTAATTGTGTAATTGGTAGATATTTGGCATGGTTGTCAATAGAAATATCTCAGTTGTCTATATGAATAGCTTGAGGTTTTAAGTTTCATTTCGTTGAATTGAACTACCAATTTGATAAACCAGTCGACTGTGATATGGAAATAGGTTTTTAATTTTTTTAACATCCACCTCAAAGAGGTCACCAATCTGAGGAGCTCCGGAGGGTATAAATTCGTATTAATCTTGGACAACATACTTAGAAGACGTTAATTGGGGCTCGGAAGTTAGACGTTCGTTTAATTCCTTTTAAAGTAAAAAATCTGCACCGATAAAACTAGTACCGTGGTCCGAGTAGACCTCTTTCGTGGGTGGGTGATTTATATTTCATTATATATTTTTAAATTCCCTATATTAACTTCGCTTGCCCGTGGCACGTCAGTTTTTCGGTCGGTCGGTCGGTCGGTTTGTCGTGAAATCTTGCGGTCAATTTTTAACCCACGTCCCAAAGCCCGTTTTTATTGAAACTTTGCACACATGTGTATTTCAGGGCCGAGGGGTGCCGTTATAAAATATCGCTTGACGCCATATTCTTTTAATCGTATGAAAAGTTAAACATCATTTGAAATGATATTTTCATCACGTCAAATTTGGAAGTGATAGCGAGTAAAAGGACGTTATCTTAACGTAAATAGTCGTATTGATTTGTGTATTTATAACACATATTATGTATAATAAAATATTTTAGAAAAAAAAAATTACAAACATCAAATAATTTGAACTACTGTTAGGTTTAATGGAGAATATTTCTTTTCATTTCTTAGGAAAGACTACGATTGATGGCACAGAACAGTACCTGGTGGTTTTTTCTTATTTATTTTTAATTACTCGTATCAATAGTATAATACTGAATACTTCAATTTTTGGTTAATATTTGCTTATGTGTTTAATTACTAATCTCTTTTAAATAACACCTGACTGAAAAACAACGAGATGACTGAATAACAATAGATATTACGTCAATTTTAAGGAAAATATTTTTAATGCTGCCAGATATGTAGAGCTTCTGTCATTTATCGTATGAATCGACTAAGAGAATTTCAGTTAAACTTGAAGTGATGTGATAGTTATTCCATCACATGAAGCGATGCCAACATGGGAATGGGGTTGTAAATTTAACTGTAAGCATGCGTGATGATATAATTTGCATAATATTACGGTTAAATTTACGGTACTTAAATTTTGAAATGATGTCGGGCTGTAAGGGAACAATGATTGAGTCATGGTCAACGGTGTGGGTGATATTAGTGGTGAATCAATATTTTCTGACAATGCCGGGTACTCATTTAGTATTTTAGTATTTTTTGTGGTGCAACATTTTCGATAAAATTTCATCCATCTCATTTATTTTTTACTCCTATGGATTTTATCATGCATATTAAAATATAATTTTTCAATCACACCAAAGAAATATAAATTCTGACGCGCGAACACAAGTCCACGACCCACTTTTTTATTTTTTACCTACGCTACTGCTTACTACATGCATCAAATATTATATTTTGCACTTAAGCTTCAAGGAATATAAACCAAACTACAGTACACACTTCCAATTGCCACAGTTATTGTTATACCCACATACACACATAAATAGAATTATTTCTAACGAATAGGTACTCATCGTCGTATAGCAAAATCTAGGTAGAAAAACATTAGGAGCGAAATGCTTGGTTATATGCTTGACAGAGCGAACGCATCTAGAAAGAAACAACCCATAAAAATAAAAAATTTTCATGTAAATTCTTTAATGAGATACATATGTGTTTAAATTTTTAGGAAAATCGAGCTAATTTTAAAAAAATTTACATGGGCACCACTCGGCCCAATCACTCCAACAAAGTTACAAAAAGGTTTGTTCATCAGTGATACACATGTGTTTAAAATTTTATGAAAATCGGGCTAATTTTAAGAAAATTTATATTGGAACATCTCGGGCGTCAGGGCCCGTTCACTCCAAAAGTTTTGTCCATCGGAGAGGAGATACACATGCGTTTAAAATTTGAAGAATATCGAGCTATTTTTTAAAAAATTTACATGGACACCACTCGGGCCTCAAGGCCCATTCAGTCCAAAAACTTTGTCCATAAGTGATACACATGTGTTTAAAATTTGAAGAAAATCGAGCTATTTTTTAAAAAAGGGGCGTGTCAGCTCCGACGCGCGACTGGAGTTTAATCCTTAAGATTTTTTTAAATTGTTATTCTTGGAATATATACAATACGCAAAACGGGCCATATAAAAGCGTCTCTTATAATACTGAAAGCATGTATATACTTTACATAAAAAATACTTATATTATATAAATACATTGTTAGGAAGATTGATTTCCTTCAGCATTAACATGATCTTGAACATTATTAATTTCGTGAATAGTAACGTCATTATTAAATACTGTGACAATAGGTTTGTGGTAACTTAAATACGATACGTGAACGTCGGAAGTTACATGAGTTACGAACCCTGGAAACATCACATCAATGGCATCAACCATATCTAGTCATCCCCAGTGTTCTAACAGAAACTAAATCTAAATTAGGTTTTTTTCAAAAATACTAAGCACAATCCGTAATCCTTATCTAAGTGAATATTGAAATCGCCCCCAAGTATAAGCGGAAGTGCATGATAACGCTTCTTCAACAGTTTTGAGCCTCCTTCAGTATATGCTAACAATGCCCCGTGCAGAAAATCTATTATGTCTTTAACGTTCTGATTAATTGAAATATAAACTGTGACCATTATAATTTGTATACCGTCTCAGGTAAGCATCATCACAGATAGTAAAGTCGTGTTGCGAATCGCCAACATTTTGGGGGATGCCGACGCCCCCCTCCCCGCGCTTAATGCTAGGTCGTCTGTGTTGTGTAGCGCAATTAAAATTTTCAATTTTGACCAGTTCCTCGTTACGAAGCCAAGTTTTTGATAACATTAATACCAAAGTAAATACCAAAGTATGTTCTATGTTAACACACTAGTGCATAATGCCTACTTTCGAGGGTTGGTTATAGCGTAGGAAACAGACACTTTCGTCTATGGTCGTGTGAAAACTCTTTTCCCAGGTCATAATTTCTGATTCGTTCTCGCTGTTGTGGCCAGTAAGTAGGTATATAAACGACTGTCAGCGACGCCCTGCACATTGGTTCACGCTATAGGAACCAAGAAGCTACTTGATTTCACATTTCAACCGTATTGAGTACGTAAACACTAAGTTTCTTTGTAGCATTGACAATATCGAAGTCTGAATTCCCATTCATAATCTCGACGAGTTTCTGTTGTAAATTGCTGATTCCTCTGTTAGTCTTATTGATGTAATCGACGACGTACTGGGCGCATGAATATTCTTCAGTGATGAATTGGAAATCCATGTTGGACCCAACCAGATTTAATATAAAAGGATTGAAAAACTTGTTCCATTTCTCTGAAGGTTGCCGTTTTATAAATACTCGAGGTCGAGTTATTCCAGCTCGTAAAATGTTGATATAATCCTAATCCGATATTACGTTATTGCTTTGATAAAAGTTGTTGTTGTAGTAATTATCTTCTAGATTTTTCCGCATATTCTTCTACCGTGATTGTGAGTGTTTTCAAATTTTTCTTCTCAAGAGGTAAAAGAATGACAGTTTTACGGATATGCATGAAAGGTGCCTCGAACCGACACATGTGAATGTGTGCTTATATATTTGAAGTTTTTTGTGTCACCACCAATCAATGCAATCGCTTCTTCATAATTGGTCCTCAACGCAATCTTTGGTGCATTATTCAACCATAATAGTAAATGGACGTGTGAACTATCACCATGTTGGAATTCAATGTGCTTAAAGTAATAAAGAACTCAATATTTTCCAAAAGAACTTAATTTCTTTGATTGTAAAATAAGCATGATGACATTAACCAACTTATTGAAGTAAATTGTGCAAGTAACGGCATCTTCATTGACAAAAGTAGTTTTTTCAAAATAATTTAATGCTTCAATCTGCTCATCTGTCAGCCCTCCTCCCTGATTTTTGAATTTATCTAGAATCCTAAGAAGATTCGGCCACCCTATCTCGTTATCACCGATCGTCAAAAACATGGTTGGTCTTCCTAACTGGAGCATCATTGCAAATAGATCTCGCTTACGCGCAGACCAATAAGCTGCAGAATTCGGTATTGACTTCATGAAAGCTAAGTTGCTCTCTAAACAGGTGTTAATATAATCTTCAGATAATATTCATTCCTTAGTTATACCGTTGTTCGTTTTGTAAGTTTGTTGATTTGCACTAGCGTTTTAAACTTCCGATTGAATTCAAAGTGAGTGTATTTCTAATTTTAGGGTGTCACAAATTACGTCATTGCAAGCCGAGCGCTAACCAATTGTTTTAAAACAAGTCTCATCAATTTCTACTAGTAGAAGCCGATATATACCACGCGTCACATGCGGTATATCAAATCTGGTGTGTGAGAAATAGCTGCTCACAAAATTTCAGCTCTCTAGGTCGGTGTGAAAGGTAAAAAACCAAGGACTTCACTTTTTGTTAACGCGTAACGTAAACAATCGATTTCAATCCCCATAAAAGGTTTTTTTGTAATTTTTTCTGTACATATATGAAAATTGATTCTTAAGGAGTAAACTTAAAAAATGTACATGGGTACCACTCGGGCCTCAGGGCTCAGGGATTTTAATTTACATGGGTACCCCTCATACATAGGAGATACGTATATGTGTCTCCTATTAGAGAATTTACATGAAAAATTTTAATTTACGTGGGCACCCCTCGGGCCACAAGGCCCGATCACTCCAAAAAATGTACAAATATTTTGTCCATAACTGATACACATGTGTTTAAAATTTGAAGAAAATCGGGCTAATTTTTAAAAAATTTATATGGTCACCGCTTGTTCCTGGGCCCATTGCATCCAAAAATTGTACAAAAAATTTTGTGCATCGGAGATACACATTGTAACGTATCTTTCCAGCTGAGGTATGATTTAGCGGCTTACAGGGTCCAAATGAGTTTGTTAAAAATGGTTTGTTTATTTATTTCTTTCATTTTTTTTAATCAGTTTTAACCTAGTTTGGCATCGCATTCAGTAAACACTGAAAAGGCTTTTTCTATATACTCTAACTGCGTTGCAATTTCCGTTCGCTCGACTCTTTCAGGTCGGAATCAATAGATGTTATTACAACTACAACTCATGCTATAGCAATGGAATAGAGTGGAATGGAACGTTGTAGCAAGAATTGTAGTCATCAAAATCCGCCAATAAAAGCATTCCTTTTAGTTATAATTACGTCTATCGATTCGGACCTAAGTAATTTTTTCAGTAAAGCTAGCTGATCGCATAATGCTGTTAGAGTATTCGCTATATAACACTTTATAACACATTACTTATTATGTATAAGCTATTTAAATAAAGGCAGTCTTTACTCAACTCTCAAATAACATGGACTTTTTCTTAATATGGTGTCAGATGTGTTAAAGTAAAAGTTAAAAGAACAAGAAAGAAAGAAAAAACAATTAAATAATAATAATTAAAATGCCGGAAGATAAAACAGAAGATAAAGTTAATATAATTAACAATAACATTAAACAAATCGGTGTAGACAGTGGATCTTTACGTGCACTCGACTTAAAATCATCAAATTTGGCAGCGGCGTGGAAAATTTGGAAGAAACAGTTTAAAATATTTCTTGCCGCAAGTGATCTTCTGGAAGCAAACCACTTTCGAAAGAACTCACTTCTGCTTCATCATATTGGAGCAGATTCTTTTGAAATCTTTGATTCTTTCGATGTCGATGAGGAAACAATGAAGCATGAAGATTTAATAAAGAAGTTTGACATATTTTTTTGCCTAAGTTTAATATAATAATGGAACGGTATAATTTTTTTTCACGTCGTCCAAACTCATCAGAATCAATTGATGAATTCTTAACGGGATT